>CM052896.1:47649171-47766540 GCA_028534135.1 Potos flavus
GAGGGCACTGTCTCAGGGCCACCAGAGGGTGTCCTCGTGTGGATGGACAGTTCCTGCTCAGGTCCACTGGAAGGGGACGGGGAAAGATTTCTGCAACAGGCCCTTTGGTGGAACAAAATTTGAAATTAATTCACACATTTGTAACATATATGTATTTTGCGTCCAAAACAGATTTGAGTAAGCTTTCAATAAAAGGCACATGTACAATAGATCTGTTAGAACCAGGATAAAGGAACAAACACCATACAATGAAGGGTGATTATATCATATATAATATATATATTATATATATATAATTAATAAATTACAAACATTTTTAATAACAGCTACATTATGGGAGCTTTTCATACACACGGTTAAGTTCACTGTTCTAAGCACTTGAGTTGTATCATTTCACATAATTCTCACAACTCTACGCTCCTATTGTTATTTGCATTTTATGACAAAGAGGTTTAGTGACCAGCTCATTGTCATATATCAGTAATGCATGTATACCCTACAGCTGAGCCAGGATTTGAACCCAGACAGTCTAATCCAGGACACGGGTTAGGTAGAGGAGAGAAGTCCTTGTTTTGGAGTCCATAGGCCCAGGTTTGAATCCTTGCTCTTCCACTTATTAGCCAATGACCTTGGCAAGTCACTTCACTTTTTAAGCTTCAGGTTATTCATCTGTAAAATGGGAATAATGATCTTTGCCTTTGGGGTTTGTGGGGAAGACTAAAAGAGATAATGTGTAAAGCTGTGTAGTATAGTGATTGGCACCATGTAAGTATGAGAGGCATAAAGCTATCCTCTGCATGTAACCCTGTGTGATTTCCTTTCAATAACACCCTAATAATCTTCTAATAATCTAATAATAAGTAATTTAATACTAAGCAAATGTTAGATTTTTAGCCATGGAACTATGATTTTTTTTCTCTTTTCCAATATCATTTGTAAAGGACATCATCTATCTCCCACCATTTCATTTTGGTGACATTGCTAAGGTGGCATCCCTATGGAGATGGCAAAACTTTAAAAATTAAGGGAACACTCCAGAAGTTCAAACTGGGCAGTGACAGGATATGAAATAATAACATGAAGCAGAGTGAGTCTCTCAATTTTCCTTTCTGAGTATACAAATCCTCAGTAAAGCTCATCAGATACAAAAGTAGGATTTAGCTGGTACAGCCCAGCTCCCCTTCACTGTGTGCTTTTGAAATGAGCTCTTCTTTAAAAAAAAAAACAAAAAACAAACAAACAACAAATAAATAACAAACTCCCTATCTGAGTGTTCTCAGAACCAGAAGAAAGAGTGACATTGTCTTTCAAGGCTGCCAACACAAGAAAAGATGGGGCACCAAAGTCACTAGCCAGCGATTATGTGGAGGGATGGTCCTGTTATAGGGATCATTGAGCGGACATCACCATGGGCCTGAACACACTAGTATGCCATCGGGCTATGGAAAGGCACAATGATGTACAACATGCCTCAGCTTAATTACTTTAAAAGCCTTAATTTCAGACACTGTGTGTGTGTGTATGTAAACGGGCATGTGTTTAAGTTAAGCAAAGCTCAGTGGGAAAAAAAATCATACCTTCTAGATTAAAATCTGTTTTGGCAAACCTCGATTGTGAGCCACCTATTTCGTGTCAGTCTGAGCATCGCTGAACAGGTCAGACCGTCGAGCAGGAGCATATGGGCTCTGGATACAGAGCGCCTTCGCCTCACTTGCTGGGAACTAGCCGGTAATTAGACGAGTAAGGCGGGCCCCAAGCCTGAATTACTTGGTAATCAAATAGAGCGCTTTCTCTTAGGAGGAAAAAAAGTAAAAATACTTTGCAGTGAAACCTTTGATTTGCTGCATCTACCAAGGAGAGGAGGCGGTGTCACTGGGAGCCTCCTGGAGCCTTGCCGGAACTTGCTCAGTTCACGGTGATAAATAGGTGTCTCACCTCCTTTTCTTCCTGTCCTGTTTCTTTCAGCTGCTTTTTTCCTCCTCATACTCTCCTTTCTTCCCTTTGTCTTACTCTTCTCTTTCCTTCTGTCTGTCTTCCTTCTCTTCTTTCTCCTTCCTCCCCTTTTATGGTCATACATCAGTAATACATACATACAGCATATGAATGTAGGTATTTTTTCCCCCGCTACCTTTTCTTCCCCCTTTTCCTTACTTTTTGAATACTCTTGAATTTGTACCACACATGCAGGGAGTAACTCGAGGGCTATGGTCTGAAGGTTTGTGTCCCTCTAAAGTTCGTGTTGGAGCCCTAATGCCCAAGGCGATGGTATTAGAAGGTGGGGCATCTGGAGCCCTCGTGCGTGGGACTAGCATTCTCATAAAAGAGTCTCCAGAAAGCTAGCTTGCCTCTCTTCCACCACGTGAGGATACATACAGCAAATGAGAAGTCTGCCACCCAGAAGAGGGCCTTCACTCAACCATGCTGGCACCCTGATCTTGGGACTTCCAGCCTTCAGAACTATGAGAAATACATTTATGTGGCTTATAAGCTACTCAGTCTATCGTATTTTGTTATAGCAGCCCAAACAGACTGGACCATTAAGACAACTTGAGATTCAAGCCATGCTAACCATTTACCAGCCTGGCATTAAATATAGACTCTACTCAAGCTAATTCCATTACTTAGGCACATCATGGCATGTCCCTCAAGGTCAGCATTCATTGCAACAAAATAAAACACAATGTGGTATGATTTTATTACATTTGGTGACATACCCGAATGATTAGGAGAAAACCCAACGAGCTCTTCTTTCTTTAAAAGCTTCTCTGTTCTTAGAGTTAATGCATACTTATTACATCTGGTTACTAGTACTCCTGGGTTTTCCACTTTCTATAATTTAAAACAGCTAAAGTTAAGTGTATTTGTTAGCAGAGGTAGACTTACTGTGAACCAAAGGCAGACAAAGCATGTCAAAAACTGTGTTTTTGTAAAAGTTTGAAATGTAAATTGTCCCGCCATGTGGTCTCAATTCACAGGAAGAAAGTTATAGAAAGAACATGGTGACTTCACAAGCTGTAATCACTGTAAAAAATCTACCCAGTTCTTCTGAATTTCACTGGACTCTGCTTTAGGACTAAGAGGGAGTCTCCTGGGACTCTCTCCACTGATTGAGTGACATGTTTTTACCTCCAGCATGGCAAGCTACTGGAAAGGCCTGCCTAGCCGCTGCCAGGGTTTAGAGAGGTATCCTGGGAGAAAGAAATGTTCTGAATGGGTCGGGTAGTCTTCTGAGGTTGCACTGGCTTGCCAGAATGCTACTCCATTTCATCTTAAAAATAATATTTTGATCCCAGACCATACCATGTTTCCAGCAAAATGTTACACTTGACAAGCTTTACCCAAATTACCATACACAGTATGGTAATACACAGTGACATACCGTTTGTAGCTGATTCCATTTTTAGCAACGTCAAAGGGAAAAAGGAATCTCAGAATGGGGAGTGCATTTGATACGCCTGATACTGGTCAGAAGGTCGACCCCACACATGCCTTCCCCACAGGCCAGCATTCCCCAGGGCTCTTCAAACAGCTCCCTACTGCGTGAAAACCCCCTAGGCTCTGCCAAGTTTCCCCTCCCAGTACCCAAGCCCTCCCCTCCTTCAGGTCTAGAAGGAAATCTTGATGGTTCAGCATTTTGGCCAGCTTTGTTCTTCCATCCTTGATGGAGGCCTGCTAATTTGCTAGTTTCAGCAGGAGAGCTAGAGAGGGGGAAAGATGATTGTGACAACTGTGGCTGCACTCTGTGTGTGTATGTGTATGTGTCTTTGCGGACCCATGTAAGTGTGTATATTCCCAGCCACAGGCTTTTTGGAAATACTTTAGCATAAAGCCGCAAGATAAGGTGACTTCTAGGCTTGGGGAAGAAATAGAACTTGAGCATCAATTGTCATAGCTTATATTGGAAACATTTTCTATGCTAGCTGGAACCTTCACTTTTTTCTTTCTTTGTGGTTTTACTGTGAAATAGGACATACATACTGAACAGTGATTATAATGGATATAAGTATGTGAATGAACATATATTTATATATACATTCCGTGTGTCTATATATGTGTATAATACATAGCAAAGAAGTCAATACCCATGTACTAGCATGCAGCTTAAGAAATAAAAGAAAAAAATAGAAATTTCTCTGTACTTTCAACAACAAAAATAGAAATCTCTCTATACTCTTGACATGTCCCAGTTGAATTCTTATGCATTCTTTCTAATTCTCCCTCATTTTGTTGTACTTTTACTACATATACAAATATCCCTGAATAAGCATTGTTACATTTATATGTTTTAAGAATTTACATAAAGGATGTGGTTATCTGCACCTTGCTTTTTCCACTCAATAATATTTTGGGGGCACCTGGGTGGCTCAGTCTATTAAGCATCTGCCTTTGGCTCAGGTCACGATCCTGGGGTCCTGGCATTGAGTCCTACAGCGGCTCCCTGCTCAGTGGAGAGCCTGCTTCTCCCTCTCCCTCTGTTTCTCCTTCTGCTTCTGCTCTCCTACTCGAGCTCTCTCTCTCAATTAAATAAATAAAATCTTTAAAGAAAATAATCTTTTGAGATTCACTCATGCCAATCTGTGTAGCATATATTATGAACGTGGTTGAATAAGTAGAGCATTTTATGTTATGACTGCCTCCCAATAGATTACCCATTCTAACATTTACGAACATCGTGCTCTGTCTGGTTTCTTTGCTGACATGATCAGTGCTTCTGGGAACATTCTCTTACCTGACTCCTGATGTACACACATGAAAGTTTCTCTAGGGCACACAATATGTGTGAAGGGTCAATGTCATGGGGTACGCCCACTACCAATTTTACTGCCTAACACCAAATTGCTTTCCAAAGGAGTTGTCCAAATGTACATTCCCACCAGCAATATATGAAAGATCAGGCTGTCCCACATCCTCACTAACGTTTGATGCTGCCAGACTTTCGAATATGTGCCAATCTGATGCATATGAAATAGTACATTGTTAGGATTTTAATTTGCACTTCTTTGAATACTAATGAGACCAAACACTTTTCCATATGTTTATTGGCTATTTATACTCTCTTTTATGAAATTATGTCTTTTGGCTAATTTTCCCCTAGGATTTTTTTTTTTGTTCTAATTGATACAGAATACTTAAAAAAACAAAAACAATAACAACAACAAAAACTATACTCCAGGTACTAACATTTTGTAGGTTTTACATATGATAATTGTTTTTTTTTTACTTTCTTTATAAAGCCTTTGAAAAACAACTGTTTTTAACTTTAATGCAGTCACAATTACCAATATTTTGATTATAGTTACCTTTTTCACCTTGTTTGAGGAATCATGCCTTACATCAAGATCATAAAGATACTCTATTTTTGTCTCCTAAAATTTTCCAAGTTTTCTTTTCCAGTGTAAGCCTCTGATACATTTGTAATTGGTTTTTATACGTGGCATAGGAAGGAATCCATTTTTTAAAACATCGGTAACCAAGAGCCTCACCACTTTACTAATAACTAGGTAAATAGTCTATGTAGCCTCCCTCCCACCTCTGTCATAGTTCAGGTTTCCGTATCCATGGGGTTCTATATTATATTCCGCTCTGGGTTCTCTATTATATTCCATGGCTCTGTTTGTTATATGTGCCAGGATCATGTTCTTACTACTAAAGCTTTGCAGTAAGTCTTGATTTTTGGCATCTCCTTGCCTTATTATTCTAACCTAGGAGTAGAGTGACTATTCTTAACCTTTTGTTCTTCAACATAAATTTTAGAACCACCTTGTCATGTTTCACTAGAAACCCTGTAGGAACTTCTATTAGAATTTTATCAAATCTATAACTCAATTTGGAGAGAGTGTATGTATTACAATATTGAGTGTTTGAATCCTTGAACATGCTTCCTTCATTCCTCTGTCCCTCCCTCGCTTCCTCCCTCCCTGCTTTCTCCCTCCCTCACTTGCCCATTTTCCCCATTATAGGCAAACATTCTAATTTGTTTGTTGTGGATTTTTTTGTATGTATATGTTTTTAGAGCATATGCTTTTGCATGTATTCTAGTTTCTGTAAATGTTATTGCATAATAGCATTTATTACCTTTTTCTTCTTAGTCCTGTTTTTCAGCTACATTAAAGTGCTTATAGGCATATCTAGACAGTTCTTACAAACTGCTGCATAGAACTCCAATGCATGAAGCTACCTTATTTTGCCTATTTACTCCCCAAGTTATGGGTACCCAGATTAGCTTCAATTCCTTCTGCCCTTCTTATGTACACACAAATAATAGTTCCATGAACAACCTCATGCAGGTGTGTGTAGATGAATTTCTTTAGGGGTGCTATTCACTCAGAGGTAAAAATGTTGTGTCACAGATTATGTGTATATTTAACATGACTATTTGGGGTCTTTTGTGGTTCCATAAAGGCTTTAGGATTGTTTATTCTATTTTTACGAAAAATGCCATTGGAATTTTGATAGAGATTGCATTGAATCTGTAGATCACTGTGGGTGGTATGGACATTTTAACAATATTAATTCTTCCAATCCATGAGCATGGAATATGTTTCCATTTCTTTGTGTCTTTTTCAACTTCTTCCAGAAATTCTTTGTTTTGATGCAATCAAATCAATCCTCTTTTTCCTTATGGTTTGACTTTTTGAAATTTTGCCACAAAGTCTTTTCCCATTCTTATGTGTGATAGACAGAATAATGGCCCCAATTCCTATGTTGAAGCCTTAATTCCCAGTGTGATATTTTTTGCAGATGGGGTCTGTAGGAGGTAATTGGGTTTGGATGAGGTCATGAGGGCAGGGTACCTCATGGTACCATTAGTACCATTAGAAGGAGAGACCAGAGAGCTTGCCATATGAGGGCACAGCAGGAAGGTGGCTTTGGGCAAGGAAGTGAGACCTCACCAGGAACTGAATTGGCCAGCACCTTGGTCTATTGTTTAAGCCACCCAGTTCATGATATTTTGTTATAGCTGTCTGAGCAGACTAATACACTTCCTTTCTATGCAATTACATCTTCTTTTCTCTTGCCTACCATTCCAGCTAGATCTCTAGTACATTCTTGATTAAAAGTAGTAATAGTAGGTACCTTCACTTTATTTCTAAATTTACATGGAATATTTTAAATTTTTTACCATTACCACAATGCTTGCTATATGTTTCTATTAGACACACTGTATCAAGTTAAGGAAGATTCCTTTAATTCCTGTTTTGCTAAGGTTGTCAGATTTTATCCACTGCTTTATCTGCATCTATTAAGATGAGCATATGATTTTTCTTTTTTAAATATATTAATTTGTTAAATTATATCAATAGGCATACTGTTCCAATCCTTTACCCATGCATAAACATATATTTTGTACACATTTTTCTGTTTTGATAGACTTGGTTTCCTACTCTTTGGTTCAGGTAAGATTACTGACTCTGTGTTTCTTAATGAGATTACTCTGCAATTTTATTTTCTCATCTTCCTCCTGTTGGTTCTGATGTCAAAGTTATAGTTATCTTGCAAAATGAGTTGGGGGAGTATTACCTCTTTCTCTATTCTCTAGATTGAATAAGGCAGGTATCATCTATTCCCCAAAACTTTGGTATAACTAATTTATAAAATTATCTGGACATGTTATGAGAAGATTTGAAACAACTAATTCAATTTCTTTAATAGTTAGAGGAATATTCTAACTTTCTGTTACTTCTCAAGTTTGGTAATTTATAACTTTTTTTCTAGAAATGTATCTATTTTGTCTAAGTTTTCAAATTTATTGGCATTAAGTATTAACAATATTCTCTTATTAAATTTTAATCTATGTTGTATCTGCAGCTATATCCCTCTTTAATTTCTAGCATTTATTGTGTGTTCTTCCTCTATTTTTTCTTGATCAATTTCCCCATAGGTTTGGTTATTTTATTAATCTTTTTCCAAGAAAAATCTTTGGATTTGTTGATTCTCTGTACTACATCTTTGCTTTTTATTTCATCTATCATCATCACTATGTTATTAGAGATTCTATGATAACTTAAAAAATACCTAAAATTTATTGACAAATTGGTATTGGCCAGATACCATACTGAAATGTTTGCATACCTACCTATACATAATCTTATTTTGTCCTTGTGATGACTTTAGGAGGAAGATATTATCATTATATCTATTTTACAAATTAAGAAAGTCTGTGAAAGTCATAGAGCCACTAAATTGCAAAACTGGGATTCAAATCTAAGCCACATGTACTGTGTTATTCCTCTGTTTTCTTCAAAACAGAATTCAAAGAATAAAGACAATGTTTAACTCCAGGGAATACATTAGGAAGTGTTGGGATTTCAGGTATGGTATAAAGCCACAGAAAATTTTTGTTGTGTTTGGAGTTGAAAGCTACAGTCTGTTCATGGCTGCCTCCTTCAGTAGTACTTGTATGCTAACAGTAGCAGAATGAGAAAGCCTAATTATTGTCTGAGCCAAAAAATAGACATATAATGGAGTGCTTCCTGCAAATTATCAAATTGTCTTGTAATGAATGATAATATATTTTTAAATGTCAGTTTTGAAATAGCTTGTTTAGAATCAGTTCTCAAAGCATTTTCAAATACTGCATCTAGTTCTTATACTTCTTGCATCTTAGGGAGCTCGTAGGTAGATAGGAACATAATTATTCCCACCCTACAGATGCAAATTTGAGAAGTTAAATAACTTGCTCAAGGTTACATACATAGTGAGAGGCAGAATGATTCTCTAATGCAGGCTTTCTGATTCCCAGCTTGTTCATTCCTTTTTTTTTTTTTTTTTTTAAGATTCACTTGTTTATTAGAGAGAGAGCGCACACACATGCATGCATGTGTAAGATGGGGGAGGGACAAAAGGAGAGGGAGAGGATCTCAAGCAGACTGCCCACTAAGCGTAGAACCCATGTGGGGCTCAACCCAGGACCCTGAGATCATGACCTAAGCCAAAATCAAGAGTTGGACACATAACCAACTGAGCCACCCAGGTGCCTTTGTTCATTGCTTTTTTAAATTCATGTACCTACATATATTTATTTAAGACCCACTATATGCAAGGTACAGTGTTGGGCACTATAGAATAATAGAACATTGTATAAATGAGAAATATGAGACATTCATAAAAATAATTATGATAAAATGTTATAAGAGAGATTCAAGTAAAGGGTTTTGAGAAATTCAGAAGAGGGAGAGAATTAATTTTTGGTGGAAGGAAGAGGAGGATTCGGATATTTTTCTACTAAGCTCCAAATCAATCTTAAGAATTAACATCAAAAAACCAGACAGATTTTGGGAAAAATTGCAATACGATATTACATTACATGCAATAGAATAAACATACCAGAATACCAAAGAAAATTCTGCAAAGAAATGAACAAAGTGGGTAGCTCAACATACCTTAATACTACCCTCAGCTGGAGTTAAGGAACTTTCCAGATTTGTATGGGCCCATGGTGAGACCACCATTCTCATCATCAAACACTGCCCACTTCTCTCCTATCATAACCAAGACAAAAGCTGTAAATGCAGTAGGTGACCCACATTTCCCTAAGAAACCATTGGGACTAATGCCAGTGTGATTCATTTACCTCAGAAGTCCAAGAACCTAGGTCATCAAAGAACACACAGAAATACCTCCATAAATAAGGATCTGCGTCTCCTAAAGATCTAAATCCTTCCACTCTGCTCTCTACCATTTATGTTCTGTCTCTGGCATACTCTTCCACATCCTCAGTCTCTCTACTAAACACTCGCAGTTAATGATCTATCTAAAACCTGATTCTGCCTTTTAGCTTATGGTCTTAAGAAAAGTCAAGGACAGTAGATTCCAACTATTTTCCTTGAAGCCCTCTCAAGTTGTACGTACTTTTACTTCACGGTGCCCATACTATGGACCTGAGAAATCGTGATTGGTACTCTCCTTATTCTCATTGTTTTCCCAGATGTTTTCTTTTCAATCTTCTCTCAAACTCCAAATGTTTTGAAGCATATGCCATGAGACAAAAGTACCTTCTCTTCCTTCTTGCAATCTCGTTCCATGATCTTCCAGTCATACAGCTCACTGAAGATTTTAGAAGTTGGCTTACAATCTATCTCTGTCACTATTGCAGTCATCATTCCTGGTGACTTCAATAATTAGGTAGACAATCCATTCAACAACCAACCTCTTTACTTGAAATGATACCTTCCACCAATCCACCTCGGCTACTTACTCTCATAGCTAAACTCTAGACCTCATCATTACCTTTAACATCTCCACATCTTAATTTCAATCATTTAATTCTTCAACAATCACTCCAAGCTTTCCGAGGCATTTAATCCTGGAGCTCTAATCACATTTCTTTGATCCCACTAGGAACTTTAGTTCATTGCCCATACCTCTCTTTCTTTTATGTTGTACTTCTTTTCTTATTTCTATCCTCTTTAACTAGGCCAGCTTCCATGCTCCGTCACTCCCTTGCATACAACCTAATCACACTTTCCCTCTCTCTATATGAGGCACCTGGCAAAACCACAGCTCTGGTTAAATGAAACTTTCTGTGTCCTCTTTTCCTGAATCTGAACAGAGTATGGCCAGGGGTGAAAAATCTATTACCATGCTGCATAAAGTCACTCTAAATTTACAACCTGAAATTTACAACCTGAATTTACAAAGCTGAAGCAAATCTGCACTGTTCAGCCAATCTTCTTCCTGTCTCTAGTCAATTTCCTTTCCCCCTCTTTCAAGAAGATTATTTCTCACCTTCTGTCTCTTCAAGTTTTATTCTCCCCTTCTCCTTCATAACTGATGACCTCACTCTTTACTTCATTGAGGAATAAGAACAATCAGAAGATAAAAATGTATCTTCCAACACCAATGTATCATCTGCCTTCTTTCTCAGTAAATGGGATAAACTTCCTCATTCCCACCAAATACTTGTGTACTGGATCTTATTTCCTGTAACCTACTCAAGAAGTCTGGTCTTCCTCTTCTCTCCTGCATCATCAGTTTTCCCCTTTCTACTGGGTCATTTCTATCAATAAGCAGACATGGTGGAATATCTCTGGTTAGGGAGAAAACATCATTCATCCTTCAGGTAATGAAGAGAATGGATCTGACTGGTGAATAGAGGAGCTGGGCTCAGTTCCTTCTTCCTCTCTCTTTCGTCCTTGGGCTCCACCTGTCTAAAGAAAGCCCACATTTTATTCCTTTCTATAAAATTGTAAGTTCCCCAGTAGGCAAGGCCTACAGTTGTTCAGGGCTGTCAGGATCTGGGCAGATAAGTCTGCTTAATTCTCTGTAAAATATTATCAATCATACTTGGCTAATTGACTTAAATCCACCTAGTCCAACAGTTTTGTCAGTAATAAAGTAATATTTTGATCTTTGCCTGTTTCCTCTCTCTCATAGACTCAGAATTTGGGCAGAAATGAAGGGGATGCTTTTATTGGGTTCTTTCAAACCCCAACAGCTCCAATCTTAAGAGATATTCCTGATAGTCCCTGGAATTTGTCTTTCTCCATCTCCCCCTGATCATTAGAAATGCCCTCCATTAAAACTGAACACCTGAAGGAACTTGTTCTAACTTGCTGTCAACTTGTCCTTACCTCCTCTTACTTTCTCAGACTTCCAGTCCTAACATACCACTAAAACAATTTTGTCAAGACGACTAGCAACTTATATCCTGTCAAGTCCAATGGACAATTCTCAACACTTGAATTACTCAGCCTCTCAACCTTATTTGCCACAGCTGATCACTCTTTCATGAAATGCTATTTAAAAATTTCCTCTTGGCTTTTTTTTTTTTTCCTCAGAAACCACTGAGGTAGGTTTTTTATCCCACTTAATTGGTTAACTCACTGCTGAGTTCCTTTTCATTCTTCATTTCCCTTCTTCCACCATCCCATGATGACTTTCAAACTATCATTCCCTCATTGTTCTTAATCCTCCTGCACCCCATTTTCCCCACCATCAGCAAACGAGCTAGCATAGGCACTTGGTGACATCAGTAATTACCTTTCCTTCCTTCCTTCCTTCCTTCCTTCCTTCCTTCCTTCCTTCCTTCCTTCCTTCCTTCCTTCCTTCCTTCCTTCCTTCCTTCCTTCTTTCTTTCTTTCTTTCCTTCCTTCCTTCCTTCCTTCCTTCCTTCTTTCTCTCTTTCTCAGGAACTCTCCTTCATTCTCAATGTTGTCACATAAGACTCTTTTTCTTTTAGCCCTAAGTGAAATCTGGTTTTCCTCTGAAGATGCCATTGTATATTTAGCTCTTTTGCACACCCTGTGAACTTTAGCATGGAGAGGGCATCATAGCATTCTTTCGCTTTGTAGTGGCTGCTTTCAGACCACTGCTCTCCTATTTTATGTAAAATATCCTCCTTTGAGGCTCGCTCCTTCTGGCCTCACCCACTCTCATTATTACTCTCATCCTCCAAGTGTCTCACTCTCCTTTACTGGTACCAAACTCTCTTTGACTGGTCTTCTTGCTACTTTTCCAATTCACCAGATAAACTGCCTCAGGGCCTTTGCTAATGCTATTCCCTTTTCCTGAATCACCTTTCACCCAGATTTCTACTTGGCTTTCAATTACTTTCCATCTTCTCAGTGAGACCTTCTCTGACACCCATTTTTAAGTTATAAGCCTCCCAACTTAGCATTCCCTATCTCTTTTTTGTGCTTTATTTTTTTCAAAGGTCTTCTTCCATCTGACATGATAAATCTTTTTCTTATTTATTTGTTTATTGTCTGTTTCTCCCATTAGAATAAAAATATAAGCCCCATGAAAACAGTAACTTTTGTCCATATTATTTCTTTAAAATAGTCCTACTTCATGGTGAGCCCTTCTATATTTACATAAATGAATAAATGATTGAATCCTCTTGGTTGACTTCAACATACATCTAGCTGGCCCATTCACTGCTTTGCCTGGGTCTCTTGAACTCCATGGCTGTCCCTTGACTCAGCTTCAGCCACACCTGCCAACTTGCTCCACCTTAGAGTCCATGACCTCATATTCTCACAGTTCTGTCTTTAAATCTTTACCTCTTACCAAAAAATTTTTTGACCCCCAAATTCAATTTTAAAAGTATATTTTAAGAAAAGAATCTGAGGAAAAGAGAAAAGACATTTGCAAAAATGTCCATCTTAACCTTAACTTTAATTTGAAATATATATATATATATATATATATATAAAATACCTAGTCAACAACATGATTAGCTATATAGTTATTGACATAGGAAAGTATTATTTTAAGAAAGGTAAAAAAAAAATCCCAGGTTGTAAGATAATAGGTATGTTATTATCCCATTTTTATTATCTATGAAATTATACATGTTAAGTAGCATATACATATAAATCAGTTTACATAGAGGCAGGGTCTTAAAACTTAAAACTTAAATCTTTCCCATCCTTCTTCCCTATTGGATTCAGGTTGGTAGAAGAAGCCAGAGTAGGAGTGGTGGGTGAGAACTTCCTAAGTTTGGAAATAAGAACACAGATCAGAAAGGGAAAGATTGGTAGGGCTGATTATATATTAGCTTCTCTATGTTCATCTAGATAGCAGCTTCATATATATGTATATGAAGCTGAGAAAAATTTTCAGTAAATATGACATGATTATATAAATATATCATTCAAATTAGATAAGAAAAGCACTAAGCCAAAAGTAAGTAACACATATGAATAGCCAATTTTTAAAGAGGAAACATAACTGGCAAAAATCATGAAAGAATATTCAAGCTCACTAGAAATCAAATGTCAGCTAAAATTATAATAATAGTATCTCCCCATTAAATTAGAAAATTGGCAGACTGTATGTATAATTATGTAACATGTGTATATGTATTTATGTGTGTAAGTATAAGCATGTACAGACATATATACCTGAATATACACACACATACACCCTCCCACACACATACTCCCCACCTACTAGGTTATAAAATTTTCATGAGGAATAAAACTACTTTCTGTGTGATTGATTGCTTTTATCCTGAGCACTCAGCTCAGTGATTGTAACTTACTAAGTGTTTAATAAATATCTGTTGAATGTATAAATGCCAATGAAGTTATGGCGAAATGGATGTACATTTTCGAAGTACATTTTCTACTATTATGTCTTGCCAGTTTATAAAGCCATTTCAGAATTATTAGTATTTTACATCTTTTTAACTTTACCAGTTTCTAAATGTAATCAAATGTGTATATTGAGACAGTCTTTAAAAAATTTTTTAATTATTCTGATTACAGTTCATTTTTATTTTTTTCTGCTCTTCAGCAATGTAATCTACTTATTTTGCATCATGTTTTAGTGCAACTTACAAGAAAAATAACATGCCAGAGAAAATTGCATTGTAAATGTAAAAATGTAAATCAAATAAAAATCCCATTGCGAGTCTCTGGTGTAGCTATCTCCAACATCGATTACAGGACAAAATATAGCCGAAACAACCACTGCCTTATTATGCAGACTATAAAATACACTTTTAAAAAACTGCAAAAGGTCAAGGTCTTTCTCTTTCTCTTTTTCAAATCAAGTTGGGTAAATAATAGTACATTAGAATGAAAAACTATTAAGATTAGTCTCCTTACCCTGGGATTGAAAACCATGGAATATTTACAACACACATAACTCTAAAAGTACTAGTTTCAGTTTTAGCATTGATATTTGAATGATTTTGGTTGAAAATATGCATGGATACATTGTAGTGCATTTGAGAATTGAAAGGCAGATCAGATCTTGGGAAGAAAGCTACAGAGTGGGCATTTGGGTATTGTGACCTAAGGAGCCCCGTTGGTGTCACAACCCAACAACAGAAATGCGTTCCTTTGGGCAATTAAGTATCCACCTTTGAAATTCTATGAGAAAGAAAATCTAGATAAATATCCCCAAAATGTGGTTTCTTGGGCATTTTTGCCATCACAAACTTTCCACTGATCTCTCTCTTCCTCCACAATAAGAAAGGTCCTTCCTAAATCCCAACAGCATTCAAGAACACTGGCCTTTCTACCTATTGTTTTTGAAAAGCAGACTTGCGTAAAGGAGAAAACCACAGGACTAGGATTTAGGAAAACAGAGTTAAAATTCCAATTCTGCCATATGTAACCTCAGACCAATCATTAAATTATTCTATAGCTTAGACTGTCATTGAAATATGGAATCTCAGATTACTCATCTATGTAATACAACTAATAGTATCAGTTCCAGCTGCCTCCCAAGGGTATTATAAAATTACATGGTGGTTAAAAAAAAAAAATTACATGGTGGTGATGTTAGCTCAAGTAGTATGCACATTATATTCTTCTTCTTCCTATACCTTTATTCACCCTTTATGGCACCCTTTATGGCATTTTAGATGTGACCTCAAAGGCAAGTTCTCCTCAACAAGCTAACAATCAGTCATTTACCCTTTTAAATTAAGGGTTAAATTAAATTAAATTAAGTTAAAAATAACATGAACATCCACTTTCTTCTTAAGAGTGTGTTGAGATCATAGCATGGAAGGACTGAAAGTTTTAATTCATAGGAGAGATAGAGAGAAGTAATTTTGAAATAGAAGGCATTGCCCAAAGTAAACTTAAAGGCTTTCCCTGGTTGATTTTCCCTGTTTTCTTCATGCATCCTTCACCAATGTACTCAATGATTCTCTAACTGATCTCTACAGCCTTGGCTCTCCCCTCACCTTAGGACCTCGGCCCTTCCTACCATCTTGTAGGCACCTGCAGCTCAACAGCCTTCCATCTGAGCTCATCGTCCCTGTGTTTATTTCCCCCAGGCCCCAGTCTCACTCCCTGTATGAACCATTCTAGCCACGGCCAGTGCTGGAAACCCCCATTACCTTACCTTTCAATCCCTCTCAACACTCACTCAGGTCATGATTGTCCCCTGCTATTAATCCTTTCTGAACTGTCTTTCCAAACAGCCCCTCCTCCCTCTTCTCACCACTGCCACATTCTCATCATTCCTGCCTATCAACTTAACCAGATTTCTCCTCCTACCACTCATTTTCCATCTTACTTTCACAGTGCTCTTTCTTAAAAACAAAACAAAACAAAGCAAAACAAAACAAAACAAAACCCATTCTTCTACACTAAGCATTCAGGAATGCACCACTATCTAGAAAGCCCAAACTTCTTCATATGGCCTTCAAAACACTCAGACCTTCCAGTTAGGCTTCCTCCTGGCTGCTCTGCCCCTCCTCCTGGCCTCAGGTGCACAGTGCTTTAACCTCCCTGGCTGCCTTCTGCCTGCCCAGAGTGCCTTGTACACTCCTAACCCCAGACTTTTGCTCATGCTGTCTCCCAGGTCCATTTCTTCCCTGACTGAAATGTCGTCTCTTTTGAAAAGACCCATCTGGACTCTTTACTGCCCAACCTTAGGCTCCGTTTCTTGGATATGCAAACTTTGGTTCTCCTTACTTGTGGTCCCATAGCATGTCTATTACCTTTATTCTAGGATTTACAGCCCGATACACTTGTTTATCTCTATAGAAGATTCTGGGCTCCCAATGACATGGGTTGCTTCTTATTCAGCTCCACATATCTGATTGGCTAAAATGCTTGGATTATATTAGGTGCTCACTACATGTCTGAATGACAAATGAGGGGACAGCGCGTGAAGAGGTCCCTGGCATCCAAGCCAGCCTAGGAGTCCAGTGTGACATGGTTGGGATGCAGTAAGGAGACAGGAAGGAGAAGAGGAAGATACTGACGGTGAACTTTTGCTTTGAAATTCATAGAAGAAGCCAAGCCTAGATTCTGAGAGAAGGTATCAGCACAGCCCTCTCCCTTTCTTGACTCACATGCAAAGTCCCTGTGCTCAGCTGGTCTTCTCAGCAAGGCACCCCCAGCATTTGCCCCTCTAATAGATAATCATACCAGGAAGCTACAAACAGGGAGTCCTGGGTAAAAAATAGAGGAATCTCAACGTCTGTGTTTTCTCACTGTACCCACCCATCTCCTAGGTAGGGCCTAGATCTTTTCAACTCCCTGCGGCTCCACGCCTCCATGTGGCACACCAGCCACCCAAGAGAGTGCTCAGGGACCTGGTCGAGGAAGGAGAGCACCAACAGTAAGTTCTCCTTTAAATATGCTGGCAGCGAAGCCAGGTTAGAGTTGAAGGTGGGTACCTCTCTGCTCACAGCTCTAACCGCCACTGCCCTCCTTCTGGGGGGGGAGGACTCTGAAGGCAGGGTTGATAAGGCACTCTCCAACAGGAATTACTTAAGGCGGAGAGTCATTTTCTTTTCTCATTATAACCAGAAGAATCAAAAGTCTTGGTTTCAGTGTTTTCATCAGGAAAAAACAGCTTCCGTTAGATAAGTCCCCTGGAGCTGCCTGGGAAAGGATGGCACATGGAGAATCGTCACACACCCAGTTTGCTCGGGGCCCCTTGTCCCCGCTAACACACTGCAGGCTATGACGATAATTTCTATGACTTCTGGGCCCTCCCCTGGTGTTGCACAAGAAAGCCGCTCATCGCTTTCTCTGGGATGCTGGGCTTCAGAGTTCCAGAAAACTTCATAATCACTTCTTCTGTTCATTGTGCAACTCCTATTGTTCAAAGATGCCCCCAAACCAAAGGAGGCCAAAGAAATATTGACCACCAAAGGCTCCTCGAGAAAAGGCAGAGCGCACGAACCCAGCCTGCTTACTTGGACTGATGGAGATTAGATTCGCAAGGAGCCTGTCTCTGCCTTTCTCTCTTCTCTCTCTCCCTCTCTCTCTCTCTCTCTCCTCTCCACTCTCCTCTCTGGGTCAGACAATTGAGTCTTAGAACTGGCCTTTACTGGGATTATTTGTTCTTTTCTATAGGGTTTCAAGCCCAACCCTCAACTCCGGGCCAAATCCGAGCTCTTAGCAACCACTGGGGCCTTGTTAAACCGGTGCATGGTTCCTTGGATTACTTCCCAGGACCTTTTGAACACACTTCTCTCCCTGGGCCCCCTCAATCTCTCAAGTCCCTCTTCAGTACTTTCTCTCCTCTTCTCTCTCTTGGCCACTCTTAAACGCCAGCTGCTGACTTCCTGGCCACCCACCGCAGCTCATTTTCCTGGGTTTATCTCATCCTTTTCCTTGATTCGCTTTCTTTTAAGCATCTCTCCCCCTTCAGGGACTCGCTCGAGTGTATCCGATTGCCATTTCCTCACTCTTTGTCCTCTGGCTTCAATTGTTGATGACACATTATATCTATTATCATGTCTAAAGATTTTAAAGTCAGTTGTGTTTGTCTACCAAGAGAATCAGTACATTTCCAATGAATATGGAATTGGAAAAGATGGCAATTTTTATTACAATCTTTTTTTTTTTTTTTGAAGTTTGCCTTATGCTATTTGACCTTTTTCTGAGGTGGTTTAGTAAGGCATGGGAATTATAATCCAGAAAAGTCTGTTTTCTATTATATATAGATACGATTTAATTTATGATTAGTAAATGTTAAATAGGAAAAACTATAGATTTCCTTACAATGCTCATAGTCCATCAGAAAATTTGATAAACTCCATAATGGAATACCGTTCTGATTTTATCTTGCATATATTATTTTTTATTTTATTATTCATGTTTGTTGTTTTATTACCATCTTTTTAAAACTCAAGTTTTGTGTTTCCTGGCTCCTTGTCTCGTCTCTGTCATTTCCTTCCTGGCAGATATGAAGGCTGAGAAGCCATTATCAGGGGATTGCACGACTTATGTAATATGTCCTATGGTTTTTGTGATGGGATAGGCACTAAAAATGGAAGAATAGTCTTAAAATTCCACAAGCTTTCTTTCATTATAAATTTATAATGAAGGAAGAGCAAAAGAGAGCCTCTTCTACAAAGAGAGCTGTGTACCCGGAGTTGCATCTAAGATGTTTCCTTAGAACTTAATATAGAGTATCACCTGCCTTTCGGTGAACTGTTTACAAAATCTTCCTCTTGAAGTCAACCTTAAAAGTAGTATTATGAAGATAAAGAAAAAATAGGAAACCAAGCGTGGTTCAAGAGTGTGTGTCCTGGAGACATTCAGAGGGTGAGAAACTTGTGATGATTATTAAAGCATCTATTTTTAAAAAGAAAACTAATTCATGCCGATTACAGAAAATATTGAGAGGAAAGAAAGAAAACAGGGAGCCTGGGTGGCTCAGTCCCTTAAGCGGCAGACTCCTGATTTGGGCTCAGGTCATGATGTCAGGGTCATGAGATCGAGCCCCTGGTTGGGCTCCACGCTCAGTGGAGAGTCTGATTCTCTCCTCCTCCCTTTCCCTCTCCACCCACCACCCCCAGCACTCCCTCATTTTCTGTCTAAAATAAATAAATAAATAAATCTTCAAAGAAAAGAAAGAAAAATAATCATCCAGAACCTGTATTTCCCTAAAAGCAGACAGAAATATGTCCTATTTTCATTTTAGATTTTGCTGTATTTTCTACCTATCTTTTTTTCCTAAGGATAAATTTTTGCGTCGTTGGAATACTATTTCTAGATGGTTTATACAGCTTATTAATCTGTTTTTAAAAGCATTACATTATTAAACATTCCCCATATCTATAACAGCTGCATTAAATTCTTCCATCAAATAACTACACCTTCATTTATTCAATCACTGTACTCTCTGGAACACTTAACTTATTTCCAAGGCAGGACGATAAGCATCTTTGTGCATAAATCTTCACACAAAATTTCAAATTATTTTCCTTAGGATAGATTCCTAAAGGTGTGTAAACTGAGCCAAAGGGCTGGAACATTTGTAAGACTCTTGACATATTTTGACAAATTGCTTTTCCAGAGGGTGGTACCAGTTTACACTCCCACCAGTGGTGTCTGAATGTATCTCACCTCGCCAAGATTGAATAAGATAATTTTCAAAATCTTTGCTAATTGGATTAGTAAGAAATGGCATTCCTTTTTGACTTTACTTTGTATCACTTTCTTTCTAGAGAAGTTAAAGGTTTTTTCATCCTTATCACCTAGATAGAAAACAAGGTTTTTTTTTTTTTCTTTTTTTTAGAAAATCATGTGCAAATTGAGAATCGTATTAGACTTTCTTATTGTTTTGCAAGTGTTGATAACGGTTTCAACAGATGAGGAAAAGGTCCTCCAAGTAGAAATGGTAACTGTTCAGTAAGTCTATGCTGATAGAAGTAGAGGCATTAGCAAGAGTATTGATGCTTAAGAAATGCCCTGTTTGGGGGGGGGGCGCCTGGGTGGCTCAGTGGGTTAAAGCCTCTGCCTTCGGTTCAGGTCATGATCTCAGGGTCCTGGGATCGAGCCTCACATCGGGCTGTCTGCTCAGCAGGGAGCCTGCTTCCCTGTCTCTCTCTCTGCCTGCCTCTCTGCCTACTTGTGATCTCTCTCTCTCTGTCAAATAAATAAATAAAATTAAAAAAGAAAAAAAGAAAAAAAGGAAAAAAAGAAGTGCCCTGTTTGGGATGGAACTAAAGAATGGATTCAATTTCTCCATGTGTCTTATGTCAGGTTCCCCAGAATTGGCCCCAGAAGATTCATGTGAAAGTGATTTATTAGGAAATGTTTCCAAGAAAATACAGCCAGGGCAGCAGGAAAGTGGGCTTGGGACAGGAATGAGGTGAAGCTGAGACCAAGCAAAGTCAAATGGAAGGTAGCTATGTCAAGGGCTTTCAGGATTGCCCAGGCATCAGACCTCAGAGTCAGGGACCAAGAGAGCTGGAGCATTTATTTATTCCTCCCCATCCTCCATCCGTGTTTAAGGTGCCTGTGAGGAGAACTTGGGTTTTTCCAGGCACTACTTACTTTCCACGCTCTGTGCCTGCAAGCTAGTGGGTTCCCGAGGCCCGAGGGCAGCCCTCTGACAAAGAGATGCAGGTTCTGGCTACTGGAAGTGGAAACACACTGAAGGCACTTGTGCACAGAATGTCAGAGGGTCTTGGGGGAGGAGGGGAACACTGGTGGCATCTCCACCCCAGGCATTCTGGGACTAAACGTTCTGGATAATGACTCCTGTGACCACCTTAGGCAAAGTTGGTCACTGCTGGTTCAGTGCAAATGGACCCATGGTTTCGTGGAACAGTGACTCCTAAAAGGTGGAGAAGAACCAGTAAAGTAAAATCTTGTTCATATCTCTCTCTCTCTCTCTCTCTCTCTCTGTGTGTGTGTGTGTGTGTGTGTGTGTGTGTGTGTGTGTGTGTTGGGGGTGGAGGTAAGTTGAAAATGTAAAAAAAAAAAAAAAATTGGAAGAAGACTCTAAGGGAGGTGGAGGGAAAACTGATCGTAAATAAAGACGCTGATCGGAAGGCAGCTGATTGGGTGATGGCTGGATCAGGACGCGGGGTGGAGGACCAGCATAGGAAGGGGCACGGGCTACCCCATGGTGGCCGGGTCAGGATTTGGAGTTCCTCTATAGGTGATATTTCTGTTGGGCTTTGAAAGAAAAGCATGGACGTTGACTTAAGAAACCAAATAATGTGAATATTCAGAACATCCATGAAAAGATTTGAATATTTTGAGCATTTGAATGTGAATATTTTGCTAGGTTTACTATAAAACATAGATGCCATTGTGTGACTTAGAAAACAGGAGTGAGAACCATGGTACCAGCTTCAGGTTGTTGCCACTGGTTAGGAAGATTGTAGTTTTTCGGCAGCAATTTCTGGAACTTGCTTTCCAGCTTCCCGGGTGTCAAGGAACAGTGGTGGTAGCAGCCGCTCTCTTCCTTCAACTCTCTGACGTGTGGGTATCACTTTTAGGTGTCCTTTCTTGGTGTCAAGGTGTCTAGAAGCTGCTGCGGAAGGGGCTGCAGCCCTGGGCTCCAGCCAGCATGGTTCCAACAGCAGCCTCAGTCCTGCATTTTTTTCAGAAATCATTCCCAAAAGCTCAGCCTGGAACCTGCCTCTTCTTCCTCCAGTGAACATGTAAGCATCCAATTACCTCAGGTAAATACCTCCTGATAAAACACCTGGCGTGGTTTGCTTTTTACACTGAACATTGGCTGACCCAGGAATGTATACAAAATCTTTTTTTTAATAATAAAAAGAGCAGGGGTTCCCTTCTTCTTTCCCTCCCTTTTCTGTCTTTCCTTTCTGCCCTTTCCCTTAAAATCCCTTCCCTTCCCAAACAATTCAGTCCAAAAGCCATTATGCGGACAGAGCAAGATAAGCATCTGCGGGGTAGGAGGAATCCTGGAGCGGCATGAGAGCCCATGTGGAGCGAGGAGGGCATCCGAAGGGAAGGTGATGGCATTGTTAGTTGAGGGTAGGCCATCAAAGCCACAGCAAAATGAGGAGTGTGTCCGAGCAGGGAGATGCCACCAGAGCTTCCATGAGGTGAGGAAGGCATGCGTGTGGGAGGCGGGTGGTTCAGAATGTCAGAGCCTGAGAAGGGTGAGGATATTGTCGTTGTGTGTGCATGGCTGGGGTGGGAGGGACCAGTGCAGGGTGTTGGAGCCCAGAGTGAGCAGAGCATCCACAAAGGCCAGCAGCATTGGCAGTAGCCTGATGTGGGGTGATTGGAGCATGGGACAGATGAGGAGGACATCTGTGTGAGTGTAGGTGGAGTGTGTATGTGTGTGCATGCGGGGTGGGGGAGATGGGCAGCCATGTATGTGGTTTCAGAGCCTGAATGGGATAAAGAGGGCCTCTGTGCAGCAGGAGGGAGTAAATTCAGCAGCACCAGGATGTTGGATATGTACAGGGATATGGAACAGAGAAGTAAATATTTTAAAGATGCTGGAAGCAAGATTTCTCACTGTCAGAGAAGGGAGTTACAAATCTGAAAAGGGACAAAACCAGAATGAATCTTATGGTGATAGGTCGGCCTTGGAGATATTGATGTGAAGTTATAGTTTTTAATAGATAGATCAATCAATTGATAGATACGGGTGTAAATGTCTGGGCAAGCATATATTCTCTAGCTCTATCCACAGAGAGAGTTTGGGAGCAGTGACACCCCAGTAGCAATAAACACATCAAATATCTAGATCTTGGTAACTAAATGCCTTCTCCACTCAAAAGGATCCCTGCAGAAGCCCCAGAGATGGGGCAGAGAAAATGCAGGTGATCCTGGAATATTGTTTAGTGCCAGAAAGTAATGATATGGTTGTTGAATGCTGGGGGCATGTCAAAGAAACAGAAACTAGCTTGAGGAGCTCCCAGTGACCAAATCCGGGACAATAGGAGCAGCAGAACAAATCATGATTGTAATGGATTAGGAACCATTGAATAGAATCAGCATCCATTAGTCCATGTTGATACCAATAAGCAAATAAATAGGTTGAAAATTTGATGAGGAATGGAACATTTATCAAGTTTCAAAGTGCCTCTCTACAAAATATTTATTAAATACAAAGAAGAAAAGGATAATTTTACAGTGGAGAAGCTGGCAGATACCACCTTAATCAGCTGATCAAAGGTAGCATCATCAGTGACGAGACAAATTGATATTATGTGCCTCCTGATAGGACACAATAAAAAGAACACAGCATCCCTTCAGCGGCATTCCTGCAAAGATGCATAATTGAAAACTAATCTTGCAGACTCATCTGACAACTCTACATTGAGGGACAGTCTACAAAATCACTGATCTGTAATTAAAAAATGTCCAGGTTATAAAAGATCGAAAAGCTCTTTCAAATTAAAGGACAAAGAAAGAGCCATGATAACTAAATGCAACTTGTGATTTCAGACTGATTTATTTTGCTGTAAAGGACATTATTGTCACAGCAGGTGAGACTTGAATGGGTCTGAGAATAAAATGTGCATCAATGTTACTTTCCCTGTTTTGATGGTTGTAGCGAGTTATATAGGAGAAGGTCCTTGTTTGTAGGAATCCTACACCAAAGCATTCAGGAGTGATGGGGCATCATATTAACAAGTTACTCGTTAGTGGTTGAGAAAAAAATGTTCTTGTACTGTTTTTGCAATTTTTTGTACGTTTGAGATTGTTTTACACACATGCACACACGCACACACACGCGCACACACACACACACACACACACACACCCCAAAAACTCTAGCTGTTTAGAGTATTATGATTTAGACTCTCAAAGAAAAAGTTCCAAGGAAGACATGGGACCGGAGAACTAAAGTGAAGAATTTCTTCATCCTCGGGTAGTGGCAGTGAAATAGCCAAAGCCACCATGGAGCTTCCATTTGGGGTTGGAGTTCATTAGGGGGTCTCTGCAATGATGAGACAGCACAGAACTGGACAGCAGGTGGGGCCTTGGATACAGCTGGTCAGGCCCACTGAGTCAGACTGGTGGAGTTGTCTGTGACTGTCTTGATCACTAAACCAATGTCTTCTTGTCACTCATCATGTCCCAGTCCATTGGGGAACAGGCTCCCCTATCCTTGTCACCTTGTCACCATTATCCACGTGCAATGCAGGCCACACAAAATTCACTTACAATCTTGACACACGTCAGGCAATACAGGTGTCTGACCCTTGATGAGAATGAGCCTCCATCGCTCATGACCTACACTGAGAAATTTTTTGTCTTGTTGTAGTTCACATTCTCTTCATCCTCAAGGCTGTCCACCTCTTGCCTCCCCTCCAGCCTGCAGCGTTAGTCTCCTCCCTTGGGGTACTTCTGTTCCTGGTTGTTCTAGAAACACACCTGGTCATCAGTCAGCAAAGAATGTGGCTGCCCTTGGGTTTTCTAAGATTTTGGCAATGTTAACAGCTATCTTTGAGGGTTGCCATCAAATAATATCTATAAAACACTGATAGCAGGGCTTGGCAAATAGGTAGATGTTTGATGTGTAAGGAGAGAAGAGGGAAGAGGAGCAAGTCTTGACTGACCGTGTGGCCAGTGAGGCAAGTCCTGCAGTGATGTCGGAGGGATGAGCCTCCTAGTACTAGATGCTCTGAGAGAGACATCTAGACCATTCTAAATGTCTGCTGTTGACTGTATTTGGTCTATAAGGAGTTGCTGACTGATCGATAAATTAGACTTGCGGGCAATTTAGAGTTTTTATGGAAGAGCCGAGACAGGTCTGCTTTTACTAAAACTTCATGTTATGTGGAAACAGATGAATCAAAGGAAAGAAATCAAGTCAGATGCCTCGTTTTTGTTTCAAATACAAAAATAGGTAGGGATGTAAATATTTACTTAGAATGAGAAAAGAAATCACAACCGATGCCTGGAGCTCTGGCAAAGCAGGACCCTTTCTTCTGGGATTTTTCAGTTTACTAGAAATGCTCACACAGAAATGGTACCTAGTGCTGTCTGCCTTCCCCTCGCCACCTGTAACCCTTTACAATTCCCAGCGTTCTCAGGGGCCTGTTCAAGTGAGGAGCCCTGAAGTGTCAACTTTATTAACCCCGTGCTAAATCCGCCACTAATCACAGGATGAAAATCCCAGATGATTGTGCAGTTATGGGACTACAGCACTCTGTGTCTTTGTTCGTGGGGCTTCTGGAAATATTTTGTGGGAATGAAAAATCCCCTGGTGATAGCCACAGCATGGCCGAGCTCCAGTGGCCTACAACATTCAACTGGGGCTCGTGAAAACACTCCAGCAACGGATCTGTGAACGGGTTTCACTTGGCTGCTGTTTGCTTTTCCCATTTGTATTGTTGCCTGTGCCAGAGGTATGCACTTATTTTATTTTCCCAGCCTGGAGATTTATGATTCTCCCACCAAGAGGCTTGTTTCCCTCTAGCAGCATTCCTTGAAGTAATAATAGTAATAATCCTCTGCATTTATAATACTATATACCTTTCAATGCAGTTTTGTGTCGATTAATTCGCTATTGTACTCTTATTTTTGCCTCAGAAATAGCTATCGGCCCTCTATAGAATTTCTAATTTCATCCTAAAGCTCCGTGATCCTTCCAGTTTGCTCTTTTAACAATGTTATATGTTGTTCAGTTCACAAGGTTCAATCTTAATTAAACCAAGTTCAGGATACAAGCGGAAATGACTAGCAGCGAGGGGCAGATTACTAACACTCTATGGCACATTCATTCTAAATTTAGACGATATCCTTAGAGTCTTCCGAATTGAATCAGAACCTTATAATTAATATTTCCTGTCCTTCCTCCCTGTGTGAAATTGTCAGTCCCAGGGGCACTTCACAGTATTTGCAAGTATTTATTCTTTACAGATTGTACATTGCTATATGTGAAGTGAAAATAGCAAGACAATACTTTTCATTTTTCCTGAAGAGACGATGCAAAAGTAAAATCCAAACAATAACTGCATAATCGCATGTAAATATGCTGATCCTCTCCTCAAAGTCCCTAGTTAAAAAAAATCTTATTTTAAATTTAAAATATTTTGACATGTGTGAATCAAAATTCGATTACAGCAATATGTGTGCGTATGAACACACACGTGTATGTGTAGAATTAAGAATTTTTAAAGCACCCTGCAATTTGATAGATGATCAATATGGAAGGTAATGTTCCTTTTCTTTGGCAGCAATATATAAATATGCATGGAAATAATACCAGATTAAAATTTATTAACCATTTGAAAACTTTCCAAGTTTTCTCCAACCGCATTTAAAGATACTGAAGGAAAAAACTCAATTTCAAAAGAATTGAGGTTCAATGTCAGATGCCAGGAGCTCCATATTCTGCTCTGTGACAAATGTCTAAGGGACATGAGTACAGAGGGAGGTGAAGGGAGGCGAAGGGGGAGGGGAGGAAAAGACATTGACAATCTAGTCTGAAATTGGGCAATGCTGCTTAAAGCCGGTGTGCATGTACTCATGTGTGACCACAATAAAAGTGTGTTTTATAGCTGATTTCAATGAGATAATGAAGTGCTCAGATGCACCCATCCAAAATTGCCAATTGAAGGTGTCCTCGATAATTGGCTTTAATAATAATGTTGCATAATAGTAACCAAGAGAAGAATTTGGTTAACAGTGGTTTTTTCTCTGTGAAAACCACGTTTTGGATGAACTAACAACAGCTGAAACTGTGATGAATCTAGGGCTCGAGCAGAAGCCAAAAGCTGACTCAATCCATTTGTAGTTAAATGATCTAATTCCTGGTCAATAGCAGGCAACATGAAGCCATAGTTAAATGAACCACATACCAGAATATCATACTTGGAGAGGTTTATGGTTGTCTGAGATGCGGATAGCCATCTCTTTGATTGGTGTGTCTCCAGCCATCTATGCACTGAAGATCTCTGCATATCTATCCTGATCATTTGGTATCAGAGAGGGTGGTTGTGCCTTACAGAATTATGACCATCTGTAGCTCTCTCCATATGGGGTCGGGACACATCATCTGCTGGTTAACAACTTCCTAAAGAGGACATTCCTTTGATGTCCTTGTAGACCAGCGGTGGAAATGTAGAATCTTGAACCTGGACCTCCTGCATCAGAACCGGCATTTTAACACAATTCCCAGGTGATTCGAGGGCACTTTAACATTGAGGAACTGTTGCTTCATATGGTCTGTTGCACCTTCCTTTGGGCTCTATCTTATAAATCTGTGTCACTGCAAAAGCCTCTGAACTGATCCTCCTGTCAGCACTCGCACTCCACATCATGGAGCTGCCATGTACATTTCTAAGGCAAGACTCAGATGGTCCAGGAAGTGCACTTCCAATCTCCCAAGGCCTTCCTGTGGCCCTCAGCACTAAGTCCTGACTTCTCGGCCCTTTCTGACCTACTCCTCATCTACCATTCCAGATGTGCTTCTTAACATCCCCATGAGATGTGAGTGTCATGCAGGCAGGGATAGGGATAGCTACTCTAAATCAGAAGGTCAGAAAAGACTTCTAGAGGAGAGAATGGTTAAGCTGAGACCTAAATGACAAGATCTCACTGGGCCAAAATCATGCCTCCTTGTTTTCGAACAATCTATTTTTCTGTACCCAGAGGAATGTGATTACCTCACTCTGCTCCCTGCCTTAATTTTATGTTCATTTTTCCAGATTCAATTGAAATATTATTCCTTTACGGACAGTCTTTTCTGAGCTGCTCTGATTCATGTTTGGGTTAGTTCCCTTGCTCTGGACTTATGTGCCCCTTATATGTCAGGCTAAAATGACATTGTGCAGGTTTGATTCTCTGGAAGCAGACACTGATACAGAGTTTGGGGTACAACATATTTACTCAAGGTCAACATTTGTGAATGAAGATGGAGGAAGGAGATGGATAGAGGAAGACATCAAGCCATGACCCAGATCTGATAAGGCCTTGGCCAACCCAGTGGGAATTCTGAAGAGGGCATGGCCCATCAGAGTATCCAGTATTGGGCCAAAATGGCCAGGATTTTATAACCCTGTCTGATTCAATTACTGGATGCGGATGCTCCAGGAAGGGTGTGACTTTGGGCAAGGCAGCTCTTTGCAGCCCAGCTGACCCTCTAGGAGCTGACAGCTAGAAGCAGATGGGAACCTATCACCTGCAACTGGGTAGCAAATCTTCCCTGGAAGGGAAATCTAGGTACTGCATCTCTGTACCTGAGGTCCTTATTATATCACTTTGTTTTCTCTCTAAATGGACTTTGAGCTCCTTGAAGGGAACAAAACCACTATGATTTTCCTTTTTGTTTTAAAACATGGAACATAACACAGAGAATCGTCCATAATAGGTATTAAATACATAAATGTTTCCTAAATGATTGACTTGCTTTTTGAACACTGTCCCCTCTTACTGAGACCTACCCTCACACTCTATGTATGACAGGGAGGATAATACATGTGTGCTTTGTTAAGTTCTCTGAACACCTTCAGAGATTCCATACACGATTTCTTCCACTCATTGACATTTGCTTGCTTTCTCACTTTTTTTGTAGAGCTGTAGACATCCTTCCTAGTAATCAAGTCAAAGGAAGCCAAGCTACAGGGAGCACAGTTTTGAAATTGGTGGTGAGGCTATTGACAATTTTGTTTCATCACATTAAATTAAAAGTAATGAGGGTGAAGTTAATAAAACAGACCATGAATATGGCTATAGACTTAACCTCTAAGCAGATGTAGCCTCTGGAGAGGATAGCCCTGTGTGAACTTGACAGCCACTGCCTGCCCCATGTCACTACAACTTTTTGAGCTAGCGCTGAACATTTCGTCCAAAGTGGGTTAACAGGTTCCCTCCTCAGGACCTTTAATTGGTGCCCTGAGAAACTGAGTTTTAGCAATGCCCTTCAGACTACTTAGGAAGAAGAATCACATTGTTTCCCTTAATTTTCAAAGCACTATAGGCCAATAATGTTGTAAAATACAGTAAAAATGAATTACCAAAAAATCGAGTTGAAAGAAAGATATACCGTGGGACCATGAGGCCCAAATTTTTATTATTAGATTCAGTCGACACAAAGTTACTTTTTAATAAATACAAATAGGACAAACAACCTATGGGGGAAAAGAATTTTAAAAATCGTGCACATTATTCATTAGAAATACAAATATATGCAATTAATATAGCATTATTATACTTATAACTTCTAGGTGTTTCATAATCACAGCTAAACAAAAAGTTATGATTTTAATAGTAATTCTCCATTGTGCATACCTGTTTTTAATAAACACCATGTATATCAATATTTAAAGTTTTTAATGTAACCAATGAGCCTACTTCTTGCTTGTTAACTAATCTAATCTAGGTTGCATTGATGATGACAGTATTTTCAAAGGATCACATGTATCTAAACTGCTTCTGTGTTTTATTTTAATAGCACTCGTTAGAGAGAAATCAACCTTACAGAAATAGGTTGATGGAAATGGAAGAAGATATTTTAAAGCAATTTCCACAAGCTCAAGATATTAACTTTTATCCAAAATGAAGGAGATGATAATGTAGTTTTCGATTTTACCTTCAATTTGGTTCAGTAGCCGGTTCCCAAAACTTGAAACCATAAAGTTACAATTAAATATAAATTTGCTTTCAATGAGTAAAATGAATTTTGGATTTTATACATTTTTGGGTTACAGTTGACAAAATAACCTTAAACTGTCACATGTTGTAATATGGTCCTGCTGCTTACAATGTGTGTCTCAGGCAACACACAACCTCAATTTAGTAATACCCACACTGGTCTCTATCTTACTCAAAAAGGCAGGTGCATTCCTCCTGCCCCAGATTGGAATGTGGGGCAAGATCAAATTGCTATGAAAGTTTCTAAACATTTATTCTCAATTTCTGTACTTTTTCTTTTCTTTTATAGAATGGTAAAAATCTTTCTGCAGATGGCCTGTGGACCCAATTTGAGGGGTCCAGAATTAAGTAATGGAGGAAATAGGGACTGAAGTCATGTAGATTTGGGGTCAAGCAAAATCTTATGCGAGCTGAAGCTTTGGGGAAGCAGAGAAGCTTCTCAGTCTGCAAAGAGAAGAGGAGAGAAGAAGTCAAAATCTGTGGGGTTCATTTAGAGACAGACAAGTAGCTTCAGTTCTTGACCCTCACTGTTTCGTCCTGGGAGAGGCTGTGTCAATGAAATCAGCTGTTTGGCCTAAACTGTTTAGCATGGAGTTCTGTTTTGGGCAACAAAGGATCCTAGGCTGAGATATTAGATGACAATACCTCCCCTCAAGAAAGCAGAGTTAGAGAATTTCTCAACCTCTTCTATCCACAGCTGGCTGCCCAGGTCCATCTACAAGAGATCCAAGTGTAGACTGCCTCCAAAAGACAAGGATCCTGTTAGCCTGGAAATTTACTTGGGTCTCTTTCTTTTTCGTAACACTGCCAGGGTATCATGAGCTCTAAGCCTTAGTGTATGTACACTTGCATTTGGGAATGTTCTGGTCCATTCTCAGTGTTTTGGAGAGAGAAGCAAGAAGCTGTAAGGTTGATGGGTAGCTAGAGAATGGGAGACCAGTGGTCTTCTTCAGATTGTGTTACAAGGCTTGTGAGTATTTGCTGTGTGTTGTGTAAGAGAGAGATTTCCATGCCAGTAGCTCTGGCCAAGCCTGATGTCATTGACTAACAAGCATGACCAATGGCTGCTGGAAAAAAAAGATGGTGAAAATGGTATTAGCTGGAATTTTCCCAGGGAAGGTCAAGCAAGATGAATCCACCGGGAATTGCCTGGATCAGGGAGATTGGGCTGTTCTTTGGCATATTGACTCTACGTCTACAAACAGTTTCTATAGACTTTTTGTTGTTGATGTTTGTGCTCACAGTTATAATTCTATTCACCTTGCTTTCACATATGTGGGTGTTTGGTTTTGCTGATGAGCATTTAAGATGATGTTTATATATTCTGGTTTTGCACAGATGTGTCTAGGGATTTAAAGCATGGGGATTTCATTATGCTTTTCTTAATGACTAGATATGTATTGACTAGATTAATTAACACATTATATATTCTTAGGCACAAATATCTCCATTGTCAATGATTTAGTAATTTCATGGGACACATCAGAGTCATTCATTAGGGTACGTCATTACCCTTCTGGAACACAAAAATGATTCTAAACTGTTGTTGCTGGAAAACCACACTAAATTAGAGACTTTGGGAGAAATCATGAACAGTTTATTTCTGTGTAACTCCTAAAATCTCAGCAGCACACATGGAGGGCAATGATATTGACTAACTCAAACGTCTTCCCCTCTGAATGTAATAGAACATGCTGTTGTATCTGTGTTTTAGGAAGCAAAAAGAAAACGGAAACCATTAGGACCATAATTATGGGAATCAACAAAAGAGGGTCCAGCTGAACTTAAAGCTGAACTTAAAAACAGCTGATTTCAACTCATGGCTTGGTGTAATTCCCGTCTGAATTCATTACACACCAGATAGAGTCTCTGCATCTCATAAAAGTCTCAAGTCGTTCCCTTGGAGAGCAGGAACCAATATCATTGCTGACCTATTGACTGACAGATACGCACTCCAGGCTGACCATAGTTCATTAAAAATAGTATGCATGTTTTTCTTTATGTCATCATTTTATTGAACCCCAAACATTCATTGCGAGTTCCGAGGCTAGAAGGTTAAATTGCTGATATTGCAGAAGTTCCCTAATTTCTCTGGAAGTTATTCTCCATGACCTCAGGTTTGGCTCTTTGAGGTAAACCTCAGGCATGGGCATTTTTAGCACATTCTGCCTTTGAGAAGCAGCCTGCTAAAACTGATGCTCACAAAACATCACACTCCCGATTGCTTACTGCCGCCCTCCACCTCAGTTGTTGCCAATAGGCAGGTTTTAATGTGTCAGTTTACAAAGCTCTCAGGAAGCTGCTGTCACTTTTCATTTTTGTCACTGTGAAGTTAGTGGATGTGCTCAGTATCAGCTGCCCTTTGTGGTGTGGGGCGTGGGCTTTACATAAGCTGGCGTGAGACATGTGGGTACACTGTCTCAGCAATTTGGGAAATTAAAAATGTACATTTATATATATCGGATGTGCTTTACCCAAGGGCTCCCATTCTCCTGATTCCATCCTAGATCAGGGACTTGAATCTTTCTCCCAGCCAGCCCCTGCCACCTGTCCCTTTATTTTTATTTATTTATTTTTAAAGATTTTATTTATTTATTTGTCAGAGAGAGAGCACAAGCAGGCAGAGTGGCAGGCAGAGGCAGAAGGAGAAGTAGGCTCCCTGCCAAGCAAGGAGCCCGATGTGGGACTCGATCCCAGAACCCTGGGATCATGACCTGAGCCGAAGGCAGCCGCTTAACCAACTGAGCCACTCAGGCATCCCATCCCACCTGTCCCTTTAGACTCAGCTTGGGCACGGTGACACAGCATGGAAGAAAAAGGTGCTTTCTGCTCAAAGATGTACTAAGCATTTTTTAACCTCATTACCCTAATACACTGATTCTTTTGTTCAACAGAGCCCTTAGACATGAGACAACCTACTACAAACTCAGAATATTAATCAGAATTCTTTTATCCATCTACTTATTAGGAAGGATTTTAGAGTTCCTACTATGTGCCTAAGGTACAAAGATCTAGCTTAGGCCATTTCAGAGATTCAGATCCAAGGTAAATTACGTTATGTTTTCTTACAATGATATACTCCTCTCCCCAATATTTTTTATTTAGGGAACATTAGGCTAAAGTTAACTTTTAATGTGAGATGAAAAAAGAGTAGCATAAAGACAGCTTACAGACTGCAAAGCAAATACAAAGATGGGAAGGACTCACTCACGTCACATCACCCAACGTGTGCTTCGGGTTTTATGGGGAGCAAAGGAAAGGATGTTCTACGATGACCGATAAAACTCAGGAGTGTTTGGCATCCACTGTGAAACCTCCACCTCTTTCCCCACCTGCACCGTTTCTAAGTCACTCCCAGGTATTCAGCAGAGCTCCCCCAAAGAAAAGGCAAGGCAAGGAGGGTCAGCACATAATGTGTGTGGGGTGTCTCAAGTTGGCCTTGAAAGCAAGTGCAGTTCTTCTTAGATGACAAGAATAGAGAGGTTGTTCTTGTCCAGAGGGATCACAATACACAGGGCTCACAGAGTCACCAGGGTCTGAGGAGAGACCAGAAGTCAGATGGGCGCAGGTGACAAGAAAGGCCAGGCTGGTAGTGCTGCCTTCATCTTATTTCTTCTGCTTCTGGGTCCCCATGTTCTCATAGTTAGACCACTGATTCCCCCTCTTGTAGTCTCCATCTTCATCCTGTTCTCTGCCAGTCCTGATGGGGACTGAAGGTACGTCCACAACCTTCCTTCTCCACCAGGAATTGCCCACCTAGATTTATGTCACCGTTATGGACCTGGCCCAGATCCTAACATTCTATTCATATTATCCACTCATCAGTTGGCCAGTTGGTGCCCTTGGAGCAATCCTGGGGATTACAGCCTCCAAGTTACAGCCTACTTCCTGCTTGGATCCCTGCTCTTCCTCCTATTTTGGGAACTCGGGGCTCATGGCTCTGCCTCACTCTTGATGATGAGTCCCTCTCTGTGAGGTGTGAGTTTTTACCCCTGACCCCTGTCCAGTTGCTGGGATTTTTAATTACCATAGAGATGGTAACTAACTATCTTTGCAAGATGGTTATCTGTCTCTCCAGTGCTCTGGAGTTTGGGGGACTGTCCCTTGTCATTGTGATTGGGAACCCAAGTTGGTAACCAACTGTCATTTGAACCACGACTGAGATTGGTGCTGGTTTAAACACCATTTAAAAGACTTGGTATTGTTCTTTACCTGTTCTTCCCAGTCCAGCACTCAGCCCCTGGAGCTCCATTATTTCCTGCCACTCATTCTGCCCTAGTGATTGGTTATCTTGCTTCTTGGAGAATCTTCATACATTGTACTTAAATGCAATTTAATCAATTATCAAGCATATTTTGTAGATAAGAACAATGTTGATGGACAATCTTAGCTAATCACCTGTTGATGGACAATCTTAGCTAATCACCTGTGATGTTAAGATCTGATTTTCTATAATCAACAATAATTATTAAGTAATAATTATAAGCAACAATAATTATAACAGTAATAGCAATGCTGGGATAATATAATACCTTAGATATGTACTCATTTGGTTCACTGAGTACCATTGCAATCTCCATCTCATAAGGAGGAAACCAAGTCACAGAAAAGGTAACTGGTGTGCTCAAGGTTATACAGCTAGTGAGCCTATGGCTGAGTTTGAAACCCAGATATTCTGACCCGAGCCCACATTCACCATGCTATACCATGACTCTGATGCGGAAGGCCACTTTAGGTTCACAATATAATTAGTGGTCGACTTTTAGGATATTTTTGGAACTGTTCACATAAAATATTTTTGTTAGAATTACTACTAACTGAAGCTAAATTAGGCTTGCACTCCGCATAACACATAATACACAACAGCATACGTGTAAACCCACATACACCGTGACACAGACAAGTACTTAACCTCTCAGTTCACAAATGATCAATTTGGGCAAGAGTTTTGGAGTGAAAAACAAACACTATAAAATATATATGAAGGGATTATCACAGAGCACGGTGCATTATTAACATTGGATAACCTATTATTAATTATTCTCAATGCGTCATACATCTGTATTATGAATTAATGTGCAGTATCCCCATACTACTATCATAGAGAGAATAACTTATATAAATATATGGGAGAAATGTTAAGTGCTCCCTTATCTTTGGATAGCCCCCTAAAATGCTTTACATGACAATTTCTCTATGTGTAAAATGGATGCTGAAATTTTGTCTCTTTCAACATCACAAAAATGTTGAGAGGTAAAATAAAATAATCTGCAAATTAAAGCCCTTGAAATAGACTATTTTAATAAAATACTGGAAGAGTTTCTTTAAAAGCAGGTTATATTTCATACTAGTACCTCTAGGTACTCACTAGAAATATGCCGTTTTGAAGTAGCTTTTGTCAACGAGAACTACCATGTCCAATAAAGGGCATGGGATTATTCTTAAGTACATAAGAATGGAACCCCCCCCCCCATCTGTGTATCTGTCCAGGGCCAGCTTCATGGTGGATTTGTACAATCATACAGGGCCTCCCACTCGAAAATTTCTCTGCTTGCTCTGCTGTCACTGTTTTGAAATGACTAATTTATGAACAAGGGACACTGCATCTTCATTTTTCATGACGACCCACAAATTAGGTAGCCTTTATTTTCAGTCTGTGATGGGACCTACCTCACAACATAGAGTTGATTCACTTGGGGAGCAACTTCTCTGCAGGGCCTACTAACCCCCTACGGTGGGGCTCAAGCTAAACTCAGAACAGAGAAGAATTAATAGCACATTTCCCGTAAAGATTATCTTCACTATTACCAATTAGACACCTACAACCTGGCAAAGCAACTTAGTGAAAAACGAAGTGAGGTTCAATTCTGTGGAGAGGAGAGGGATCAGTGTCAGAAACACTTGCCTCCATCAGGGAGGATGCCCATGTCCGGGATCTTGGGTGCTAAGGAGCATCTCCCATGTTCAGCAGCCCCGTGCTGGGACCTGTGGGGTGAGAGCTGACGGCTTTGCAGGCTGCCCCTCTCCATGTCTCTTGTCGTGGGCGGGACCGCACACCCTTCTCCAGCCCACATCCCCTCAAACATGGAGTTGCTCTTGTTTCAGCGCTAGTCATTTCTTAAAACAACTTTACTGTGTAACACACACACACCAAACAGAAACAAAAGCAAAACCAAAAACACAACGTTGTTGTAGTCTAATTCACACACTATAAAATTCGAAGTGTACAAGTCGGAGCCTCTTTAATAAATTCACAGAGTTGCGCAATCATCACTATAGTCAATTTTTCAACGCCCCTGGAAGAAATCCCATACCCATTAGCAGCCGTTCTGCAGTCCTCCTCCACCCCCACACAGCCCCTGGCAACCACTAATCTACTTTCTGTCTCTATGGATTTGTCTGTGCTAGAGATTCATACAAATGGAATCATACAATATTTGTCCTTTAGTGTCTGGCCTATTTTACTTAGCATAATGTATTTAAGGTTCATCCATTTCGTATCATCCATCAGTACTTCATTCCTTTTTATGGCTAAATAACCTTCCATTGCATGGATATAGTGCATTTAATTTATCCATTCATCAGTCGATGGACATTTGAATGGTTTCCATTTGGGGGCCATTATGAATAATGCCGCTGAGAACATTCGTGCCCAAAGTTTTGTGTGGTCCTATGTTGTCATTTTTCTTGGGTATATACTTAGAAGTGGAATTGCTGGTTCATATGGTAAAGCCAGTCATTTTTCTCCACCTCTTCAAAAAGAAGACCCTGCTATCGATATCACTCAAACAAACCAGACATTGGATATGAAAATCCCTAAGGCTCCAAATTAGATAGCAGTGAAATCTTTTATATTTAGATTCAAAGCTTGGAGTCAGATTTGCTGGAATAGCCATGGCATAAATGGCTTTATAATTAAGTAAACAAACCCAGGAACGGTAACATCTCTTTGTCCTCCAGCACAGAGTAGATAATCCAGGATTTTTGTTCTACCTCTGCCAAAAATTGCATTTGGCATCAGCTCAGAATCATACTCTCTCTTGAGACACTTTGAGAGATCTGGCCTGGGAGATATTTGTAGAAAATTTGTAGAAATAGTTGTAGAAAAAAAAAAATTAGCTGTGTCCCTGTGTATGTGACTAGGACAGTCTTAGGAAAGAAAGCTTTGGGAGGTGCTATTGCCCTTATGGACCTCCCACCCAATTCAGATATTGAAACCTACAGCAAGGAGGTGGTACTAGGAGGTGGGGGTAGGGGTGGTGATTAGTTCATGAAGGTGGAGCTCTCCTCAATGGGATTAGTGTTCTCATAAACGATTCTCCAGAGAACTAGTTTGCTCCTCCTCTGCCAGGTGAGGATACAAGATGTTTGGATTGGAAGAGGGCCCTCACCCATCACGTTGCACCCTTATCCTGGACTTGCAGCCTCCAGCACCGTGAGAAATAAATATCTGTTGCTTATAAGCCACCCAGGCCATAGCATTTTGTTACAGCAGCGAGAACTAATATGGGAGGCGGGTTTCATTTAAGGGAAGAAGTTATGAAAAATAATCCTAAACCTGCTAAGATGGTTTGTCAGACTGACGTGCACACAGATCACCTGAGTAGATTGATAAAATGGGTATTCTGATTCAGTAGGCTTAAGGAAGAGACTTCGATGCTGCATTCCTAGCACAGTGCTAGGTGATAGTGCTGCTTGTCCGTTGACTCACAGGTTGAGTAACAAGGCTCGAAGGGCCCCTGTGGCAGCAGGAGGCCATGCTAAGTGACATGGCTCCCTTGACTCTGCACGATTCATGGATGCCAATTTGCTGCCCCAGATTTGACTCCCGTGTGGTTTTCTAGGTAAAATCAAGCATAGTGGGGCCAAATATCCCACATCTAATCCACTGATGGAGGAAGGGAAGACATGGGCACTGGAAGCCTGGTCCTCCTCTTGCAGAATCAGCAAATCTCATGGGGTCATTCAGTACCAGTAAGCTCAAGCTTGATTAAGTGGCAACGTATTTGAAAGTCGGTCAGCTTCCTGGTGCAGTGAAAGGCCAGGGTCAGATCAGGAATGAAGAATAATCGAAAATAAAATTCAAAATTGTACTGTTGTCTCCTGAAACACATGAAAAGGGGATTTAATTTAAAAGCTACAGGAAAAAAAAATATTAAAATGCTACTTTCCCAACCATCCTCTCAGTGTTCTAGATGCAACACAATAGCCGTCAAGATCTTTGTTCTCATACTTCTCAAGACTACAGGTCTCTCCCAGTCTTGCCCGCAGAGGCTCTCTTTTTCCTTTCTCCACCCTTCCCTCTGAGCCAGGTTTTAGTCGGGTAGACCCCACTTCTCAGACTGTAAAGGGCATGTGGGTCACCTGGGATCTTGTTAAAACAGATTCTTACACAGTAGGTGAGGAGTGGCCCAAGAATCTGCATTTCTAACAAGCATCTAGGTGAGCTAACGTGTGCCACACTCTGAGGAGCAAGAATGTGGATTATCTTAGCCCCTCTGCTCCTTTAATTCCCCCTCCTAATTCTCCTCCTCCTTCAAATTAGTAGGTAACAAGTGCTGGTTGAATAAACTAAGTGATTCTTAGTTTTATCATTTATAGTAGTGATGACAATGAAGGTTCCTTTTCCAAGGTCAGATTGAAGATTAAATTTAATAGTGTTACAGAGGAGATTTAGCCCATGTGCCTGACACTCAGTAGATGCTAAATAAATATGCCTTTATTTTATCCCACTTTCCTAGGTTCCTTATGCAACTCTAGGCAGGCAAGGTTTGTTAAGTGCGAGGGGATAAACGAACATTAATAATTGATATGAGCAGATATCCACAAGCCAGACTTCTCCGCATTAAAAAATGCGCTTTTTATTAAAACAGAAGCATGAACTATACAACAAATCATTGTGGGAAAATGTAATTATCCTGACTTAGAAATTGCATGAATTGGGGGTGACATCCTTTTGAATCCAGGCCATCGAAAATGAGATCAAGATTTTAGAGAAACCCAAAGGCAAGGGGCCTCACCATCTTTATTCCCCATCAAAGATTAAGCTATCAAAGACTAAGGTAAGAACAGTCAGATGTTACCACACAACTTCTAGCCCTCTGCCTGAAGGTGGGTTCTTCAATTATCTGAGTGATTCTGAGCCCTGGGCTGCCTTGGCTTTGTTCATGGTGGGCGGACAGAATGACAAATGGGGTGCCTGGCTCTGTGGAGGGGGGGTGGTCTGCAGGCCTGAAGAACTTCCTTGCCAGGGAGATGTTCTGACCCCTATTTTATGCTTCCTCAAGGCAGAAAAGCCAGAGACCTTGGTGACACCCAGTCGTGAGTCTAATTTCATCAGGGACACTGAGGATCGTGATTCTTATATTATCTGATAGAACACAAAAAGTCAAACTAGTGTAATTTCCAAACAAAGAGGGACTTTGAACAAGAAAGTTGCAGACATTACACATTCTCATTCCTCGTTGCACTCCGCCGTCCATCTTCTGGGAAAGAGGCATACAGTTCATGGCGTAACTTGCTTAGAACAATAGACAATTGTCACAGTCTATTAATTCCATCTGCTACTGACGGGAAGGAAAAATGGTTACATGGTGAAGTCAGAGGGTCTAAGGAACAGAAGGGGACTTTCCTGAGGGTCTCCCGCAATACCGATGTATAAATGGAAGCATGATATAAAGAAGAGAACCAGAGCCATTCTTGGCCTCTGGGTTATCAAGGTCTCAGTACCATCATTCTTGTTGTGATCTGAGGCCACTCTTGTATTTTAAAAAAAATTCTTTTTTCAGTTGAGAACTGTGCTTGGATCTGCAGTATTAATATGGATGATGAAAAAGTAGAGGAAAGCAGGGAGGGACTTTTGCTTGAGAGTGAGGTGGTATTATCAAGCTAGTCCTAAACCAGAGAGAAGGACAATACCTAAATATTCTTAGGTTTCTTGATAACTCCTACACCACTGTTTTTTGCTATAGAAAAAGTTCACATAGTTTAGGAGTATTATTTAGATGATCTTACCTTACCTGGTTCATCTCAAGAAGTAGCCCTGATTGGGAGTCAGGACTCCTGACTCAACTCTGTGCTCATGTGGTCTTAGGTAAGTAGGTTGAACACTCCAGGCCTTTGCCCCTGAGAGAGAGATTAGTCTGTATTGATATTTTCCAATGTGTACTGTGCGAAATAAGTGTTAGGCAAGAATAGGATTCATACAAAACAGGTGAACATAGGGGAAGGGAAGGAAAAATAAAATAAGATAAAAACAGAGAAGGATGGGGCACCTGAGTGGCTCAGTTGTTAAGCGTCTGCCTTTGGCTCAGGTCATGATCCCAGGGTCCTGGGATCGAGCCCCGAATCAGGCTCCCTGCTCAGCGGGAAGCCTGCTTCTCCCTCTCCCACTCCCCCTGCTTGTATTACCTCTCTTGCTGTCTCTCTCTTTCTCTGTGTCAAATACATAAATAAAATCTTAAAAAAAACACACAGAAGGAGGCGAACCATAAGAGACTCTTAACTCTAGGAAATAAACAGAGGCTTGCTGGAGAGGAGGTGGAAGGGGGGATGGGGTAACTGGGTGATGGGCATTAAGGAAGGCACTTGATATACTGAGCACTGGGTATTTATGCAAGTGATGAATCACTAAATTCTACTCCTGCCACTAATAATAGGAGGTATGCAACGTAATACCCCTATGCTCATCACTATATGTTACCTAACTTGAATTTAAATAAAAAATGTAAAGAAGTAGGATTCATTGATCAAATAAATATGGATAGGGTTAGTTTTCTTTGTTACAGGACTTCTGAGTCCTTGATATGCTAATATATACTGGAACTCTCCAAAAAGAGGTCAGAATATGCTATTTCCTAAAAAAATTTCCTAAAAAAATTTAATCACAGATCCCCCCTCCTTTGGCCCGTGATTTTTCTAGAAATTGCATGAGAAATGAACACGTTTTGGGAAACGATGATCCAAATAATTTCTGAATTTTAACTAACTCATAGTTATTTTGAAAGGATACTGGGTACTACTTATCATGTTGCCAACCTAGAGAACATTGTCAGAAACTTGCCATACACATTTAAAAATTGCATTCCTCTTTGCTTTTTCATTGACATAATATGAATTTGATGTCAATTATGAAAGCATGAGTGAACCCAATACCTTCATGTAGTACATCTGAAGGGAAGTATTCACGCTCTTGGGATTGCTCTATTAATTCATCGATCAGGGGAATGTTTATGTTATTTAAACATTAGCTCGAAATGTACTTGATCCAATGTTTTAGGCTGACTTCAGAACACATCATATTGATCTTAAGCTGATTGCTTGAAAACTTCTTTTGAAAATGGTCCAGGAAAAAAGAATAGACTTTGTACTGGTTCATTCTAGGGGCATATACAGAGTACACCGAAGTTCATTATAAACCAACATCTTAGTGGATTACAGAAGTGCAGAAGGGTCTACCAAGGGTAATTTCCAGAAAGAAATTATGAACTATCAATGATCTTTAGAACTTGGGTATTTGTCCTTAGAGGGGATATCATTGTCTATGCAGAAAGAAGTCCTAGTCACAAACAGGCTATTATAGTAATCCAAGCAGTGATGACTAACCATCTATTCATTTTAATTTCTTGGGTAATTGGTTCCATCTATTAGCAGTCAGCCACATATTTAAAAGATGTTTCTCCATAAAAATCTTTCCTCTTGGGTGTGATGGTCAGCTAAGCCAGTAAGCATAGTGGATTTTGCCAGCATCTTATACCAGTGATTTCAGACACTCCAGGGACTGGCCATAAATACTTGCCCCAACAAGATCTACCCAGTGAGTCCTACTATTCTCTGACAAGAGTAATTCCAGAATGGTGTACATTTTGCAATTAGGTTTCTTTTATTGTACAACCCAGATTTATATCATTTACTCTGCTGTATTCATGATATCCTCAGAACATTGCAGATATCAGTGTAAGATGCCCTTTCAGAAGGAATAGAGCAGCTGAATCTGTTTTACAGTTTGCAATAAAAGAAGTCCTTTCTGAGAAGAGAGCACGATACTGATTTTTATGTGCCTCTCACATTTCAAACTTGGATTTAACTGGACTACAAAATATTTACATTTTTCACGACCAACAAGTTCTCGTTTTGACAGATTGAATGTAAAGAGACTCCCAACTCTTATTCCGTTTCCAAAAATGTCCATTCTTCTGTATATAGCTGTCCAGTTTCCCCAGCACCATTTATTGAAGAGATGCCCTTCCACAGACAAATGGATAAAGAAGATGTGGTCCATATATACAATGGAATATTACTCAGCCATCAGATAGGATGAATACCTAACTTTTGCATCAACTTGGATGGGACTGGAGGAGATTGTGCTGAGTGAAATAAGTCAAGTGGAGAAAGTCAATTATCATATGGTTTCACTTATTTGTGGAACATAAGGAATAGCACGGAGGACATCAGGAGAAGGAAGGGAAAAATGAAGTGAGGGGGGTCAGAGGAGGAGATGAACCATGAGAGACTGTGGACTCTGAGAAGCAAACCGAGGGTTTTAGAAGGGAGGGAGGTGGCGAGATGGGCGAGCCCAGTGATCGGTATTAAGGAGGGCACGTATTGCATGGGGCACTGAGTGTTATACGCAAACAGTGAATCTTGGAACACTACATCAAAAACTAATGGTGTACTGTATGGTGACTAACATAACATAAAAAAAAATGTCCACATGCCTCACCCTCTTCTTCCCACCACCATCTAATAATCTACATTTCAGAAAAACAATCCAAGCTGAGGCTAAAATGTGCTATCATGTTATCATGGGAAAGAATGATTTAATTGATATCATTCCTGAAGGGATAACAAAAATCCATTTCAAACTGGCAAAAAGCATCACATTGTAGTCCTCTGTTGCTAAAATTACACCACATTCACCTGAAAGGTGTGTGATTCATGTAAAAGTCACTGTATAGACCTAAATGCCTATCACCTGAGACCACCCTCTAAGATCGTAAAACATAGTTAAAGGGAGAAAAAGAGGATGGATTAGTTATCTACAAGAATAGAGCAAGGGAATAAAGTACTTCGTTTCCTTCTTAAAGGTTCAAGTTTCATTTCAGTGACTTTAACAGGTTGTAAGAAATTATTTTTTGTTTTAAATTTTAAAAAGTTAATTACGAGCGATTTCAAATCCCCCAAACAATACAATAGCATTTACATATAAATAGTCAAGAATAGTCAGTAATTTATGTTACATTTTTCTATATTTTTTACTGGTCTGCCTTTTTAAAAGAAATGCTATGTTATAGATACCTTCAAGCATCCTCCCATTCTCCCCCTCCTGCCCTCCACAATAGCAGGTCCTGTCTTGAATTTGATATGCACCGCTGCAACGTGTATTGCGAAGTTTTATAATATCTACTTTTGCTTTCTCACCTAAATGTTGTATTACCCTACGTCCTTTGTATAAAACAACTTTATTGAGATATAATTCACATAACATGTAATTCATCCATTCAGAGTGTACACTGTAATGGCTTTTAGTATATTTACAGATATTTGCAACTGTCACCACAATTTTATATTCTAGTCACCTCAGGAAGGAATCCTGTTCCCTTCAGCTATCAGCCTTATTGTTCCATCAATCTTCCCCTGCCCTCAGTTGCAAGCGATCACTACCTATTCTAGACATTTCCTATCAGTGGAACCATATAATACATGTTTTTTTGTGACTGGCTAATTTTACTTAGGATAAAATTTTCAAGATTTGTCCGTGTTGTAATATTCCACTGTATGGACATACCGCGATTACCCATTCATCAGCTGATGGACATACGGGTCATTTCCATCTTTTGGCTATTATGGACAATGCTGCTATAAACACTCACACACATATTGTTTTGTGGACAGCTGTTCTCATTTTTCTCAGAGAAAAATGAGCTGTTCTCATATTTCTAGGACACCGCATTAGGTTCTGACACATGGAGATTGAGCTGATTGTGACTGCCGTACAGTGCTACGTTACATGAATAAACCTTGTTTTACTTCCCTCTTCTCCTGCTAATGGACAATTTGGTGGTTTGTTCTCTTTGTCTTTTGCTCACAGTGCTGCAGTGGTGTCCTTGTATGTGCTCCCTTGTGCAGACATAGGGACTCTCAAGAGAAGACCTCTATAGGTGGAGGATGGGCACCTCTGTAACCTTTCCAGATGCTGTCAAACTGCTCATTGACATTGAGGCAAACATATTCACACTTACTGGCAAGATAAACATTCTTTTTTTTTAGAGAGAGAGAGAAAGAAACAAGTGGAGGGGGGAGTGGAGGAGAGAATCTTAAGCAGGCGCCACACTCAGTGCAGAGTCTGACATGGGGCTCAAGCCCACAACCCTGAGATCATGACCTGAGCTGAAATCAAGAGTCGGACGCTCAACTGACTGAGCTACCTGGGGGCCCCAAGATAAACGCTCCTATTTCTTCACATTTACCCAAAATGCGATGTTTTCTGACAACTGTTTTTTTACCAATGTGATGAGGATAAATTGGTGTTTCATTAGTTTGCTTCAATGTGCATTTTTCCGTTATTAACGAAGTTGAGCATATTCTTGTGTTTACTGGTTCTTCCCACTTGCTCTGCAGTGAATTGCCTTTTTATAGCTTTTGTTTTCTACTGGGTTATAGTTTCTCTCTTATTAACTTGTAAGATCCTTTTTAGATATTAATTTTATATCTGTTAAAAAGAAATTGCAGATCTCTTCTGGTCTAAAGTGTGTATCCAACTTTTTAAAAATTTTTTTAAATTTTTATTTTTTCTCCAGTTTTATTCAGATATAACTGACAAATCATTGTTTAAGTAAGGTGTAGAATGTGACGATTTGACACATTTACATAGTGCAAATAATCACCACGATAGGATTAGTTAGTATATCCATCACCGCACATCATTTCCATTTTATTTTTGTGGTGAGAACATTTAAGATCTACTCTCTTGGCAACTTGTTAACTATAGTCACCATGCTGTGCATTAGATCCCCAGAACCTAGTCATCTGATAACTGAAAGTTTGTACCCTTTGACTGACATCTCCCTATTTCCCTCACCTCGCAGCCCCTGACAGCCATCATTCTGCTCTGTTTCTGAGTTCAGCTTTTCCAGGTTTCACATATGAGTGAGATCATTCGTATTTGTCTTTCACTGTCTGACATATTTCACTTGGCCTAATGCCCTCAAAGACCATCTGTGCTGTCACAGTGTTTCCCAACTTTTTTTTTTAAAGATTTATTTATTTATTTTAGAGAGAGAGAGCAGGGAGAGGGGCAGAGGGAGAGGGAGAAAGTCTTAAGCTGACTCCCGGCTGAGCACAGACGGAGCCCAATGCGGGGCTCGATCTCAGCACCCTGAGATCACAACATGAGCTGAAACCAAGAGTCATAAATTACTTTTCATTACACACTAGTTTTAATTTTGAAGATCAAGTTTATCAGTTTTCCTTCATAACATAATTTCGTATCTTAGTTTAAAATCATTTCCTTTCACAATCTTACGTTAGTCTCCTATACTTTTTTCTGAAATGCCAGGTTTTGCTTTTTTACATTTAAGTCTGTAATTCATTTGGAATTATGTGTTGTCGTGAAATGAGTTAAAAATTCAGTTTCACCTTTTTCTATAAAGGTATCTATTTAGATATCTAATTGTCTTAACATCATATATTAAATAGACTGTTCTTTCCTCATTGTCATGAAATGCCATTTTTGTCATACCCTGATATTGCGTATATACGTGTGACTGTGTGTGTGTGTGTGTTTGTGTGTGGTGGGGGAAGGGAGGAGGGTAAGGGAGAGACTATTTCTGGGCTCTTTATTCTCTCTGTTTTTCTATCAGTGTGGTAAAACCACTTTATTTATTTTAGCTTTATAGAAAGTCTTGTTATCTGAAAAGGTGAAACCTTCCTCTTTCCCCTCCTCCTCTTCTTTATCTTTAAAATTATCTAGGCTATTCATGGTCTTTTGTTACCCCATATATATTTTAGAATCATATCACAATTGTTAATGCACACTTGTTAAGTTCCAGAAAAAGCCTGCTGGTGTTTTTCTTATAATTGTATTGAATTAATATTAATTTGGAGAAAATTGATTAACTTTAGATTTTGTTGAGATAAGAACACAATCTAACATTCCAAGAGTAGCCATTAAAAAAAAGAAACAGAAAAAAAATAGAAATAGAACATGTAACTTCTAAACCAGTCCAAAGCAAAAAGGAAATAAAGAAAACCCAATCTAGTCTAGTATTGACATTTTCACACTCAGATAAACCATCTTGGAGGCATGGAGGGCCTGGGATTGTATGCAACACCCTCCCCCCAAAAGAGCAAACATTAAATGATATCAAACAACAAAAAAACCCCAGATCTGTTATAACCATATCAATATTAGCAAAAGGCTGCAAGGCACTAAGCCTTACCAAGACTAAAAAAGACCATAATTTTATGATAAAAGGAAATATTTACCAGGAGTAATGTATATGTTATATGTATCACTGATTTTTAATCCCGGTATGAGATCAAAATATACAAAAGAAAATTGACAGAATTACAAAGAGAAAATAACAAATAGACAATCATACATATTGTTTCCTTTTCAAATCCAGCTGTGCTTTTACTTAGTGCCTAGTGATTATCTTGGGGTATGCGCACACACACACACACACACACACACACATATATCTTTAGTGTTTTTTGAGTATTCTTACTTATATTCTCTTCCACATTCTTGTCCTGTCACTCTAGTTTCTGGAGCTTTAATCCTATTTTATCTGCTGACTCTTGCACATGGTAGATTGACTCCTTGAGTATTTATAATGATTTTCATTGTAGGTAGGCTCATCTTTAACAGACATGCTCTCCCTAACCCCACCCCACCCCAGAAATCCCCACGGCTTGGGCTATGAGACCAGAGAGGTGCATTTGCTTCTGCCAAGTACCTCAAAAGTATCACCAGGTTTCAGACTATATTATGTGAATTTCTTGGTGTAGGAACTCTTAGAAATGGCCTGGTATGGATTTGGATGCCTGAACAACACAAGATATAGGTAGGGTGACCAACGGTCCTTGTTTGCCCAGAATGGAGGGGGTTTCAAGAATCCAGGACTTTCAGAAGGGGGTTTCAAGAATCCAGGACTTTCAGATTTAAAACCGAGACAGTCCCAGGCAATCTGTGACATATGATCATCCTAAGTAAAGGCCTGCTTTCAATTTTTCTCCCCCAGGGAGGAATGGTTTTCCCACCCAAATCTCAGGCAGAGCCAGATAAGCTTCTATGTCACATTCCTAACAAGGATAGTATCTTCAAGTCTATCCTTCCAATGAAGCTGCCACCCTTGGAAACTCCCAGCTTTATTCCAGAGTCTTGGTTCCTACTCCCTTCTCACCTGCTTCAAAGGCCCTGTCTCCTGTCCCTGCATGGACACCCCAGCCCCACTCTGGCCCTTCCGATCCATTAGCTTGTGTGCTTCCAACTCTTGTTTTAGCTCCACCTTAATTTCAGGCCATTGGGTGTTCCTTTTCTTCCTCGTGAGCCCACTGTGCATTCAGACATTTTATTTTGTTGTATTTTTTCAGCATTTTCTGTCTTTATAGTTGGAGAATGTTATCTTCATCTGCCATCTTGCCAAGACCAGAACTCCTCCCATAACACATTTTTTACCAGCCCACCTGGCCCTGCACAACACAGCTTGTAACGTCCATAAGTACAGAGAGTTCCAAATGATTCGAGTGGATAGGTTTGCCAAAGAACAGACATTGGATCATTTGTGTCTATTGGTAAGGGTTCTCCAAAGAAACAGAACCAACAGGATATATATAAGAAGGTGTTTATTATAGGAACTGGCTCACACAATTATGGAGGCCCAGAAGTCCCACAATCTGCTGCCTGTAATCTGGAGAACCAAGAAAGCCAGTGGTGTAATTCAGCTTAAGTCCAAAGGCCTGAGAATGGGGACCAATGGTGTTAAGTCCTGGTCAGAATCTGAAGGCCCAAGAAACTGTCCTAGAGCAAAACAAGATGGAGGTCCCAGTTGAAGCGAAGAGAGCAAATTCACTCTTCCCCTGCCTTGTTCTATTCAGGGCCTCAACAGATGGGATGACGCCTACCCACATGGAAGAGGGTAATCTTTTTAACTCTACCAATTCAAATGCTAATGTCTTCTGGAAACACCCTCACAGACAGACCCAGAAATAATACTCTACCTGCTCTCTGGGCATCCCTTAGCTCCGTCAAGTTGACATATAAAATTAACCATCACAGCATGATTCACCATTTCTATAAATTATTTCTAAAACTATGCTGTGCAGTAGGAAATATATTGTTTAGTAAAACAGATACAAAGAAATTCTTGTTTATGGCCTTGGTAGTCACGAGAAATCATGCAAACAGTTTGGCCGCAGATATAGCAGCAAGGGGATTTATTAAAAATGCCAATATTGATCATTTCGCCAGCTCCCCGTGTATTTTGCCTCCCACCACTAAGACAATGACCTGTGGCTGAGTCACAACTGTGGCCCATTCTGAACTGTTGGTTCAGGAAAAAGTAACCCACCTAGAAGGAAAGATTATGCGAAGTGCATGTGGACCTTAACGGTATAGAAAAGTTCTTCTGCTGGGCAAGATCCACACATCCTCACTAAAAATAACAGAAGCTCCCATCTATACAGTAACTGGACCTTTTCCGTGAACAGAAAGAACATATTGCTTTTCTAGAAATTTGAAGAAAGGAAAAAAAATCTTGAAAATAAGATAATTTCACCAAAAGTAGGTCTCTGAGACTGCAAAGGTTTCAATGTGAAAAAAAGATAAACCTAGAGAGATAAATAATAGGTACCATGTGTGTTGCTGTTCTAGTCTTGATCATTCTACATATCCTGAGATATGGAAATTTTGAGCACTGGAGTCAGGTCATGTGAATAAGTAAGCACTTCTCACTTTTATCTCTTCCTTTGGCAGACAGGGCTTTGCTCTGAAAGATGTCATGGAATGGTGGATAAATGGCATTCAGGAGGGTATTTGGCTTTTGAAGTCGAACCAGGTATGCCGGTTACATAACCAGCAGTCATTTACTCTTCCTTGTTCACAAATCTTGAATTTCATTCAGGGTCCTACCTTTGCTCCAGGTGGCTCCTGTAAAAATCCCGATCATCTTGGTCAATCACTGCAGTCCCATTTTCCTAGCCAGTAAGTGGGTAAGAGTAGGGATTGTGATTGAGCCAGTGAGAACTAAGAGGAAATCTGGTGGGAATTTTCTAACAAAAGAATCCTTCTTTAAAAAAGGACAAAGAATAGTAAACAACGCTCTCCCTTGACTAGACTTTGTTGTTTGCCAATAATGTTTGTAGACTTGGGAGTCATCTCGCAAATTGGAGGAGGAGTTTGTCAAAGACAAGGCTGCTATGCTGAGGTTGGAATAGTGGAAAGAAGAAGGAACCAGGGTCTTGGTGTCCTTGAGTAGCTTTATGGAGCCCCCCTAGAGCCATCTGATGCTAGGACTTCTTGTTGTATAAGGTTATAGTTGTCCTTACTGTTGAAGCCAGATGAGGTGGGATTTTCTGTTATTTATAACCCAACTCATTCTAATTGAGACAATAGCAATCTTCAAAGGTCTTGGCTTAATCACCACTCAACTGGCCCTCGTAAGATTTGGAGGACAGGAGCAGAAAGGCTTTGAGAGGTCTTCTAACTTCCCAGACAGCCTAGTGTGGGGAGGGATGATAGATGTGAAATGAGGAGGCTGGAGGGCGTGACATCAAGGCTATTTCTAGCATTCTATCTGAGGCGCGAAAACTCCATTACCCATTTCAACAGAACCTTCTAACTCTGCTGGAGGTACCCACTAGCTGATCGTTCGATGTTCAGGCTACTGTGGTTTTAATTAGTAATGGGGCTTTTGCCTGCATCAAAAGTACAACATTCTCCATTTTTTTCTTTTCTCCTGTGGTACAAACACTGTCCAAGATGCTTGACACTGCAGGGAGGATAGAGGGATGAGGAAAATCTGTTTATTTGGCACCTTCACCCCCTGGCAATGTCAGAGTCTAAGAGGTTGCGCTGCTTGTTCTGCAATTTGAAAAGGGCGGGAGACTTTCTCCAACTTTTCCTGAGTGAATACAACAGTTCTAAGCGACTGATGACTGCCAGATAAGAACCTGATCTTTCGTTTTGTTTTGCTTGCTTGTTTGTTATTTTCTCTTAAAACTGGAAACAGCTGATGGCCAAAGAGCTCAAGCTTCCAACTGTGAAGCTGTCGTGGACACACTGAGGCAGGTCCTGGGGGCTGCCTGAATTTCAGGGCAGCAGGCGAGATGTCTACATGAGAATGAAGGATGTGCTCCAGAATTTCCTTCCTAGGAAGACTGTACTCTAAAAGTTCATGCCAAAATAGAAAAATACCCCCAGACCAACAGAGATCCATCCTTCCTTCCTGTTACTCCCTCCAACCAGTTGTAACAACCACAGAAGCCTGGTTGCAGGTAGGAACCACGATATGCTCCATTATCACAACTCTACTGCATCTAGTTTTTCAAAGACTGGAGAGGAATGGTGGGGAGTAGGAGGTAAGGGGAGTGGAAGGAATATTCTAGAACTGAGCGATATGCATCAGATTGTGCCCAGGAATTATATACGGAGATTCAGAAAATGCTCCCTTAGTATCACTGCTGTCCCTAACTTGCCACTAGTGTTTGTATCTGCAGCTGGGCTGCTGAGTTCGAGACTCGCTAGGTCCCTGGACTGGAGCAAGGAGGATGGGAGGGAGGCTAGTCTCTCACTCGTTATGATTTTCTTCTGTTCATAATTGGGATGCACTCTGGTAGGGGAGGAAAGTGTGAAAAAGGGTTCAAGAGTTTCAGATTCTTTCTCCATTTTCAGCTTTCTTTTATGGCAGCCTTAATCAACTGTCCTTTGTTCTAGTTACGACTTGTTGGAGTCCAACCAAATAGTGGGGATTTAAAAATCAAACAAAAAGGTAATCACCCAGAAATCAGATTTAAATCTTGTGACTAAATTTGCTTTGTTAGAGAAATAAAAGTGTGGAGAAGCTTTTTCTTCTAAGGCTACTAAACAGTTGTAGCTCACACATACAGGTCTGGGGCTGTTTGCATTGAGTGATCTAAAACCCACCTCGCATGTGGAAACAGGCTATATTTACTTTGATTTCAGAGCTCTCGCAACCGCTCAGAAAACCGGAAACAATTCCTCGCTCCGATTTGGAAGAATTGATGCTTTTCTTACTAATTGTCAAGGCTCAAAATAACACAAACTTGCTTTTGGTTGGATTCCCAAATACCACCCCCGTATCAGGAAAATGAGAAGACAAATTTGACACGGGAGCCCAGAGCAGACAAAAATTACAATGCATGTCACACTGTCATTTTACAAAGTGACTTTTTAAAATAGAAAATAAATAAATAAAGCCAGAAAAACCCCACAGAGACATGTTAATGCCTCAACCTGGAACAATAAAGCTCCGTTAAAAACACTTGCCATTAGCCACCATCTGCTGTCAGCAATTGGGGGTAATCTTTATGTCCTCTTGACAGCTTTGCCTCATTCCTTGGCCCCTTGATGAAACAAAGACTCCGACGCAGACAAAACATTTAGGGATAAGGATCCCTACCTTACCTAAGGATCAGTTCTGCTGCTTTTCAGCGCTTTGAGCTTGGTGACCAATATTCAATAATCTGTTCAGGGTTTTCAAGACTATGTATTGAGTTAGAGAAAATCTGCTAACTATTCCCTTCACCACTCATAATGCTCGGTGGGCTCACTCCCCTTGATGTATTTTGGGATTTGGGAAAATAAGAGAACTACGTTCTTACTCTGCTCTGATAAATGAGGAAAGCTGTGTGCAGCAACAAGATTCTCTTGATCAGAATGCTTCCAGTGCACCTGCATTTATCTCCCATTTGAACATGTGCTGGTAGATTATTTAGTAAATACAATTCTTGTTCACACCAAAGGGAAACTTATTTCCTCTTTCTAGTACTGTGGGCTAAGTCTTCAAAAATATCAGCAAGATCAATGGCAGAGTCACAGGCTCCTTGACAATTTGGCAAAGAGCTCTTGTGCAGATAGTGGTACAGAGCAAAGGAGAAAATGCTATTAATATTCTGAGTGCATTCAGACCCCTGTTTCCATCTTTCAGACGTAATCTTACTGTATAAGAGGAATATGACTAGAGCAGGGAATGCAGTGTAGGTAGAATGTGTGAATGACACACACTTGTTGTCCTTTACCCTCTATGGGCGTTTTCCCTATCCAGCTCTCCATGGTGGCACTGAGCCGTATAGTGCACTTTGATTTTTCTAGAATAGTTCTTCTCCAGTTTTTGGACTACATGGACTTCTTTGAGACAAAGTTCCTGTATTCTTCTGTGAACCTGCTTTTTACGGTAGAGGAAATGGACAGAGGGCATAGAAACGGTCATGGGACAGCTGATTTCTTCAATAGTCTTCAGTCCCAAGGGTAGTGCACCCTGATCCACTCCAATCATGCTTGTTATGGTCATGCCCCATTACTTCATTTTTGGCTTCATTTTAGCTCTATCCAGAGCACTCACAATCTATTGGGAAGAAGTTGCTCTAGACACATGAATTACCCAATCTCTTTTCTTTTTACTTTTCTTTTCTGTTCTTTTCTTGTCTTTCCCCCTCTTCTCTTCTCTTCTTTTCTCCTCTCTTCTCTTCTTTTCTTCCCTTTTAAATCTTAGACACATTGTGGACTTCACCCAGACCAAAATGTCACCTTATACTTGTCTACCAGTAGTCTGGAGGACTCCAGAAAACCAGTAGACATTATTCTAAGGAGTGAGAACCACTGCTCTGGGAATTACTGTTATCTTGAAAGATTCCAGTAATAAGCGTTTTGCATAAGTATATGATTTATCCATCAGAACTTTCCTTCATCTATTTGTACCATGTGTGTTCTTTTATAGCAACATGGAGAAATTCCGGAATACCTTTGATAATGAGGGTTTATTGCAATCCCTGTGGTATATCTACTCAGTCTCATGAAGAATAAAAATGGTAGCTCTCCACTGTTTGGAATATTGCTCAAACTCAAAGAATGCTTAGTCTCAGTGCAAATCAATAATCATAATTCCCGAGAGAGGATATGATCACGTTAATTTTCACCATTCAGTATGAAACACCCCACTTAATCAGAGGTTCACCTCGTGGTCAGGTGGCCTCGTTTATGTCCAGACCAGTCACCATTTTCATCAACTTTATCAACATCATCGTTGTCCCAAGACTTATTATAGGCCCTGTTATGAGCATTTTACATATATAAACTCAGCTTAATTGTATCAACAACTTCATGAGGTAGACACTATCATTATCCTCGTTTTATAAGTAAGGAAACTGAGGAAGAAAAAGGTTAAGTTACTTGCCCGAGGTCACTTAGCTAATGTTGGAGGGGCCAGAATGTTAGACTCAGGACCCATGCTATTAAATGATGGTATATTTCTACATTCTTGCTGGCCCTGGCTTACCAGCCATCCTTAATTCAACCAGATAGGCTAATTAAGGTGATAATGCTCCAGTGTGTCCTGTTGGCCTCTTGCTGTGGCAGTTAAATCTTAAATTGCTGCATCACGGGGAAGTTCTGGGGTCCTTAGGAAAGAGCTGGGGCAGCCTCGAGAGCTGTTTTTCAATTGGTAAGGAGGAAGTATTTCAATATGTTAATGTGTATGTAATGTGTAGTTCCCAGTGACATGTGCAGCCCTCTGAATATGTCTGCATATTCACAGCACTCAAATTCTGTTTACTTTTCCTTAATGGAAAGTCCTATTTCCTCTAACCACAAATAAAGGTGCCAGTTATAACACCTCTTTTCCAATACATACACACCATTTCAGTAAGGTACCATTTGTACTATTTACTTAGGAGCAAACAATACCTACATGGGGTGTCTTTGGAGCCTATATCTGAAATTAGTTTAGATGTTAGTTCAGATGAAATTAGATCGGTTGAGATTTGTTCAGACAGTGCCGTTTACATGTATAACTAATTTTCGAAGATTATTATTAAAAAGGAAGAATACGTTCTAAGGGCCAGACAGCATCGCATTTTGCATTTAAAAAGTATAAGTCTGAGGGTATCTGGGTGGTTCAGTTGGTTAAGTGTCTGCGTTTGGCTCAGGTCATGGTCTCAGCATCCTGTGATCGAGCCCCACGCCAGGCTTCCTGCTCAGTGGAGAGTCTGCTTCCCCTTCCCCACTTATGCTCTCTCTCTCACTCACTCTATCTCAAATAAATAAATAAGATCTTTAAAAAAAGTATAAGTCTATTTAACAATCCAGTAGAGTCCAGCCATACTCTAAGTAGAGCCTAAGTGAAACAATATAGGAATCAAATATAGAAATTATTTACAAAGAGTTCATTTAATGAGATTAGAATGAAAGAATGAATCAAGTGTATACAGATGTAAAGCTGAAATTACCACCCAACATTTTAAACACTTGCACTCACTTAAGTATGTAAATGAATACAAATAATTCACCCTAAGGAGGAAACTAACTGCTTTATGAGTGACAACAACAAAACTGAAAACAAATGTTGATCTCAAGCCCTATGTTGTAATCAACTTTTGCATACAAGATCCATAATTACACAAGCGGGAGAATTGACTTGCTTGCCCAGATATAAACCCATAACGGCATCTCCTCTCCCCCAAACTGAGGGAGCCATTGTAACTTGGACAAAATGAGACACCTTCTTCTTTTTACGCCCTGTAAGTTTCATTAGTCAGGAGTTCAAGGTCCTAACCTGACAAGAGTTTTAAAAAACCACCATGACTACCCACGGCAGTAAAAGCCATATTTTCGGTAGTTTTCCCTTCACCTATCAAAAAAGATGCATTGTGGAGATTCTATGAAGTCCTGCAGCAGACAGGATTCTGGTTAATTCCAAGGGTCACACAGGCAATTCTGGAGATACTTACAGTTCTGAGAAGACAAGTTTAAGGAAGTAAGGAGGCAAATCTCATGGACATACTACTTTGAGAAACCTCAGAGCCAGTCACCCTCACTTTTTTTTAACTGTAATTAACAAGCCAAATGGGATAGCTTGAAATTGCCTCTAAGTATTAAACTGCAGGGTGATGAAAAGTAGCCTTTCTCATTGAAATGGTCCCAAGAAAGTCTGTCTTTGTGTCCAGTTCTCCATGAATAGCTGATAAGCAGCTGCAATTGTCAAAGATGCCAGATGGAAATAGGTTTGAACCAGTCTGACATGGCTGCTCTTCTCACATGCCAAGCCTTGACATTTTTCATGTTGTGCCTGAATTATATGCCCAGAAGGACTTAGGTCCTCTCCTCTGATAGCCTTGTACCTTATACCAACTCTAAGTCTTAGAAGAAATAAGGAAAATTTACAGTGTTGAAAATGGCCCCTTTGTGACAATAGTATTGCTCAGCTCACTCTCTACTCCGGTAGAGGGCGTTCCCTTAACCCAAACATGCCAGTCCTTCATAAACCACTCCTCCTCCTGGGGATGAGAACATGGCCCACTCTGATACTATAATCCTGGTTACAAGCTGATGGGGTGGATTTACTATAATTAAAGGGTACCCAAGCTTCAGGTTAAGACTTACTTCCTTGACTTTGAAAGACAGAGGTCATTCTTATTTGACATATTCCATTCTTGGGGACTATTTTCTTCTCTCTTTATTAGAACTGCAGCGTTTTAAGTGAGGACAACGATGAATAATGGCCAGGGATAAAGATAGAATTGACGTGCAAGAAAAAGCTAGCCATCACTTCTGAACCTTCCATTGTCATCCTAAGGCAATTTGAAATAATTTCTATTCTAGGATAAGTGAGAAAACTCTTATCATAATCCAATCAATCTTAGGGGCTTTCCTCCCTTCATCCCCTAAAAATTGGCCAGTAAACGAATCTGAGAAATCCTTCTGGTGGGATATCTGTACTGCATCATATCTAGCTTTGTCAAACCTTTATTTATTTGTATTGATTCATGAATCTCAGCTCATTCTACCGATGAAGAAGCCGAGGCCTCTAAGAGAGTGAGTGATTTACCTAAGATTCCAATGTGAGAGCATGGAAAAGCTGGGATTCAACATCAATTCTCAGGACCTCAGTTTATTATGACCCCATCCCTGCAATGCAATTCACTATTTAATAATAATCCAAGTTATAGTAGCAACTCCCAATCCACAGAGTGGGAAAAAGATTTGATAAATAGAGATCCATGTCAGAGGAAGTAGAAGAATCCAAGGGGAAAAAGGCTCAATCTGACTTTGTTTTCTAAGTTCACATATATACTTTTTTCAAATAATTTACTTTTATAGACTGGGCACAATTTTACATTCAACAGGAGACAGAAGTAGAGTGTGTTTCCAATTTAAGGTTAACTCAAGATAGGTCATGGTTAGAATTCTGTTGGTAAGGGAATTGAATACATATGTTTGAACTTAATGACAAGATACTCATTGCTTGTTTCAGATGCCCCATGACTCAAGTCCATTCATGATCCAGGACTCTTCTGAGCCATAGACACAGCCATCACACATCAAGAATAAAACCTGAAGGCTAATTTATTTTGCCAAGCAGTTCAATAGATTGTTATCCTAATTAAAAAAAAAATGTATAAATTAGATTTTATTCATCAGAACATCTTATGTAATAGGAAAATGTAGTGTTCAAACTTTGAATTAAGGTAAAATATACATGTAAAAAAGTGCATATAAGGTTTCAGTTTAACGAATCATCATAAACTGAACGCAGTACTATAAGCAACACCTAGATGAAGAAACAGCACATTACTAGCATCCCCTTTGGAACCCCTTTCAGTCCCTAACGACCACACCCCCATCCCTAGTAACCATCCTGCTTTCTTCTACCCACTTACGCTAGTATTTCCTGTTTTGTACATAAAATTGGAATGATGCAGTATGTATTTTGGGGTTATCTGAGTTCTTTTGCTCAATCTTGTGCTTGTGAGGGTCGCTCACATTGTCGCATTTATTTGTAATTGTTCATCTATCCTGCAACTCTATCACATTTATTTAACCATTCTATGCTTGTTGGGTACTTGGATAGCTATCCTAAAGATTTTTTATTGTGTTGAATTGTTTGCAAAAACATTAACTCAAAGGTAATGAACTCACCTTTTAGAAGTATGAGAGCTTTAGAAGCTCACACTATGGAATTATTTTCCAAAATCTAGTGTATATTTTTCTGTGTGTGTGTGTGCGCTTTTGGATTTATCGAGTCTTTCAGTGGTTAGAACATGAGCCTGACAGTAAGGAGCCTTAACAATGCATGCTCCAGTCAAAATGAATGGCTGAATTATTGCGACATTAGTAGCAGGTAATTCATTTCCCATGTCATTGCTCTTCACCTTCAGCTGGTTAGTTGAGCCTTTTCAAAAACCCCAACTTGTTTGACCTGCACCCAGTTATAGTCCATTTCAAGCTCTTCTGTATAAAATGCAGTCTTGTCAAAAGGGAAGACACCTGCTCCAAGCAGGAGGGTTACTCATCAACTGCTAAGTCCTTTGTTACAGTGTCTAGCAACGAAATGATCTTTCCATCTGGAATGTGTCTATTGCCATGAATGCCAGCCTTGCGTTGACCGCCAACCTCTGGTATAAGAAAGAGGCAGAGACACATGAAAGGAGGGTGCTGGGAAATGGATGTTGATGAGTTCTTGATATTGTGATTTTAAAGCTAATTTTCTCTGAAGAAGGAGCATTTACTTTCCGGGTGTCCTCAGCAAAATGCACATATTTCTAGGTCTGGTTTCTTCTTTTGTGACCCCAATTCTAGCTCATTTACTTCTTCTTATCTATTTAACAATTTTAAAAAGCCGTTATCAATTCTCACTTTTTCTCTAAAATATTCTCCTTCATGGAAAAGAAACTCTTTTCTTCAAGGCAGGAGAATCCATTGAGCTGCCTCTCTGCTTCACGGCACTCCCCAACATCATGGGACACTGGAGTCCTCTGCCCAATGGCAGTTATGTCACACAGACACATGGGTCAGTCCCTTTGCAGTCTGTGCCTGTTGAAGGTGGCTCCTCTTTCTAGGTGTTACTTAACACTGTGAGCTGAGTCCATTTGCTGGTTAATTGGATGCAGGTTTTCATACCAACACCCTTCTTCCTGATTGAAAATTACCAGTGTCCCCACAATTTCCAGCTGCCTGCTCTTTAGAGTCAGGAAGAAGCAGAGGGCTTCTGAGAAGATCGACTTTATTTCTATCTCCACTGGGTTATCCCCAGAACTTAGACATATACAGTTTTCAGGTGGTAGGTTATTTTTAAGTCACACAATGGAAAATGTACACCAACATAAAGAGAGCATTTTAATTAAAAATTAAAAATATTTTTCAAGATTACTACTCTCCATTGAAACTCATTTAAAAGAACTTTAAGATTTCAACCGGGGACTATTATTTGATGTAATTATTTTGGATGGGATAAAGGACACCAAATTTGATGCTTTAAGATAGGGTATTGAAGGGAAACAAAAGCGAAAATGAACTTTCAGGACTTCATCAAGATAAAAAGCTTCTGCACAGCAAAGGAAACAGTCAGCAAAACAAAGAGGAAAACCACAGAATGGGAAAAGATATTTGCAAATGACACTACTGTATCATTCTCAAACTCAGCACCCAAAAAACAGATAATCAAGTCAAAAAATGGGCAGACGACATGAGCAGACACTTCTCCAAAGAAGACATACAAATGGCTAACAGACACATGAAAAAGGGTTCATCATCATTAGCCATCAGGGAAATTCAAATCAAAACCACATTGAGATACCACCTTATACCAGTTAGAATGGCAAAAATCGACAAGGCAAGAAAGAACAAATTGGAGAAGTCGTAGAGAAAAGGGAACTGTCTTACACTGTTGGTGGGAATGCAAATTGGTGCAGCCACTTTGGAAATCAGTGTGGAGGTTCCTCAAAAAATCAAAAATGGAGCTACCCGATGACCCACCAATTGCACTACTGGGTATTTACCCCAAAGATACAGATGTAGTGAAAAGAAGGGCCATATGTACCCCAATGTTCATAGCAGCAATGTCCACAGTAGCCAAAATGTGGAAAGAGCCAAGATGCCTTTCAACAAATGAATGGATAAAGAAGATGTGGTCCATATACACAATGGAATATTACTCAGCCATTAGAAAGGATGAATACCCAACTTTTGCATCAACATGGATGGGACTAGAGGAGATTATCCCCAGTGAAATAAGTCAAACAGAAAAAGTCAATTATCATATGGTTTCACTTATTTGTGGAACATAAGGAATAGCATGGAGGACGTTAGGAGAAGGAAGGGAAAAATGAAGCGGGAGAAATCAGAGTGGGAGATGAACCATGAGAGACTATGGACTCCGGGAAACAAACTGAGGATTTTAGAAGGGAGGGGGGTTAGGGGTGGGTTATCCCGGTGATGGATATTAAGGAGGGCACAGGTTGCATGGAGCACTGGGTGTTATATGCAAACAATGAATCTTGGAACACTACATCAAAAACTAATGATGTACTATACGGTGACTAACATAACACAATAAAAAAATAAATAAAAAATTAAAAAATTTTTAAAAAGGGTATTGAGAAAGAAAAAAACTATTTAAAGGCATTCTATAAATTGTAAAATATGGCACAAATGTAAAGTATTGTTATTTTAATTGACCTCCAGGAATTAAATGTTTAAAAGTTATCTAAATGTTCTTGGTCTCCAGATTGAGTGTAATCCTAAAAAAGTAGTGACCACCAAACTACAAAAAAAAAAATCCTTTCCCTGTAGAAGCTCAGTACTAATCTCTCACTCTGAATTTATTTCCTCAGAAGGTAAATAACCTCCCATGGGCTCCATCTTTGTATCCTATTTAATTAAAACAACACTAATCACCTACTAATCTAGCTCATTCTTAACAAAGTATTGTATTCTAACAAGTCTGATTGTTGTTGTTGTTTTTTTAATTTGGTTTTCCTCCTCCTGGGAGGAAAAAAAAGATGAGAAAAGGTACGTATTAGTTTGAGGTCAGGAAGGAGATTTATGTAAGAAAACTAAAGTACCGGGGGAATCAACTCCATTTAGCCATAAAGCATTTCCCCCTGCAAGCTCAGGAAGGATTCCAATTATTTACAAACAGATAACATTGTGCAGCTCCCCCAGTATTACAGATAAGTCACCAGAAAACAACTAGTTTGACAAAATTGCCCAGCAGCTCATTAACTGTACAGCTCTGCTAAATATCCACCATGGGCATCCCTCTGGAATTCGCTAAGGAGACCGAGGGTGGAATGATTTCCCCACCAGAATTCTGGAAGTCATAAAATAAGAAGTAGGAAATGGCTTATATCACTGATGTACCAGTTCTGTCAGTTAAAGGACTTGCTTTCGTGTGTGTGTGTGTGTGTGTGTGTGTGTGTGTGTGTGTGAGATTGAGAGAGGGAGGGAAAGAGAGGGAGAGATAGAGAAAGAAATAGATGGTAAACATCCAGTAAGAGTAGCAGAATGTTCTGGACCTTCTAACTGTGAATGAATGTTTTATTACAATCTGTCTAGGAGTAGGTCAGCTTAGTGACCACTAGAGAAAGGTGTCTCTTCTGGTTCAGTTTTTGAGATTGAAAAGTTGTTTTCTTCATCTTAATGTACATACATTTCTATCGTACTATGGTACAGTTGGGGAGGAATTCAACCATACTAAGCCAGAGACAGACAAAATAAATGAGTGTAGGGGCACCTCGGTGGCCCGGTCATTAAGTCTCTGCCTTCAGCTCAGGTCATGATCCCGGGGTCCTGGGATGGAGCCCTGCGTCCGGCTCCCTGCTCAGGGGGGAGTCTGCTTCTCCCTCTGCCACTCCCCCTGCTTGTGTTTCCTCTTTCGCTGTCTCTCTCTCTCTCTCTGTCAAATGAATAAATAACATCTTAAAAATAAATAAATAAATAAATAACTCTAGTTTAGGGGTGAATGTTTAAAATTCTACGAAGCAACATTTTTTAAAGTTTTTTTTTTCTGCTCCTCTACGATGCCTTCTCTACAGATACTGAGAGACAGCCAGGTCACTTCTATGTTTAGGGTGGGCGGGGGCAGAGTTGGGGGGGGGGGCTCTTGGTGAATGATAAAATAAAGATAAAGCTCAAAATAAAAATTACAAAAATTGATACAATTTAAATATTTGCATTTAAGATGTTAGCGATTTGAACAGCGAAAATACAGTTTAACACAGTTGTGCTATTCCGTGCATAATTAGAGGATTTATTTTAAAGTTTAAATTATGGTCACCTATAAGTAGTTTAATCTGGTAATGGAACAAAAACTTAAAATTATTGGATGAAGGTCATCTTCTTCCAATCCTGTTAGTTCATCTCTGTAATTACATATATAAATAATGTCATTTGGAGATAATGTCTGAAATCTAAATTTCGGGCAGCCATGGTAATGGGGGGCTCAGGCCACAAGGACCTCTGCTGCTTTCACGCTCCTGATAGGCTATCACCTGACTTCATTTCTACCTGTTCATGATGCCGAATAAGGTCTGAGTGTGGGAAGTGATTTGAGGAAAGAGATGATTCTTACCAGTGGTTCTCAAAGGCAAGTCTCTGAACTGTCCCTTGCTTCAGAATAATCTGGAATTCCCATTAGAAATACAGATTCTGGTTTGGTGGCTCGGTTGGTTGAGCAGTGACTCTTGATTTCAGCTCAGGTCATAATCTCTGGGTCCTGGGATTGAGCCCCGTGTCAGGCTCTCTGGTCAGTAGGGAATCTACTTCTCTCCTTTTCCCTCTGCCTTCCTCCTGCTCTTTCTCTCTCTCAAATAAATAAATAAATCTTTAAAAAAAAAAAAAAGAAATTCAGGTTCTTGGCTCCACTTGAGAACTTCTGAGTCAGCATCCTTGGGGTGAGTCTCAGAAATTTGCATTTATTACAATGCCTGTGTGATTTTGGGAGCACAGAAATGTTTGAAAACCACTGAGCTATGGGTTGGAATTAAGAGTAATGAAGGCTGATTTCAGATGTCACTACAGTTGCTACCCACATTCTATGTGGAAATCCTACCTTATAATGGCCATACTTTAATTACTTACCTTCTATCCTTGGGGTTATCTGAACCATTCATTGGGTTGGGAACGACTAGGGACATTTTGAACAGGCCAATCTCAAAACCCTTTTTTTTTTTTTTTTTAAACCAATCTGGTCTTGTTCTTATGATGAAACACGTGATGCAGACTTTCTGGGCCCAAGAAGCTCTTTTAGTTTCCTCACTGTTGGGGTCTTGAGCCACTGCTTTGAAGGAAATAAGCCTCTCTCCTCCAGAAAATGCTCCAGAGAACTACAAAAAATACTTGCACACCACCATTCTTGGCAGAAATTTAGCCTGGGGTGAGGGCCCACCAGGCAGGGTAGCAGGGCAGGGCTGTGCCACCCGAGTGGCCTCCCTCTACCCGCTGCCTCAGCCTCAATTCCAAAAATACATACGCTACAATCCTTCCCCAGAAGTGAGATGGAAGTTCAGAGATTCATGAACCATGGGAATATGCTATTCCTAAGAACCTGAACATAGGTCAGCCGTCCTGCACCATTCATGCCCAAGCTGTGTTTTTCTTGGATAGAGAAAGAGTATGTTCAGCAGGTGAAAAAAATGCCTGGCCCCTCCCATGGAAAAGGACTTGGAAAGAATCCAAAGAACAGAACTGGACAAGTCCTGGAAACTGTTTACGAGGAAGTGAGCCCTTGCTTGGCATCACAGATCACGCTGTTCCATTAACATAACCAGAGGGCAGAGTGTGCTGGCCACAAACTAATTCCATTAAGTTGGGTGCTGAGGTGGCCATTCTGGCTTGGGATGGTCTTGGCTAAATTATATCCCTGAATGAGAAGAAGGAGGTGAAAGCTGAAGATAAACTCTAAAGCAGGACGTGTGTTAGTTGCTACTCTTATTAACAGCAATCAGCAAATTACTAGGTGATGTCACTTGCTAATTAATAATCTCTTTTGATGGAAGGATTCTACCTGCTTCGGCGCTGTTACCATGTCAAAACAAAGCTTTTTGAACCTATTAAAGTTATACATTGTGCTGGTACTTGTTTTGATTCCGAATGTTACATTTCATATTATAAAGGGAGATGTGGGGTACTGCTGAGAAGTCTTATTTATTCCTCCCATCCCTTCCTCCCCACTGAAATCCAAAGCCCAGCAAAAATGTCACCTTCATGGAGTTTTCTGACAGCCCTCTCTCCATCCAAAATTAAAAGCTCATTTCTCTGCATTCTGGAAACTTGTAATTTGTACCTCCTTTTAGCATTTCTGTCTCTCTGCCTTGTATGATAGCTGTTTCATGCCATCCTCCCACTAGATAATGGTCTCTGGGAGGACAGGGGCCATGCCATTTCTGCTTCCCCATAGGCTTACACCAGGGTTTGCAAATAGCAGGCCTTCATGAAACGTCCACTAAATTCAAGTTTGTAGTCCTATGACAGAAGTCACAGACTGGCCAGCTGCAGGCCAGAAATATCTACGTTTCTGACGTAATTGCCTGTTGGATTTCTGGCATTCCCCACGGCTATAAGCACCTTGGAGAGAGGGGAAGCTGACCTTTTAGAGGGGACATACTCCCTCCAGTTTCCCATAATTGGAAATTGGATGGAAATTTTCCATCATTTTTATCACCTGCCTGTCCTCCATAGACACCCTTCTCACAGAGATACCATTCCCTTACCTTCTTTGACGTTGGTCAGGACTAAATGCCTCCAAGAACGGGTACGTGACTATGCTTATGGTGGGCTCAGTTCAGAACCAAAGACTATGTTTGTCTGAATAGATCATTTAGAGGTGAGCTGGTAATCAACTAGTTTGCTGTGCTCAATGATCTAGTTTAGTTTTTAAGGGGGCAGAATGTGATCTGATCATATTTGGTTAATTGTTTAAGGACTAGTGGCTTGAAGACTTCAGCCTGAAGTCGGCACAGATAAATTAATGTAAACATTAACACTTCATTCTTATTGGTCTGAGTTTCCAGTAGGGTGATACTTCACAGTCTCCCCCCTTAATTACTCCTAGGAATCCCCTCAGGGGCTTAGAAGTTGACAAGATTTTCTCTATCTGAGGTCTCTATCTCCCCACTTCCCACTTTTCCTTAACTTGCTCCAGCCTGGTCTCTGATCCCATCATGCTAGGAATAGTTCTGATACTGGCTTCCATGTCACCATGGGATATTTTTCAGTGCTCTTTGTATCCAATTGCTTGGCAATTCTTTTATAATTGACCATGCTCCATTTTTCCGGAAGGTCTTTTATCCTTTGGTCACTACGATATCACACTTTTCATGTATTCCTCGTGGCCATCTGGTTTCTCTTTGTCCAAAGCTTCTCTTTGCATATTTCCCTTCACCTGGTGATTAATATTAGAGTTCTTCAAGGCTGAACCCTGCTCTTCTTTTCTTCTTTTCTTGTCATTCTATATATTCTTCCTAAGAAACATAGTCATGTTCTTCGATTACTATTCATATGCCAGTGATATAAAAATATATTTATAACATGTATCTTTTCTTTGGGTTCTAGACCATGTAGTCCACTATCTACCTGACATCTTCACTTGGATGTCTCAAGGACATCCCAAGTTTAGTTGACCCCAAAACAAATTCACACCGCCTCCCAAACCAATTCTTTCAAGGTTGTCTAGCTAGAAAACATCACAAGCTGTCCAGATGTGAGAAAACTGGAAACCATCAGCCTCACCTACTTCCCCACCATATGGTTTCCATCACTAAGCCTGATATTCTGTCTCCTAAATGCCTTGAAGCTGTCCCTTTGTCTCCAGCTATGTCATCCTATACTGGTCCCAGCTATATCACCTATTACCTCAGCAATTAGTGAGTCAACTGGTTTCTTCTATTTTATTCCTGCCTGGAGCCAGAATAATCCAAATGCAATGTGACTGTGCTTTCAGTGGCTTTCACTTGTTCTTAAAGACCAGAGTCCCTGAAAAGGCAGTACAAGATCTGGCCTCCACTTACTTCCTTAGCCTCACTCATCAATACCCTGCCAGCACTTTCTGTGAGCCAACCATATTGGATCTCTTCACATTACATAGTTTTTTTTCTGTCTACATACCTCTCTATTCCCAAATTGCCCCTCTTCAGCTAATTATTTCTATTTCTTTGTTAGATGTCAACTGAAATGTCACTTCTCCAGAAAGTCTTTCTTGATCTCCTTTAGTGTGTCCTCTTTGTAATGGAACTAATTATAGTCTGTAATTATAAATTCATTTTGTGACACATTTAATGTGTCTTTCCCACACTATGGTTTTGTTCATTGTCCCCCTAGGACTATCTCTAGCTCCTACATAATGCAGGGGACAAATATATATATTTTAGGGGGTAAAAGGTGTTACTTACCAAATTAGTGATCAGAAATATCGGAGCCCTAAGTCCAGCCCGGCCAAACACCCTGTTATACTTCATCATGTCACTTCCCATTTCAAAGCAATGCCATATGTAAATTGTCTGCAGAACAAAGTTAATATAAATGCTTTAATTGAGAATAAGAACAGATTTCTGTGTGTGGAGCTCCATACATCTCTACTCACACCCTAAATTTAAAATTCTTTTGTAGTTTCAAAAAGTAAAGTGTCAGAGATGGACGGCTAATGGTAGAATATTTAAATTACTTCTGTAAAACCATTAAAGAGAATCTGGGAACAATATTTTGATTGATGCAGCACAGCAAACAAATTGCACTGATATGCCTCTAAATTGCTACTATCATGATCTTTAGCAATTGTGTAGTGTAAATCATTACTCAATCAAGCACTCAATATACCGTGCGAGCTCTAAGAAAAATAGGCTAGATATGATAATTAAGCGAAAGTGTGATCGTTACATGAAAATGAACATGAAGCTTGTATCAGTTTTGTGGTTGGTATAGTCATCTTGGTCCTCATATACTGTACCAACAATTATTCCATTACTTTAAGATTCCCTGTAAAGCATTAATACACACTTGAACTCGGGTTAAATTTCTACATCTGAAACATAAAGAATATTATGACTTGGGTTTAGATTTAAAACAATAAAAACCCACAGATTTACTGATTTCAAATTTCCAATCACCATTTTCCCAATTTCAAATACCCTGAATTGGTTGCTAGGGAATGGGGGAACTATCTTGACGGGATTTTTCTGAGAGTATTGTTGGGCAGACATCAGGAAAAGACAGACATAAATGAGAAGCCAGAGATCATAGAAAATATTTATAAGTCAAAGAGCTGTATTCTCTAGGCTCTCAAATATTTTTTAAGGCAAATGTACTAACAATCAAAGACAAGTATCTTCCAAGGAGTTTGACTGCCTGTTTCTTCAGGTTGTTCTATTTGGTCTCAGAAATATCAGTTTTCAGTGACACCAATTTATCTGAATGTAACTCGGAGAATGTCTTAATGTTCTGTACACTCGGTGCTCTTCATCTGGGTAGTTCTCAAATCAGAATAGACCTTCAGTGAGCACACGGTAAAGAGATGGTCTTTGGTGAGAGCAGAATGCGATTTGAGTCACCTTTTCAGCTGGCGTTCCGACTAGACTCTGGAGGTGGTTTTGTCTGAAAGCTGATCAATCGCTGACCTCCAGTGTGACGTCAAACGGTGTTAGTGCTGCACTTCTGAGCATTGGGGATCATTCAGAAATCGAATCTTCTAACACAATCAATGACCGCCATTTATCTTCCAAAGGCACATTTAACTAATCAGATTCTCTCATTTTCCTCTATTCTGACTCTCAGCCCTACTTCCTATTAGATAGAGGAGAAATACAGAGCTCTCTTTTCAACTGCTTTCCATACAATTAACATCAAAGAGAAATAAGTGACTCACAGTCACAGATAAAAAATTAGCCAATTATATACTAAAACTGGGACAAACAATTATGTCAATAAAATCGACTGGCACAAGAAACCAGACCCATAAAACCAGGGCATTTGGCAGAATCTCACTCTCCTTCCGGTCTGTCACCCACTGCCACCACTGGACAAATGGACAATGGATACTGGAGACTGGGAAAAAAAAAAGGTCATGATTCTGGTGGGGGAGCCATTTAGGGCCAATTTATCCAGCAGGATTGGATGAGTCTGGAATGGACAAAAAGCACTTTCCCTTCCCCTAAGCAAACCTTTACATAAAGACATTAACTAAGCAGCCCTTAGGACAGATGAATGTTATTTTTCAGACATAATTATTTTTTTCCTGGCATATAATTTGGAGGGGAAAAGAGCCATCAGTTTAAAAATTTAAATACTTAAATCTTTGAACACTATTTTCCAGACAGTAAGAATGAATGGCTTGATTCAAGGTCATGCCTCCATGCAATGAAACAACCAGCCGGAAGCATCACTGAGCCAGCTAGCGTGCCATCTTAACGGGACATTATTCTCTGAGTGGTCAGGGCACATGTGGCACATCCATCTGGATTGAGTAGACAGCCCACAGTGATCCGAAGTGATGGGTTCTATTGCTCCATGGTCTTTTCGTTCCAATTGATTAGACCCAGCTTCAATTTTGACTAGTTTACAGACGGAGATGCTCAATGCATTCTGATTCGCGGTGATATTATGGAGGGGCTAGAAATGAGCTCTCATTGGTTATCCGGAGCCTGTGTGGGACAGATAATAAACTAGAAGCTCCATCATCCCCAGTCTCTGAATCCTTCCCCAGGAGAAAGTTAGGTGCTTAGAGAGGCTTATTAACTATTTAAGGCCATTCAGAATACCATTTAATGCATTATTGCTACAGTAATGCACTCTTACCCTTGCAAGGGAGCAGCATGGCCATTTCTGTGGGAGATGGAGAAATGTCAGTTGAGCTTGGCCTGTGACATCCTCCTAACATCTCTAGCCATGCCATTTCCAAGGGGAGTAGCTCCATACATTATCGTCAACAGTGGGGCAGGGGAGGGAGCCTGCACTTAACTAAGACATAAATTTGCACTCTTCTAATTACAGTATTTTTTAAAGTCCCAAATGCTGAGAGTAAATTTCTAATACCCAAAAAACAGTTTGGACACAGTATCTGAAAGCACCACTTGTTCTTTTTGCTTGTCATTGGGTTTATTTCTTTTAAGACCAGAATTGCATTGACAATCAAATGCCCTTATCTGTCTGAGGAAGAGAGATGTGGAAGTGGGAGCATGCCCCCTGTCCTGTTTCCCTTCAGATCAGACACAATATCTCCTTGCCCAGTGTCCAGAGAGCCAGCGGTAGAACAGGAACATGGGGAATGGAGGATACCTAGCCAGGGTTGGCACAGTGCCCCTTGCTGCCAACAGGACATGAGGAAATGAGGCATGCCTTGAGATGTCCATGTGAAGGTCTGATGACCAGGCAGAGTGGCGGGCATTGGAGTTGTACAGAAAAGTCTTTGACATTTTAATTGTCATGTTATGTAACAGATTTCTGACCCCATTCATAAACCATCAAGCCTCACACTCAGACTTCACTATTCTTAAAAGACAACAGACTTCTATTGCATGAGTTGAAAAAGAAAATCCCAAGATCAGCTAACTCAAAATCCTCAGCAATCTTCTTTTCAGTTTTTTCCTCCTCACCACTGACTTCCAAGCTAAAGTCCATTGTGACCTGACAGAACTCTCCTGCCTGTAAGCAATTTCGAGAAATAAAAGGCAAGCTGTCGGGAGGAGGAGTCATCCTTTTCAGACAGGCTCCCTGGGCTGACGAGGGGTCTCATGGAGTCTTTTTGTCCTCCCCATGCCGAACCTGGATAGCAGTAAACAAGTAGCTATAGCTGAATTTCTCTCTAGCATATAGACGAGGGAGTCTACGGAGTGCCAGATTGAATAGGAGGAAGAGCAATCTGGACACACAGCCTGGGACGGGGCTCGAAGCCTGAAAATACTCAGATTTGAAGTTTCCCAGCAGCACTTTCTGTGAACACTGACCAAATGTACCTATGCGCATGTGGAGGGGAGAAAGTGTGCAGAGAGGAATGCTTTCTGACAGTCTGTTGACACTTGTAATAAATTAATAGACTCCTTTTAGGGGCTTTCAGCTTTATGGAAAAATAAGTGGTGAATATAGAGAGTTCCCATGTACTCCCTCACCTTCCCCCACATTTTTCCTTATTATGACCCCCTTGCATGAGTGTGGTATATTTGGCCATACCAGTGAGCCAGTACTGACACTCAAGTATGAATTCCAGCCCGTAGTTTACATAAGGACTCACTCTTGGTGTTGTACATTCTTTGGGTTTGGACAAGGGTCTAACGACATCTATCCACCCCTGAAGTTTCATACAGAAGTTTCATTTCCCTAAAAATCTCCCATGCCCTCCCCCTTCATCCCTCCCTCCCCTATACCCCCGGCAGCCACTGATCTTTTTACTGTCTCCATAGTTTTGCCTTTTCCTGCATGTGATGTAATTGGAATCATACCGGATGTACACAACCTTTTCAGATTGGTTTCTTTCACTTAGGAATATGCATCTAAGTCTTCTTTATGTATCTTTGTGGCTTGAGAGCTCATTTCTTTTTATGGCTGAATAATATCCCACTGTCTGGATGAGCCACAGTTTGTTTACCCGTTCACCCCGTGGAGGACATCTCGGCTGCCTCCAAGTTTTGGCCACTATGAATAGAGCTGCTGTAAACATCCCTGCACAGGTTTTTGCACCAACACAGGTTTTCTGCCTCTCTATTTTTCAGTATGGAACTTTGCCAATCGGGCCTAGATCATCTCAGCTGGTGTTCACATACCTCATAGACCACGGAGGAAATACACCCCAGGTGTAGCACACGGCTGGACCGCTATAGCTGCTTGGTAAGTAGTGGTGAATCAAACCACTGAATGACCTGATAAAGAGGCTCCCTTGGGGTGTTATAGGCTGAATTTTGTCCCCTCAGAATTCATATGTTCAAGCCTTAACCCCCAGTGTTATCGTGTTGGGAGATAGGGTCTCTAAGGACATGATTAGTTAAATGAGGTCAGAAAGGTGGGTCCTTAATCTGATAGGACTGGTGTCCTTATAAGAAGAGGGAAAGACACCAGAACTCTCTTGCTCTCTTCACACATACACACAAAGGAAAGACCTCATGAGGACAGAGTGAGGAGGTAACCATCTGCACCGCAGGAAGAGCGCTGTCAGCAGAAGCCAACCCAAGCCCTGCCATATTGGACTTCCAGCTTTTTCCAGCAGACTAACAGACTGATCTCTCTTCCATGGCATCCTTGTGGGAGGTGAAGATAAGGGGACAGAGAGGAAGCTTTTTCTATTCTGGGCACCTCCATGGGTTTGCATAGGTGAGAGCTCATTTACCCCTAAGCTGCGTTGTGACCTTCTTGTTCAGGAGGCACAGAAAGGAGCTCTAATAATGCATCTCTGATTATTTCCTTGGAATTAACCCTCAGGTGTAGAAGTACAGAGTCCTAGAGGTTGAATTTCTGGGTTAAAGGATATATTCAGCTTTAAAGATTATTAGATGTGTTGTCCAGTTACCAACTACACCCATTTACGTTTCTACTACGAGTTTTTTAAAACATTCATTTTACCACATTTACCAACGTCGCCTATTAGTACTATAAAAGACAAAAGTAAAAAAAAACCTTGTTAACTTCATAAGCAAAGCACATCTGACAGCTTTTGAAAATTTTATTTATTTGGAAATTATTGAGGTGGAGTATTTTTATATTTTTGTGGTCATCTGCATTTCTTCTGTGACTTGCAATTCCTACCTTTTGCTCCTCTTTCTGTGTGCTCCTGTTTTTCTTATTAAGTTGTAAGAAACCTTTATATATTGAGAAGACTGACACTATCAGCCAAATTGCATGTTTTTTCCCACGACTTTCTTTTGACATTTAATTGTGTGTAGGTATTTTGATGTGTGATTCTTTTTAATTTTTATGTTACTACAATATATTGATCTATTTGGTTTCTGCCTTTAGCATCATGTTCAGAAATCCTCACCCATAGCAAGGTTAAACATATTTTTTTCCTATATTTTCATCCAGTATTTTGTTGTTTTGATTTTTGCAATTAAATGTTTCATCATCTTGGAAATTCTCTGTGTAGAAAGTGTGCAATAGAAATCTCCTGATTCTTTTTTTAAAGAAGTGTGAACCAATCTCTTTCTCTGTCTCTGTTGTTTTACTCTATTTCTCACTGACTTCTTGAGAAAATCTGAACTGAATCTGAAGATCTTCCATCAATAGAGGTCATGAAAAGAGAGCTGGGGAGACAGGGAAGAGAGAAAAAGGGAGATCAAGGGGGAAATTCTTGGTTTAAAAAGCCAAGTAGAAAAGTCACTTTGGTTTCTCCATCTTCTAAATGAGCAGACTGGACAGGATAATCTGTGGAGCTCCATTCCAGCTCAGTGTTATAGGATTTGAGGATTCGGAGGGCAAACCACATCTCTCATCCCATCTTTCTCAAAGGAACTAGTGCACTCTAAACAACTCTAAGCTGAAATGACTTTTAAGCTCAAGAAATACTGCAACCCGAAAGGATCTTTGAGAACTTTTAACCTCAATCGAATCATTTTGCTGATAAGGACAGAATCCGGGGGAGGTTAATGGATCTGCTCCAGGTCCCCCAGACGGTCAGTGGCAGGGGGGCTGGGGCCCAGGCCCCCAGATCTGCATGCTGCCCCCCTCCTTCCCACGTCTCCAGTGATCTCTTCATTTCCTCTTACCTTCCTCGTCTTGGTGCAGCTTTCAGTATGAAATTTATTGCCCTCTAATCATGATTGCTCCCATCCATTGGATGGGGCACTGTTTGACAGTGAAAGCTGAGAAAGATGGTGACTTGCAGCAGGAAAAATGTTAATGGAGAGAGTCTTTCTCTTAGGAAATTTACCACTTAAGGCCACTGTGTGCTTTAGTCCCCCTCAGGCACTTTAAAATATTTTCCCCTGGGAGCCCAGAGATCTTTTCAGTTCTCTTCTGAGAAGCTGACTGCAACCAAAGCAACAGACTCTTCCATTTTTGCCTAAAAGCAATGAAATGATTACCTATATCCTTAATTTAAATTCTCACTGACAGCTCAGACACTGCTGCGGCTGGAGGGGCAAGCTGACCTTCACATCTATTGTCAGTAGTGTAGAGACAGAGGGGAATTTTATTGACCAGAGAGGATAATATGCATTAGGGAAGCCAAGCAAGGATGTTCTGACCTATTGGAATATAGCGCAAGGTCAAAGGGCACGGGATCGGAGCCGCGTGGCATCGTTAGCGTAAATGCCAGTCGTGTCCCTTTGTGTGCTCTGCTGCGTCACTCGCCTGCCTGTACCTTGGGGACTGGCAAGAGAGTCTCTTTCAGCTGCTCTTTGCTTATCTATGGTATTGAGAAGAGCTGCTCCCAGCCCCCTGGGGCTGCCTCTTGAAAAAAAAAAAAAGGGAAAACAACCGATTGCAACATTGCAAATCCCAGAAATTCCATCTGCATATTTTCAGAGCCTCTGGTACACTGGGTCACTCCTTAGGGGGACAGATTACTGTATTTGCCTTTAGAAATGACCCCTCAGAAATCACTCAAGGGAATGCCTGATGAACGATTCCTTTTTCTTTCCCCCCGCCCACCTTCCCCCCAAGTGTCTCTGAAAAGCACCTCTCTGGGGACACTTGTTTGTGGTATTATCAAATTCCGGTAATTCAGGGGATTCGTGGATATTTTTGTTGTGTACTTCTTTTCACACTTTCCATGTATAGGAAGAAAGGGGGACGCTCTGGGGCCCAGGAGGGGTTCATCAGATGTTCTTAGGAGCTGCCGAGCCCTATTGTGGACATACGGCTCTGTTCTGAGTGGCAGGCACAGGTCTTTGTGTCTGATTGACATTTTCTCATTATATAGGTATTATTAGGATTCCCATTTGACAAATGAAGAAACTATGGCACAAAAAGGTAATTTCTCAAGGTGATACAGAGAGCAAGTATAGAAACTGTGATGCAAACCCAGGCATGTCGGCCCTAAAGCTCACGCCCTAAACCACTGCCCTTTTCACCGAGACTCTCTCTCCTTCTCTCTCATTCTCTCTCTGTAGCAGAAGCTCTTGATGCCCCACCCATAACCCCTTTGGCAGCCAGTGCAGTACCATTAACTACTGTCCATGTTGACCGTTCCCAGTTCATGGCCTTCTCAATGCCCAGGAGGTTGTCACCCCTTCCCTACCTCTTCAGTTCCAGGAGTAGCTCATAGAACTAACTGACCAGCTTGGGAGTACAAGAGGGCCCCTTGTCCCAGGTTATGACCAACTGTCACATACAATGCCTCCTCCGGAGGTGTGGGTAGCATCAGGTCTCAGTTGAGACAACATCCATGCTTATCTTTATTTCTTTGTCCTATTCCTCTTTCCTCACTACCTACCCACATTTTTCTGAGAGCAACTCCTTAATAAATAACTTGGAAAAGGATCCCATTCTCAGACTCTTTTTCTAACCAGTCCAATCTCAGACACTTACCATCATGCTTCTCTATGCCCCTCTGTCTTGCTTTCACCTTCAGACTGATTCTTTCCATGTGCCGTCGAAATGAGCCCGGTAGCTCAGAGCTTACATGGTCCCCTACAGGGAGAGAGCTCCTCATTCTCTCTTAGCATTTTAACAGTCCCTGAAGATCGCTTCTCATGGACTAGTCTGGGTAACATGCCAGCGTATTGGGGTGAAGTGGGGTCCTGTGACTGACAGCTAAACAAGAAGAGAAGCAATACCTGTAAAGAAGAAGGGTCAGAGATGCCAGAAGGAATAGGTCAGGGGCCATAGAGAGTGGCATAGTGACCCAGAATTGCTTTTAACCCTTGCTGACATGTGATGGTCATCAAGGATAGAGAGAACTTGCATTCACACATCCTACCAGGCTGGAGTTATGGAAATGATCATGATGGTTCAATTTGTTTTGCTCTCACTAAGCATAGAGCCAGGGATTTCTGGGTGGGGGCTGACAGGAAGAAAATGAAAGAGGGGGAGACCTTGGAGAGACAAGTCTCCCAGGTGCAATCCAGGTTTGGGTCTGTTTGGGCAAAAAGTCAACTGGGTGAATAATAATAAAAATGTTTTACATCATTCTATGGATTGAAAGTATATTTGTGATTGGTCGTTGAGTGAAAGCTTTCTTTCTTATAATAAATAATGGTTTTGAGTTTTTAGACATTGCAGGGACTCATTGGTTCTCCCAACAAGCCTAAGGTAGGTGTTACCAGTCCCAAGTACAGATGAGGAGAAAGAGCCTTCTCAAAATCACATGGCAAATCTGCGGCCAAACTCAGATGCCGGCTTCCTGTCTTTTGGCTCTCCATGAGTTAGCAGATGGTGGCTTTGTATTTGCTAGGCAGAGGCTGAGGAGCTTATAAGCCAAAGGTGCCAGAGGACAGTTTAAATCATAAACAAAAATTTAGGGTCAAAATTCTCGCTTCCCCCTTTCTGGTGAGTCAACCTGGGACATATTGTCAACTACCAGCCACTGGTTGCTCTTGAACTAAAACACAGGTGGTAGGCACTGTGGTTCTAATTTTAGCTGCTAGGGACTCAGCATGGAGCCAGAACAAGAGCTTGGCTGGCTTCAGACACACAGAACCCCCGCCCTGACTAGGGAGGCTCACACAATTAGGGAAGGTTTTCAGGAAAGCGTAGAGGAAGGTCTAGAGGAAGATGGTATGCCAGCACCAAGACAATATAGACACTCATGTGTGACATGGAAATAGAATCAGAGGGGGAATGTCACTACAAAGGTGCAGCAGTGGCCTCCAGGGGAGACAGGGGCATTAAGGAAAACCATTACCAGGTGGCAAACAATCAGGGGTCCAAGATCTGGAGCCAGAATTTTAATTCACCAGAGGATCGGAGAGCAAGTTCCTCACTTGCTGGAACTGAAGCTCAAGTTTTTAAGTTTACTCTTCTTTCTATAAATGTGTCCTGACAAGTGCAGGGAACGTGGGACTCTGATCTCCCTGAGGAGGAATGCTGTTCCTAAGTCTTTGAGGTAGGAATGCTTCAGAAGAACCCGAATATGGCCCCATCTGTAGTTAAGGATGTCTCCAGGCATCAATTGGTATGGGTTAATGTGCATAAGGTCTTTTTTTAAGAGAAGGGAGAGATTAGTGAAGTGAAGGCATCTGTACCCCAGCACAGCCCTATAGTTCCTACAGGTAGATGAACCACAAAGACAGGCTGTGAGAACTGCTTTCGTGAGGATTTTGTGAGGAATGGAGAAACAATGGCAGCACAGCCTTGTTCTGAGGCCTGTGGGGCTTCTCAGTTCTCATCCAGAAAATAAGAGAGCACCCAGGACAGGACAGCATTGACCTGCGCGGGGAACAGAGGTGGCAGGGCCCTGAGAGGAGATGGTGGATACTCACAGGCACTGTAAATGTCCAGTGCACAAGACTGGTCATCGACAGAGGCTCGGAAAGAGGCCAGTAAAAGGAACCTGAGCCTCCTCTGGAGATTCCAAGGGGATTTGGCAAGGGTCAGAGGGCTTGTGTACACAGGCAGGTGCAAGAGCAGGGGGAATCAGTTTATTAAAGTTAATACAATTTCATCTGAATTCATAGCTGATGAGGCCTCAGGACACACTAGTTAATATTACTGAGCGATGTATCACCTTAAAAGTTAGTGGCATAACACAACCCCTGTATTTTGCTTACATACTCCATGGGTCAGAAATGCAGAGAGGGTGCAGCAAAGACATGATGTCTGGGGCCTCGGCTGGGAAATCCAAAGGCTGACAGTGACTTGACAGCTGGGGGCTGAAATCATCTGGAAGTGTCTTCAGTCATATGTCTGAATGTTGATGTTGGTTGTCATTAAGAAGGACAAAAAAGACCCAGGATGATCAGCCATCTGCAGAACATGTAGATGGACGGCAGAGTATGCCAAAAGGGAGCCATGGATCTCGGTCATGGTGGGCACCATGTACGTGGGTGGGCTGACAGGATGCATGATCAAATCCAGACTCAAAATCGTCTTGACGTGCCACACCCCCATGCCAAAACCCTGCAGACGAACTTTCTTCCTCCTCTTTCTGGGGCTCCCATCTTTTCTCAGGTCCACTTCGTGGTGGCCTCCAAGTCAAGCAGAACAGGGTCTGAATGCCTGATTATCCCTAAACGCTCTGGGAAATACAAGTGTGTCACTAGATCAAAGTATGTTATGACTGGAAGGAATCTTGGAAACTATCTAAATTAGTAATTTTTAACATTTAAAAGATTTATCTTAACATGTTTTCCCAAAGAAAACATAAGGTCCCCCCCCCAAAAAAAAAAGGAAGGAAGAAAGAAAGAAAACAAGGTCCAAGCCCAATGTTTAGGGCAGATAAAAGGACAGATGCTCTGATGAAGCAGGGGTGGGGGTGCCACAGTGTCTACACACCCAACCTCCCATTGGACACCTGTGCGCAACCCCGGGGCTCTTTTTGAGGAGGAGGGCATTAAATTCCAGGGAAAGGAAATGACTTATCCAAGGTCACCCAGCTAGTTTTTGATGGAGGTAGGAATGGAATTTAGGATTCTGACTCTCAGGTTAGGGCTATTCAATTTTTTAATATTTTTCATTTCAGTTACATAAATAACACAGTCATCATAGGAAAATCTGAAAAATACCCACACATACAAGAAAATAAAAATTACTTTTAATCCCACGACCGAGGAATAAACACTTTCATCATTTTAATGTTTGTCGTCCCCATCTTTTTCCTTTGTGCATATATACATGGTAACCTAATATAAACATTGTTTTACAGCCTGGTTTTTTCTCTTTATAATTTCATGCCAAGATTTCCCATGTCATTAATTTTTTATAACATCATTTTAATGGCTGCACATAAAGAGGTAGCATGATCTACTTAATGGATCTCCTGTTATAATATTTTTGCCTATTTATGCTCATTCTTCTCTTTTGCAACATCAAACTAAATTGTGATAAACATCTTTGCAGACACTTCTTCATGCACATCTGGGTTAATTTGATTTTAATATATTCCTAGGAGTACGTCTTTGGGTGAAAATCTACACACATTTATTAATGTCTTTTGATATCTTCTGCCAAATTGACTAGGGTTCCTCCTCTGTAATACCATGGGTGCCTCTTCCTAGAAGACCACTCTGCATTGCGCAGTATAGGTTTTCCCCCTTGGAGAGTGTGACAGTTACTGTTTTGAGTTCTCTTTATAAGAAAGAACCACAGCAACATTGACCTGGAAAGAACTTCAGAAGATGGATGGACCATCTCTCTCCTTACTCTAACTAATACAATTTAATCTGAGAGTGAGTGAATTGAGGAGAAAAATAATGACAGGAAATCTCAAAATGCTACCACTCTAGGGTCATTTATAAAAGTAAAATGACTGACTTATAAAGAAAGAAGTATCAAGATTCCTTGCATTAGCTTAAGCTTAGATTTAGGGATATCTGGTTATGCTCTGAGGAAGGGTGGAGAGTGCCTGCCAGGGGTATCCTCATAAAGGGAGCCTAAGGAAATGGTCGATTCAAGGATGTTGGAATGGAACATTCTGAATACAAGGATGACCATCTCCAAGCCTCTATTAGTTTCTTGTTATCACTGCAGGAAATTACCACAACTCAGGGGCTCAAAAGGACAACGTGCTCTGCATTTCTGGAGGCCCAAAGCCCTGAGTCTCATGGAGCTAAAATCCAGAGGATAATAAGGATGGTTCCTTCTAGACGCTTTAGGGAAAAATCCATTCCTTGCCTCTTCCAGCTTTTGGTGGCTGCTGGTATTCCTCGGTCTGTGGCCACATAGCCAAATCTCCCCCTGCCCTCTCTAATAAAGACACATGTAATTACATTTAGGGCCCTTCAAAATAATCCAGAATACTCTCTCCATCTCAAAATCCTGAATATAATCACATCCACAAAGTCTCTTTTGCCATTCAAGACAACATTTACTGGGGCCGAGGGTTGGGGCCTGTGTATCCCTGGGGTTCATTCTTTGGCCTACCACAAAGCCCACCTGCAAAGAACTCACACCTAAATTGTAGGTCAAGGAAGCTATGATAAGATTGCCAAGGGGGAAATTACCCTGAAGAAGCTAAACCATTTCATCCAAGTTGAGATGGTGGTAGACTCGCAGAAGCAACCAGGAGCAAAAGGGAGGTAGAGGCACGTCCTCAGTGTGTCACCGCTGGAGTCACTCATGCGCACAAGATAAGTGCTGATGGCTCTAATATCAGCGCTGTCGGCCTCAGACTCTGAGCCTGAGCTTGGAAGACAGTAGTAGAACCATGTGCTTTCCTAATGGTCCCTTGACATGGCCTAGCTGTCATCTTGGTTATTACCACAGAAATCCAGAGCAGAAAAGACAAGAATTTTTGGAAATGTAGACACAAAGACTAATATTCAGAGGCTGCAGAGGTTATAGCTAGAAGAACCATCTGGGGAGTTGAAGGGAGACAACTTTCCCATGGAATAAGTGTGGCGACGTTGAGCCAGAAACACCCTGTGTTGAGCTTCTGTTAACCATTCGTGTCTGCAGATGGGTGGGCCTGGGAAACGTGGGTTCGACACACACATCGGAGCGCATGCGTCTAGGAGAAGGAAATACAGATTTTTGCTAAATAAGAGCGTGGTGATGCCACAGCGGGAGCGCCAACAGGAGGAAATGCCGAGTCTTAGGTCCCACCCAGACCTGCCGAATCAGAATCGGTGTTCCCGAGACCTCTAGCTGACTCATCTGCACCGTCGATTTGGAGAAGCACTGATTATTCAGAAAGGGGAATGGACGCTGAGCAGTGACAACAGGTGACTGTTACACAAATTTCCCCGTGATGGTGTTAAATTGATTCTGACAGCGTTTTCCACGGCAGAGATCACTAATGAGTTGAGCATATCAGTTTGAATGTTTTCAGTGACAGATAAGGAAACTCCAACTCAACAGGCTTAAAGAATAGGAAAAAAAAAATTATTATCTTACATAAGAAAATGAAAGTAAAGTAGTTCTTGGCCTTGTTAATTCTTTTTAAAACCTTCCCATGAAGGGGCGCCTGGGGGGCTCAGTCAGTTAAGTGTCTGCCTTCTGCTCAGCTCCTGATCCCAGGATCCTGGGATCGAGCCCGGAGTCGGGCTCCCTGTTCAGCAGGGAGTCTACTTCTCCCTCTGCCTCTATCTCTCCCCTCCAGCTTGTCATCTCTCTCTCTCTCAAATAAATAAATAAAATCTTTAAAAACAACAACAACAACAACAAACCCTTCCCATGAAGACATATGCTTTCCTCTATATTTCATTGACTGGAACTGGCATCCATGCCCACCTCTACACTGAGGAAAATGGTATCTCCTTCCCTAGCTTGGGCTATTCAGGATGTGTCCTTGACTCATGAGAGGAAGGAGTAGATGCCAAAACCAAATCGGCTCCCTGTCGGCAAGGAGGAAAAGCCATTAATACCCAGGGATCAACTTTAGCGTCTTTGGTGTATTTGTGGAACTTCCTAAGATTGCTACTATTTTTGCCAGTACATAGGTCAGTATGCTCCATTTCCTTTTAATCAGCCGTTATTTTAAAGCTCTACCTTAAAATAATTAACTTTATTTGTTTACATATCTTTTTTATCCCCCAACAAAGCAGAGACAATTTTTAATAAGAAAAGGAAAATAGAGCAAGAACAGCAGGAAAGAATTTTCATATTCAGACTTCTGATTCAGTGTGACAAAAGGCAAAATAAATTAAAAAGGCACTTGACAGAATCCTTTATAAAAAGTGGTCTTATTTGTTTTGTGTTTGGGCAGCACAGCTTCCTTTTCCGAGGCCTGCAGCTGGGGGTCAGACTGTCTGTATCGAGCAGGATCACTAGAATTTTTGACATTGTGCTACTCAGGCCCTGGGGTACGCATTTAAATTGCCATACTCGGTCTGCCTCCCAATGACATTCTTCGGCACCGAAAGAAAAAGAGAGCTTGTGGTTGGCGTAAAAGAGTAAAACCGGACACACTTGCAAGTCACACAAGAAAGTCAGAGGGTTTTTTCACACCCGGGCTTGTTTTCCTTCATTAAGGCGAAACACCAAAGTCGTTCTCAGTTTCCCAAGAACAAGGCCCAGCGCTGGCGTGGCTTAGAAGATAGCTAATTATGCCCAGTGCTGTGTCAATCCTCTATTGATGACATGAGTGTTTGTTAGGCAAGGGTGGACAATCTTGAGCCCCCAGGGGCCACAGTCACTGAATGGATGCCCTCTCTTCAGGGCTCTGTTTAATAAGGGGCTCTCCAGCCACCTCGGCCCCCTGCCTTGTGGCCCACCAGTCTGTTGTGGTAGGGGACAGTGGGTGGTTTTACACTGGCTTTATTTAGTGGCTGAATGGATGGTTTCCTCATGATTTCTTTTGTTCCCAATTTATTAGCGATCTCCCTGTGCAGAGGAGTTTTGGACCAGGGTGGATGCTGGAAGGAGGTCGTGTTGCAAATTTCACAGGCTTCAGAATGGTCTGGCTGGCATTTCATCAGTCTCCAGTAGGTTTTACACTTAAAGCCCAGTTGTTTTTGAAGATTCTTCTTGGGTTTTACAACAGAAAAAGCGTTTATCATAATCAAGGGTCCTGGAGCTGCCAAGCCCCTTATATGCAGTAATAGCTCATTTAATGCTTTCAATCACCCGCAAAGTGTAGCATTATCACCATTTAAAATATGAACAACTGGGGCTCAGAGAGGTTGTGACTTGCTCATGGTTACACAGCAAGTAGGTGGGAGATCCCGAGTTAAAATTCAGCTTTAATTTACACCGAAGCCTGGGCTCTTTACTGGCCCAGGCTCCACCCTGTTTTTTGGAATATGTTTGCAGTCTCCTAAGGAAGGCAGGCGTTGGAGGGAGCACAGCCCAGGCACAGAAGCAGAATGTTTGGAAACCACAAGCTCACAGACCGCCCTTCAGGGAGTTGTCCCAGCAGGAAACCAAGAAACACAGATTTCACTTCTGTGCTCAAAAGCTCACAGCCCTCACACTATCATTTGGGGCGGGCTCCTGCTCCTCCAGGATTGGAGATGTCTATTGATTCATCTCTGTCTTCCCTGAGCCTAATAGTACCTAACACATGTGCAAAAAGCACCAGCTGCATTGGAATGGGTAGGAGGGAGTGAGGGGGAACAGTGGGGTTCACAGCAAAGGAGTAGGTCCCACTGTTTTCTTTCTTTTAGAAAACATTGCCACAGCTTACTTTTTTTAGCTTGAACCTCAAATTGCAAGTTGTTGCTGTTTGACTGGGCAAAGTACTACACATCTCTGATTTTTCAAAATCGCAGTATTGACCATGCAGTTTTCTTGAGGTAATTAAATAAAGTGAGATGAGGAATATAAAGACTTTAGCTCAGTCTCTGGATGCGGCAAGCTTTTGATAAATGGTGGCTATCATTATCATCACCATCGTGGCATTTTGCCAATGTCGGGAATAGTAACTTCACCTGACTCCAGGGGTCCCAAACTGACCAGGTTTGGTGTCTTGCCACTGAGAAAATCCAAAGGTGGTGCTGAAACAAGGAAGGGATTTATTTCGGTGAGTCTGACACTGGGAAGAGAGCTGTCTCCAAAATGCTGAAAATACTTCTAGGGTCTCATAAGGAAACTGTGGGACAAAGGTCGCTGGGTACGTGCTGGTGAGCAGTAAAGGTCAGGTGGATCATTGTCTTGGGGTCAATCTCCAGGATCTCGCCAGTATCACGGTCGTCCCTATTGCTTGAGGGGATAGTTCCTTCTCCTGTCACGGGGTGCTTTGCCCCCAGGGTCCTTTGCCTGAGTTAAAGAGATAAGCTGGAAAGAGGAACTTAATCCATTAGGAAGTATAGACTGAGGTCAAAACGGAGGTAGTTGAAGGTGCTTTCAGTAGGAACCTGGGTCTGTTTTCTTAAGGCAAGAACCTTTGTGTTTCATGGCTCCCAAGAAAGGTGTCACTTGACCACATTGCTCTGCAGGGAGTGGCCTGGAATTCTGGCCACGGTGAAAAGGGTTTCCGTGGATTTCTATTTTCCACACCACTTGCCTCTTTCCCAGCTCTGTTACCTGGGGGTTGACTGCTCTCACACTCCTGACCTACTAGAGCCCTATCATTTCACGAAGCAAACATCGGAATATTTCCCTTCCAGGTAATACAGAGCCTAACTAGTGTTTTCCCCAATGAGTATTTTAAAACTAGAGATTTGTATAGCTCATTCAGAACCATTTTACCAGAAGAGGCAGCCGCAGGGAAAATGACTTGAAAGGACACATGAAAGATGGACTCAGCCTGTCTTCGTGGTAACAGAAATATTGCTATTATTAATATCATACACTTAGAGAGTGCTGCTTTCCCAAGGAGCTCCAAGCATTGCACATATATTATCTTATTTCTCCTTGCCACATGCAAGAGAGGTAAAAGACAGGAACGGGCAAGCTTCAGTAAAAAACACTGTTTACTGAAGTGCATTTGGATTGAACTGGAATCAGATCGAATCATCCCAGTCCAGTAAGAAGAGAGCTAATGGGTCATATTCCCAGGAGGACCTGACTTTCTGCTGGAGGCCAGGGGAGGTGAGCGGTCCCTCTGAGTGAAACACCTGTACCCACACCTTGGGAGAGAGAGTTCACGGAGTCTCTGGGCCACTCAGCAGCCTTCAGGACCCACAGCTGACCTGGGGGCCTCCCTGCCCCCCCGAGCTGTGCAGCCTCCTGGATGGGTGGCTGGGTCCAGTGCCTGCTCCTAAGCATTTTGTTGATCTTGGTTTCTGATGTTCTCCGTGGGTATTTGTGGAATTCTGCAGGTAGAGTCAAGAGCATTGCCCATGACACAAGGCTCTTCCTCTGGAGAATACTGGATGCATTTAGGATTTGGTTGCAGAAGTTGCTCTGGATTGGACTCTTTTATTGGCCTAGCGACATGAGATTGTCCATGGTGTTGTACATCTAAGAAGCTGTCGGGGAGTTCCAGGATTTATTTCGTGCTCTACTCCCTCAGCCTCAGTTCTCCTCTGGAGAGTGTCATACTTGAGTCCATCCTAACTTAAATTTGACTTAACAAAGAGCTAGTAATGAAGGGCGACATTTAGATAAATGTTATGCCGTATCCGAACTAGAGCCTGGAGGAGACATCATTCCCATCTCCGTAGGGGACAGGAATGTAGGATGAAGTTGGAGGCATTTGGGGACGAGGAGAACCACTCAGAAGGCTCCCTCAGAACTGCATGGCACTCAAGACCTCTTTAGACGTCAGATTCTGACAGACCAGAATCTGAAGTCCCAGATCTGCACGTACTTATCCATATGTTCTTGGTAAGTTCTTTCAAATTCCTGAGTCTTAATTTCCTCACCTATAAAATGAGAACCATGACATATATCGACGGAGTGGTTAGAGAGGTACAAAACAGGCTCTATCTCCTGAAGGGGAGCTCGGGGTAAGACTGTGGGAAACGTCACCTCTCTGTTTTGCTTTCAGGCACAGGTAACTTAGGGCCTTTGGTGTTTTCAGGAAATGGTAAAATCCCTGTAGCAAAACTCCCAAGGAAGTACTGGCACTTCATAACTATTATGAGAACATGTGTTCATCCGTTTATTCAGTCAGTGAGAGAACAAATATTTCATAAGCCTTGGGCACCGGGCTAAAACTACAGACACCATGATGGAAAAGGACACAATCCCTGCCCTCAACGAGTAGCGGCTATTGCGTTTGGCCCATTTCTTCCCCTAGTTGGTGATGTGAGAACCCCAGGTGGCCTAAGTAGAGTTGCTGTCTGTAGGGCAGTGAAAGGAAACAGCAAACACCCTCTGAGTAGACACAGACCTGGGATTCAGCAACCCCAGCCACACCAATTACAGCATTTTCTGTCAGGGCTGACCTTTGAGGAGATTGCCTCAATTATAAAAGGTCAACATCTCCTGGTTCTGGCACAAGCAAGTCCTGAGCAAGGTGGTAAATTATAGCCAAAATTACCCCATGGAGGTCCTCTGCTTTGCCATTCAGCAGTGACCCAAGGCTATCAGACACCTTTGTAACATCGCGGTTAAATAGTTCTAACACACAAGGTGTGTGCTGGCAAATTAGCACTTACATCTTAATATAAGTAAGTTGCATGGGCTTTTTTATTAGCAATTCACAATGTGTTTTCATAGCTAGCTAGTGGTTACTTCTAAATGAATCAGTTCCAAAGGTCATGTACTTTTCCGTATACTTAACAAAAGTGAAGATGTATTAGTTAGAGCAATAATAGGTAGCTTTCAGAGAACTCATTCCTCCAGGTAGGAGGGAAAGTGGGCAAGGATATTTCATATCAAGTGCCTGTTTTTTATCTTGCTGCCTTAACACAAACTCCAAGAAGAGAAATTACATTCCCTGACATTTCTAGTCAGGATAATAGTGACTCTTGACCTAGATGCAATTTTCTACTGTGAAGGTCCATCGTCCTGGACTACAAGACTCTATCTCCCAGAGCCCAGAGTAGAAGACGGACCGGGCAGAATGTTCTCTTCAGAAGGACAAGACAAGGGACAAGGGCTCATAGAGAACGGTGATCTGGGTCAGACCCTCAGCGATTCTGTGGAATTGGCTTCCCAACTGCATAGTTTCTTCTGTGAACCAAATCCAGCCCTGTGTTCACACCAATTCCAGAAAGATGTCCTTTGTGTCCCCGGACCAGAGAACTGGCTTATTCTTGGGCCAGAGGCACAAAATCAGACTGGGAACTAATTTTGAAGCACATTTCACATAGCCTAGATTTCCTTGTCAGGGAAGGTCTGAAATTTCTAACTCCTGTGCTCCAGACATTTAGTTTGTTTTTTAGCCTTGGTTATCAGAAGATCTTTTGATAACGTGCTCTATCAGACTTCTTTGCTCATTTTTCTCAGAGTAATGCTGGTAGCACCTTTCTGACATAGTCAAATATTTGTGTTGCCTGTGGGTTAGTGTTCTCACTTAGACTTTACAGAGCATAGAAAAGAGCTCTTAACTTTTAGGGCACAAGGTCAGTGAATGGGCTAGAATCCCTATAATTATATGCCAGCAATATTGGATACCTATATTTTTCTAAGGAAAGAACTGATGTTCTTAATCAGATTCTCAAAGCAGTCGGTGACCTAGAACATATTAAAAACCACTGATCTAGACAAAGTTTTCTTAACTTTGGTAGCTGACAGGTGGCTGATAGAGATTAGAGTTCAATTATAATGAGAGATTATAATTAGAGAGAGATACAGAGAGAGAGAGTGAGAGAGAGAGTAGGAGAAGATCTGTCAGCAGTAAGACGTGATTCTCAGACACTTTGCGACGTAAGTATTATAATCATGGGCCTGGCTCCGATGGAATGCATTTTGGTTTTTGTGTCTGTGTTCTGGCTTCATGAGACTCCATCCTTTCATTCTCTGTTGAGTTTCTTATGAAAAGATTTGTCCAGAGAAGCACCTCGCTTTAATCACATGTAAATTGTAATTTTACAGACTTCTTATAGGAGCAAATGAGAAAGTCTTGCAAATTTGAATTGTGTTGTATTCTGGCAAGATATGGTTTTACTTTCACTATATCAGAGGAACAACATTGCTATTACCCAATCTTTTGTGTAACTAGTAACTAGACAGCTAAAAAGCACAAAGCAAATGAGGAGAATTACCAGGACCCAAATAATTCATCAAAAAGCTATGGAGAAAAGAAGTAACTCATAAAATGAAAGAGAATAGCTTAAGACTGTCCTAGATAGTAAATTCAGGGAGATTAGAAAGTATACTTAAAAAAGATTTGAAAGCTATGAAAAAGAAGCACTCAGAGAACAAGAAGAAAGAAAAAGTTCCTACTAATTAAAACACATCACCAAGAGTAAAGAAAAAATCAATCAAAGGATTTAATCTAAGAAATCCTCAGAAAAGAGAGGAAAAAGAGGGGGGAAAATGCAAGGAAAGGTAAGAGACATAGGGAAAGGAAACATCCAGAGAATTCATACTCACTCAAAAAGCTCCCTAGAAAGAAAGAATTGAGAAAAAAAATAAGAAAAGAGATTTTCCCAGAGTCAAAATACTGGATCGGAAGATTGAAGTGGAAGTGCCGACTCCGAGTCATGGAAAGACATCCTTATCTAGATAGAGCCTTGTGAATTCAGAACACCACGGATAAAAAGTAGACGCTTAAACCTTTCAGAATTTTTGTTGAACATACAAAAAACAAAAAAGAATAGGACTGACATCACCCTTCTCAAAAAACAACTTTGGATGCAAGAAGACAATGGAGAAGTAACTTCACAAAGTATTGAGGAAAATAATGTTCAATCTAGAATTTTATGCCCACTCAAGTGGGAAGTCTAAATAGAAATGTTTTCAGATACCAAAGACTCAGAAAATTGGGATGACTGTGTGGCACAGTTGGTTAAGCATCCGGCTCTTGATCTCAGCTCAGGTCATGACCTCAGGGCTGTGAGATCGAGCCCCATGTCAGACTCTGTGCTCAGCGTGGAGTCTGTTTGGGATTTTCTCTCCCTCTCCCTCTGCCCCTCCTGCTCATGCTCTCACTCTCTCTCTCTCAAATAAATAAATAAATCTTAACACCCCCCCCCCCCAAAACCCATATGTCTTATGACTGGCAAGTTTGAAGTGTCAGAGTGGGAGAGTGGAGGCTAACCAGCACCCAGAGAGTTGCCCAAATTAGATCACAGCTTAGTTGGGCGGGACACCACTCCTACCTCCACAGTGGATGGAAAACATGGCTGGTCTCACTGCCGCTGCTGGCCCTGGACACTGGACCCTCACTCTCTGTCTTGGAATCCACAGAAACTCAGTACCCTGCCACTATCACCAACACCACCATCCCATCCAGAACAAATTCTCCATGCTCCCTGTTTCTTTGAGTCACTAGCTTTTAATTCAGTCTTGAGCAGGGAAATCTGATAGGTAAATCCTGGGTAATTTGCCCATGTAGAGGAGATTAGAGAAATGGGTTGTAGGCATTTTGAGGTTCCCATAGAGGAACTTGGGCTTATGACCCTCAAAGACTCAGCTGGTAGAAAATTCCCTATACATAAAGAGAGGGATTAGATTCTGAGTAAAAAATTTCATAAGATAATTTGGACATACTTGGTGATATCTTAGAGGCCAACATGCAAACTAAAATAAGAAATAAAATTGGGAGCTCCAAGAAAACAAACAAACAAAAGCAAAGGAGCATAACGGTTCCATTGTGGAGCAAAGTAGAATGTTTGATTTTATGTAATTGATTGGGTATAATGGAATAAAGCACTTTCAACTTTGATGCTAGAAATTTTCCTACCAATGACTCAGGGATCAGGCGGTGAGATCTGTGAAGAAAAAATGTAATCCTGGCATGCCGTTTAACACAGCAAGGAACAAAATCTACACAATCAAAATAATGTTAATGGGTTTTCCTTGTTGTTGTGTTCGATGTTTGCTATCAATTTGTGAACAAAGTACACTTGCTTGTGTTTGCAGTATAAAATGCAAATGTAAGTGACCCCAGAAATGCCAATGTGTGGGTGACTGAGACAGGGACGTAGAGAGAAAAGATAGGACACAAATATCCTTACCTGACAAGTACGGTGTCAAGAAATTCACTGAAATTCAGTGGGACAAGAAATAGGAGAACATTCGAAGTTACTTCAAGAAACACTAGAAATTTTTTTAAACAAATTTAACTATCAAACATTGGGAACAGAAGAGAAGGGGGCAGCATACGTGACTCAGATCTGCATCTTTCATATTCGGAAGTCAGTAGAAAAATTTCTCAATTTAACAAATAGAGACGTGGTGTGACAATCTATCTCTAGGGGTATGATGATTACCTCAGGATTACTGAAAACTGACGAGATTTGAGATTGCTGTTGGGGAGTGGGGCTGGAAGAAAGAGACCTGAGACAAGGAGTCTTGTTTTCTATCATTCTCTTGAGTTGTTATTATATGTAACTTGGATAAACATTAAATTAGAAGGAAATAAATAAGCATCTTTGGTGGGAAAACAACCAATATGACATTCATTTATTTACTTTGTTTCTTGAGTAGAAGAAAAACATGATATTAAAAACAGATCAGAAATCAGGATTAAGTAAAAAATAGCTTATGACATTTCCCCTTCTTTATTTTTGCCATGTACACAATTAAAGAGCAAGGGTTTATTTTAATTTTACTGAAAATTATTCCTATAAAGATGCTGAAGAAGCATTTTAGATGTGTAATATATGTGAGCTTGTGGAATATGAAACAAGTTTTCAAGTTCCTTTTGGCAAGTATAGATTTGCATGGAGTGATTTTCCTTTTTTCTTTCTTTTCTTTCTTTCTTTCTTTCTTTCTTTCTTTCTTTCTTTCTTTCTTTCTTTCTTTCTTTCTTTCTTTTGTGTTGTCACCTTCTGAATTTTAATTTTAGAAGACACCAGCAAAGATTGGCAAAAGAAAAATAACCTTACTTTGACAGAAGTTGATGAATTCCATAATTAATTCTTGTCTGTAGATCAATGAATTACATAAATGGCAGATCAACCTTGACAAGATGGAACAAATACAATCATTAGTGAAATCCTAACAATGCAGAACAATCGACTGTGAATTTAGGTCAGTTTGTCTGCCTCGAAACACTTCTCCTTGGTACTATTTCATAGTCGATGAGTCCTTATTGTGTGCTTGACATCTTTTTTATAATTGTTCGCAGACGATTTTAAATAGTGTCTGATTATTTTAAAAAAATATTTACTTAAGAGATATGAATGTGTAGAACATGGAGAGCAGAGTTAACTTGAGGTTTAAACACAGTGTAGGAAACAGCAGTACACGAATTCTGAGATTCTAGAATAATATGTCTAGAACATGAGGTGGATGGCAGGGCATGTAGGGAGGGGAACTGGTCTGCTGAAAGTGAGGGGGTGGGGCAGCATTCTCTCTCTCCAGAAGACATGAAAATCTGGACTTGGGGTATCTCACTGAAGAATTTGAGAAAGGACAAAAGCAGAAAGGAACCTAAGTGATGGGGCACCTTTCCAATAGAAACGTCGGATTTGACAGGCAATGGGTCCATAGAGAGGGTTTTCTTTTTTTTTTTTTAAGATATTATTTATTTATTTGACAGAGAGGAGAGAAATCACAAGTAGGCAGAGAGGCAGGCAGAGAGAGGGGGGGAAGCAGGCTCCCCGCTGAGCAGATAGCTCGATGCAGGACTCGATCCCAGGACCCTGAGATCATGACCCGAGCCGAAGGCAGAGGCTTTAACCCACTGAGCCACCGAGGCGCCCCATAGAGAGGGTTTTCTAATGCCTATGGGGTGGTGTCCGTCTTTTTTCAACATTAAAAGTCTTCCATCACCTTCCATCTGATTGGGGTTTTATGCTGCTTCCTTCTTGCCATGGAACATTCTTTGTGGCTCTAAGAAAGACATGACAGGCTTAGTCATATTTGGTTTCCTGGGAGGTTAGCGGACCTGCTGTTTTCACCGGGTCTCCTTTGGGCACAACAGAGTGGTGATTAGGAAGCCCTCCAGGTATGACAGGCAGACATTTACTCTTCTTACCAACCAGAAAACACAAAATGATCTGGTTTTTACAAGGTTCCCAGGAGGCTCGTGCTTATGAGTAAGATGCTCTCTAGTGTCTTCACTTCTACCTAATAGTGCCTCTTCAGTGTTATATTCAGAATTCTTAATCATTTTTATAAACATCTGAGAAAAAGGTCTTGAAGGTAAATACAAAGCTCACTAGAGGGTCTCAGTGCTGCCAGGTTTAATCCTGTTACAGCCAGAGGAGCAAACATTCCCTTGGTCATAAAGTTAGGCAGTCCTCTCAGAAACACAGGCTTGGTGCAGAAATTACTCATCCCGCCTGTGAGGAGGGTCTTGACTATGACTAGCCACTTTTCAGGTACTCTTGACCTCCGCCGTCCCCGACACCTTTTCATCATAGTGGGTGCAATGTGCTAAGAACAGAGTTTTTGGACTTTCTAAATGTAACTCTTGGCCTTTCTTCTCTTCATTGATGCTTCATCTGCCCTCTTCCACTCATTGGATATATCTTTAGCTTTCCAAGTGCTGAAGCCAGAGACCAGTGAGCACTTCTTTTTTTTTTTTTTTTTTTAAGATTTTATTTATTTATTTGACAGAGAGAGAGATCACAAGTAGGCAGAAAGGCAGAGAGGGGGAAGCAGGCTCCCTGCTGAGCAGAGAGCCCGATGTGGGGCTCGATCTCAGGACCCTGAGATCATGAGCTGAGCCGAAGGCAGAGGCTTTAACCCACTGAGCCACCCAGGTGCCCCCAGTGAGCACTTCTTGTCTCTATGTTTTTATCATACACTCCATCTAATCTGTTCCAAGTTCTACAGACTTTATTTTGAGTTCATCCACTCTGTACATCCCCATTCCCTCAAGTCTAAACACCCACCCACTTTTTTCTTGGACAGCAATAATCTTACTGGTCTCTCTGATTCCTTTCTTGGACCTTTGCAATCCATTCCGCACATGGCTGTGAGAATGATCTTGAAAAAAACAAAACCCATAGATTTTACCATGTCACTGTCGAGCTTAAGGTCCAAATTTCTTAACATATTTTTACAGGGCTTTTTGACGTGGCCCCTGATTCCTTCTCCAGCCTCCATTCTCCTCCTGATTCCCACACTCCAGTTAACCCTGGCCTTCTTCCAGTTAATTGAATGTGGCCAAGTGCTTTCTCATGGTGAGGCCTAACACTGCTGAAAAGTTCCTTCCCGTTTCCACCTGAATGACTCCTTCCTACTTTCCAGATCTTCCCTTTAATGCCACTTCTTAAAAATCTTCCCTATGATTCTCTCTATAAACTCACATATGTCGCTAACACTGTATTTTTATAGGACAGCACAGCTCTCAGGGTGTGAGGAATCCAAGGCTAGCCTAGGTCCTGCTTTATCATTGCTTGCTTCTGCCTTTTCCCAATCCTACCAGCCCAAGGCCTTTGCTCTCTGCCTTTTCCAGCATGTCTTGTCTTTGTCCTCACTAATGTCTAACCAAATCTCAAATTTGCATATGGCTCCTCAGTTGAATACTCAGTCCTCCGAACTACACAGTTGAGGACTCTAACAATGCACAAATTGGCCCTAGATATACTAAGCTCCATTTGCTGAAACACACAAGAAAATTTTTTTTGTAGCTGTGACATGCCAGGTACTGTGCTAAGTACTGGGAGTAGAAAAGTGAACGAGGTGGAGTCCCCTCCTGCATGGAGATCATACTTAATGAGGGGGACTGATATTAAGCAAATACATAACCACACACATACCCATCCATGCACACACGTATGTATAATGACACACTGATATAAGTTGTTGTAAATTCTACGGTGAAAATTTTATGACTGGAGGATCTATGATTTTACATTCTCTAATAACTAGATCTAAAAAGGTGGGGAAAAAACCCAGTGAAATTAATTTTAATAAAAATATTTATCTTTTATTTATCCATATCTAAAATATTACTTCTCAACATGTAATCAATATGGAAAATTAATATTTTCCTTTTTATGTATGAGTCTTCAAACTCTGCTGTGTACTTTACCACACAGCGTGTCTCAATTCAGACCAGCCATAGTTCAAGTACTCAATAGTCACCTATAGCCAATGACTACCTGATCGGATGGGGAAGCCATACAGATTCTCAGAGGCTTAATGGTGCTCATCATGAACTTACCCTAATTTTCTCAGAAAGGGATATTACCACTCAGGTAGGACATGACTTGACTCTTTGGGTGGTGCACTCCTGACAATTTTAATTCCACTCAAGGCGAAGGTGGTAGGTAAAGCCGACGTGTAAAAAAGGAAGTTTTTGTGTGGCTCCAGTAGGCAGAACTAGAACTGAATTTCAAAGAGGCAGATTGAACTCAAAACTTTTAAACAATAAGAACTTTCAGGAAACAAATGAGTTGCCCTGTCTTGTACTTCTTGTCATGGGAAGAGCCAAGTAGAAGCTGATGGCCACTTCGTCTAGGATTCAATAATTCAGTGAAGCCTTCTATCAGATGATCTCTCAAGTTCCTTTGAATCATGAGATTCTGTAATTGAATTAAACTTGAGACATTCTTCCAACAAAGTATGGTATTTTTTTCTTTTTTTTGACCTTTATTTAGAAAGCATTAGAAAATGCCTTTGAAAGCATTTTATTTTCAGAAGAAATAAGTTTTCATCTATAGCTACAAATACAGACAGAATTTAAGAATTTAGGCAACAATTCAAACAATTTTAGAGAAAAAAATGATGAAAATATTTTTTGGGGAGAGTGAAGAAGGAATTATCTCTTTAACTGCTTGTTTCTTGACTAGAAACAAGGCCAGATAGTATAACTATTTGTTAGTATAAATCAGGCCTAATGAATTTTCACCCTCTGTGGCATGTTTGACTCATCTATAATATTTTTTTAAGATTTACTTATTTATTTGAGACAGAGAAAGAGAGAGCATGCACAAGCAGGGGGAGACAGAGAGAGAGAAGCAGACTCTCTGCTGAGCCCGGAGCCCCAGTGCGGGGCTCTATCTCACACCCTAGAGACCACAACCTGAGCCGAAATCAAGAACTTGGAAAACTCAACTGACTGAGCCACCCAGGCGCTCCTCATCTATAATATTATTTGACTGAATGATGTATGTTAGTGATGGTAGCTCATTTTTTAAATGAAATTATAATTGTACATTGTGTATAAAATTACAACTTGTAAATAGACAGATTTTCTATAGTGTGGCACTCAGTGGGCCTGGGAAATGCTGACATTGGTAGTCACTTCTCCATAAATATTAAATCAATACGTTTGCTTCCTGTTTATTGCCAAGAATGGCCTTCATGAGGTCTGGGCCTACTTGGTGCTGAACACTCACCTTCATTAATGCTGGGATCACAGAACTCTGCTTAGCCAGATGGCTAGGGATTCTCCCTGCTTTTAACCTGGGAGACAAAAATTAACATTTTTAAAAAATAAAAGCATATAGGGTTACCTGGATGGCTCAGTCGGTTAAGCATCTGACTCTTGGTTTTGGCTCAGGTCATGATCTCATGGGTCGTGAGATCAAGCCTCGCAATAGGCTCTGGGCTCAGCCTGGGGAGTCTGCTCCTCTCTCTCTTTGCCCCTCCTCCCACTCAGGCACCATATGCATGCGAATTCTCTCTCTCAAAATAAATAAATCTTTAAAAACATATAAAGTTGGTTACTGGAAGGGGGATGGGTGAAATACATAATGGGGATTAAGGAGTGCACTATTGTGATGAACACCGAGTGATATATGAAATTGTTGAATCACTATATGGTACACCTGGAACTAATATCATACTGTATGTTAAAAACTAGAAAACATAAAATCATATAAAGGAAGTTGATAAGATGGAGAAGAGATAATGTTTTTTGCAGTAATAAACACTCATTTTTATTTGTTTTTTAAATGACTAAGGTTGAGGTTGTTTCTAGAAATCTGCAAATTTTCTTTAATTTTGGTATTTGTGTTATGATTATTTTTAATGTGTAAATGCCTTCTATATTTATGGCTCTTCTCTTATTAACTCTGTGTACTCCAATCTATTCTCCATGTGCTCTACACCCCTCATTCGTGCCCTGCCTCCTTCCCTGTAGGCACACATTGCCTTCACACATGCCTGCCGACCTCATGTGTGCACGTGTGTGTGTGTGCACACATACACACAAACACACAGAGCAATAGAGGAGTCCACTCTTTTTTCTTTTTTTTTTTTTAAGATTTTATTTATCCATTTGATGAGAAAGAGAGCACAGATGGAGAGGGACAGGGAGAAGCAGGCTTCCCACTGAGCAGGGAGCCCCATGCGGGGGGACTCAATCCCAGGACCCCAGGATCATGACCTGAGCCAAAGGCAGATGTTTAACCGACTGAGCCACCCCAGCACCCCGAGGAATCCACTCTTTTAAGGCTGCAAACTTCTTCTCTATGTTCCAGGTGAGGTAACAGAGTGCCTTTAGAACTCGTTATCTCTTGGGCTCTTTCTGTCCTATCCATTACCAGATTCCTATGAAAGTAGACCAAAGCCATTAGTTTTATGCTCAAAGAATACTTTAGGCCATAGAAGAATGTACAGAGTGCTAAACAGTATCCTTGTCTTATTTAGAAAGGATTTCACTCGGGGGAAAAATGAAAAAATGGAGGGCTCTTTCCTTTTTTAACGTTACTGTTTAATTAACTCACCTATTCATTCACTCATTTAGTAAACGTTATTTCTGAACTCATGCTTCACACCAGCCCTGTAGAGGGTAAGCCCATTCCATACCTACTTAGTTCACAAGTAAGCAGAGGGATGCATTCATCAAAACCCTGACTTTACTATCACGTGACAGATTAGGTAATGGACAAGTGTGTGAGCCATTAGGCCGCGGGCATGCTGGGGAGGGAGTGACAAGCTCTGCCCACCTCCCAGAAGAGATGGTATTTGGGCCAGGCCTTCAAGAATGCCGTGCACTTCTGGCACTTGGCACACGGTGGGGGGCAGCAGCCCAGGCACAAAGCAGGGAAAGCACCGGGCATGTGTGGGGAACAACAGGTGGTGTGAAGTGACTGGCTAGTTGGGAGTCAAGGCCACAAAGCCAAGAGTGGGCAGGTTATAAAGAGCCTAAGGGCTAGAACTGCTCTGGGGACTTTCATCCTTCTCTCTCGAGCTTTCGAATGTTTTTAATTCTAGGTCTAAAGATGGAGACTGGAGAGTCTTCCAGAATGCTAGATGGGAAAATATGAAAATCAATCAGGCTACATTTCGGTGGTGTTGGCGGCAGGCAGGGGTGGCTTCTTTCTCCTCCACGAGCTCCTCCTCCCTCTATTAAATAGCAAGAATGCATCTTTTTGTGATAATTTTGCAAACAATAGTGCCTAGAATGCCTGGACATGGGGAGACACAGGGAAATTTGGGTACCACTCTGTACCAGTTTTCTATTCAAAAACAAAATGCCGTTATCTCATAGACATAAAATGTTAATGAGCTGTGTCTCTGTGCCCACTGGGAGCCACCCATGGGCAAGCTGTGCTGTGGAGAGTGCTAGAGATTGCTGAGTAGAATGTCAGAATTCAAGTGACCTCAAAGCCCCATTGTGACCAAATGGCCCTTAGCATGAATGGGCATGTTCACACTCCAGCCCGTGACCACAGAAAAAGGAGATGATCCACCATCCCCAGACGATTATGTAGTCTCTGCAAGCCAGACTACTCAGCGGCGTGTTTTCTCCTGAACTGACGCTGTAAATCCCATGGGAGAGCAAAAAAATAAAATGTGAAATTTGGGCCCTGCCCCGGTTGTAATATCTGAAAAGCCACCACGATGGAAAATGACTGATGAATCTTGTTGACTCTGGCGAGCTGGTCCTCGGATCTTAAGAGCCAAGACTGCATTAGTATGCCAGTCAGACTAGACTCATCAGAGTCGCCGAGTTATTTCGTGTGTACAGACACAGCCTGGATTCCAACAGCATACAGTATCTTGACCTGACTTTGGATAAGGCACTTCCTTGTATATAGGGTTAATTCTAAACCTTTGTTACTGACCTAAGCACCCTACTCCTTCAGCCTTTAAAGCATCAGGTAGCAAGCATCCAGACTTGCAAGCTCACAGCTACAAACATTTTTCTGAGCTCACATAAGGCCATCCCAGGATCACCTTCATGCATTTCAGAAAGGGATGTAAAAGATCGATGAATTGAATTTTGGCAAAGTTAAGCCTCTTATACTTAATTTCTCCAAATTCTCCAAAACTCATCTCAACTTTTGTCTATCTGTATCTATCATCAGATCTCCCATTATTGGTCCCTACCCCAACCCCTCCACTCATCCATCCACAAAGTTTGTTACTTTCTGTTTGCTCGATCTATTCTCCCTTTTCTTAAAAAGTCAGCCTCTTTTTCTCTTACCTAAATGCTTATTCCTGTAGCTCTTGTGGCTCTGCCTTGTTTTCCCTATGATCTAGAACTCGTTCCCCCACAATCTTGAGAAACCACAAGCAACTCCCCTCCTTTCATTTTCGCTGTAGTAAATATTGATTGAGTGCCTACTTTATGTCAGGATTGTGTGCTGCGAAGAACACAAAGGTAGATTAGAATCCCTATCTTGAAGAGCTTACAATTTAAAGAAGGAATCGAGGAAGTAGACAAGCATACGAGGAAGGTGTGGAGAAGTAAGTGCCAAGCACAGCTGCAACCCCGTGCTTTGGGAACCCTAGGGAAAATGGGACTTTGACTGGAGACGAGAGACCCCCGCAGAGGCTGTATGTGAACCCTGCCTTGCTGAATGTGAATAATCTTTGATTTCTGATTGTTTTCAGTACTTGCCGTACCTCGTACTGCAGCATTTAATTAACACAATGCATTTAATGAAACATAATGTGACAGTCTTTTAAAATACATGATTTGCTTCATGCTCAGTTTTGTCACCCGTGGGTGGATCTGGTCTCCCTGGCAGAGAGTAAACCCCCTTGGTGGCAGCCCTGTCATCATCGTCTCTTCGGTTCCCCGGGGACACAGCACACGCTCAATTAACTCTGGCTGGGTCATGACGGGTATCGACAGATTTGGTTACTTCAAACAACGTAACGTTAAGAACCCAAGACCTCCTTCAAAACAAGGCCTGTTGTTTAGAATCATAATGCCCCACATGATGTATTTCGAAATCCTACTGCCTTCTTTAAAGCTGCAGCTCCGCCAGAGTCTGCCTACTGCCCCCAAAGGGCTCTCTGTAGAGGCCTCTTTCGAGACTCTGAGATCTTAGAACCTAAATTTAGAACCAAAGTAACCTGATGTTGGTGGCCGCATGTCAACCTTGTCTAAGCACAGCTAACTCTGCCCTGTGATCTGATGTGAATGAGGGGAGGAGCCTTCAGAGGAAGCGGGCAAAGCCCACGTGGGAAATCTGGGCCATCTTCGCTGCCTCCAATTCCAGACCAGAGCAAAACTTTATCAAGGAAGCATTTTTCTTTATTCCGCGAACTTGGTGTTCAGTCGATGCTTATTCTGTCACATGGTAAACTGTTCATGAACTCAGGGAACTCTGGCTCCTTGACTGCTGATGGTTCCCAGGAGTTGTTATAGCCAATCTTCTTGCCTGCTAGAATTGTTGGAAAGGATGAATGAATCGTTCATAGGCACTCCCAAATTGGGAGTGTGTACCGTAGTCACCTCACTCTGATGTGGGAGCTACATGAGTTTCAAACTGATGCGGTATTCTTCTAGGTGGCTCCTTCCCTGGGTCACCTCCCTCTCCCTTTAGAAGTCAGCAAAGCCAGATGGTGGCTTATCAGACATCAGCAGATGAGGAATTCTGCCTCTCCCCCTTGTACAATGGAACAGAATGGGGCACTGGCCACTTGAATGTTTCCTCATCACATCGTTTTCAAGATTTCAGTTATCACTGTCACACAGCAATGCCCTTTGGATCAGGGAAGCCTCACTGTCTAAGGACTTGATTTTTTGGACTGCTAGCTTGTGTTCAAGGATGTTTCTCAAGCATGGCACTAAGCAGTTTTAGGAAACGCTGATACAACTGTAGCAATTTTCCCCAATTTGTTCCTGACAAAGAACTCTCTTCAAAATTGAGTTGGCTTCTTTTCTTTTGTTCAAAAATGCTGGTAAACACAATTAGCCTCATTAACCTCAGTTTCTGTTTCATAACTGAAAATTAGCCTACAATCACTGGTTTGCTGGAAAGCACAGTTGTAATTAGTCTTTAACTGACTGATATGAAAAATCTGCCTCTTCTTTAATTTCTTTGACATCTCAGTGCATTTGAAAACACGTCTGAACTCTCTCACACTGGCACTGGAGATGGGAGTAAAAATAAATCAGGGATTTAAATCAAGGATCTCAAGCTGAGACATGAAAACTGATATTCTTGCACATGGAAATTGGAGACAAGGAGGCATTTGTCAAGGAGGAGATGACGAGAAGGTAGATCCTATGAAGTCTATCCCCAATACCACTTCTAGTATTCCAGAGAAGGTTGCTAGTGTGCTGATGAATCTGTCATCCATAGGCAAAGTCAAATGATTATTGGCCACAAAAAGATTGGGGGAAAAAGTAGTTGCTCCCTTGGCCCAGGTGAAGAATCACTATCCCAGCTCTTGAAAACTATATCGTTGACCAGCTTTACAAGGCCCCCTTTTTTGTGGGCAAAAGAGGAAGTGACATTTCATGAACAGTCTTGGCATTTGTTCCTTTTTCAGCCAGCACCTGAAGGCTGGACTTGCAGGCTTTGGGATTAGACAGCTGGGATTACGAGTTTCATCGAGAAGCCCTATGTCCATCATCCATCCGGTGGACAGGAACGTAAAGAAAGTGTCCAGTGCAGAATGGATGAGGATATTCATTTTCTTTTGATCAACCCACAATCTGCTGAGATAAAGGGAAAGTAATTTGAAGTAAGTCAAGCAGGTCTCCGGGCCTGAGTTTAACAGGGTGTGATCCAGGGAGCCCGGCTCAGACGGGCATCCATTTCGTGGAGCCCATCAATCTAGGTCAGTCACCAAGGTGGCAAATCAAACACATATACCGATGTGCGCCCTTCTGAGTTGCTGGCTTTGGGGAGGGCATAATGGAGATGAATGTGTCAGTGCTCAGAAATCTCAGGCCACTGGGACCTCGTGTGTGTGTGTGTTGAGTGGGGGTAGATGGTGTAAGGCACATCCTTAGGCTAAAGCGTGGATGATTCCAAATGAAGCCCATTGGGGAGAAGTGTCCTGAAATGGAAGATGGGAAAGCTATGAGTTGCAAACATGTTTTCCTTTATTGGCCTCAGTTCCGCTTTGGTGGAATAAGGAGTTTGGAGGTTCTAATCCCTAAGACCCATCTAGCACTTGGACCCTTTGAGTGGACACTAGGCAAAGTCATAATCTCCAGCCTGCACAAACAAGTATTGGAGCCCTTAATATAGACTTAATTATTTTCTTTGTCCCTTCACCTGCTCCCCAAACTCCTTTGTTCTCTTAATTCCTACTAAGTGTTCTTAATTCCTGAGTTGTTTCTCTGCAGACTTCGACAGTGTCCCCTGGCAGGCACATGCTCAAGGACTCTGAATTGTCTCCCTGCCCATGTGGACTCTGGCTGGAGGGCTGTGAAATGGAGCCGAGCTGTTCTGTCTCAGTGCCCAAACTGCAAATAAGAAATCTTATAATTCAAATTGAAGTTCTCCCGTGTCACTCCCCGCACTTCTTATCAAGCCCCGTAATACTGAAATAAAATAGTCACTAAGTCAGGAAATAATCCAGGGCAGTAAAGTAGCTTTTATGAGGCACCTAAGGCATCAGATGCAAATAACGTAATGAGAGAGGAAATTAATATTATTTTCTCTGTGCTTGTAGAAAAAGGCGGTGGGCGACACTTGACTGAGTGGTATATTTTTGAAACATCTTCCTTATTCTCTTCAGCTTGTTTATGCGAGGATCTCTGTCTATGCAATAAGCAGGTTCAAATGGTCCTGTGGTTGGGCAAGATAACTGGATCTAATTACTGGGAGCTCCCTGATAGAAGTGTCTGAGTTGAGAAATCTGTTTGAAGAATTCCCAGGAATATACTATTTAGGAACCACTGTATTCCAAAGAATGACACTGAGACTCTTACTTGTAGAGACACATTTTTGCTTAGCTGTCCCCCACCCTATTCTACCTTCTCCGACCTCACAGCCATATGCTTTTCCATTTCATTTTCTATTCATTTCAAACAAGCACCACACATCCCACAGAAAGAGGAAGATTAGGGGTGGTTATTTTGACAAGACACTCAGGAATAGGCACCTCCATTTTCCTCTGGCATTCATTTCTCTCGTGTTTCTTTTGGGTAATTAAACACAGAAAGGTCACCTAGCATCCTGGCAAGTACAAGAAGTGGGAGGGGGGAACATAAAGTAAAAGCAAACAATCAATATGAGAAAGTCAACACTGTGTTTTTGTTTTTCTTCTAGTTTCTCTAGAAAGGGATTAGTTATGTATTGATTATTCGTATGCCACCTACCTCCCCAAAGATTTTTGAGGCAGTCCAATGTGAGAGCATCTCAGTAACACCTGCATGCTTCTAAATTTAATTTCTTGGCAAAATAACAACAAGCCAATACAAAAATATGATTTGTGTGCTTCTAAGTTCCAGCGAAATAAAAAATTGGTCTCGGGGAAAACATCTGTATTCACTTGTTCCAGCTCTTGGTTCCACCATCCAGTCATGTTATCTTCATTTCAAGAAAGCATTTGCTTCTCTGCCTTGCTCACATGCACGTGTCAAAACAGGTGCAGCTACAAGATTTGAAACTTTCCATTTCTGGCACCTTCTTGGCCCACCCAGCAAGGAGTGCAAACTGTATCCCACAGCCCCCAGCGTCTAAGGGGGCTTGTGTCAGAATGAACCCTCTTTCAACAGAGCTACATCTGTAGAGGATTGCCATCCCCTCTGGATCAGTTCTTATAGTTGGTATTACGAGAGTGGTCATTTTGAAATTCTGAGCCCTTTTCATTAAACTGGGTTATTGCTATTTTGTGAACATATCTCGGGCTTTCTCATTCCGTGGTTTTCTTTGTGCCATTTCTTTGGCTTGAAATCCTCTCTATTTACACTGCCTGTCACAATCCTCCTCATTCTTCATGGTTTTGTTGAAAGACTGCTACCTCATGAAGCCTTTGGTACCAATTGTCATGATAAAGCTGAGGAGCAAACACATCATCCAGCTGTAGTAGCAAACTCCAGTAAACACTGATTGATCCCCACAAGTCTACAGGTCAACTGCATGGTCCTTAGGGTCTCAGTTGGGTTCACCTGTGTAACTATGGGTTACAGCTATGTGATGACAGAAATTTTTGTTAATCTTGGATGGTATCTCTCTCACATATGAGGTGGTTGGCTGGATGTGAGGTGGCCTAGGATAGCCTTAGCTGTGCTCTCCTCCACATGGTCTTTCATTATCCAAAAGGTTAGCTTGGGCTCGGTCTCATGATGGTGACAGGGTCTGAGGGACAGAGGCAGTGTGCAAAGTTCCCTGAAGCTTAGGCTCAGAACTGGCACACTGTCACTTCTGCTACTTTCTGTTGGCTAAGGCCAGTCACAAGGCCAACTCCATTTGAAAGGGTGGGGAACGAGACCCTATCCCTTATGGCAGGAATGGCAAAATCACGTTGTAATGGGCTTGGAGAGGGAGAATGAAATATTGGAAATTTTTTTTCAGTCAATTGACCACAGCTTTTTTGATCACCTGGCTTGAAGTGGTTTTTTATTTCTTTTTATTTTCCTTTTTATTCTTTTTTTAATTTCTTTTTTATTTCTTTTTATTTATTTCTTTTTTTTCATTTTCAACCTTTCCATTGTTTTGATAGCAATTTAAAAATAGAATATTATTTGGGCACTTGCTTTGTCTTCCCTTATGACCCTTAAAGTGAAAAGCCATGTCTCATTCATTCTTTGGGCCTCACGTTGCTTAGTTCAGTAACTTGCCCCTCTTAAGCATTATGCATATATTTAAGCATAGAAAGAGTCTACAAATAAAGCAAGATAGAAAACATAAGCACACAGAATTTTCAAAAGTTCATTCCACCATTCTGTCTGGTTGTAGTATGTAAGCTGCTCTAAATAGAAAACTGATTAAAAAAATAGTCCCAAAATGTAGAGAAGTCCCTCACCTAATCAATGCCTCTTGCAAACATCTGTGTACCCTAACACTCCTGCTTTATGCTTCCTGCTTCCTAGCAGAGAAAGAAGGGCTATTTTTCCATTTTCATCCTAGCCTTCACTGTCTGCCTTCTTCTCACTATGATCCAGCTACATACTTCATTGGTGAAAATGACATCCACTCAGCATTCCAAGTTGGAAACAGAGCCTGAGTGTCAAGAACAGTGCTTTGCACATAGTAGGTGCTCAATAACTGCTGTAGATGCAGGAGATTCTATTACAGGATCCTGCAGGGAATTCTGGCTTCTCTGATGTCTTCTTGACTTCCTTCCTGAAATACGGCTCCCAAGGGAGTCAGTCTACCTCGGACCTTCAGAGCACACTTAGTTTTCCATCCACTTGAATCTTCCATCCGGCCTTTTGGCCAGAGTTGGCTTTTCAGAAGACAAAGCCAATCCACTTGGGGTGGGGGGGAGGTGGCAAGGAGTAAACTCTGCTCTGAAGAGAAAGAGAAGATTGAGTTCTATATTGATTCATTCATCTTGAGTGCTCTCCACTCTACAGAATGGAATTCAATTAATATTTCAGGTTTTATTGAAACTTGTTCTCACCATGACTTTTCCTGTCACCATTGATTTGAGTTCTAGGTTTGTAGACCTTAGTATTAAAGGTCTTTTATAATCAGTAAATACCTTCATAGTTTTTCTGTTTTGGTTTGCTTCCTCAGCCAAATCACTGTTTTTTCTTTCACTTTGGGAACAGTTTCTAAAGAAAGCCTTTTTAGATCTATAATCTATATTTTAAATCTATAAATTATAATCTATAATCTATAATTTAATCTATAATATATAATTTTCATCTATAAATCTATAATTTAATCTATAAATCTTTATTGTTAGTTATGGGTTAGTATATTTAACCTCAGCTCATAATACAGTCTATCTTTCAGATTCTCTCTGACTCGTTTTCTTTGAATCCATCCCTGTGATGGTTAATTGTGTGTGTCAGATTGACTGGATTCCAGGGCGCCCAAATATTTGGCTGAAGATTATTTCTGTGTCTGTGAGCGCGTTTCCAGATGAGATTAGCATTTGAATCTGTAGGCTGAGGAAAGTAGATTGTCCTCCTCAGGGCTGGAAGGCATTATCCAACTTGTTGAGGGCCTGAATAGAACAAAAAGTGGAGGAAGGCAGAATTCACTCTCTCTGCCCAACTGCTTGAGCTGAAACTTTAGTCTTTTGCCCTCACACTGGGTTTTACACCATTGGTGCTCCTGGTTCTTGGGTCTTTGTGGTCAGATTGGAATTTACACCACAGCTTTCCTATGTCCGCAGGTTGCAAACGGCAAGTTGTGGGACTTCCCAGCCTCCACAGTTGTGTGAGCTAATTCCTTACACTAAATCTCTTTATACATCCAATTGGTCTGTTTCTCTGGAGAATCCTGACTAATCCAGTCCCTTATTGTGATATGACTATGGCTTTGTGACTTTAGGACAACTTGATATCTGGTCCTCTCTGGCCATTTATCCTCAACTGCCGGCATGTCTTCATCAACAGAGGTCAACAGAAGTAATCAAATTGATAGCCCCATCTGCCTTTTTACCTTTCAGGATGGTCTACTATTCTTTATGACTTTTAAGATTCTATATTTTCTAATTTCCTTGAAATTTAGTCTTTCCTATCAGAAGAGGACAGCTTTCCACTTTTGCCTTTCAAAAAAAAGCATCTTTCTCTCCAAAATCATTCATTTTCTTTTCCACAGTCAAGGTCTATTTGAAATTTTATATAGTACTCTCTTAAGACAGGCTAGAAATGGTTACCAGACCTGCAATTTAGAGTGATATATTACTGGCTAAAATCTTCATAACAGTTTGTTTCAAAATGTTTTAAAATGAAATTTCAAAGGTAACTTTAATGTAACTTTTTACTCTATAATTATTTATTCCTGATATTCTCCCAGAGATTTCACATAATAATAGACTTCTCCTCTTTTCTTTGTTTGTCTCTATCCTTTGAGAGAAACTTTATTCTTCAGTTAGTTAAAACAACATTTACTGAGCAACTGCTAGATAACTGGCACTCGTATTGGGGACTGAGGTTCCAAACATGAATGCCCTCAGGATGTGCGAGGAATATTTTGTGTGTCTTCCCACCAGGAGCCTGATCAGGATCCTGAGGAGCCTGACTAGGAAGGCTGGGTAAGCCTTTCCTTCTCTCCTCTTGCTCCCTCTGATTCCAGAATGATGTTTTGAGCACTCGACATCTAGTTAGTGAGTAAGATATTGAACAGGTTTCTTTCTTGTTAGGATGCAATTTTAAAAGGAAATATCTCTGTTTTGGTTTGTTGTTGTTGTTGTTGTTGTTGTTTTTCTTTCTCTCTGCCACTTTTGAATACTAGGCTGTGGTCATTCTAAATCTTTTGTCTAATCACATCTCAAGTCATATAATCTTTATACCACCAACGATTTATGCTTCCTTCTTTTTCTGGTTGTGCTTTTCCCCCTCCTAAAATGTATTTCTGCCTCCTATCTGCCATCCTTTCCCATGAATTCTCAGGCACAAAATTTCTTTCAATTTTCTGTAATCTCAGTTTCTAACACCAATAAATAATCCACCTATCACTTTGAGGACTTGCTGACCTTTTGCTTCTTATCAACTTGACATATTTTTTATTTTTTGTCTTTAGTTTTTACGTATTTTTGCTTCAATTCGCTGGTGTGGCTTCTTTGCACCCAGCTCTGCACCCTGGCTACCTAATTTTGGCTTTTCAGACCCTCTCTTTCCTTTCTTCTCCTTTGCAGAGGTTCCTCCACCCCCAGACTCTTGTTCCCATGATTCCCGCTCCTGCCTTTCTCACCAGGGGTCTGCTGTCTGCTTAGCTGCTTGGGTAACAGATTGTCTTGGCTTCCATTCATTTACCCCCATGCCCTTAACCTCCTCCTTCTCTTGACTACGCTCACTGAATTTCTCTTACCCAACTGTGCAAAGCAGAATTTCCAGAAAGTGGAAAGTCTCTTTACCCACCCTACCCCATGTATGAAATAATCCAAAATAATTTAAAAATATATCTTTGACTCTTTTGCTCTAATATTTATATTTGTTGACTGTATGTGCTGTTGCTACAAATAGTTACTGGGCAATTGTCTTTGAGAATAGATGGGAATATAAGACACCCAGTTCAGGGCTGTGAAGAGGATAATTTCTGTTCTGATCAAAATGGGTTGTTAAGCTGTACAAACAAGAATCCCCCAAATCTCCGTGGTTTAACACAACCAACGCTTAGTTCTTGTTTATGCAATATGCCCAAAGCAGGTAGACAGATGGAGATCTCAGAGGCCTAGACTGGTAGAGGCTTTATTTCTAAATGTGTTCCCGTGATTTCCATAGTTGTAGGAAGAGACTGTGATTAATTGCACTCTGGCTTTTATAGTGTCGACCAAGACATGAAACATATCATTTCTGCTCATGTTTCACTGACCAAAGCAAATCACATGACCATACTTCCCAGGAGATGGGGAATTCCTACCATGTGTGTTGAAAGAGGAGAGTATGAGATATTTGGAGAAGAGCACTAATGACTCCCAGAGTGTCCATGGAAAAGGGACCTCAAGACCAGTGCTCTGACTTTGGCTCTGCCATTTACGACCAGTCTTACCTTGTATTGTTTCCATTTCTTTATCTGCAAGGAAAGAAAACCTAGCCCATGTGGTTATTACAACAAAAATACTAAAAGTGCTTTACAAAATGTAAATACTGTTAAGACACATGAGAGCATCATGACTTCTCTAATAATAATGTCCCCAAATGGCAGATAATCTCCCTGGGAGCTTCCATATTCCAGGTGCTGAAGAGGATAACCTGATCTAATTATAAAAGTAATAGGTACTCAGTGTTGATCATTTGCCCAACACAAAAACGCATAAATAAGAAAACACAAATACCCATTATTTCAAAACAGAACATTGTTTACCTTTTGGTATTCATCTTTCCAGTTTTTTTCTGTGTATAGTTTAAGTAGTTGAAATAATGCACAATATTTGGGGTTATTATATCTGTGTGCATTTATTTTCAAGTTGTAATTTGAACCTATATGCAATATTTTCTATATTTTTACTTAATCTTAAACTTTAAATTTTTTTCTCATGTAATTACAAATTTCTTTTAAATAGTGTTTTTCAAAGCCCATATAATATTTCATAATTAATTCAACATTTATCTATCGTTGAGCTTTGAGACTGTTTTCACATACATGATATTCATTGTTATTTAACTCTGCGGAAGATGAAAGAATTCCTTGCTTCCACACTGTACCTGTTGTGTGCTCAGATTCCTCCCTCATCCCCCTTCGCTCTGCTCCACATTCCAGGCCCCAGGGTCAGTTGGCTGCCGGCTGAATTCACCTCGTGGAAGACACTAACAGAAGACAGCAGGATAGGGGTAAGAGAGATGCATAGCTTTCTTCCCTTCCTCTCTGCCTTGGATGGTGTCTCTGGCAGTAGCCATGCCTCCTCTTTGGTTCCAGCTCTCACCAGATAGGATCCCAGGGACATGACCTGACTCCTGGGCTCGGATAACATGCCCTCCTCCCTTTGTCTCTCTTACCTGGGTATTATACTGGCCTCCTGCTGTTGCTAGTCTCTCATTATCTCCTGATTGGTACTCGGCTGCTCCATCACTTGGGTTACCAATTCCTCACATCAAATTCTCTCCGAGGAATGGCTGCAGAGGAAAACCACTGGGGCCTGAAATGGAGAAGAGTTTCCTCTAGGATGGAAGGAGTGAGGGAAATGGATCAAGGGATGGATATCTATGGGCACTGGTGATGTTTTATTTTTCTAAATTTTTAAGACTTATTTATTTATTTTAGAGAGAGAGAGCAAGCACGGGGGGAGGGGCAGAGGGAGAGGGAGAGAGAGAACCTCAAGCGGACTCCCCACTGACCATGGAGCCTGATGCCGAGATCATGACCTGAGCCGAAATCAAGAGTCGCATGCTTAACTGACTGAGCCATCCAGGTGCCCTGATGTTTTATTAGATAAACTTGATGGTGAGTATAAGTGCATTCGTTTTATTATTATCACTCGAACTAAATTAAATACGTATGCTTGCATATATGATATACTTAGTAGAATAAATAAAACATACATATAAAACATATATATTTAATATATAAAATATATAATATGTAAAATGGAAATACTTCTAGATCTCAGTTTAAAATTGGCCGAAGCTTAATTTTGAAAGAATAAGGATTTTAAAATGTTTCCTTTACTCTATTTCTGTTATTGCTGCTACAGAAAACCATGCACAGCTGCAAAATATCCAGGTTTTTCTACTCTAATATGAAAATACAGAATGATTGCTATGAAAAGTATAGTATAGAATGATTGCTATGAAAAGTCTCCTTCTGCTAACTGCTGTGGTAGGAAGTTACTGTAAATTTTCTTATCTTCTTGATGAAAAGAAAGTCATCTGTGAGGCTCTTTCTTATGACTCAGAGGTCCTGATTCCATGGCCATTTCCTGTGCGACAACATCAAGCCTACCACCTGGCCACAGCAGCTGTGGATGAAATGTGTTCACTTACCATCTCACTGGGCTTTTGCTATTTAATGTTTAATTCCTACTCCAAGTGGACGTATCCAGGGGTCACTCCATCAGTCACTCTCTTTCGGCTGCTAGGCTGCGCCCTTTGTCTATAGTCTAAGTGACCATCCTCCGTCCTCTCATCCAGTCATTTTCAGGAAGAAGGTGATTCTTGATGTTCCCCCAAATGGGAATATCGGCAGAGCCTCTGCTTCCATACCAATTTGCTGGGACAATGGGTTCCTCATTTGAAGTATTGTTTTGTTATGTTTTGTTTGTTTTGTTTTTTTAACTCCTGCACACACATATCTGCACTTTAATTTGTATCAGCCACAATTTGGAAGTCAGGTCAGGTTCTGTTGTTAGTCATGGCCACTGACTCTCCAATTTTTGTAGCCAGATGTCCCTCAAAACATGGCATCTTTCCAATGTCCCTGGGAATGGCCTTGCCCCAAGGATTCACTTCTTATCACTTGTTTTCTTGTGACATTTGCAGTGATATGCTGGAGGGAATCATAGTAGTTAGTGAGAGCTGATTGTTAAATACACAGGAATTTTGCAAGCCACTTGTTAAACCATTGCTAGCATGAAATAAATCATGGTGGGAGCGTTAACACCAGGGAAATTGGCAAATGCTACATAAATCAGGGCTTCCTCTCTCCCTGCCCCCAAGAAAGCCAGTTCACTAGCACATCACCACACTTGGATAATTAAAGCGAAAATAATGAAAATGAAGACATATTTTGTAAACATGGCTAATCAGGAAATTTTTATTATGGAGGATACTTAGAAGATGTTCTCTAAAAAGTTTCAGGAAAAAAATCACCCAAATAGATAAACCAAGATTTTCTTTCTTTTTTTTTTTTTTAGATTTTATTTATTTATTTGACAGAGAGAGATCACAAGTAGGCAGAGAGGCAGGCAGAGAGAGAGGAGGAAGCAGGCTCCCCGCTGAGCAGAGAGCCCGATGCGGGGCTCGATCCCAGGACCCCGAGATCATGACCTGAGCCGAAGGCAGAGGCTTAACCCACTGAGCCACCCAGGCGCCCCAAACCAAGATTTTCTAAAGGAAATAAAAAAATGCTAAACATAGAAGAGTTGATAAACTAGACTTTACCAAAATTTAAAAATTATTTTGAAATACTGTTAAGAAAAGGTAAAGGTAAGCTGCAGACTAGAGAGTATATTTACAAGATGGCAAAGGGCTTGTATCTAGAATGTATATATATATATATATATATATATATATATATATATATATATATATATATATACTTCTGTAAATACACACATAATAAAAAGACAATTGGATAATGAAGTGGGGGAAATATTTGAGTAGACACTTCTCAAAAGAAAGATGTAAATGGCCAAAAATCACATGAAAAAAAAAGGCTCAACATCCTTATCGTTAGAGAAATGAAAAATAAAACTGCAATGAAATGCCATTTCGCATCAACTAGAATGGCTTAAGTCAAATAGTATGTCTAGAATATGGAACAACCAGAGTTCTCAGACTGCTGGTGGAAATGAAAAATGTTGTACCACTTTGGAAAACTATTTGGCAGTTCCTTAGAATGTTAAACATACACCTACCCTTTGATTTTGCCATTCTACTCCCACTCAAGAGAAGTGAAAACAGACCCACAAAAAGACTTGCATGATAATCTCCAGCAGCTCTATTCACAATAACCCCAACCTGGAAGCTACCCAAATACCCAGCAACAGGAGAAGGAATCTACAAATTGTGGTACATTTATATAATGGAATACAACTTAGCAATAAAAATTAATAGATTATTTATACACGCAACAACATGAGTGAGTATTCAAGACTTGTCGAGTAAAAGAATGGGACACCACAGACTATGTACAGTGTGTTTCCATGGATATGAAGTTCAAGAACAGACAAAAACTAATCTTTGAAATCAGAATAGGGTTACCATGCAGGGGATAGAAATGGTTGGGAATAACTAGAAAGGGACACAAGGCAGCTGTCTGGGATGATGGAGGTATTCTATGCTTTGATTAAGAAGTGGTTACACAGGTATATGGATTTTTCAGAACTCATTATCTGTATGTTAATTCAACCCAATACAAAGAAGAAGAATAAAAAAAAAATGCTCCCAATATAGCAACTTAAAAAACATAACCAAAATGAGACTTTCATTAGGTCTCGGGACAATGAAGTAACATTTTCTCTGGTTCTACTGATGGAAAATATAGATCATGAGACGATATCACGCAGAGTATCAGACCATAAGACAAAAAGAGCAGAGAGCAGAAAGCAATTTAACCTTATACCGTTACACATTTAGCATGATATTACACGAAAACTCTCCACCAATCATTTTATTTCAGCTTAATGGTACCTCAGGAGTAGTAGTTTCATTCCTGGCCTTTAAAAAAAAAAATAGTGTGGCCCATTTACTCACATTGGTGGAAATAATAAATCTAATAAATCATCGCAGCCTCCCACGCTCCTTGGCTGGCGGTAAGTTGCTGACTGACGGTGTAGCTGCCAGGCTTGGCAGGCCCTGCACCCACCGGGCATGCTAATGGCTGGGCAGCCGCAGGGATCTAAGGAAGAGATTGGAGGAGAGGAGTCAGGGAGTTGAGGAAGTCGGCCTAGGAATTACATTGATGGCAGAGGCAGTCAATCAGCATTTTTGAAACTAGACGTAGTTAGTCCTCCCTGCCATGCTTGGTGCTGTGGCCACCACTGTGTTCAGAGAACGAGGGGTTTCTAGGAGAAGCCCTCAAGGGTCATGGGACACAGGCTCCTTCCGCCCTAGACGTCCAAGTTAGCTTTGGTTTTACTATTAGAGGAAGATGGCTCCAGCCCATCTGCCATCTTGACTGCCACACTTTCAGTGTCCTCTCGGACACTTCCGGGAGTTCCTCCGTGGTCCCCATGTATTGTGGTGTCACCTGTGAGCAGGCTCTCCAAAGCTGGCTCACTTTCTCAGTCCCTTTTGGCCTCTGGGGTCCGGGGACCTGTGAGCACAGCTCACCGCAGTCACAGACACCGCACTCGCTGTCGCCAGTGAGACCCTAAACTTAACGACTCATCAAGCTCTCTAGAAGGCATGAGGAAATGTGGAGAGGGCTGGTAGCACAGACTGGAGACAGACTGATACTGGCTGTGGAACATCAGAGTCGCTGAGCTCTCTGCATTGGGCTCCCCATCATGGGGAGTCCTTTCATGGGAGCTCTTTCCTCAGGCCTGACTTCCTCATCTTATCGTTGGGACCCATGTTCACCTTATTGAATCCCCTCGACTCCGCCCCACTGCTGAGGCTGGGATGGACAAAATGAAAACCTCATCTCACACAAAAGTAAGCTCTCAGTCTCATCACTGCCTTACTGTGCACGATAGTTTACGTTCTTTGGTCTTGACAACCCCATTCCATGCCCTTGTCTCCCTAACAAAAACCCCTTAAATAAAAGAATAGTGCCTGTCTGTCCTCACTCATGATTTCCACACACATGGAAACCCCCCACCCATTAGGCTGAAAAACTGCCTTCAGTTTCACAAAACAGTATTTGTCTTCCCTTTAGCTCTATTATTTTAAACTTTGAATTGGTTTTCCTAATGCTGGTGCCATTCGGGCTAGATATTTGTGGAAGCCCGGTATCCTATTGATAGATATGTACTGTTGCCATTTTGTTGCTTATTTTATGGTGGTTTTTGTAGTTCTCTGTTTCTTTCTTCTCTCACTCCCTTCTCTCATGGTTAGCTGGCTTTCTTTAGTGATATACTCGGATACTTTTCTCTTTACTTTTTGCGTATCTATTACTGGTTTTTGATTTGTGGTTACCATTTGGTTTGTCTAAGAAGCTCAGCATTCTACAGAACACAGCAGAAGGCAGGGCTGGATGGACAGAGGCAAGAATACAGCTAATCCATGCCCTGCCTGCATGTCTTCTTGCCTGGCTGTGGAGTCACTTAATTTCTCAGTGATCAGATGAGCTAGTATCTGCCTCTGTCACTTAGGGCCCTTCCTCCAGGCCACAGAGTCCCTTGCATATAAATGGAAGCAAGGGCAGCAGCAGCCCCAGGAGCACACAATGGGCAGCACAGGGCGAGCCCACCTGTTTGCATTAAATGCTTTGCTTCTGCCCAGTGGCTTCCCTCCCCTCCCGGGGGAGGGGAGAGGGGAGCTTTCCTCTCTGGTCCTGAGTAAGGCACCTAGTGAAGGAACCTTGGTTCTCCTTACTGAAGTATAGCTCATCTGAGGCTTCCTGGATACCACTGTTTTCCAAGGGCTGGTCTCCTAAAGCAGTTTTGGAATAAGCTTTGCCATTTTTTTTTCATGCAAAATAAATAGACACCAAGGCCATTTGCCGTTAGCTCCAGCATCAGCTGTCCTCGGTTTTACACTGCGGCAAATGCTTTTTCTACAAGACTTCTGACCCATAGATGAGGCTGGAATGGCTGCAGGCTGAGGCCAACTATAAACAAACCTGGATTAGCATTTTCAAACAGGCGGAGAAGTATTCAGGACAGAAGAAAATTCTACTAGTTGGAGCCCTCTCAGACCGCCTTTAGACCTTCTCCCATGCCTTTGTTCTCCCACCCAGGTGCTTTTTACAATATTTACCAAAAAACTGAGCATGAGCATTGGGCCTGTGAAGCTCCGAGTTGACTAGCCTACTCTTTCTTCCACGGTGAGGAATAAGAAACTGAGCTGAAAATGAAAATGTTCACTAGCTTTTTCTACACCAGTGCACCAGAGGAGATGCCAATGGCTCTTCGTTTTTCCCTTTATTTTCTTTCTTTCTTTCTTTCTTTCTTTTTTTTTAATTTTAAATAAGTAGCACCGGGAATTGCAGACATCCAGCTGAGCTTGGGGCAACTTTAAAAGCCCACCACCAGATCCCCACCAAGATGAGCAGCCCCCACACTGAGACGCTCCACCATCAACTAGGAGAGATGATTGAGGCTGAAGATAGGAAAGGGGAGAGATGCTTTTACAAAAATGACATAATTTGGCTCTCTGAGAAAAGGAAAGGCAAAATGAAGGTTGTGTTCCTTCTCTCCCTTGCTTGCTACCCTGGGCGGATGCATTAATAGGCTTAGTGCTTGTTAGGGTAAAATCAAAATGAGAGAAAGGCAGAGAAACTGCATGAACAATATTCCTAGAGACCTAAAGTTTGAGGGTTTCCAGCTGGCTCATTTGCTTCAAGAAAGGCACTTTGGGGAGTGCCGGGGCCTTTTTCTGCCTTCATTTAGCTTCAAAAGGAAGGAGGAAGGAAGAAGTCGATAGCTAATGTAGAGGGTGTGATCCAAAATGATGGAAACTCTGTCAGGTTTTCACTTCGGCAAATACTTTTTGAATGATTGTTATGTGCCCAGCACTGTGCTTGATATGAGAAATATTAAAAAGGACTTAATCGTAGCTTCCCCTCCTCACATCTTTATCATTTAATCTCTCCGAGGATGAAGCAGAGCTCATCGTTGGGAAAGAAGGCCTTCCACTTCGTGCATTGCTGAGACAGCCTTGGATGATTCCAATGGATCAGATGCTGGCAACGGTTAAAATGTCCTGTCGTGGGTCATTTCTGAGTCTCTGCAGTGCGGTTGCTGTGGTGATTTTAGGATCAACTCACCCACTCTAATTTGGGAGTTGTTTATCTTTGCCTTTTTTCCCTGACATCCTGAATCTGAATTGTTTGCACCACACTGACATCACTGATGTGAAACACTAACCGAATTTCTTTCCCCTATTCGACCTCAGTTTCTCCATCTGCGTAGTTACAGAATCATCTGGTCCTAAGTCACTCGGCGTCTTGGCAGAGGCTCAGCGCATTTGAAAGCCAGTAGGTGCTTGTTTCAAGTCCTTATGGTTCAGTCCTCCCTGTCTGTCAGTCAAGTGTATCTGCTTAGTATCTCTGTGTCTTATGTCTATAAAGATGCCTTATTGGGAAAAAAAAGATCCCTGGAAATACTCACCGGCATAATAGTCTCTTTTCCAGTAATTTGGCATTGTTTTCTTTTTAATGATTACAAAGACTTCAGGAATAGTGTGCATTTAAATTCAGGTTCAGGACAGACTGACATTGAAAAGATCTGCTAGAATTCTTCCTTTGAAAAAGAATCTGGCTATGTGGGTATTATAAGCAGCTGGAGGTAGCCAAGTTATCTTCGCTGGCTTTTTTAAGCCTAGCAGTGTGTGTGTGTGTTTGAATGGAAATGAAAGTAGACATTTTTGCAGAAATTAAGCAATTACTATTTGCTGATATAATGTCAATTCATAAGTGACCCTTCGATAGCATCAAAGCAGATCACTTGGAAATTAAAGAAAATAACCACTCCACTGAGCAAGCAGCTGTATTTGTTTAGGTAAAGCACCCAGGAGTTACCTAACCCTGCAGCTAACCCAGACTGCAAAGAGAGGGTGCCTCGCGTGCCTATCAGCCCGAGGAGGGACTCGGAAACCTCCATCACCTACGGCCAATGGGTTCTGACAGCAAAGTGAATCACTTCTGGGGAAGACAATGACTTGTTTACTTTTCACTGAATTGAAAATTGAAGATATTTCATAATAGGATCTGGGAAAATTTGCCAGATGTTTCATTCCACTGTGTTCTTCTGGCAGGTCTACAAGATATAATGCTGAGAAAGGCTAATAAATCAAGGTAGGTATGAAAAGCTTAGGGACAAAATTCATAAAAACTTGAACTGCGGGAGGACACCTTTTCCCTAGCTGCTAGAATATGAGATTTCCTCACTTTTTTTTTGGTGCTTCGCAGACAAGCTAATATAAACTATAGATCTTACTTTTACTCATTTCTCTCTCCTCTTTTCCTCCTTCCCTTCCTTTCTGTTCCAATTTTGCCTATTTGAGGATCTCTAAACCCAGAATAGGAAAGTACATCTTCTAAACTACTTGAAGGATGATCACACGAATAAATAACCACAGCTCTGGATATAGCTTCAATGTAAGGGCTTTTTCACCTGGCCCAAGGAAAAGTACACTGGAACAAATTTTGATGTTTTAAATAACTGATTCATTTTGCCAAGAACTAACACCAAATGGAAAGCTATTGGCTCATTTTCCTTTTCTTCCTCTTCAGACTTTTGAGGTGCTAATGAACTGTGGCATTAACTCGAGGAACACTGGTACAGACTTTATAATGGTCATCTGTTACTTTGGACACAGTCTACGTCATAGCGACTGTAATCCCAATTATTGGAGGTATCTATTACTGTATAAACAAATCATCCTAAAACCTAGTGGCTCAAAACTGTGAACATATTGCCTCAAATTTCTGCTGGTCAGAAATTTGGGAGTGGCTTAGCTGGGTGGTCTAGATCAAGATCTCTTGTGAGGCTGCAGGAGGCTGACTGGGGCTATAGGCCATGAAGGTTTGACCGGAGCTGGAAGATCTGCTTCCAAGATGGTGTGTGCACATTGCTGCTGACAGAAGGTTCAGTTCTTAACAGTATGGACCTCTCCACAGGCTGCCTGAGGGTTTTTGTGGCACGGCAGCTGGCTGCCCTCAGAACAAATGTTCCAAGTGAGAGAGTGAAAAAGAACAAACATAAAGCCGCAGGGCCTTCTACGGTCTAGACTCCAAAGTCCCACCGTGTGCTTTATTCTATTTGTTGGAAACCACTAAGTCCAGTCCATACTTAAGGGGAGGAGGATTAGTCTCCGACTCTGAAAGGGAGGTGTATCAATGAATTTGTGGACATATCTTAAAATCATCTCACTGATTGAACAGAATTTCTAATTTGTGCAGTCGATAGGGAGATATCAATAAACACAATGCAAAAGAAAGAAAGAAAGAAAGAAAGAAAGAAAGAAAGAAAGAAAGAAAGAAAGAAAGAAAGAAAGAAAGAAAAGGAGAAAGGAAAAAGAAAAACACAACTCTATTCATGTCCCTCTTTATTCTCCTCCACCGACTTCTATCCCAAGCTCCACCCCCACCCCTTATCCCATTCTGACCCTGCTCAGGGCTTTAACTAGCTTCTCCCTGACTCCAATTGCCGATCTTACAATTGCTGAGGTCTAACAACATTGAGATTGCTCAACTTCTTCGGGAAAAGAACCCAACAGAGGGAGAGACCCAGGTACCCCTAAAGTCCGGAGCCATACAGAAGCCAAAACTATGAAATCAGAGGACAAAGGTGAAGCAATAACATAAGGAGGAGAGAAATTCCGGCAGATGTGATCCTTTTTACCTGCTGTCTCCCGGGGTTCCGGGAGGTGTTGCTAAGGCCTTCCAGAGGATCCCCTCTTCTAATGATGGGTGCAGGCACTCTCACCTGCGTGGGGCCACCGTGTCTGGTTTCTCCCTCATCCCTCCTCTGTAGCTCTTATGAGCTTCCGGGGCCCGGTACTTCCGGCCTGCCCTGCGCGATAATCACAGTACTAAATCACTCTCTGCCCATTATTATCCAGAGTTTGCCCACGGACATCTTTATATCCCACCGGGAAGTCTGTTCTGATCAGCCACGCACTGACTTCCTTTCATACTTACAACAGGCAAGAAAAGTGGCTTCGGGGACTAGCAGCTCACAGGGCACAGTCAGTCCTAATGGCCTTATCACTCGGCTACCTGCTCCTCCTTCCCAAAGGGAACACCAGTTAGTGTATGTGAGCCAGAGAGTCTGGCTGAGCCATCCTATTACTGTTTTATATAAAGCACTTACTGAATTCCTAGAGGGAAGAGAAGTCTCCAAGGGGGATTTGTCTCATTAAACTGCTGCCTGCTTTCCAAGCAGCCAGAGAGGATCTAAAAGGTGATGAGCAAGGAGGCAAGACCTTTGCGGGTCTTGGTGATGTTAATGCACTAACCTCTGGGCATGTGGGCGGTGTCAAGGGGGAATAACCTCGGAGGAGAAAACGAGAAATGTACTTTCCTCCTTTGTCCCATTTAATGGAGTTGAAGAAGAAACAAAGACACTTTTATAGAGTGATAAAAATATGCCCAGTATCAAAGCTTCTAGGTTCCTGTACCTAAAAACGCTTTATGATTTATTCTTTTCTTTATTTCTTTCTTCCTTTCTTTTCCATAAAGAAAGTTCTCCTTCTGTCTCTGCCCTATAGAATTCTCTACTTAGCCTTAGATAAAGAAAATGGCTTCTGAAGATGCGGTCTTTTAAAAGCTTGGAGAAGAAAGAATAGAAATTTCTTTAAAAGGCCTCTGGCCATGATGTCTTTTAACTCCAGTTTATAGGAACCATTCACAGGAACCCTTTGGAAAAATGGCTTTTTGGTAAGAAAGCACCACAGAAAACAAGCCAACTCCCAGGTTGACAGGATACTGTCTGCAGAGAACTTGGGGATTGCATTTGCAAAGGTTTCCAGAGAAGATTGATGCCCCTGGATGCAATGGACTCTGGGAGTCAGATCATTAGGGACTTCTTTCTACTGCCGAGGCTAAGACTTTAGGAAGAGGGGAAGGAAGCCCTTCGGCACAGTGAAGGACAATTGGGACTTGATTTCTGAACACCGTTCTGCCCCAACAGGGGGCTGGGAAGCTTTTATTTGTCCCCCCTTCTTAGCTCTTCAACACAGAGTGGGGGTGTCCAGTTTTCCTCCCTTTTCTATGGGGGAGAGGGTTACCGACTTTCCTTTCCCAGGATGTAATTGCTTTCTTTGGTAACAGTACCTAGAGCCAGTCCTTAGAGCTGAAAGCAAACACTCTAACACTCCTTTAGGACATTTGGTAGAACTCTTTTCCGTCAACCCCTTTGAAATGAGGGGTAGCCACCTGACTTGCTTTGCTTGCTTAAATTTGGGTGGAAATAATTGTGCCACTTTCTGTTGAAGCTTTAAGAGTTACTAAAGCACCTCTTCTCTTACCTGCCAAGGTGACTGGCAGTGGTCTGGTGATGGCTGCTTCCAAAGTGAGGAAGACTTGAACCAGAGCCCCTACCAGTCCTTGATGGACATACAGAGAGTAAGAAACAAGCTTTTACCGTTATAAGCCACTAAGATAATTGCCTTGTTATTGTAGCTTGGCCTATTCTGTTCTATCTGACTCTCATAATCTCCTCTGGGAAGAGGGGGGCTTCTAGCTGCCAACAGAAAGAATCTATGTTCCTAGTTCGTAGGAACATCTCTATAGATGACTGTTTGAAAAATATCCTTCTCACCTCCAGTCCGGGAAATATATATAGATATATATTATTTAGGCCACAGGAAAGACCCAAGTTTTCATAAAAATTTAGCTGTATATAATTTCACTATGGAAACATAGAGAATTAACCCTTTTTTTTCTATTGCTTTGTTAAAGTTTACTATTAAACTAATCTGTGCTTCTTTCCAGGCCTGTGTGCAACCTACAGCCCCTACAGGATGTGAAGGTATGCTATTCCCCTTTTTATCTGAATGCATTTTATCCCTTGAATTGGGGTGGAAGAGCATGAGCCGATCTTGCTTCAACGGTGGTGAACCCTGGCGGCATCCTTGTCTAGGGCATAAATATATATATATATATATATATATATATATATATATATATATATATATATATATATATATATATATAT
>CM052896.1:47766640-47879610 GCA_028534135.1 Potos flavus
AATCCCAGGACCCTGAGATCATGACCTGAGCTGAAGGCAGAGGCTTTAACCCACGGAGCCACCCAGGCGCCTCTAGGGCATAAATATTTTCTTAGTGAACTTTTACATCTGCCTCTACAGGAGACTTTGGGAAAGATCTTCTTTAGGACCCTTAAGAGTAAACAAAGGGTTGTAAGCCGCTGCCTATTGAATCGTATTCTCTTCAAATGGCAAGTAAGAAGTATTGTGTGTAAAAGTCTGTATAGTAAGGTTCCGTATCCAAGAGCTATGATCATGAGGATGGCTGTTTTACAAATAGGGAAACCCCTTGGACATGTGGGGAACCGTTGGCCTGGGTTCCCTAGGACAGAGCATCAGGCAGGGTTTAAATGCTGACACTTCACGGGGGGGGGGGGGTTGGTTACGATTCCACGGCCTAGGGAGTCAGGCAAGGGAAGCAGGCAGAACAAGTCAAAGGTGGTGCTTTCTGAGCAGGCTGTGGCTGCACGAGAAAACACAGCTGGTTGCTACAAAGGCTCAGGGGATGTCACGAGGAGCAATCTCAGAACAATCTCTTGGGGGGTGGGTGCAGAAGCAGAGTTTTCCTGTTGGCTTCTTTCTGCCTCCTGCCTCTTACTGGTCAGGTATTGTTTTACCGGGTGTTAATCCCACCAACCTCACGCCCTACACGCACGCACGTACGCACGCGCACGCACACACGTACGCACGCGCGCGCGTGCACGCACACACTACCAGTTTGTGTTAGCCCTTCTAAGAGAGGCTCAAACCTCCGCCTCAGGCCCTGGGGTTTAATCCCTGCCCCAGAATGAAGAGGGTCTGAACCTCTGAGGATCCAGTCAAGTCTGTATAGGGCACCTGAGCTGCTGCCAGTGAGAGAAAACAGGGTGGGAACAGCCGGGGCTCTCCGCTGAGCGAAAAGCCAAGACATCCAGACACGACTGGCAGAGCAATCCGGAGAGGAGCATAAAGTGAGTCCAACATAGGTACTTGCTATTTAATTGAAAGAAGTATATGTCTACATGAAGACAATGGTGAGAGAGTCCTTGGAATTTTATTATATGTGGACAAGCAAATGCTTGTAATTATAGATGGCTGACAACCTGTTTTGGAGGGCTGTGAAGCTTCTCCTGGGAAAGCAGCTGGGATGAGGTTTAATGTGAAGATATCATGAGCTGTTTCAGAAGTATACTTTGAATGCCCAGAATGTTGAAGCCTCTGTGAGGGTGAGATGTGAATGAGTTGTGCCAGGGGGGTCGGTGAGTCCTCATCGTATTGCAACCAAGCAGGGTTTGCTAGCATATAGGCGTGCGCGTACTCAAAAAAACAAACAAAACCAGGGGCACCTGCGTGGCTCAGTCGGTTAAGCCTCTAACTCTTGATTTCGGCTCAGGTCATGATCTCAGGGTCCTGAGATTGAGCCCCGAGTCAGGCTCCATGCTGGGCATGGAACCTGGTTAAAATTCTCTCCTTTTCTCTCTGCCCCTCCCCCTTCATGTGCTCGCTCTTGCGCTCGCGCTCTCTCTCTCTCTCAAATAAATAAAAACAAAACAAAACAAAAAACCCAAACTGAGGCATTAGGTTACTGCTGACTGAAATAATTTGAATAGTAGGTTATGCTTACAAATAGCCAAACAGTAGGTGTCATATACACCAATGAATATGCTTTCTTAGAGTGCTTTCCAAAATGCAGCACGATCTGGAGGTAAAGGTCTATATGGTCATGTGTGTTTGGAATCGCTACATGCATTGCCTTGTCTTGGAACGCTTAAGTAGCACAAGGCTCCGAGATGCCTTATTGTAAAGCAGCCTGCCTAACATAGCATTCATTTCCCAAACTGATTTCATCACAGGCCACTCCCTTCTGCATAATAAGTATCCACCTTCTAAGGAACTGGAAATCCTTAGAGAACACTTAGGCAAGCTCTCGACTATTGAGAAAGGCCATGTAATTTGGTAGAAATTCAGGCAGCTAAGAGCCTGAGAATTGCACTCTAGGACCACGGCTGACATTATAGCTCTGTGACTTTAAAATCAAGTCACATAACCATGCTTTTCCTCTATTTCTTTGTTTTCCAAATAGAGGTGCCTTACAAGGTAACAAGTAGTTGCAAGTGAGCAGGTTACAAGACCCAGGAACACCTGATGGAGGAAGGCATGTGAAGGCATTTTGGAAAATTAAAAGGAAAGAAAAAACAAGTAAACTGTCTGCTTTTCAAATAAATGTTTGAATGGCCCAGGATTGATTCAGTAAGCACCCCCTTTAGACGGCTGAGCCCTGTGCTGCTCTGAGCAGCCTTTGCCTTTCTCAATAGGCTTTAATACAGTTGCGTGAATGCTGAGAAACACGAAGAGAGCAGTTGCCGGGGTGAAATGAGAAAAGCCCTCCTCCCAGCTTCCACCAAAAAGTAGGTGCTTAGATCATGGTGTCCAAAACCAGGTCTTTGAAGGCACTAAGTGCTGATAAATATCACTAAAACGTGGGCTTAGCTTCTCTGCTTTGGAGGCAGAAAGCGCATAATAGCCTTCCGGGTCCACCCCATCCATATATCTCTTCTGCATGTTCCTTCTGGGTGGAAATGGAAAGAATGTGAATCATCAGCTCCTAAAATGGCTGAACTGGAAGGGACTTTCGTTCAGGCTCACCTTCTCCCTCTCTCCTCTTGACAGAGGAGTAAACTGAGACCCAAGAGCTACACAAACTTATCCTTTGTCCAAATGAGTGCTGGTCATGGTACTGTACCCAGTTGCCCTTCCTTCTAAGCCAGTAGTCCTCCACAGCACGTGGCCCCATTTTCTCCTCCCCAGTGATCTGAAAACATTACTACCAAAGACCCACCAGCCCCTTAAATATAAAGGAACCACAGAGGAAACTTGCTAGGATTAAATAGAGCCTCCAACGGGCAGCCGTGCAGCCAAGAAGTCTATCTACCAGTTACAATGGCTTTTCTAGAAGGGGGCTATATGGAATGACAGATTGAGGAGAGACGAGCTGAATCGGGCTGGGTTCCTCAGAAGCAGAGCCTGGCACAGGATGGGGCAGGGGAAGAAGCCTAGCAAGGACGTGGTCTTGGGTAAGGCCTCGCCTTGGTCTCATTCGTGGGAGAAAGGTTCTGGAGCGCATGCTATATAGAACACGTGTCTCTTTTCAGGCAGGGAGGTCACCTTTCTCTAGCCCACGTACATCGGGTATTGGCTGTAGGCCTCTGGGGAGGGAGTTTATCTTCCCAGGAGAGACAGCATCTGTCCTCTGAGGATGGTTCTCTGGGGAAGGGGGCAGCTGTGAGTCATTAGCGGCCACCTCTCATAGCAGGTGGGGCCCCGGCACTGGCTGGTTAAAGAGATCTGGGCCCGGCCCCCACAGCATCTGCCACAGGAGCAGAGTGTGGGTACGGGAAAGGGAAAAGGTTTAATAGTGGGCAGAGAGAAAAAGTCAGGTTTAATGTCATTCCCTTGGAGATGGGTATTTGTTAAGACCCATCAGGACTGGGCAGAATAGGCAACCAAGTGAAACCATTAGAGGACCATGTTTGTCTTTGCTGTGGTCATGGTCAGAGAGTAAGGGCCCTCTCAACTTCACATTTCCTTAGGGTTTCTTCTGTGCTTCAATTATAATATTCTAAACAAAAAAAAACAAGAAAAAGGACAGGTGTGATGATATCTCCCAATGCATTGGCAGCTATCCTTGACCCTCGTTCTTCCCAGAGAAGGCATCCAGAACTTTCCCATCTGCAGAGTGGGAAGACGACCATGGCAAGGACTCACCGAATAAACATGGGGTATGGCACTCTCCTACCCTGATAAATTAGAAAGTATTTCTCTCATCTCCCTTCTCAGTTCTCTTTGGTATGTGAACTTGTGGTTCCAGGCCAGAGGAGTAGGTGGAGATGGCAATCTTTATTTGCACAATCATGTGTCAACAGTTCTTTACAAAGAACAAACCCAATCTTATCATACAATGAAGAAAATACTAATTCTTTGCTTTGGAGAGATTGGCCCAGAGTGCTCTGTCACAGCATGTTCTTGTTGGGAAAGGCTTTAGGACAATTCTTGTCCAACTTCCTCATTTTAAAATGGGGGAAACTGAGGCCAGAGAAATGGAAATGATTTCACTAAGAGCACAGAGCTAGTTAATGACAGAAACTTTAAGTATCATTCTTTAGAAACAGGCAAACAAACAAACAACCCATGAGGGTTTTACTGGATGCCAAGGTACCCCAACTTCTGCTGGAAGCCAAACATTCCAAGTTGACTAGGACCCAGTGGTCATCTTCTAGGAAGGCACCCTGTACCATGAATGCTAATAAAACACTTACAGCACGTGTTTCACCTGAAGTCCTCGGGATGCTGGGGGAACCAGGAGGCAGATATAATGAGCTCTGCCCAAGGAATTTGGGGGAAGCCTTTGCAGAGGAGGGGATATTTATGTTGGAACTGAGAGGGATGAGTCACATTTTGAAATTCAGGAAAGGCAAGAAGAAGAAGGATAAAGAAGGCACCCCTACAAAGTGGACAGCCTAAATGAAGGCAGAGAGAGAGGAAGGACTGCATTTTTAGGGGAAAGGGTAAGTGAATCTGAGTCTCTGCACTCGAGAGTAGGAATGGACTCCGGAGGAGGAATGATGTGTGAGCCCTCGTTTGGAAATGGAGCCTGGAATGGGAGGGAGGAGAGAAGGGAATGAATAATATTGAACTGCCAAAGTGGACTTGACTTTTGAGCAGTGATTGGAAAAACAAAGATCAGGGCCTCTTAACTACAAAATCTCTCTCTGGCCCTATCCTGAACCCTTTTCCACCCTGATGCTTAAAATTCTCTGTTCAGGGTTTATTTCTTTGGGTATTAACGATGTCCTTGTCTTAAGTAAGCCCTATTAAAATGTAATGCTTTTTGAGTGAGATGAGTAAAATGCATCAGGTAATACTTTCAGCAATTTGTCGACAACTAAATGACAGCTGGCTGAACGCAGGATCTGGAGGAAGGAAAACAGAGGAGGCACACACGGGGGAGGGAGCTGTGTGGCAAGAAAGAGGGAAAGGTGTTGAGAGGGGAGGCTTCACAATTGTGCCTCCAGCAGGCCCTGCCTGAGAACAAGATGTGCAGACCAGATATGGGGTCAAAAGGAACTTCGTTTGGCCTCAAGTTTGATGGGTGGTGCCCAGGCCCCAGTTCTGAAGGGGAACACAATTCGTGTTCAGCCAGTGGCCATCAGGAATGAGAGTGTGGCTTCCAAATAGTCCACTTTATTTGGTTTGAAGGGAGAAAGAGGGTGTGCCACCTCATGTAAGACTCCAGTTTCTCTTCTGCTTCTGGGCAAACATGAGGAAGGCAACCCCAAATTTGGATATTCTCAGACCCTATTAGGAATCTGCTTGTTCAGCCTGCAAACGGGTACAGACTTGCCATGAAAGTTGCTGTCTTCTGCAGGGTTTGCGTGGCACTTGTCTCCAAATTTGGATTCTATTGCCCACCCATTCTCTAATAACTGAAATGTCACATAGCTCATGGTGAGACAGCTAAAAAGTTGAAAAGTGAACTGGCAGAGCACAGGAAAGAAATGGAAGAGGAAAATCAAACCATCGCAAAGAAGACATCCACGTAAAGAAAATACAAAGAGTAAGAAGTTGGATGGAAACGTTGTCAGGGATGTGGATAACAGACCTGAAGGAATTATCATTTTAGAATCCTAAGATACAATTTTATTCATTTCTTAGGTGTTATGGACTGAATGTTTGTGTCCCCCTCTCCCCAAATTCATGTATCGAAGCTGTAATCCCTAGTGTGACTGTATTTGGAGATGTGCCTCTGAGGGGGTAATTAAGGTTAAAATAAATGAGGTCATAAGGGTAGGGCCCTGATCCAGTAGGATGGGCCCTTACAGCAGGAAACTCCAGAGACCTCGCACTCTGCCTCTGTCTGTTTGTCTCACTTTCGCTCTCAACCATGCGAGCCCACGGCCAGGAGATGGCCATCGGTAAGCCAGGAAGATGCTCGCCGGAACTCAGCCACGGTGACACCCGATCTCATACTTGCAGTCTCCAGAACTGTGAGCAGCTAACGTCTCATTTAAGCCACACAGTCTTGGTATTTTGTTACAGTGGCTCAAGCCCACTTACACAAGAGGTGAGGAAATTAAGGCACGAAGAGATTAAGTAACTCAGCCAAGTTCACTTAGAAGGTCAGCGGCAGAGCTGATGTTTGACACCTGCCGTGTGGTTCTGGGGTCCGTGTTCTAAACTGCTGTCCTCTATAGCCTCTTGTGGGATACAAAACAAATGGAGTCCAAAAATATTCAGAGATATAATAAAAGAAAGTTTTGTTGAAGTGTTACAAGGAATGGTCAAATATCGTATTTACTGTGTGTCAGGCTATAGAGAACAGCTGACAACAGAAAACTTGATAAAGTGATCTCCATCAAAGTAACTCGTGATAAAGGATTTTTAAAAAAGAATCTTCTGGCACCCAAGCAAATCATAAGTACGAGAAAAATATGAGTGACCTCACACTACCCCGTGACAACATTTTAATAATAAGCTACATTGACCACTCATGAAAAATCCATATGAAAGGTAATTTTGATTGCTTTATTTTTATGTTTACCTTAATTTACACTTTTGGCCCAAACAATTGCATGTATTATGTGAAAGTTACATTTTATGTTAATTTTTTATCTCACTACTGTCAGTAGAATAAATATTATGTGAAAATCTCAATTATAAAAACATAATGTGTGACTTGGCTAAAATACCAAAAATAAATATGTAATACTTCATAAATTATGTCTGTACTTGATCACTTATTTAAACATCGAAACACATCAGTTGGAACAAAAATAATTATATATATATATATTCTCTATGATATTTGCCAATTTTTAGTCATATGGAGAAACTATAGTTTTACATGTTTTTTAGTTTTGTTATTATGAAGGTATATTTGTTAAAGTAGGAGGAGAAAGAGAATTTCATTTAACAGTTAACATTTACAACACTTAAATGTTTAGGCACAGGTTAATTGAGTTTTTATTTTACTGTTGCCTCAGACCTCACAAAAGTTAGGGCCAAATTGACTAGCATAAATAATAATAATCATGAAGTGGAAAGAGCAGGATGCTAATTTCCTTATAATTTATATGAGAGAATCGATAAACACTGTTTAAAGTCAAAAAGGAAGTTTTGTAAAAAAAAAAAAATTCTCAATCTGTAAATGCTCTCCATAATATTCCCTTTCAAATTTAAGCATCTTCTGGAAATTAAAAAAAAAAATTATCTGAAGACTAATGTGTTTGTTTTATTGGCTTTTACCCTGTTAACATTTGGGTAAGTTAAACTTAATACATTTTAATAAAAATAGCTTGTCTAGTAACTTTTGTGAAATTTGTTTTCCAACCCTGTTTCTTCTATCTATATATAGATCACTGGAATGTTGTTCCCTAAAGTTCCCTGACACCTCTATAAGGAGTTATTTCTACTGGGGTGCCTTCACGAAGTTTTTTTCTTTGCTCTTTATATTGCTTGATTTTCCCCCCAGACTGCAATCATTTTCCCAAAAAAAAAAAAAAATCATAGAAGTGCATGTGTATATATGTATTTAGAGAAAACAAAGACAATTGTATTAGCTTCATCTCCCAGGGCACAGTAATTGTTCCACACTTTGTTGGATTGGGGTTCCCTGATTGGATGATATCAGCCTATGTCATCTCACTTAGATTCCATCTGAGCTAATTTGCATCATCCTTGCTGATTTGCATAGCACCATATGCTGCCCCGACTGAATCTTTGCACAGTATGAAATAATTCCTTTTGACAGGATAACCACTATTATAGCAGGTAGACCAAACTAGGGGAAAACTGTAATCAAATTAAGGACGCAGTAACTAGACAATTAGGTTTACCCCACCACCAAATGCTGGCACTAATCTGTTCAGGGTATCTAGAGAGCATTTGGTTGGGAATGGCTCGAGCGCCACTTAGAACGTTACTGCAGTGTGAACATGATACCTCCTGAAGATTCTTATTCATAAGCTGTTCAGGCCTTATCGGTGGTGTTAAGTCCTGATTTTTGCCACATTTTGAAAAATGAACATTTTAGTGTATGCCTCAAAACCCAAAGCAATAGACCCAGGACCAAGAATGCAACTACAAATTGGCTTTTCTGTTTAGCCCAATGGCCTCATGCATTAGTTTAATAACCATGTGTTTAAATTTTAGTGTCATAGGTTAATGTTTATTTAGCTGACCAGAAGATACAGTTGCGCTCTCTGGAATGTAATGTTCAGATGATCCTTCCTATCTTACAAACCTGCCATCTTCCCTCTGCCTCACTTCTGTGCTGTCCACAAGCAAGCATTTCAGTAAGGTGCGGAGTGTGGATGTGATTTTCAGTTAGCTCATAGAAAATTCCTGCTCAAGCGGGCAGGCCACAGGGCTCTAGTAATCCCTTTGCATTCTGAAACCTCACCCTTTCCCTCGATCAACACGAGGCACTTGACCCCTAGATTCTCTAGAAAATTGCCCTCCTCCCCAATGTGTGCACGTGCACAGAGCTGAGAAAGCCAAGCCAAGCTGAAGTGTTTGAGTTGAAAAATTCACCCTGGGAATGATGGGATGGGAGAGATCAGTGTTCCGTTGGCCATGTCTGGGAGTGAGCAAGGCTTCTGTTCCTCAGGGGGCTGAGCCATTCTGTAGGATGCCATGGAAGTGAGAATACTTTTCCACATCTGAAGTTTGAAGAAAAAAACTCAAGGGTGTAATTGTGGGGTCTGATGGCTTTTTTATAACCTGGGTCTTTAGGAACAGTCAATTAAGGTTTACCTGCTGGGGCATTTTACAGAACAAATCAATATCTCATTTATTAAAAATTAAGAACCCATAAGCTTTGAATACACAAGTGAAAAACGGGGGGGGGCATGTAGCAATGAAGGCTTGGAGGACTATGTGGCGGGAGAGGGGGAAGCATAGCATGCATTTATGATTTTAAATATACCACAAAGTTCAGAGTGTTGTCATGCGGTACTGCATGGCATTAGCATAATCAAGTTTGCTTACTCTTAGTTTACGAGCTATGAGCTGCAGTTAGGCTTGATTGGTATTCTGTTTCTTCCAGATCACAGGCTCCAGCTCTGAAAGCAGGAGAAGTTAAAGAAGAGACTCACAGAGGGTAAGCAGACTACCAGCCTTCTTTGAAATTGAATAGGAAACAGAAAACATGGCCGGGTGGAGAATTTTTTTTTTTTTTTAAGATTTTATTTATTTATTTTGAGAGAAACAGAGAGTGCATGAGTGGGAGGAGGGCAGAGGGAGAGGGAGAGAGAGAATCTCAAGCAGACTCTGCTGAACATGGAGCCTGGTGCAGGGCTCAATCTCAGGACCCTGAGATCATAACCTGAGCCGAAATCAAGAGTGGGACGCTTAACCGACTGCGCCACCCAGGCGCTCCAATGGAGACTTTTCTATTGAACTTTCCACTTGTAAATTTTGAGTGGGTCTCTTCACCCAGAAACAGTCCCATCCCCAGAAAACAGTTCCTCTCCCCACCCCATACCATAACTCTTAAAACAGCAGGCCTTTGGCATTCCACAGATGCTCTTGCCTCTCCATTCCACAGCTCAGTTGCTGATTGGCTCGTCCTATCAGTACCTGTGGCCACAAGTTCTCAAGCTTGTTTGTGCATTTGAATCACCTGGAGATTTTCAGAAAACACCCAGGCCTCAGTCCCACCCCACAAAAATTCTGATATAATTGGTATGGGGAATAGGCTGGGCTTTGGGATTCTTAAATTCCCTAAGTAATTCTGATGTGTGGCCAAGTCCGAGAACCACTGAAACGGTTGGTGCTTCTCAAAATATGGTCCTCAGACTGGCAACATCAGGATCCTGTGGAAGCTTGTCTATCACCACCTTAATCCATTATCTCTGGGCTCTACCTGTCCCCTGGCAGGTCTACCTGCTACCGACTTTGCACTTCACACAGAAGCAGGATGATCGTTTCAAAAACTTTTCTGATTGTCACCATCATTCTCCCCCCATCGCAAAACATTCGAAGGGCTTTTAGAGAAAATCCGAACAGGGCATTGTGAACTTTGACCTGTCTTCATCTCTGACTCCCCTTCTTCCTCACTTCCTCTACTCCAGCCACAGGAGCTCATGTCATCTGTGGGCCTCCGTACTGCCCCTTTTCTCCATCCACAACTCTCTTCCCCCAGGATATTGCATGGCTGTCTTCCTGTACTCAAGGCTAAACTCAAAGGTCTTGTCCTCAGAGAGGTCTTCCCCTGACCACACTCTCTGAAGCCAGTTCTCTTCTCAACTTTTAATACTCCAATGTCTGAACCTATCACTTATCTGAATTATCCTGTTAATATTTTGGGCTTTTTTTCCCATTGTTCCTTTGTATGTATCACCACCAGAATATAAATTCAGGAGAGTAAATACCTTGTCTGTTTTGTTTCTTATATAATGGGCCTTCCATAAATCAAAGAGAATGGTGGCAGGAAATATCACCTATGCTATCTCCATTTCGATATTAGTTCATTTAGTTTTATAATAGATATAAACAAAAAGAGTTGACAAAACTAGCTGTGCAGGTTTGGAAAAATCCATAGAAATGGACCCATATTTGAGCCATCAGCCATAACCCCAGTGAGCTGGGGCACCACATGATGCAGTGGGAATGAATCATGACTGCTCTCTGCTCTCTGCTCTCTTTTTTTCAGACCTTGCCTGCATGCCGTGCTTTAAGACCCTATTCAGTTCTATGATGTTTTCCCACATTTCTTGCCACCCAAAGGAATCACATTCAGTTTGCCACTCCCTCCTCATCTGACATTCATATGCCACAGGAGACACACCTGGGAGGTGTCCTATTATTTCACCTATCATTTTATCTTTATGATAGACTCGTACTACTTGATGGCAAAAAAAAAAAACCCCAAATAATCTGACTTAAAAATAGGCAGAGGACTTGAATAGACAGGTACATGAAAAGATGCTCAACATCATTAATCATCAGGGAATGCAAATCAAAACCGCAATGAGATATCACCTCACACTTGTAAGAATGGCTGTTATAAAAAAGAGAAGAGGTAACAAGTGTTAATAAGAACATGGAGAAAAAAGAACTCTTGTGCACTGTTGGTGGGAATGCAAACTGGTGCAGCCACCATGGAAAACAGTATGGAGGTTCCTCAAAAAATTAAAAATAGAACTTCCCTATGATCCAGCAATTCTACTTCTGGGTCTGTATCCAAAGGAAATGAAATCACTATCTTGAAGAAATATCTATCTATACTCCTGTGTCCATTGTAGCACCATTCAGAATAACCGAGACATGAAAACAACTTGTGTCCATTGACAGATGAATGAATAAAGAAGATGTGGTGTCCATATAGACACGGTATATTATTTGGCCATAAAAAGAAGAAACTCCCAACATTTGTGACAACATGGATGGACCATGGGGGCATTATGATAAGTGCAATAAGTCAGGCAGAGAAAGACAAAAACTGTTTTGATATTATTTATACGTGGAATCTAAAAAAAACCAAACTCCTAGGAACAGAGGGTAGAATTGTTGCCAGGCAGGGGCTGGGAGGTAGGGAAAACGAGATATTTGTCAAAGGGTACCAACTTCTAGTTATAAAGTGAATAAGTTCTGGGGATCTAATGTACAGCATGGTGACCATAGTTTACAATAGTGTATTATATACTTGTAAGTTGCTTAGAGAGTAGATCTTAAATGTTCTCATACACAAAAAATAGTAATTATGTAGGGTGATGGATGTGTTCACTAACCTTACTGTGGTAGTTATTTCAGAATATATGCTTGTATTAAATCATCACATTGTACACCTTAAACATATACAGTAGTTAGATGTCAATAATATCTCAACGAAGCTGAGGAAAGTTCTTTCATGATTTGGGGATATTTTACATGTTCTACCTACACAATGACTCATGGTCTTTTCCTCAGTTTTTATTTTCTTTTCAAAAGGTGAATTAACTTTTCATCATGTTATCCGAGAGATTTAGTCTCACGCAAGGAGTGGTTAAATTGGTTATTAATATTTTTCTTTCCTTCTCTACATGTATACACATATACAGATACACACACATATATCTGCAGTTTCCCAATATGTCCTCTCTCACATGGGAACATTTGATCAATAAGGTAATTTTTAATCTAAACAACTTATTCTCTTCTTGATGCTACAGTCGTTGTTCTTAAATATTACAAGGTTTTTTCCTTACCCTTATGAGAAAGTCATCTGTTACAAAGGAGGAAGGAGAGAAAAGAAAATATTAAACACAGCGTTGCCTCAAGTCCATTGGAATTCACAACAACTGTTATTAAAATTTCACCTCATCAGTGGAAACTGAGCTACACTATTATTCAAATTGGAGTTTAAGATCATCTCAACCGATGACAGATATGTAATGAAGCAAGTATATTAAAAATGTCAATGGTGGGGTGCCTGGGTGGCTCAGTCAGTTAGCAAACAACTTGTGATTTTAAAGGCTTGGGTAGTGATCTTGGGGTCATGAGATCAAGCCCTGTGTCAGGCTCTGCACTGGGCATGGAGCCTGCTTAAGATTCACTCTCTCTCTCTGTCTCCTTCTTCCCCTCCACCCCCACACACTCTGTCTCTATAAAAAAAATAAAAGTCAATGGTATAATCTCACTGGATATACAGTTGTTCACAGTAACATTCTTCAAGTTGGTTGTATGCTTAAAATTTCAACATAAAAAGCTGGAGAAGGAGAAGGAGATGGAAGATTAGATTGTCAAATAGCTTCTCTTTCCTTATTTCTCTCCTTCATGAAAGTACTATTTATAGTGAAATGTGGTATTCATATCTCTGAAAAATAAACTAGAAGAGGGAATAAGTGGGACATGATTACAAGTGATGCCTCCATTAAGAATTTCCATCTTTTTCAAGTTTCAGGTTTAATTTACACACTTATGACCCAGGGGAAGAATGGACCTTGGGGTGCTCAACTCGTTTCCAGTCTGAAGCAGGAGCACTTTGTGGATGCCCCAGGGACCTCTTCAAAAGCCTGTAACTGGAGCTCAGGAGGACCTCCTGCACCTCCAACTGGGACTGAAACACAAACTGCCCACGTGGAGAACGAAGGTAAAGGAGGAAGAAAGGAAATAATAACTTTGTAACAGTCTGCCATTGTTCTCACTTTTCCTTTTGCTAATTCAGGTGTCAGTAGCTAGCTGATGTTTTATTTTAATTCTGTTCACTAAAAAAGAGAGAGAGAGAGAGAGGAAAGAAAAGAAATTAAAGAAAGAAAAGAAGAGAAAAAGGAGAAGAAAAAAAAAAAATCCCACCTACTTAACGTGCCCATCTCAGGTTTCAGCAGCCCGGCAGCACAAGCTATTTGAGTATCCACATCTCAATGGCTGCAAGCCCCTCACATTATTATTTTTTAATAATAATAATAATTACTATTATTATTATTACCCCACCCCACCCCATTTCCAGGGTAAACTCGTCTTTATGATTCACCTCTACGGCTTTCTAAACTTGTACTTTGTCTCATAGAGACTTGGCAGTCCTGCCCTGATGTTTCTAGGGAGGGACCATTCTGATTCTAGAACGCAACTCTTGTCTCTCTTACTGTTGCTTGAAATTCGCAGAAATTGAAAATGAACTGTTCTCCACGTCCAGGGGACTGGAATGCTACCCGGTGCCTGGGGACCAGAGATCCTTATCGGAAGGGGAGGGTGGGGCCAGGAATGTGGAGGGTGGAAGGCAGGATTTCCTGTGGAAATTCAGTTTGAGTCTCAAAATACTCCTGGAACTAGTGATGCGGCTCTTTCCTCTTCCTCTTCCCTACCGCACCAGCAGCCCGCACATGAGCAGCTCCTCAGAGATCCGGTTCTGAGGTGGGAATGTGCCTGTATCGCGCAGTCGTGAGTGCTGCGGGGACCTAGCTGAGGTCCGCAGGGATGTGCCAGCTGTGCGCAGGGCAGCCCCTTCAGAAAAATCACTTCACTTCTAGCTTTGAAAAAGAGTAAGGTTCCCGGCATAAGATGACATGAGCAGCCCTCAAGTAGAGATCTGTTCTTCTACTGCCCATAAACACACACACACACACACACACACACACACACACACACACACACACACACAAACACTCTCTCTCTCTCTCTCTCTCTCTCTCTCTCTCTCTCTCTCTCTCTCTCAGTAGCTGGATGCGGTAGATTGGAGATGTGGGCAAACTCTCCGATGCACGTTTGAGGGAGAGCAGGCCCCGCTGCCTCCCCGTGAATCTGGCGGGCCTGTGTCTGGCTGAGAGTACAGGGGAGGGAAATCTACACTAGATCTGTGTCTGGTCTTTGAGCTTCTACCCTTATCTCTTGGAACATCGCACCATCATCTAAATTCAAACACCCTGCTGGAAAACCTGGGTGGAGAGGGGGTGAGCCCTGCTGGGTCCAGCCTTCCAGCCATGCTGCTGAGGCCCCAGGCATGCGAGTGAAGCCTCTGGCCCCTCCAGACGAGCCTAGTCACTGGCTGAATACCACAGGCTGACCATGCAGAGAAATTGGCCAACCCCTGACCTGTATGTAATGGCTGTTGTTTTAATTCACTAAGTTGGGGACTACTCTGTCATATAGATCCTGGAACCTTGGATAAGGACCATTTCTCCAGGCACCTCGAAGCTGTGTTCAGAACTCCCATTCCCTCTCAAGACCTAGGCCCTGTTCCTTATCTGACTCCCCTCACCAGACTCCTTTCCACTGGGTGCAGACCTTTTGGGGCCCCCAGAAGTACAGTCCTCATGACACCAACCAGGTTCTTCAGACGACTTGACTCAAGTCCTCCCAAAAATTGTAGGTACAACTACTATATGCAAAGAGGCTCACTCAAAGTATTGGAGCCCCATTCTCTGCCCAGCCAGGATATCCTGTTAGACTTATTTTACCAGTTGCAATAATTGCTATTTTAAAGCTTTTTTAAAAGGTTAGCTGATGAAGATTAAGCAGGAGAAAAGATAAATATTTTCAGTGTTTTTTTTTTTTTCATAGAATTTGAGTGGAAGGAAATATTCAAGGATGGAAAGTACATGAATAATTGTGGTACTTTAATCTTTCCTTATTTTTCCTTTGTAACCATTATGTCTTCTCTTCCCCGAGTTGCAATTCCTAAAGATGGTGCTGCATTTCAGGATATAAACCCAAAAGTTTGTGATTAATATTCTCCATTAGAGCTATTTTTTTCCCTCAATTTCTCTTTTTCTTCCCCTGCTAAAATTAGCATTCCTTGCTGGGAATAGTTAAGTCAGTGTGTTGCTCGAGCTCTGAGTCAGACGCCAAGAACACCTTTCCAGTCTGGCTCCCAGGGTGTTGGCATTGATGCACTATGCTGGGGCATCGATATGATGTTCAGTGATGCATAGTTCTTTCTGTTCTCAGGGCTGCCTTTGACTGTTTATAGAACAGCAAGAAACAGACTAATCTTCACCTGCTGACAAAGTGAGTGTGGGTGAGATGCTTCCAGATTCATGGCACTGATGCTCGTGACCAGTGATCAGTTGAGAGCAGGTACGGCTTACAAGAGGCAGTAGCTTACTGGATCCTAGATCCTCAAATGGCCTTTTCGTGAGATTTGTGCGTGAAGAGACTGGTTCTTAGCTGGCCAAAAGCAAGAAAGATTCAGGAATTCGATGTGTCAGTGACCATGCTCCATTTATCCATGCTCCATTTATCAAGGGATCTTTAATTATTTTCTGATCTTCTCACATCCAGTTGCACTGTATTTGTGAAAAAGCATAGAGGCAGGGCGGGGGGTCGTGAGGGGGTAGGGAGGTAAAAAGTGAAACAAGATGGGATCAGAAGGGAGACAAACCATAAGACACTCTTAATCTCAGGAAAGAAACTGAGGGTTGCTGGAGTGGAGGGTGTAGGAGGGATGGGGTGGCTGGGTGATGGACATTGGGGAGGGTACGTGCTATGGTGAGCGCTGTGAATTGTGTAAGACTGATGAATCACAGAGCTGTACACCTGGGGCAAATAAAAAAAAAAATATGTTAATTTAAAAAAAAAGATCCAAAAGAGAAAAAAACAGACATTAGTGTAAAAAAAAAAAAAAAGTCTGACTGAGAAAGAACTGAAAGGATTCGTTAGCACTTGTTATTTCAAGTTATAGAAAAACTTGAGTGGCCATGGGACTTATTATCCAAACCATGGTACTTTAAGAGTGAAGGAAGACATCACTAATAATTATTCCGGGATAACGGGTGTAAACTTGGACTGTTCTAGGCAAATGGGACACAATTTCACCCTTAAAATACCCTGATTCAAATTGACTTAAACAATAAAGGGGATTTCAGTGGTCCAAATAACAAGAACTCCGGAGGCTGAGTGGGCTTCAACACAGCTCAACTAGTTTCTTCCAGTAGCTCTCTGCTGCTTCCTGGATGGTACGTTTATCCTAGGACTGGTTCTTCTTGTGGTCATAGGATGAGTGTCTGTAGCAATCAGAGCATCACGCTGCTGTCTTACATTAAGCAACAGGGAGAGCACTTCTGCCCCAGCCTTCTCAGCAAGATTTTTGAAGTTTAGACATCTATGTCACATGCCTGCCACTGTGTAAGTGACATGGCCAAGGAAGTGGAAGGCCTTGACTGGTTTCAACCAACAAGGGCCCACTGTTGGAGCTGTGAGTGGGGTCAGTTTCTCACAAGTACTGGGGCAATTTGGGGATGAGTGACTTTTTTTTTTTTTTTTTCATTAGAACCTGAATAATATTAAGAAATGAGAGGGGGATGAATACTGGATAGATAACCAGCAAACATCTCTATTGGAAACAAACCTGAAATGTAATGAAGTAACTTCCTTTATGCTGTGGTAGTTAGGAGGAGAACTTCCGAGGTGTAAATCCAGGTTTTACCACTTAATAGCCATGTGAATTTGGACAAGTTGTTTAACTTCAATCTCATTTCCCCAACTTGGAAAATGAGATGATAGTGTTCACTGGCCTTATATAATTGCTATGGTATTAAATAAGATAATATATGCCAAGTGCTTGTGACATCGTCTGGCTCATAGTAAGTGCTTAATAAATATGAGTTTCTACTGTAATGGTCATTTAATTGACTCTTGAGGGGGATGTTCATGGGAATGTGTAAAGAAACGTTAAGGTATCAACAGTAGAGGGTGCCTGGGTGGCTCAGTCATTAAGTGTCTGCCTTTGGCTCAGGTCATGATCCCAGGACCCTGGGATCGAGCCCCACATAGGGCTCCCTGCTCGGCAGAAAGCCTACTTCTCTCTCTCCCACTCCCCCTGATTGTATTCCTTCTCTCGCTGTGTCTCTCTCTGCCAAATAAAAAAATAAAATCTTAAAAAAAAAAAGGTATCAACAGTAGAGAAACCCATTTACTTGGTTGGGGGGAAATAATGAAGGGAAAAATAAGAGCTGGAGGAAGGAGTGGGGTGTGGGCTGCTTAGAGGGGAGAAAAATGGCCACAAATAAGCAGATGAGTAAAGTTGGGTTTGAGAAAATTTAAAATGGTTCCTGTCCAAGGTGAGTCTATCATTCTTAAACATTACAAGACTCTCTTAGGAGCCTTTTCCAATGTTTCATGGTCAAGAAATTCTCCCTTACATTCAGGATAAATCCCTCCAGTTGTCACATTAGCCTATTTTATGTCTTAACACAGGATAAAGCATGGGTAAAGATTTAACTGACTTGGAGAGTGAGGATGGAACTTTATAGAGACATTGCAAAGGAAAAGTGACAAGGCTTAGTGACATCTATTTCTTAGTGACGGGGAGAAAACGGTAGTGTCAGATGCAGGCTTATGATAGTAAGCATGAAAGATGAGGGAGACAGTGGTGTCTCTGACACAGAGGGAGAGGGGAGAGGTTGGTCTGCCTGATAAGGAGTGAGATTTATAAATATCAGGTAGTGGTATCCCCAGAGCTTTGATAGTAAAATCAAAATAGTGCCAGAATGGTAAAGAAGACATATCCTCTTTCTCTCTGTCCTCTCCTAGATACGCAGGCCATTAAAAAGAGAGGAGAGGGGAGAATGTTGCAAACAGTGAGAACTTTTAGCCATCTGTGCACATTCTGGCAAGGTTTACTCCTTAGAAAAACATCAAAAAACAGATATTATCAAGTCCTAGTTTTTGGTGTATGGCTGCTGGTGGTGTAGAGATGGTTGTTGGATTTTCTTTGCTTCCCGGGGACTTTGGTAGCAAACGTGGTACTTTCTAGCACCGGTTATCAATCAAGTGAGCCTTCCATGTTGTAAATACAGAACTGTATTTACAGTTTTGAAATAATATTTCTGTATTAACTATAATACAGAACAATTTACAACTGTGTTGTAAAGACATACTGCATGCGCATGTGCATCATTATAGTTTTTGTTTTCCTGTATTTCCCTATGGATCTTCTGGGACACTAGTCTCCTGTGTTTAAAAATAAGTTCTATTTTCTTATAACTGGTTTAAACAAAAGACAAACTAGATTATCCAAAATTTGGTTGCTTATTATATATAGCTGCATTAACTTATATAAGTGCATTACATGTAACTTCTCCCAAAATTAAATTCATCTTCATTATAAAAAGTTACCTGTGGTTTTTATAAGTACTTAATTTAACTTGCTATGCACATTGCATCTGGTAATCATTTTGCATCACAAATAATGAAGAGTAGGGGTCTGCTTCTGAAATCTGTACATTGATTTGGAAAAAGATATATCTAGTATCACTGGTAGAAAATTGAAATCCTAGAGAGGATTCTGTGCTATGAAAAAGAAAGAATATGAAAAGAATTTGTGTTTTTCTTCTGTTTTTGTTTTCCCAGCATACTTGTGTCACAAATTATGGATTTTTTATACAACTATCTTATCTCTATTATCAAATCAATTACAAGAAACATGCTTTTTTTTAAACAAATGGTAGTTGTTCAAAAAGGGATTGCAAGTGAACAAATGACTCTATTACCCTTGAGAAAATAATTCAGGGTTCTGAATTTGTCCATGAGTTGCATTGAAATATTCTGTGTCTTGATGCAAATTTATGGGTACAATAAACTTGCGTCTTATATTTTAAAATTATCTGACCCAATTTATTAATATGTTTAAGAATTTAATTCTTGCTTAACCACTTGACCTACCACTGTCCACTAGTCGCAATTACTTAACAACTTAAACTGACACTTAATAAGTATGTAAATGGGAAGCACCCTAACATAATACAGGTATCTTCCTAAGTGCCAATTATATGCCTCAACATTCCCTTCAATTTCAATGTGTTAGTAAGAATCTAATTACACTGGTTTATAGCTGATGGAATTACAGAAGGAGAAGATTTCTCTCCTACATGCTTATTAGACCTCAATAAGTGTTCCTTTGCAATCTGTTGCTATTCAATTACCAAGTAATAACTGTCTTAATGAATCTAATTGAAATGCTTATTTCAGACTCCTATCACCAAAAAAGAAAAAAAAAAAAAGACTTCACTTAGAGTGATTCCACTGGATGGGGGCTGACTTGTTTATCTAGAAAGAAGTAACTTCACTGGAAAGAAGTTCACATTTGTGACAATTTTTGCAGAGTTTCAGGGGCATTTCCTTCTCCATCATCCATTTATCATAAAACTGAAGGCCCCTGACAAAACTCTGCTGTTCAGACCCACGCCTATGAGAACAATCACACAATCCCTGGGCCTGCATTTTCCCCTCACAATGAGAAACTTTGGTTTAGCTTTCCTCAGTGAAGACAGAATAATAATAAAACTTAAAATATCAATAGCTAATATAGAGAGAGTACTTCCTGATGCCAACACTGCCTAAACACTTTGCATATAGAAACTTATTTAATCTCCACGATCTCCCTAAGAGGAATATACATAATTATCATACCCATTTAACAGATGAAGAAACTAAAGATAGTTTACTTTATGGAGAAGAGCCAGTCTGTACAGCATAGAGGCTAATTAATGGCAGAGATCATGGAGTAACCCAGGTCAACTGTCTTCAGCAGTAGGAACTCACAAAGGTTACACTTGAAACATGTGAGAACGTAGTTGATACAACCTCTTGTTACTTAGGAAATTGAGGGTTGGAACTCATACAGCAAAGACGGAACAACAAAATAGTGACAAAACAAAAACAACAAAACCCCTTGAGTTAGATGTTCTATGTAACGCTCCCTACGCCCTCCCTCTGCCAATTTGTAACTTTTGTTTCCATTGGCAACTGTTGAACTCATTCATTTCAAGATGATGGCAGAATTTGAAAGAATGTATATGAGGACAGCCCAAAACATACCACTGCGTTTTTTTGCTTAAAGAAATGTAAATTTTATTGGCCAGAAGTGAGATTGATTCAGGGACCTATGGATCCCGAACAATTCACAATTTTTATGCAGATTTTGTACTGCTGCCCCATGTAGGTACAACCACTTCTGGAGAACCAGGAGAGCCCGGGAGCTGCTGACGTGGATGTGCTAAGCCCAGAGACTTCACTGAAAGTCGGGTTAGCTTCAGCTGGCTGTGCTCTTCACAGATTGTATCCTCACAGTCATGGAGATGGGCAGACGCCACGGTCTAACGGTAAGACATATGTTATATATGAATTTTCTTCTCCAAAAATGATGTCGGGTCAGGTAACACCTCAGTGATGTCAGGAATTTCTGGTGCACAGTTTGTCTATGGGATTTACAATTATTTTAGATATATAAAAAGACCTATCTGACGAGAATAAAACCAATGCTTTATATACATTATCTAGGGTTGCTGGGGTATCATCTCATGACTTACATGCGTGTGGTTTTTATTGGTCATTATTGGTTCCTCTCAGCTGGGCCTGGCATCCCTCCCACAGGAAAGCCAGAGTCCCTCAGACTTGTCTCTTTCCCTTCTGGTCATCTCTGTGGCATTCTTCTCATTCTAAGCTGTGATGTTTTTCTGCAGACATCCATGCTGGTTCATGCCAATTCCAGGGGCTTTAGGGTTCCTTTGAAATTCACTCAGGAACGGTTTTTAAGGAGCAAAAGTCCTGATATCTACCCAGTTAACAGTATCAAAATGGAGACTTCTAATAGAGCAATAACTTTTCTATGGAAAGAAAAAACAAACGTGATAAGAGTAAGTTATTTATCCTCTTGAGGAAGCCCTGAATTCCTCCAGGCAGTCAACCGAATCGTTTTTTGAGTTCCATTTACGTGCCACAGCCCTGTACTGGGTTCTCTGGCTTAGGATTTATAGCCTGGAGAACTACAGCTTATAGTTTTGAGGAAGCTCCCAGGAATGTCCTTACAGTGATGTCCATGGGAAATTTGCAGTGGGGAGCAGGGAACAGAATGTTACCCAGTGGACTGGGGAGACCCCAGGCCCCAAGACCTTGACCTAGCCTGCGTAAAAGGTGTCCCCGAAGGTTCTTGGTTTCATCGTGAGAAAGAATTCAAGGACAGACACAACACAGAGGATGAGCAGTACAGACAGGAAGGATTATTAAAGCAAAAGGACACTCTCATGATGTGGGAGCAGGCAAGCTGCAGAGAAAGCTGATGCTGGGGTTGGGGTTTCTGCCTTTCATTGACAGCTGTTAGCAAGGGGGTGGAATATTCATTACTTGAGGCGGGGATTTCTTAGAAGCAAGTGTTCCTGCTCTTCCTTCCTTATTTGGTCAGGGGTTTCCGGCCTACTTTGTCAGCCATCTTGCATTTATGCTGTGGTTTGACCTGGCTTCTTGTGGCTTTATTTTGGAGTGCTGCCAGGACAGGCCTCTGACTTTCCCGATAGCTGGCCATGACTTCCTTCTTGCTGGCCTCCAGGCATCCTGTGAGAACCCAACAAAGGGCCTCTAACAACAGGATGGAGAAATGAGAGTTTTATTTCATCCTGTCCTTCCTACACAGAAAAAGCCCAGAACGAAGGTTCATGTAGACATCCAGCAGGCAGGGCCAGTTCTGTGCAGAGAAACTGGTTTCTGGAACAAAATTAAAGAATTGTCAAGAATTTTTTTAAGTCCGAAATTGATTTGGGGTGGGGTGGGTGGTGATGACTACTTATAGGTACAGAAAGATCGTATGGATTTGAAATACTTTCATTCAAAATTTTAAAATATTTTAAATGTGCATCTGCGTAGCTGTATACTCTAGTCACAAGGAGTAAATTTAGTAGAGCATGTGGAAATTTTTTTCCACAGGGGAATAGATTGTATAGTATTTCTAAAACATGCACTACATACTCTATTCTCAATTGATTTTTTTTTAAGATAGTGGATTGTTTGGCTTTGAACTTTGACAAGGGTTATTTATTTATTAAATTGGGACTATTTTTACTTCATTGTTGCTTGAAGGTGCAATATCCACAATCTTTGAAGTGTTTGTGCACCACCCACCTACTCCCCGCCCCCACCTCTCTCTTACCCTTTGCTTTTTCTCAGTTGGCTCTTTGATTTTTCTCTTAAAGTATCCAAATCAACTTGAGACTCCCTATTTTGGGCCCAAAGAGTTAATGTGTAATGGGTAGAGTTGAATGATTGAAGCTCTAGGTTTGGAGATCTTGATGCAAATGGAAAGGAAATCATCCCAGGCTACGCATAGTGTAAAGGGAGGTTTACAGCATTGAGGAAGAGAGTGTCTTTCATTCATTTGACACATAGTTACTGAGTATCAGGTGTGTTGCAGAGGGTAAGGCCCTGATTGAAATGAAGTCCTGTCTCCGCAGAGTGCACATTATGATTGGATAAAATAAATAGATAATATACCAACAAATAAGAGAATATCTGATGGTGTTATAAAAGGGATAAAAAGTAAAGGTAGAGCTCAGGAGGAAGGGGTGATTCCAAGTACTAAGGACACCTGTGAGAAGGCAACATTTGAATTGAGACCTTACAAACTATATAACTTTAGATCAATCTTAACCTTATCGAGTATCTGCAGGGTACAATTAGGTTGAAAGTACTCAGTTCTTAGTTTATCATAAGGACAAAGGAAAGGAAAAAACATATATAAAGTAGTCCCACAAATAGTTAATTACTGTCATTGAAAGAATACTATGTCAGTTAAGGTCCGAGCAAGAAACTCACAACACACTCATATTAGGATTTGAGTACAGTTTCACAGGGGAAGAATTTACAAAACTGTGGATGGGGTGCAGGGAAACGAGAAGGGAAAGTGCAGTATGTGGGGTCTAGTGAGAGCAGACATGAGTATCAACTCTAGACCCACAGGAGAGAACAGAGTGCAGTTAGGCACTCGGAGGCAGAGAGAGGTGTGTGGAGCGGGCAGCCAGACTAAGCTAAAACCTTCAGTTTCGTGGCCTTGAGATGTTCAAGGGTCTAATTAGGTGCAGGGTTAGGTTAGGAGTTGTTGGGGATTACAAAAGTGTGCTGGCTGCTGGAGTCTGTCACCAACAGGCTTACTGTCAAGAATGGGAAATGACATGTATGTGAGATTTGATTGTGATGTAGACTATAATAAGGGCCATCAAAGGAGTTCATAGAAAGATCAAGGAACCTCAGAGGCTCGATTGCTTCCAGCCAACAGATTGGAGGAAGAGCCTGAGAAGAGGTGACTATGTTTGTCCTAGACCTTAAAGCAAAGACAGATTCACACAGGCAGCAGTGGTGAGAAAACGCTATGGGTGCAGAAAATGGGCAGTTGAGTTGGACTGGAGCCTCTGGGGATTTAGACTTATCATTTCTACAAATCTGTCCATTCTTTATCCCCTTGCCCTTCTCCTTTCCTCTTTCAACCTGTACCTCCTCTCTCTTTCATGGACTTTCTCATTTTTCTTGTCCCATTGTTGGTCTCTCTTATGAGAGGAGGCTTTGGGTGAATGGGAGTATTGTGGGGGCTCTGAGGAGTGTCACACAGCCCACTGTGCCTAGATTTCTGAAGCTCTAGCTCAAGCTCTAGCTCTAGTCCCCTAGTCTGGGACTGGACATCACTTGACAGGATGGGAAATGATGGGGGAAAGAAACAAAATGACCCCAGAATGAGGGCTATTTGTCTCTTTAACCCAATTCTGCTTCTCTCCCCATTTTCCAAGAACCAGAAACAGAAAACATGGGGAAATAAATAAGAAATAGATTTTAGAGAATGGGAGCTTGTCCTTTGTCCTCAGTCTGCCACTACCCCTTTCATAGCCCCACCTACATGGACAAATGAGCTGGTACTTGTGTCAGGAACTTTCTCATGGGTCACAGAACAGCAGCACTTTCTAACATGCTCTCCAGCCACCCAGACTAGATGCTCCTTCTCTCACAGGACAGCGTGCTTAAGGAAATATGGATCAACTATCCTGTACCTACCTTCGTATGCTTTCTTCTTCTTCCCCTTCTCCTCCTCCTTCTGCTCCTCCTTCTCCTCCTCCTCCTCCTTTTTTTGGTTTGTTTCTTCATTCACTATGGTGGGCCAATTAGAGTAGAAAGTTCAAACTCAGTGCCTTCTCATTGGTTTCTCTAGGTGCTTTCACAATGCTCACTGAATGTACATTGAATGAATGAATGTTTGCAAAAGGGTACCAAGGTTGAAGAGCCATCATAATTACCCCACTGTGTCCACTTTAATTGCCATTTATTATCTTTCTTCTCCCCTCCAGTGAGCCTTGCCCAGACTGGGGAGAAAAACAATACTTTGTTCATCTTTGAATCTCTAGGAACTAGAAGACTATCTATGCTTCATAATAGGTCCTCAATGCATGCTTGTTTGAATGAATGAATAACTAAATTAATGAATGGACAATCCTGGTTTCTAAGCGTGATTTAGAGAAATGATGGGACTTAATAAGGTCCCATTCTTGAGGCCATTTTGGTAAAGGCCTTGTGTACAAGACTGAGGAAGTTGGGCTTTATTACTTAATCTTTTTGCTCTAGGGAATGACTGAAGATTTTGAAGGAGTCAGGGAATAATTTAGTGACCAAGCCTATTGAGAAAGACCATTCTGATGGTTATGCAACATCTAAGTTACTGTTGATCTCAAAGTGTGACAATGGAGACTTCAGTGAACAAAGGACTTTTTATTTAAACACAGATGTGGCTACTTTAAATCTATTGTCTATTAATGGAAGTAAATGCACTTTATTCGCCTTATGTGGTTGAAGAGTCTTAGTGAAACTTGTGGAAAGTAAATATGTGCAATTATTTAGCATTTCGGTAAAATATAAAGTCACAAGGAACTCCTAGACCTTAATGGCAATCAAGACTATCCTCAAACGAAGGGAGAGAAATGCTCCTCTTCTCATGTTTAACATCCCTCTGGGAAAGAGAATTCTTTGATTCCTGTGGCCCTTCAAGGTGTGCTGGACATCAAATTGCATGATGTAGTCAATCTAAGATGTGAAAGGTTAGATTTATAGGAGCAGACTATTTTGTTTGTTTCTGTCAGCAGAGTAGTTTGCCCCTGATGGTCACACCTTAGCATAGTTTTGGTCAGTCGCTTGGGATTTTCTCAGAGTAACTTGAAGTGTTTGGGGCTATAGCTGAGAATAGCTCAGATCCATCTCCTTGTGCTTTTTTGTACCTCTAAAACCATACTGAACACTTTTTTGTTAACATCATAAATATTGATTACTCACTATGACATATTATATATGGCTGTAAATTTTTTACTGCTCCTTCCATAAAGCAGTGGAGTCTGTTTCTCCCACTCCCTGAATTGGGACTGGCCTTATGACTTGCTTTGACCAAAAGCAAGTGGCAGATGTGATTTTGTGTGATTTCCAGGCCTCTGCTTTAAGAGACCTTAGAGCTTCTGCTCTCCCTGTCTTGGACCTCTGCAGCTTGAAGCAAGCCCAGGCTAGCCTCTCTGAAGATGAGAGAGCCTGTGAAGAGAAAGAAAAATAGAGAAAGGCCATGTAGTAATAGAGATCCAGCCATCCCAGACATCCTAGCTGAGGCCCAAGATGGATGAGGTCATCTGGGACCAGCCTGCCTCACAGTCAGCTCTACTGACTGACTGATTACACACACACCAGTAAGCCCAGCTCACCCCATGTGGAGCAGAGGTGAACTCTCCTAACTGAGCCCAACGGCCAACCTACAGATTTGTGAGAAATAAATGGTTATTGTTATCAGCCAGTAAATTTGGGGGTATTGTGGGAGACAGAATTCTAAAGATGCCCTCCTGCCAAGATTCCCATTCTCTTGTTATTCAATCAAACACTAAAGTAGGGACTGCTGTGAATGGAGTTTTCAAATATAATTAAAGCCCCAGGTCAGCTGACCTTGTGATATGGCTGTGACATGATGATTTAAAATGCTGAAATGAGCACTTTAAAAATCAGTCAGGTTTTCTCCGGCTTGTTAGAGAAGGGGGTACATCATAGAGATCCAAAGAATGAGAAGGAGTTTTGAACGCTTGCCGAGTCACAGCTGGAAGGGGCCATGAGACAAGGGATATGGGAGCCTCTGGAAGCTCAGAACAGAGCCTCAGCTGACAGCTAGTGAGGGGGCTGGGACCTCAGTCATACAACCACAAGAACTGGAATCCTACAAGGAGCCTGAAAGAGTTGAAAGCAGATTCTTGCCCAGAACCCCCACGTAAGAGCCTCGTTTAGCCACGACCTTGATTTCAGCCTTATGAGACTCTGAGCCGAGACCCCAGGCCAGCCTGCCTATGTTCTCGCTGACCTACAGAACCAGGTGCTAATAAGTCTCCACGTGTGTGCTAATTTGTTATGCAACGATAGAAAATTTATACAAGCAGTTTATTTCATAGTCCTAGATGACAAATACACACACTAACATTTTCACAACACATGGAAAGACACAGCACAGAGTAGGGGATTTCCGTTCTGGCTGCACGTTGAACTCTTGTGGAGAGCACTTTAAAAATACCAATGTGTGGGCCCACCCCAGAGATGCTGATTTAATTGATTTAATTGTTCTGGGATGTGGCCCAGGCATTGGTATTTTTGAAAAGCTCCCCAGGTGATTTTAATATCCAGCTAGAATTGAAAACCTCTAATATAGAACAAAATATATATGGACAGATAGATGAGAGAAGGTGATTTCCAGCCCCTCAGCCCCCATCCCCTCCACGCTGAGATAACCACCTTAAGAGTATGCTGGTGACTAATCTACTACCAATTCCAGTATGTGGGTTTCTCCCTCACACCCGGCAACTCAGGGACACTGGCAGGCTAACCTACAATTTAGCTCAATTCAGACACGACCTACTTGAAGGTAGCGTCAGATTCCACAGGTGAAGGGTTCAGTCCTACAGGACTGTTCCGCGTCTTCTCTCCTCATCAGATGCCAGTTACTGGTTCAGGCTGTCGCCTGTGCTTGTGACTAATTCTGACTAACTGGCTACAGATCGGAGATTCCAACAACCCCCCTTCTTGAATTCAATTAATTTGCTAGAGTGGCTTACAGAACTCAGAGAAACATTTTATTTACTAGGTTATGGGTTTATTATAAAAGGGTGTAACTCAGGAACAGCCTGAGGAAAGAGATGCATAGGACAAAGTATGGGGAAAGGGTGTGGGACTCCCACGCCCTCTCTGGACATGCCACACTCCCAGCACCACGTGTTCACGAACCCGGAAGCTCTCTGAACCCCATCCTTTTAGGTTTCTATGGAGGCTTCATTACATAGGCACAGTTGATTAAATAATTAGCCATTGGCAGTCAATTCAACTTCTAGCCCCTCTTCCCTACCTGAAAATGGGGAGGGGGTAGGTGGGGAGTGACAGGATGGAAAGATCCAACTCTCTTATCATGGTTGACTCCACTGGCAACTAGTCCCCATCCTTAGATTACCTAAGGGTTTTCCTAAAGCTGCCCTATTAGTATATGTAAAAAAAGACACCTTTATCTTTCTCATCACTGCAAATGCCAAGGGTTTTAGAAGCTCTGTGCCAAGAGCTGGATGACCACATATATATTTCTTATTATAAATCACAATATCGCAATGGCTCTATCACTTAGGGGACTTTCAGCTGGAAGAAACAATATTAGAACAGCAATGGGAGAGCAAGAACATTAATTTCTCCCTTAATAGCAAATCCAGATACGAGGGGCTTTAAAGTTGGCTAGTTCAGGAGCTCTATGCAGCCATCAAGGGCTTTCCATCTCTTTGGTCTGCCATCTTCAGCACGTGGGCTTTCTCCTACTTTGCCTTTATTGTACCAAGATGGCGGCTGCTGATGCACGGACCGTGTTATGCCATCATCCAAAGGGCTGAAATCATTCCTCACGTACTTTCTATTAGGGAAAGAAACTTTCCCCAAAGCCTTCCCATACTTTCACTCAGGTTCTATTGGATGGAAATGGGTTTATATATTCACGTCCTCACTGTAAGACAGAATGGAGAAGATGCATTTTCAGCCTCTATAGGGGAAGGTGAGTGGGCTCTCCCAGCAAGTTAGAAGCAGGGGAAGGTGGGTGGATGGTGACTAGGTAGACTAACAATCATGTCAATTTTTTCACACACCTCCTTATGCTCACATAAAAATACTTATGTTTACACATATAGATATACACACATGAATGAGATTATATCCTATATGTCCTTTTTACTGTGGTCAACGCTCCCTCTCACATTGCATTATTGTTATTATAGTTTTGACTCCCTGCACTTTACCCCAGTAACAAATGTTCCCACGTGGTGTTTATCCTATTTACAATTTTTTCGGTGCTTATATAAAGCATAAAAAATGCGTACACTTGTGTGATGGAGGTGGGGGTGTGTGGTTTATTTAACAAAATAGGATCATGTAGCATATTATGGCAATGCTTGAAGTCAGGTATATACAATCACTTAGGTGTCTTGCTCACTAATCTCTAAATGTTACCCATTAGTGCCAACTTTTCCCCATTTTTCCCTCTGATTCAACTCTCCACTTCCTTCAACTTTTATCTATCAATTTATATTGAGTACAGAACTCTGTAGCCTAATTCATACTTTGTTATTTGGGATGTCAGGGCAACAGAGTTATGAAGCTAAGTGTTCTCTAAGTACCTATCTAGTTTTAACTGGCTATTCTTAACTAACTTTAACTAGTTGCCCACATGTAGAGAAGTTTTCTGGGTCTCCTGTCATTAATTTTGTCCCTCCTAAGCTTCTGGAAGCTGCATTATCTCCTAGGGGAATGTAAGACTTTGGGATAATGTTTTGGATTTCCAAACATGCCACATTTTCCCATGACTTTTGCTACCCAAATGGTCGAAGTTTCCTATTGCAGGCTGGAGAGGAATTCATTCTTTTCAGACTCCCTTCCCTTTCCATGTTTATTCCAACAGAGGGTTTCTTCACAAAACTCTAAAATTCAACTGTTCTGCCAAGAATTTGTTTTGTTTTATTGTTGTTTATTTTTAGGAGCTACAGTTTTTCTGTTATTTTTTTAGTTAGATGTGAACAAAGCCAAACAGTTGTTAGACAAATTTATATAGGAGTTATGTTATAGATTTCTGTCAAACATAGGTAGCCTGAATCTTTTATGCTTTTCTTTTAAACAACTCCCTCCGTATGTTGATGTCTAAGGAGAGAAGAAGCAAAAGACCTGATCACTGGAAAAGAAATAAAACCATGCAAAAAGGATTACAGCAAAATATGATTCTTGGCCACCTTTAGTTCAAGCACAGGGCTTTGTAAGATTGGGGCCAGACCAGATTCTAATCAAATGTGAATAAGGCCGAGAGCAGGAGGGGTCTCGAAAAGTTGTAACCAATGTGTCCACAGTGGGCCCGGGCAACCTGTTTTAGGTAGTGGAGATTTAGAAACTAAAATTACTCATTGGGGGTGATTTCATATGTAAAGATGGGGAAAGTATTCTTGAGTGATATCTCTTAATTACCTGGTAGTAGGTGACTAATCGAAAATCAAGAGACAAGTCCAGGTATGTGACTAATTAAAATGTTTTTCATACTGAGGGTAATTTTCCTTATAGTAGCTTCATTCTCCCTTTTACATCTTAAGTTTATTTTCAGAGAACAAGAAATTGAATTGTCTTGCTAATTGACACTCTTGATGTAAGTTAGGACAGTGGAAACACCAATGAAAAAATGATAATACAACATCAGTTATCATCAGGGAAATGCAAATCATTACCTTACAAGTGTCAGAATGACTAAACTCAAAAAGATAAGAAAAAACAAGTGTCGGTGAGGATGTGGAGAAAAAGGAATGTTCCTGCACTGTTAGGAATGCGAGCTGGTGCAGCCACCGTGGAAGACAATATGGAGGCTCCTTAAAAAATTAAAACTAGAGGGGGCACCTGGGTGGCTCAATCGGTTAAGCGTCTGCCTTTGGCTCGGGTCGTGATCCCAGGGTCCTGAGATCGAACCCCGCATCAGGCTCCCTCCTCCATGGGAAGCCTGCGTCTCCCTCTCCCACTCCCCCTGCTTGTGTGCCCTTTCTCGCTGTGTCTCTGTCAATAAAAAAAAAAAAAAATTAAAACTAGAAAGACCATAGGATCCAATAATTCCACTACTAGGAATTTACCACCCTGCTCCAAAAAAAAAACCCCAAAACACTCATTTGAAAAGACAATATAGGCCGTTAGGTTTATTGAAGCATTATTTACAATAGCCGAGGTATGGAAGGAGCCCAAGTGTGTATCAATAGATGAATGGATAAAGAAGATGTGGTGTGTGTGTGTGTATGTGTGTGTGTGTGTGTGTATAGTGGATTATTCCTCAACCATGAAAAAGAATGAAATCTTGCCATTTGCAACAATATGGATGGAGCTAGAGAGTACTATGCTAAATGAAATAAGTCCATCAGACAACAACACATACCATATGATTTCACTCATATGTGGAACTTATGGAACAAATGGACAAAGAAAAAAGAGACAAACAAACAACCCAGACTCTTAAATACAGAGAACTGGTGGTTGCCAGAGAAGAGGTAGATGGGGGAGGGGGTTGGGGATGGGTGACACAGGTGAAAGGGATGAAGAGCACAGTTACCATGGTAAGCACCGAGTATAGAATTGTTGAATTACTATGTTGTACACACCTGACACTAATGTAACACTGTATGTTAATTATTCTTCAATGAAAAAAATATGATATGCAGCCAAATGACAGCTTAGAGGCTTAATTCCATTTTGGCCAGCTATACAGGTTAATGATCCAAACAAACACATCTTTAATCTCTGTGGTCCATAGCTATGAGAGATGGGAGGAGCAAAGTCCCTTCTTCAAATCGAGAACTTGTTAAATTGAGAAAATGCATTTTTTAAAAGTTTTATTTGTTTAAGTAATCTCTACACTCAACTTGGGATTCGAACTCATGACCCGGAGATCAAGAGTTGTGCGCTTCTCCACCTGAGCCAGCCAGGATCCCACAAATTCATTTTTTTTAAGTAGGGGGAGGGGAGGAAACGCAGGGACTTTTTGGCAGGGATGTGGCTTTCCTGACAGCTTTAGCAGGCGCATCGCTGTCACAGAGGAGAGGATTTTGCTCTACTAATTATTTCCTATTTTCACAAGTTATCATTACCATAACAATCTGATTGTCCTCAGAGCTACCTGCTCTCTATTCATCAGCTTCCTTGCTTTTTGTTATTCTGGAAGCCAGGGACAGAAGACCAAGGAGCAAAGGGGGCTTTACAGGTTTCTGTGTCCTCCCAGTCCTCCCCATTGAGGCTGATTTAGCCTCTCTGGTTGGGATTCCTGCTCTGGGCTCTCGGGCTGCTCAGCCACTGCCGTGCTGGTTAATCGGCCTCATCACATTTCTGTCCCTTGGAAGCCTCTTTTCTGCCTTTCAATATTTTCACAATTCCCATATATCAACAGTTCGGTCCTAGAATCTCCTACTAAACGAAAAATACTCTTCAGACCTTTTAGAAGCCCAAGGACATGTAGGTCTATCATAATCACTGACATCTCCCTTGTAGCTAAATTATACCTTCTAGGAGTTTGTTTTTGGCCGTGGACTTCATCATTTCTCGAGACCAGATAACTAAGTAAAGTCAGAGGCTGTTTCCAAAATTTTTTTTTTTTCTTTTTTAGAGTCAAACTTAAAGAGACTTTTCCAAAATATATGTTTGAGTGGAGCACATTTCAAAATGATATGTTAGTTTTAATGATTATAACCAGTTTTCGATATTTTTGTATGTTTCTTCCTAGAGTCCTTTCTATATGTGTATATTTACATTTAAAATGATTTGAATTCTATTGCTTTCTTCAGGTTAGTATTTTGCTATATTCATTAAATAAATTTATACTAAATATTTATGTTAGTTAAGCAAACATCAAGAGTTCAACTGTTTCCACCTCTCTGAATGTGGGTTGCAAAGGTAATAGGACATAATCTCTGAGTAAGTCCTGGTGATCAGATGAATTTATAAAGGGGCAGCCTTAACTGAAGAGGCAGTCACCAAGTCAGATTGAATCTTAAATTTTGACTTCAATTCTATGAGTTGCTGCAGGTACACAACGACCGATAAACATCCAGTTGCCTGGGCCAGCAAATGGTCTTATTTTTCACCCTGAGCTGTTTTTAAACTTTGGAGCCTAACTCAAATCCCAGATACTCACTAACACTAGAGGCTTTCACATTTGCAAAAGTACTCCAAGGGTTCCATTTCCTTTTTACAGTTTCTAAAGTTGTCTCCAAACCCATGGAATGCTCCTTTCAGAACGTGTAAGAGTTCTATAATCCACTTATTTGGGGACGGGATTTGGATGGGATTTTGTGGGATTTTGCGGGATTTTGCAAGTGCTAAGAAGGGGTGCATGTTTCTACTGTGTTTATGAGTATTAACAATGTTGTGAATGTCCAGCCAGGCCTTGCTACCTGACCTAGGATGAAGATCTGGAGCAGTCATTAAATTTGGTCCTTCAACAGACCTTTTCTCTATGCTCCCTCTATGCCTCATGGAGGGCCAGGCAGCTCAGATCATCAGGAAACATTCTCCTTTAAGATAAAGTCTCACTCTTATAGCTCCCCCAACCATAGGGAGCAGTCAAAAAATTATAACCATATTTAACTCCCAATATATCACCCCAGCTCAATACGAAGCCATTCCAAAATAAGAAGTAAAGTGAATTCTCCCCTGAGACTCTGATAGTCCACAGATGTAGATCTGGCAGGATGCCCAGAAACTTAGATGGGTACAATTTGGACACATCGGGTTAGTTTCTTTTGACATCTCTGCATTCATCCTCTTTGGTTGCTTTCAGCCTACACTGTGTCAACTCAATCCATGGACTTTTTTCCAAATAATTGATTTGGCATGTTCATTACGATGGCCCAGCATGTGGCTGATTCACTGAATGTTTCATTTTTCACTGGATGTTTGGCACATACTCCTGGATACTGTAATTATTCTACCTTTTTTGTTTCTCCTCATTATACATAAAGTGTTGGAGAGAGGCCACCCTTTCTGATTGAACACTGATATTCCCTTTCAGCCCTTTCATGGAGGGTGTTGGTTTGTGCACAGGGCATGAGTGTGAGAATATGTGAATTAGCCCTGATTTGTGAATTGGCTGTCATCTACATTTCCATAGTTGTCAGCCCCATTGACCTCAATTTCTGTATCTTGAAAACGTGAATGACAAATCTTATCCCTCTTCAACAAAAAGCATGTTGAGGATTAACTCCATAGGGCTCAGAAGCACCAGGAAAACCCAAGAGAAGCCTGTCCACCCAAACCAAGTGCTGATCCTCTCTCAGGTACCAATGGATGGGCTCATCATAATTTCTAAATAAGGAAAAAAGCCAAAAAAACAAACATGTCCTCCAGCTAGATCTGTGATTGGGTGATCAGTTGTGAGCCCAGCTCACCATGAAGCATAAGGATAGATATACAAAATGCATAAGGTGTGCCTCATCTTGGAATCGCAGTCAAATACCTCCTTGGAATTGCTATATTTCGAGCAGCAGTCTGACCTCTAATAGTTGTGGAAGTAGCAGCAGCAGTTTTCTGGACCAGTGGTGTCCAATGTAGCATCTCAGTGGCGTTGTCTATATTCCAAGTGCTCAGAAGCCATATATTGCCTGCTAGTGCCTACCATATTGGATAGCTCATATACAGGACATCACCAGCACAGAAAGTTCCGCTGGATTGGGTTGCTTGACACTGGCAGATCTTTCCTCTCACTGCTACACTAACTAGCCTCAAGTCCATATTTACAGTAGCATCATGTGGGTCCATCTCACACAAATGAAGAATAGCCCTAAGTAAGAGTGCGTATGTAACAAATGCCGTGTTTTCATTCCTTCCTTCACCCAGCGTAAGAAGCTAAGATAAACCAAAGGGGGTGTTACAAAGAGATTTATCAACCAGTAATCAATACCTAATTTTAAAAAGAATTAGATCATGGGCCAGGATCTAGAAATATTCTATTTTCTTTTATGTGTGAATTCCAATTGATTCATGGTGTGAATATCCAGGATTTGACCAACCCCCACCACATCCTCTCACCTCTCCCACTCCTCTGTGAATTAAAGATTGATTTTATTATAGGTCTATTTCCTTCTTGTTTATAGTATCACATCTATTTGATAAAGAATGCAACACTGGCAGATATTTAAGTATTTTGCATGTTATATATGCAAAAAGGGTAAACATCAACTATAGACCCAAGCTGAATGGCTTAAAGTGTATTGTTTATCATGCCTTATTTTATTGCTAATCTCACATATATCTCACATCTAACAGGGAACAGGCTTCATATACCCATAAAAAGCCTACAAACCAAGCTATTGAAAGAGTAATATTTAAGCATAGCATTCATAAAATACGTAATGGAATTGTAGAGTTGACAGATCACATAGAACTGTCAACAAAATGGATGCTGAGCCATCTCTTTTCAAAAATGAGAAAACTGAAATCCAGAGAAGTATAGTGCCACAAATTTCTTTGCTGAGTGATGGAGTCAGGATTAGAACCCAGTTCCCACATGTGGAGCCTGGGCTGTTTTGCACAGCTCCTTTGTTGCCCCGCTCTGGCAAAGGGGATGGAGAAGATGAGCTGGGAGGGGAAGGCAGAAAGATGGCCATTCTCAGATGGTGGGAAGGCAAGGCCTCCTGGTACCCGGCCAGCACCAAGGCCACCTGAGGCCCATTACCTTGGATGGGAGACACTATTTCTTCTTAGCCTAGGGAGGCATCTCACGTGTTCCACATGGTTTCAAACGTGCCATTTCCCAGAGAAACCTAAATGCCGATCAATGGGATTTCTGGAATGAGAGTACAGGTGGTCTGTCTTGCTTAATTTATTTTTTGAGTGTGCCCTTATGATGTCTTTCTTATGAAAAGCTCTATGTTCTCTAACCCATTTCTCTTAAATGGCATCTAAGCGTTTATCTTGAGGAGTCATAGATGTGGTTTTAGGGGTCTGTAAATCCTCTGAAAAGGAAAATGAAATTCAGCTCCCCGTCTGTATTATTCATTAAATTATCAAAGATACCCATGTTTGAAAAAAAAGCCAAGAAAGATTTGCCATAAAGGGAGAAGAGAAAGATGCACCTTATTTATTTATTCATTTATTTATTGGGAGAGGCAGAGAGAGAGCGCACAAGCAGGGGGAGGAGTAGAGAAAGAGGCAGCAGCAGACTCCCCACTGAGCAGGGGGCCAACTGCAGTTTGATCCCAGGACCCTGGAATCACAACCTGAGCCAAAGGCAGATGCTTAACCAACTGAGTCACCCAGAAGCCCCAAGAAAGATGCACTTTTTAGAAGAAAATAAAATCACTAAACCCAGGAAAACTGTCATGATGACCATAAGACATAATAAACAATTTAATAGAAATAGGCAATGTAAATGAAGGACAAATCAATGAGTAAGAAGCCCAGGAAGAAACAAGGTTTAAGATAGAGTTCCCTTTATTGTCCATTCCTTCCTTCATTTGTCCAAACCCTAAGAGTTATAAACCAACTTCTGCAAGTCAGTGGGATGGGAGAAAACCTTCCACCCTCTTCTCCAGCGCTGCAGAGGGCTCCAGGCTGAGCCAGACTTCCCACAGTGTGGGGCAGGGTTTCAAGTGCCAAGTCAGTCTCCATGACCCGTAACAGGCACCACCTCGCTGACTACCAGCTGTAGGGCTGGTAGCTGTAAAAAGGGGCAAATCTCCTCCCACCTATCTTTCCCTCTCATGAGAGGATCCCTGCAAACCCTCCCTCGCATCTCTAGGTGACAGTACGCCATGATAGGAATGCAAAAGGACCCTGGAATACCACTGAACTAATATTGAAATAGAGCAGCCTAATTAGATGACACCACGAAGGAGAACAAGGCCCCAGGTAGGAACACGGCAGCTCCCGCTTCTGCAGAGATGCTGCTGGCGTTCTGGGAGGAAACAGGGCCAGGGAGGAGGTACAGAGGGGCTTGGGGCAGGAGCAGCAGCTAGATCCAAGGGCACAGAGATGGCTACAGACACTCCCGTCATCTCAGAAGTGCCATGACACCCTCAACACCCACAAGAGGCAATGACGGCAGCCACCAGCTCACCCCATGCTAAAGGCAGGACCAAATGGGATAATTTTGTCTTCCATTGCCATAGTTGGGGAAGGGATCTCTTAACGTAGTCTATTCAGTTAAAACAATGGAATGGAGAAAGGCCGTCTACCAAATAGCAAGAAATGTTCACAGGACCTGGTTTAGCCAGTTGTAATTTTGGACTAAAAGGACACAAAATTTCTTTGTGGGACTACAAATCACACATTTAAAAAATGCCTGCCGAAGGAGGCGTGTGGACAAGGTGAGTCGCCGGTACGTCTGCCTGAAGAGTTTAGCTGGTGACGCAGGCACAGTTCATCGGGCTTCCTGACTCGTTTCTCAGTTTCTCAGGGGTTCTGCCTATCGGTATTGGCATTGCAAGAAGAGAACAGCGGCAGAACCATGACCAAGTATTGGTCAAATACTTAACCAAATATTCAACCATGAACCAAATATTCCAGATAAGAATATTCCAGTACAGGAGTACCTGGGTGGCTCATGGGTTAAGCCTCTGCCTTCGGCTCAGGTCATGATCTCAGGGTCCTGGGATCGAGCCCCGCATCGGGCTCTCTGCTCAGCAGGGAGCCTGCTTCCCCCCTCTCTCTCTGCCTGCCTCTCTGCCTGCTTGTGATCTCTCTCTCTCTCTCTGTCAAATAAATAAATAAAATCTTAAAAAAAAAAAAATAATCCGGTACATTTTAAAAGAAAGAAACTCTCGGTGTTGATTGACTATAAAATATTTTTAAAACGTGGCAGGTCCTAAACCTCTTCAATATCAAGAGGCAGGATATAATGATTTGTATATTTTATTTTGACTTTACATGCGGTGTTAAAAACCCAAAGTACATATTATTTACACATCCACAATACAAGTTTACAAGATATCTATACATGTTAAAGTATATAAAACAGTATAGAGCCACTTCACTTTAGGGTTACTTTTTATGCCGTACCATTAAAAAAGATACAATCTGTGTTTACCTTTGCACAAATGGATAAAGCATTTAAAAATTAAATTAACAGGACAGAGACTAGATTTTATGTTAGAAATTTCAACATAAATACTGATAGAACTCACATTACAAACTACGAGGCAGCACAATGTTACAAAATGTTATCCGGGTTCACATAGAGTTACTGTTCCATTTTCCGCACGCTGGGATTAATATTGGTAAGGTGAATTCAAACACGTTGGTTGGTGGTGGACCGAGTAGTGTTTATCGTTGGTTGGTTTAATTTATTATTAATCTGTGATATTTTAGTTGCAAAGCTGACATGTTTCAAGAACAGAAGTTCTTTCTAGTTTCTGAGTTTCCAGAGATCTCGGGGAATCACGTTCTTTACAAAACGATATTCTCAAAGGAAAAGAATAACTATCAGTATTCTACAATCTGTATAAAAATGCTCTGGTCTTCTGCAACCCATCCTCCCCCAAGTGATATAGATCATATATAGATCATGAGTGTTATCGCCAGAAATCAGTTGAACTCACTTGTCTGACTAAGTCAGGAGCATTCCTCTGCCTTGATACCTTCTAGATTAGGTTCAGTAAACCATGGTGTGGTGTGCAGCATATTAACTGAGACAGTCGTCGGGGTTACACATCATCAACCGTAAGTGGCTTCTGCAAAACTACGAATAAATGACTCTACGGTTCCCGCAGGTGTCACATTACCCGAGAAACCTCATTTGACTTCACATTATCACCATTTCATCCTTAGGAAAGCAGGAGTGGAATGTTTATCATGGCAAAGGATGTAATGCTGCTATTTGGGTGGATTGTTGGACAACTAATTGTTCTAGGTTGTTTTTACGATTTTTTAAAAGTCTTTTCAGGTGCTGGTTGAAAAACATTTACAACTGGCACTGGGTAAACGATGTGCTATACTGGAAACACTTGACATATTTTAGTACTTCTATCATTCTCGTGAATAAGGCACAAAATGCACAGATTCAGGTAAACTCACATGTAATATTTACAGTCTATTGTCATTACCTGCATGACCTAGAAGAAAATTCTCGTATGACGCAACAAAGACAACATGATTGCACCACTGTTCGGTTTTCAGAGACTCTCTCTGTTAGGCCAATTAGAATTCCTTTCACATTTCCTTCTTTTGTCTTCTGCTTTGTTTTGTTCTTTTATCTTGGGGGTAGGAGTAGTTAAAGGAAGAGAAATTGTACTACATGGGAGAAACCAAACAACGTCAAAATAAAACCTTATTAGTGTGTCCAAGGCTACATACAGTGAGACAGGCTTGGATTCACAGTGGACAGGTAAATTGTACTACTGAATACTGGTGAATAAATCAAGGACACCTCTTAACATCTCTATCTCCTTAAGCTGGCGAGACTGTAATAGAAGTTTTAATGAATAGCAGCACAAAATTACTTAGAACTCTTATATTCTGGCATTGGGGACCAGGTGAGTCAAGTTAATCATTTTGATGGTCAGATCAGCCTTGATTTTATTTCTTTTCTCAAAGCTGAACCCAATGGACTGCTGTGGGAAGAAGTTATTGTCTCTTGTTCAGTCATGCTCAATGTAAACAAGTCCATAGCACAAAAAGACGCAATGGGCACCAAAACAAATCCTAGTGGGTACAGAACACACACACACTCAACACACATGCGCGGGCACGCACGCACGCACACACACGCACCACAGTTCATCGGTGGCACGAAAAAAAAATGCCACGCTTGAAAAAATGCTACAGTTTGGGTCAAAGACTGAATTTTTAGCAAATTGTTTGAGAATCTACAAGTTCATTCCTTTGAGACATTACCATTGTTTTTTTGACATTTGTGCAAGAGGCAAGGTGAATGCATACAATTAAAATGTTCACATTTAATGGGAAGACCACACATAACGGTAGTCTTAAGTTGAACCCATTTTCAAGTATTTGCTCACAGATTCTTCTGAGTACTGTATCAGCTCTCTATACTGGTGGGGCAGCCCCTGGGAGCTATACATCTCTTTAGCTTCAAGCAAAAGAAATGGAATGACCAGCACCTTCCTTTGTTTTCGGGCAAGTACACAGAAGCTTTGCTGTAGTAGCTACATGTGGCAAGTTCTGATGTTGCCAAAGTTAGAAAGAGTTTCTTTGGCCACTCGGTTCTCTTAAAATACAAGGGAATCTCTTATCTTAAGGTACCCTTACAACATCATCCTCTCGACAACACGGACAGGATAAAGCCACACGGAGAATAGCACACTTGAGGCCTAGTAAGTGTATTTGTTCAGTGGTCTGACAGATGTGGTTTGAGGAACAAATGAAGGCTTTGGTGGCACATCAGGTTTTAAGGACGGTGTCCTCTTTAGTCCCGTCCTAGGAAGGGTGCCATTACTGGTATAGCTGCTCTGTCTGGAGAGGGAAGGCTGCAGATGAACACTCACTGGTGTTCCCTGAATATAGTCCACCTTTGCCCCAGTGGGGGTGGGCATGTACCCGCCACGGTTCATACTAGGCTGTCTAGATAACAAAACACCGTTTGGTGAGTTTAAGTTTTTAGGCATTGCAGATATAGAGTGCCTCTGGGAAGAGTTTTTGTGATAACCCCTTTGTCTTTCCAGAGATGTCATTGGGACTCCAGGAGTGGTGGGGACGTCCACTCGCTTGGTTGGACTATTTCTGGGGAGAGTTGAAGGAGGAGAGTATAGTGATGCCTCCCGGTTAGGGACCTTGGGTGGGACCTCAGACATAGGTCCCACAGGATCCAGCATTAGGGTCTGGTGGGCCATCTGGATATCTCCCATGATGGCTTTGGGGTTGCTGTTTGCGTCGTTTAGATGCTTCAGGAGATCGTTGAGGGTATTTCTGGAATCCACAGAACGCCGGTGATCTCTTTTACTGGATGACTTTGTGAGTGGGTGGTCTATGTTTTGAAGCTTCTTTTCAGCTTTGTGAGCATTAGAGTTTGAGAAAGACGTGTTGTAGTCATGAGTAGCATTAGGAAGAACAATGGCACTGGGGATATGCCCGTGACTTAGTGGGGAATGGGGTGGTGGACTAGAAGGGAAAAACTGGGGGGTTTCCTTCCTCGAAGCCCCATGGCCACGGGCCTTGTCTGAGTGGCTCTTCATGGCCTGCAGGGTCTTCTGGTGAAGCACAGGTGTAGACTCCGGCGTGGGGAGGGCGGCCAGTTCAGGAGGTTGGCCCCGATGGTCCATCACCATGGATTTAGTATCTCCGTTGGGCGGCAGCTCTTTCCGACTGGTCAGCAGGTTACTGTACAATTTGGGAGAATCGATATTCTGTTGATATTCCTTGACTGGGCTGTCAAAGAGACCATTCAGTTTGGCAAAACTTCCGCTGGAGTCTGTGCACGACTGGGCAGATTCTGCATCTTTATGGATCTTCCTGTTTTTCCGCACAAACAGGTCACGATAGCAGTACACTGCCACACCTGCAATGAACGCACCCAGAACAAAAGCGGCAAAGACACAGGTGATGAGGACATTCATGTGCACCATCTGGTTGGACTCTCCCGACTGGACCTCCCATCGCACACCTGCAACAGACACGCAGGAGAAGAGTCTGAGTGAGGTGCTTCTTGCAAACAATATTAGCCAGCAAATGGCTTCCTTTGAGCCAATACTACCTTCGCGTGGTCCATATGCTTAGCCTGGAGGGTCGGGGAGACTCTAAAATTCCACCTGTATATTTTTCTTGAGTCATGATCGGATCCCCAGAGACATATTTGATTCCTGCAACTGCCAGGATAACTCTGATCTCCCACCGATCTGTAAGTATCTTTTTCCCCCAAAAGCCCTCCTAAGTAGTTGTTATCTAACATTCAAAATTTTAAGAGTTCGGGGGCCTAAAAATTAGAGTTAGAAAGTACGTATTTTCTAAATGGCCAATTTAGAAATGTTTTGTCTCATGATTTTCTCCTAATTCATAAGTCAGGATTACAGGGCAACTGCTGGAATTAGGGAAATGTAGGGATTGGCATAAATGTACATTATGCTAAAATAATTATGCTGATAAAATTATGCTATCTTAACTAGAGTAAAGACACACAATTGGTTCACAAACGAAAAGCTCCTGCTTGGTCATTGCTAACTACAAAAATGCACTTTCGTGTTTGCTTTTTTTTTTCATTCCATCTTAGAGTGAATTACTCTTGAATTGCTTGCTATGAAAGAAATCCAGACGGTCTAAAAAAGTATAATATGTAGTAGTTATTATCCCATCATCTTGAGATATTTAAGAAATATTTAAGTTAGACTAGAAGAAGAGTGGATTAGTTTGTAATTATTGGGATTTTTAATGCAACCACAGACATCTAACAGTCAATCAAAGAAATGTTAGTTTAAGAGGTATCCAAGTCTGTTACATGCTATAAGCATAGCTATCCCAGGATAGGGTTAAATCAGAGTAATTTTGAAGATTCTGTTGCTTTAGGTTAGTACTAAGGCCTTTGAACATTAGTTGCCTTTAATCAATGTTCAGGATTATGGAATTGAGTAGCATTGGGAAAGACAAAGAAAAGTAGAAAGAAATGATATTACCAAAGGAAACAAAACAGAAATTATAAAACTGTTTACAATGAAAACATATAAAACCCAAATCAAAAGACATAAATCATAAATGACAAAGTACTGGCATAAAAACTGATTGGAAACCTGATACCATAGTTTACTAAGCACCAAAGAAGAGATTGTTTTTTTCCCAGAGTAATATGTCTAATAAGCTAACTCAACAGGCAGCTGTTTTCTAACTGCTTCTGTTAAGGGCTGAAAGTGATAGTTGTGGACAAGTGCTCTGTTATGCTTTATTGCTTGTGACATTCAAGCAACTCACTAGCACCTTGTATATCCTTTTCATATTGCATTTGGAATCAAAGCTAAACAGAAGGCTGGGAAAGGCTATTAGGCAAAACATCGGATACCAGGATATTTGCAATGAAGGAGTTTGGTGTTTTGATGTTGTTGGGGATGGTCCTGGAAATTCTCTGACATTGAGCAGACTCTCAGCGTCTTCAGGCAGAAACCAACACAGACTAGATTGTCTGAATGGCTATCTATCTCCTCAGACTATCTCAGGGTCTTCAGACTATCTCATGGCCTGAAAGGCTATCTCAGCCTTTCATTCACGGCTTTCCACCTCTTTGGTCTGCGAAGGAACGCAGTCCATACAAGCACAGAAACTGGAGTGAGGACAGTCAGGGGATGTGGTGTGACCAACAGCAGAGCTGTGTCACTCCACCCCTGGGGGAAACCCTATGTGCACCAGCTCCTCAGAGAGATCAGGAATCAGGTTTCCACTCAGCGAGAGATGAGTTCCCTGGTGAGGCCTTACCCTTTGGGATACCTGATAAAGGATCAGTAAAATCAGAAGTGTTTGGGTCATCTTGAACTACAAATTTCCGGGAGCTCGTCAGTTTAGGTCTCCAGGTATCAATCACTTTAGGTGTAATTTCTGGGATACTTGCCATTGTGGTAACAGATGATGAAGATACCTCCATGTCTGTGGTGGCAAACAGATTTTTATTAATGTGAGTAATGCTGACAGATTTCCCTGACTGCTCTGTTGCATTTTTAAGTGAAGTTTCATTCAGTTTTATGAGAAAGCATGTTCTAGGATTTCATAAAAAACACATTCGAAGAGACTACACCAAACCTCTTTCTTGCAAGGGAAAAAGAAAAACTAAAAATTAACCATAAAGACAAATTGAGCAGACTTCAAAACTAGACACACTGAAAATGCTCCTACCGAAGCCCCTACGGTGATTAATGACCCTCCTGGAAAAGGTATTCCAGATCCCAAAAATGAACTGCTACTCTCTCGTTTTTGTGTGAGACGGCATCAGTTCATTTCTTTTTGTGCATATGTCTAAAAGCATTTTCCCGAACAGTTGGGAGACTGCATATCCTTCACTGGGGAACCTACAGGGGAACTTCAGCAGGAAACACCTGGTGAAGTCCACGTGAACACTGTATTTTCCACCCGGTAGAGCAGGCTGTCATGCTCTTATCACCGACCTCCCCATCCTTCTGTGCCCTGAGGCCTCGCACCATCCGTGGTAAAGCACCGAAGCAGGGAGGAACCTCACCTGTGCCTTTACACGCTCAGGGAATTTCTTCCAAAGAATTAGCAGCAACTCACGCAAAAGAAATGGCATTTATAAGCTGAATAAGGATGGTCTGATACATAGAATCTGCCATCCTTTTCTCCCTTCTGAGGAATGACGCTGCTGTGAGCTTTACAAGCAGCAGGAGGACTGGAAGTAACTTAAGCTCTTAGCACGCGTGTTGCTGATTTCCACAGAGTAGATTTCCCCGCAGAATGTAAGCATGCGGTTTTAGGTTAAAATTCCGGAGACCCCCCTTCAGACTGGTGCAGTGGTCACAGATGAAGACTCCAAAACAGATACACATGAACGGGCATGGAGAGCCCACTGAACCACCTTCATACATCAGATACCAGCGTCATTCAACGGGAGCCTTTTGCACACCACCGAGACCACAACATTCAAAGATCCCCCGGGCTCACCGCAAACCATTCAAAAAAAAAGATGTCGAAAATGTAGAAATACACATTTTGGGGAAATGTGTATTTGTTTACTAGGTCTTAGGGAAGGTGAGGAGAGAAGGGGGAAATAATGAAATTCTGCCATCCATTCAGTAGAGATGGCCAGAGGGAGCATCCACAATGCACAGGGGGGAGAGAGAAGAGAAGCTTGGGTGGGCGGGCGGGCGTGCAGCTGGAATGCGGTCTATGTGAATCCGTTTGATTTTTCTTACGGGATGGGCCTTGGTCAATGATGTACTGTTAACATGCTACACAGGGGTGGAGTGCTGAGTAAGAAAAAGTCTTTCAGTACCATTGGTGGGATTATGAGTCAAAGCAGAAACATGAAAGGCTGCCAAACTGCGCAAAAGGAGGGGAGAAGGGGCTGAAAATGCCGAACTGAAGGAAAGAAAAGGTTGTTAATTATCAAAAAAATTAAAAAAAACTAACCAGATGTTGGACCGCCAAATATTTTGTAATCTGGTGTAGTTGAAGTAGGCAAAATTTCTAAAAGAATTAAAGGAACAAGTAATCAGTAAAAAGTAACCAAAAGAAAGCAAAAATTTATGAATTCCAATTAACTAAAAAAGTCAAAAGGAAAGACTATAAATTAAAAGATTAACCTACTGGTTAGACTACCTTTCTCTAGATTTTCTACAAAATTGTAAATGGTGAAGAAAAAAAAAGTAAGATTCTTCTCTAACGCATCCCCATGACCAAACAGCTCAGCTTTTGCGAAGTTTAAGTTAAATGCTAGGTGGTATGTGTCCTGAGTCATTAAAAGGCTGATCGTAAAATAATGTTCACGTGCAAATGCGGTCAAAAAGAAATGCCAGAAGGGAAAGGAAGATCCGGGCTTACCATGGCAGTCCCCTAGGTGGGCCGTGTTGCCGTATTCTGTGTCTTGTTCATATCCTCCAGCGCTGTGGTTATGGAAAGCAAATAAGTCTTCGGTTAACAGCCTTCATAGGGACACAAGTGACAACCAGAGCAGAACCAAGAACACAGACCGATTAGTAAGAATGGGCAGAGAGGGGAAAAATGGACATTTCAACACAGCTTGCTAAAATGCGTATTTCTTCTATTCAACATCTGACCCCTAGAATGTTTATGAGAGGAGAGAATTGTCTGTTCTCGCCACCCATTTCCCTCAGGTATTATCCTGTCTACAATCTCCCTTCCTTATTACAGCCCCTCATTTTTTCTTTTCTTTTCTTTTTTCCTTTCTCCTCTCCTCTCCTTTCTTTTTCTTTTTTCTTCCTTTTCTTTTTTACTTCTCCCACATCAAAAAACGAAAAGAGAGGAAGAAAAGAACAAAAGTAGTACTACTGCCATTTTTCTTTTTTTCTTTTTTTAAAAGATTTTATTTATTTATATGACAGAGAGAGAGAGAGATTATAAGTAGGCAGAGAGAGGGGGAAGCAGGCTCCCGGCTGAGCAGGGAGCCCGATGCGGGGCTCGAGCTCATGAACCCTGAGATCATGACCTGAGCCGAAGGCAGAGGCTTTAACCCACTGAGCCACCCAGGCGCCCCTCTACTGGCATTTTTCTAAAGTGTCTAGCTTTAGAGACCCCAGAGAGGACAGAGGCAGCTCTCAGAAGGTCCTGGCTGACGTGACAGAGCACACTTACAGCATCCCTGGGGTCACTCTGCCACAGGCTCCCTGGCTTAACCAGCCACAGTACGGATCCCGAGATGCAACACAAGACCTGTATAAAACCAAACAGAATGGAACTTGGATTTTCTCATCATCAAAGTTCATGACGCTGCAAGACCCATGGCAGGGAAAGAAACATCAGCTTACTTTTTACAGGATCCGTAACGCTCACAGCGACTGAGGGGGAGGCGAATCACGCAGCTGGAGAATGCCACATACACAGCGTGATGGTCTTTATCCAACTGTAATGAGATGACCTTTCTGTCCTCCTCATTCTCAGCATTACACCTATATTTGAGGATACATTTTGAAGCCATATGTTTAGGAAGTCAAAAGCTACACGAAATATTGGGGTTTGGTTTTGTAATTACTAAGAGCTGGGAGATCCTGAGAGAGATTCTCAGTAGCAAACCAGTTAAGTACATAGTTTGGGAAGTAATAATTCTGTGTTTGATCTTCTGCTGCTCTGCACAATTGTTTCAACTTCAGGTTGGACAAAGGGTTTTTTTTAAGATTGCTTTCTTCTTCTGGTAGAAGGATACTATGTTTATGAAGACCACTTTAGACCACAGGGAAGAAAGAGGACAGTGTTTCAGTGCACTTAAATCTTGCTGTGCTAGATGTTTCTGATCTCTCTTTAGTCTCCTTTGCTCCATTTTGTTTGTTTTAATGGTCCAGTTATCTTTTATATCAGTAGTTGGAAGAACTGTATTGTGAGCTTGTGCTCATGCATACTTGCAACCAGTTGTCTGCTGCAGGCAGCGGCAGAAAATAAGCCTACAGGGGTATCAGGGGTGCGCTGACACGGTCTCATTGCCCATAGGTGAGAAATGAGGGCTAAATGATTTTTAAATTCATCCACTGCCCACCATCCTAGCCCTTGTGGGCTCAGGAAAAACAACAAACGCAGGATTTATTTCACTAAGGAAAAAAACAAAACAAAACAAAAAAACAGAAAGAAAAAACAACCCAAAACACGAATATGCCAAACCACTGCTAATTTCTGGGGCTCAAAGGAAATAACTTGATGAAATACATGCCGGAAAGTTTTGAGCCGAGCTGAAAAGCTTTCTCGTAAAGTATACCTACTTTGCGTGGTTGTATGCTTCAATCTCTTCCAGTAACACACTGTCATTCAAAGAGAAAGGACTGGTCTTTGCCAAAACTTTAAGCACCACGCCAGCTTCAGAGCCAACAAAGATGACTGTGTAGTTCTGGTGGGGCCCAGCGGTGTGGTCAATAGCGATGGCCGTCAGTCTGTACCTGCCGGGGGAGGTGGGCCAAGTCAGAGGGGGAGGCCAAGGGGGAGAGGAGCGGTTAGAGGGTTAGAGGGGAGGGGGCTGCTGGTCCCAGCAGTCTCACCTGATCCGGGTCTTTGTGAACCAGGGCTCGTCAGCAATGGGGGGGACGGCAGAGTCCATCAGCGGGTGGGATTTGATGAACGCCAGGGTCTCGTCAGGGAAATCAATGGAGGTTTTATAAGCTTCGGCAAGGCCATGCTTTGCACAACAGCCAGGCCTGAAAGGAAAACAGTGTGTTTTTTCCCCTCACAAACTGTATCTAAGGGTAAGTGTCCATTCTGAAAGAAGAGGCCAAGAAAGAAAGGAGAGTGAGCAAAACCAGAGGCACAGCGCTCTCTCCCTGCACCCAGCAGGCTCTCCACATTCACCCCCGCGGGGCTCTGTAGACTGGCTCTGTCTGCAGTGCCCCCCCGCCCCCGCCCTGCCGGGGACCCCTTCCTGGCACGGGACGTTGGCCCCCCTGCTCTCTGAGGATGGATGCTTCCGGTGACCAGAGGGTTTTGTCAAAGACGAAAACCACTTTTTTTTTCTTTTTTTTCTTTACCTTGGCTTTGGTACTTTGTCTTCGGGGACTGCTGTCCATACAGAATCTGGGGTTTTCTGTTCTTTAAACCGTCCTTTGAATACTTTTTCAATGTCATCCATGCTAAATGCACACACTGCAGACCCAGGAATGCTGCAAAGGGGGACAGCATCAGGGAAAGCATCAGGCAAAGGAGGCCGGCGCCGGGGTCCCAGGAGCAAGCGCAGAACAGCTCTGTTCTCACCTGTTGAGCTGTGTGGTGAACACGCCGACCACGGTGGGGATGCCATTGATTTGTATGATGTCTGTAACGGACTGCAGGACATCGAAGTAGAAAAAGGAATCTCCGGGGACAGAGCAGTTGAGCCGAGCCTTCAGAAACGAGGTCCAGTGTTTCTCCAGGACCCGCTGGGAGCCACCCATGTCATTTTTACAGATGCGGGCCACACGGGAATACACAGCCTGCCCAGGGGATGAAAGCAAAGCCACAGGGTTATGCGCAGGGAGGGGGAATGGAAACGAAAAGCTGCTATTTAAGGGAGGGACCCAAAAAGTGCTAAAGATAGGTCTGGCTCAAAAGAATCTAGCAATCTTCTCTCTAGGGATTTGTCCGGTAAGAATGTAAACTAGATTTACCCGGGAGAAAAGAGGGCCATTTTCTTGTTCTGCCAAACAAGCTCCCCAAGAAGTGAGCTGTCCGACTGGCTGGGGGCAGGCAAACCATCCCCACAGTTTGCTCCCACTCTGTGGCTTCTATCGTCAATGCCACGTGCCGTCCTTAAACTTGGCAAAAAGAGGCTGTGATGCCTTAAAAGTACACGGGCTTTTCCTGAAGCACTCAAAATTGAATAGGGGCTCTACTTTCCATCCTGCCTTTTGATGCTGAGAAAGAATGAACCATCAACAGATTTCTAAAGCGTTAAGGAAGCATCCGTAGCTCAAGGGCACCTGTAGAACTCTCTGCAATGACAGAAAGAATGAAACCTTCTCAAGTCCCAAGGCTGCTCTTCTCACTCTGGCCATTGTTCAGGTGTTTTCCAGCAATTATTCGCACTTCTCCGCACTCGGCCCTAAACGCACCGAGTGCTGGGAAACATGCAAAGAGCCTAACTCTACCCAGGCGGGCTCGATTCCATGCAGTACAAGTCCAGAATTCAAGTCAAGTGCATATACTTGCCTTGCCTAAATTATTATGTTCTACAGCAATTTCTCGAAAGAAGAAATAGACATAGTTTCCATATTCTATGGCATGAAGAAAATGTGGCTCTGAAAGAAAAATCGAAAACAAACTGGTTCCTAAAGGATAATTCAATTAGCACAAGACCCCGGCTGCTAGCATGACTGACGGACGTCACGCGGCTAAAGCCAGTGAGAACTCCAATACACCAGCGCGCTCAAGGAGTCCCAATATGGGTGTGTTGAAGCTTCACGGAACCCACAGTCTTTCATGTCAGCTAATGGACTGTAAAAAGCCTATGGGAACTGAACTACAGCAGAGGTCTCTGTTTCAACAGATTTATTCATTAACCTCTTTAACTAGGGAAGAGAACTTCTTACACCGAGAATAAAAAATCTTGGTATCTAGACTCCAAAGAACGAAATGGCTCTGCGGAGATGAACTGATCGATTCTCAGCGTTAACTCTGCACGACAGGTAGATGGGAGTGGACAAGGAACGTTATGTGTATTCAGAGGTAGGCACCTAGAAAAGAGATCTTTCTTTTTTGAGGTCAACCAGGATAAACTCGTAGGTGAATCTACTTTCCTGACATGGCTGTTAATTTCCTCTTTCCTTGTCAACACTCCCGTGGGCAACCAAAGCGACTTGTACTTGCTCTAAATAAACAATATAAAGTCATGCTCTGAGTCTCCTGATGCCATGGCTCCTGTTCCCACTTGGCCATCCCACTACCCTTGGCAATCCCACAACGCTGCTTTTCAAGAGTACCTTTTATCCATTTGGAATCATATTTTATTGTACGAAGGGCAGATCCATCACCCATGCTTCGATAGATAACGGCATCGCTGGCCAGGAAGTCAGCCACTGTGGCAGAATATAGCTTCCCATCTGAAACCAGAGTTATAATTGGGGTAAAATAACCATCATTATCCTGTAGTGTGTTATCCTATGCAGTGTGTTATACCTTTTGGAGTTCTTGCACCTGTCATCCCTATATACACAAATACACCTACACCTGACGCTCACGGTCAACCTGGGCCAGGTTGCCCCATGGTATCACCTCATTTTACAGGTTAAGGATCTGAGGATCAAAAAGTTAAGCCACTTATTCAGGGTCATTGACCTAGTTAACAACAGAACCAAGTGTCAGAATGCTCATCGTATGCTCGCTTTTAAATCCTCTTTTTTGGAAATTTTTTCCCCTAGCTCCTAGACTGTGAAAACACCTATATCAAGGTAGCTACCCCAGTTATGAGCTTTTTTCTTCCTCTAAATTCCCTTTTACCTTCAATGCCATTCATCACTTGTATTCATTACACTAAAGGATCTTACCAGCAAAAAGGGCAACGTTGGTTTGTCTGGCATCAAATGGGCATCTTGCCAGGCCACTAATTTCCTCCCCGTCATACTCTAAGGTATTCAACTATAAAAGAAAAATAAATAGCTGGTGTCACATCTGTTCAATGTACCTGTTTGAAGGCAATACTGCTTTATTTGTGCTGAAATTCTATTTGAAGAATTTCGTCTTTATTCTTCCATAGCATTAGAGATAAATGGGTTACAGCAGAAAGGACTCAACTCTAACAGCATGACAGTGAAGAAGAAAAAAAAGTTGATAAGAAAAGCACGCCATATGAAATATACTCACCCTATAGTATCTACACATGGGATTAAACGCATTGGTACCACACACAAAAACCATTTCATCGTTTCTTGGAACAAATACTTTAATAAAGTTGTGGCATTCATCCTAAAGAAAGTAATAATTAAGTTACTATTAGACATTTCATATGCTGACATCGTGGGATGACGTCCACAGAAAGGCTGACTCTGGCAGACAACTTGTCTGTTCTACTTACTTTATGTTTGCCTTTCATAGCACAGTTTTCTCGGTCCTGTTGTCTTGACCGCCATGTCAGTTTCTGTATTAATCAAGCAAAACCAAAGTTCAGTATTTTAACCAAAAATTTTGGGAGGGGAGGGAGAGGTTATCCAAGTTCTGAGGGAATGCAAATAAATTGCACTTGCTTACCTTGCTTGGTATTACTTCTGTTTTGGGGATTTCATTTAAGTTTACTGTATAAACTTGATCCCTGTTGGAAACAAGGCAGCAAGTCATATCATGTGAATGCTTAAAAATGTTAAGCTGCTGCTTCTTGTTTTATTTCTTACAGATCTGCCTTTATTGTATTTTGGAGATCATTTGGATTTTCTCTGTCTCCAACAAAGTCAACAAAGAGGACTTTTTCATTAGTGAGTTGCTTTTATATATCACTGTGGTTAGGGAGCAAAGAAAGCTCTTCTCTTCAGGCATGGGTCAAACAGCTACTGGTATTAGCATAGGCATACTTCTAATATTTGCTTGACTAATTCCAAGTTAAAAAAGAATAAAGAAAGACTTTTTTCCCCCTGCTGCTTTAGGAATAAAGAATGGCGTATGATTTCTTGATAGCAGTAATAAAATAGCACCGCTAAAGGCTTTAGCCCTGTATTTTGTTCCTGGTACACAACACTGACTCTTCTCAGTGAATATTTTTGGCTACTTGCAATTTTTGATCACAATCACATATTAGTTTTTCATGAACTAGACACATTAATGCAAGCACCACAAGAGAAAAGAATTTTAATCTAATAAACCAACGAGAGGAAAATTACCTGCCAGCAATATAAAGTGTGTCTCGAATTTTCAACATCAGCTGAAAGTCCAGCCTGTGCTGGGATTCATTGCCTGAAGGGCGTCCTCTAAAAACCGGATATTGCCTTGAATCTGCAAGTAAAAATGGGCTAAACCATCAGTCAGGATTATAGAGCTGAAGAATCAATATACAGCATTGATTAGCTGTATACACTAGTTGTAGAAGGGTTTTAACTAAATTCCTCTCTTAAGGTCTTGAATATAAATGAATAAAAGACGCTGAATGTTAGCAAATGGTCTTTTTCTTTTAACAGAAAATATATAACCTATACATATATGCTTTAGGAAAACAACCAACAAAGCTGTCCCATTTGCTCCAAACGCTAAGAGATGACTCTGATCAATTCATATGCAAAAACAGTTTTAAGACATATAAAACTCTCTTTCTAAAAACAAATGCACTTAGAGGATCAAAACCAAAAAAGGCTCCCTTCTCAGAAAAAAAGAATGTTCTTTAGATAACTTACAGTGATAATCAACAGTATTGAGGGGTTCGTCATCTTCGGGAAAGCTGACTGCCCTCAGCTGGGAAATCATCAGTAGAAGCATGTAGGCACAAGGCAGGAAGAACCTCATGGTGGGCCAAGATGAAGTCCGAGCTGCCCCTCCTCAGAAATCCCACTCAGCTACCTGGAGAACAGAACCAATTGGGAAAGATCTCTCCGGTGTGATGCAACTTTCTCATTTGTAATCAGTTCAGTTTTCACCACGAGCTCTCTCCAGTGCCCCCCTCCCACCGGGAGCCCTGGCCGTGGTGGGTGAGGTATCTCTGAAAACACAGGCCAAAGATGGCAACGTGCCAGGCCTGATTAAAGCATCTGGTGAGCATACTGAAGTTGTAGTCACATTTGCAAGAGTTTTAGAGGTAACTATGTATGTCATCACAGCAAGATCACCAGAACCACAAACGGAAATGCTGGCTGCTGACTTGGCAAGAAGATGGGCTAAGTTGGGATTAGAATTTTAATTAAACTCCAATCTGCTTCCCTTCCCCCAGCCTGAAATACACCCCGTACAGCTTGTCTCTGCAACACCCCCCCCCTCATAAAATGCCCAAGCTGTCTCACAAATATCCAGGGGGCTGATGGTCCCACCTCATCAGATCCTTGCTAAAGGCATTGCCAGACTCCCAGCATTGCTCTAGCCTTAGCCCTAAATTCTTAAGCAGAACAATTCCCTTAGCTTACTAAGACCAACATGGAAGCAAGGACATGAATGACATTTAGTCAGGGTGAAAGGAGAATTAAAAGAAATGAAATGATTTCACGATCTATCAATTAAGCAGGACAGGATTAAAGCAGCACAGCTGACACCAGACCACTGGGGAAGTCTCTTTTTTTACATAAAACCATTTGGACACAAACCAATACCCTTAGTATGCCTGTCCTCTTAGCTTTATTGAACTTTAGAACCGTAGGGGGCCTTAGGGACCATCTAGTCCAACCCCCTCATTTTTCAGATGAGAAAACCATGGGCTGGAAAAATTAAGGGACTCACTGAATTTCAGGGAGCTTTTTCGAGCACGATCAGGGTACAGACTCACATCATCTGAGTCTCAGCCGGGCTCTTTTCATCAAATTAAATGAGGAAATGAAGTGACCGTTTGTTTTTTTTTTCTTCAAAAATATAGGATTACAAAAAATCTTTTTGGGCTAATGAATATATTCATTATCTTTATTGAAGTGATGTTTCACAGGTGTTTGCATATGTTACATTTTACCAAATTGTACATTTACAATGTGCAATGTATTGTATGTCAGCATCTCAACAAAGCCCATAGCATTAATTGCATAATATTATCCATCAAAAAATGTAAAAAAATCTTTAGCTGTTATTACTTTATTAAAAAAGAAAACCAGGGCTCTGCTGGGCCAACGGGATGGCTTTTTTGAAACTGCAAATGCTCTACTTTGCAACAATACTACCCCGTCCTGGCCACAATTATCACTTACAGCTACTGTAGCGAACAGTGTCGCCGTTAGCTTTATCTCCATTCTCATCTACCTAAGAACTTTAGGAGAGATCATGGGAATCACTTCAAATTCTGGGTGAGTCCATCCACTCAACTGGGTACTTACTATGCCTCTTTTGTCTTCTTAATGTCAAACACACAGATGCACAGGCGTGTAAGCTATGCAATGCTCTCAATGTTTGTCTTTCTAACTAAAGTAGAAGCCAAGTATGTGTGAGTTTTAGAATCCTAGCTTTGCAAAAGAGAGAACGATCTTGCAATACATTTTTTTCTTAAGGGAGGATTAATCCAGCAGTAAGTTAACACATCAAAAATGCCCTGTTAAAAGCATGGCAGAGTGGGACCTGTGGCAGTATCACTTTGTACTCAAGTCGAAAGAGTGTGGATGTTGGCAGTGGTCTGACTTGGGCTTGGTTGGAACTCCGCAATTACTAGCTGATTGACCTGAGGAAGCTGCTTCTGTTTCTCTGAGCTTTCATTTGTCTATTTATAATATGGGGATAATACCACCTTATCCACTGGGTGCAAAGGAAATAAATGTCTGGCTCCCATAAATTCTGAGGAAAGTTAGTCCTCCTCACCCATTCCCTATTGAACACCATGCACATGACCTTGGCCTAAGAATCCAAACAGAGTCTGGGAAAAAGATGTCCTAAAATATTAAATCTATTTGGCCATTTTCTCCCCACAGAGAGTTATTTTAAAATACAAAAGGATTATTTTTAGAATAATTTTCACAACTTGAACTTATTTATCAAACCTAGAAAAGAAGGTAAAAAACAATCACTGTCAATCCGAAAATCCTAACAAAACAACTGTAATGATTTGGTTCTAGTCTTCTCATCACATGCACATAGTTTCAATGACGACAAGGTGACCTCTTTTAACGTACGACTTCTCCTAAAGCAGAGTCTTCCTGTCTCACTTTTCCAGCATGCTTCCTTGTTTCGCCACCTATGCAGACCCTGGAAAGTTGAAGTAGTATAAACACAAGGAAATGTTGCTGTAAGAACAACATTCTGCTATGACCTCAATCCCAAACTTCATCCTCTGGATGGAAAGTCACTGGGCGTTTCTGCTGGGTGTCAGGGGGAAAAGATCAGGAGCACCCATCAATCCTAAAGAAACTTAGAAATATCTGTGAGAAAACAAGAAGCCGATAGTTCTGTGAATCTTTCTGCACCATGACAGGTAACTGAATGGTTCACATCATGTGGGCAGAACTTTGATGTCCCAGACAGCAGGACAGGGAGGGGCCCTCACCAGGAAGGGTGTCTCTCACATCTGTGATTCCAGCATTGAGGCTAAGGATGAAGTCACGGCTGACTCACTGGCAAGCACCAAGTTGCCGGCTGAGCTATCATTTCCTATAACTCACTCAACTCATCTGACACTGCAGAAGGCAATTTCTCCTCATGCCCTACCCCCACCCATCTCATCCTCTAAAAATAAAGCCCCGCCACTAATTGCTTCCTGTCCCTGCATAAAGCTTTATTTTAAAGAATTACTTTCAGATTTGCCATAGAAATTATAAATGGAAGTAGTTAATGTAAAATATATATCAAAGTAAGACTGAGTCGGGAAGGGAAAGATCTAGAAATACCTGCAAGAAATGAACCAGGGAGATTTATTTGTATATAAACCCCTCAGACTATCTGGCTTTAACCTTATTAAAGAAAAATCTCGGAATTCTGGGGCTCAGTAAAATCGTGAGACTAGTTATGCTGTTATGTGAGACTAGTTATGTTCTTCAGAACAAGTCAAGAGGTAGGACAAAATGTTGGTAGAGAATGTAGACCTTGGGGTTTGAAAAGTCTGGTTCAAACTTGTTTGTGCCTTTTACTTCCTGGCTCTGGGACCTTGTTTAAGACTTAACCTCTTAAAGCCTCAGTTTCCTTAAGTGTAAATTAATAAAATTGCCATTACTACCTCCTAGGCTCTTCTGAGGATTAAATGAGACAACCTATATAAAACACCTAACATAGAGCCTGGCCCATAGTAAACGCCTAGTAAATTTTAGTGGGTATTACTATGACTATTATTGTTACATCTTATTGGGCAAAAATGACCCCAGAAGAGGAAAGAAATGTTTATTACTCTTTTATCATATACAACCATTCACAAAAGCATTTATGAATACCATCATAACAATGATAGGGGTGTCCTTAGAGGATTAAGATCCAGTTTCACTGGGGCACCTGGGTGGCTCAGTCATTAAGTGTTTGCCTTCGGCTCAGGTCATGATGCCAGGGTCCTGGGATCAAGCCCCTCATCGGGCTCCCTGCTCAGCGGGAAGCCTGCTTCTCCATCTCCAGCTCCCCCTGTACTCGTGTTCCCTCTCTCACTGTGTCTCTCTCTGACAAATGAATAAATAGAATCTGGAAAAAAAAAAAAAAGATCCAGTTTCACAGACATAGATGTTTTTGAGGAGGAGGAAACCACCTTCCTCATGTGTAAGGGTATAGTAAAGATCATGCCTAAATGAGATTTTTTTCCTTTCAGCCAGAGAATGGGGGAAACTGAGTAAGTATATTTTGTCATTTTTTTGGTATTATATATAGGCATCTCCTACATATATCTGATGCTAAAGCCTAAATATAATGAGGGAAGTTCTTAAAAGCAGTTCAGAGCTGCCAAGATAGCAAGGGTTTGAGTGGCAGAATTCTTGAGAGGTGGGAGGGTGCCAGGAAATGAGCTCCACACTTAGCACTTGATTTCATATTATGGGATTTGTTAATTCTTTTTTTCTTTTTTTAAGATTTACTTTTTTTTTTTATTTGAGAGAGAGAGAGAGAGAGAGAGAGAGAGTGGGAGGAGGGCCAGAGGGAGAGAGTCTTCAAGCAGACTCCCCACTGAGCACAGAACCTGATGTGGGGCTTGATCTCAAGACTCTGAGATCATCACCTGAGCTGAAACCAAGAGTTGGGCACTTAACCAACTGAGCCACCCAGGTGATCCAGGATTTGCTAATTTGTAAGCTACCAAGGGATGAGAGTGTAGCTATAAAGAAAAGCCAGATTTTTAGCAGTATCGAGTTTAGGGCCCACCATGAAGAAGTCCCAATAAATATCTGCAGGCTTTCTTTTGGACCTCTGAAGATCTATACCTTAAGGAGACGAGGCAAACATGAGGTAGACCAAACTGTACAGAAATTCCAACTTGGTCTCCAAAAAACTAAGTCCTGGATTGAATAGATGTAATCTCCTCCCACTCTAGCTCCTTGAATAAAAGACAAGGTGAGTCCTCTCTAGAGGAAAATAGTATTATCTGGAGATTACAGTTTTTTATACAAAATGCTTAACAGCAATTACTAGGTGTTCCAAGAACTAAGACTAAGAGAGAAAGGAAGACAACAGAAATAGGCCTATAGGTAAGCCAGATATTAGAATTATGAGACATCGATTTAAAAAATAATTGTTTATTTTGTCCAAGAAAAAGGTGACAAAATGGAGAATTTCACCAGAGAACTGGACTCTATTAATAAAGAACTAAACGGAAATTTTACAACAAAAAAAAGCACAATCATTAAAGCATTGTAATAGATGTGTTTAGCAATGTATTTCTTATAGCTGAAGAGAAGATTAGTGAACTAGAAGATGGGCTAATAGGAAATATCAAACAGAAACATGGAGAGTAAAAATGTTGGGAAAAACAGACAAGAGAGTAAGAGACACATAGGATCTTATGAAAACATCTACCATCGGAGTGCTGGTGAGTGAAGAGAGAGAGGGAGATGTGGATGGAAGCAACATTTGATGAGATAACTGGTCAAAAACCATAAGTTTCACATTCATGGAACTAGACCTTCTAAATACAAAGAAAAACATACTTAAACACATGATAGTCAAGATGCTGAACACAAAGGAAAAAAATGTTAAAAGCTAAAAGGTATTTTACCTTCAAAGAAGCAAGAATAATTCTGACAGCTGACTTATCGATAGAAATGATAGAATCCAATAGACCATAGAATGACATTTTTAAAGTGCTGAAAAAAAGTAAATTCTTAGGTGAGAGTTCTATTACCAGTGAAAATATTCTTCAAAAATGAGGGCAAAATAAAGACATTTTAGACAGACAAAAGCCAAGAGATTTGTTGTTAGCAAATCCAGACTAAAAGAAATACTGAAAAGGAGTTCTTTACGCAGGATAATGTATAGGGTTTGTTAATAGAAGTTCTTTTTATGTTATAGAATAATGGCCAGATTCGAAATTAATGAACCCCAGATAAATAAATTGGTATAGAGTCTTTGTCTCCTTGAAAATTATATCAGTGCAAAGGAAATGAGAATTCAGAAGTGGAGTAGACCTACTTTATCCCCAGCCCAAAGAACCCAGAAAGATACCGTGCTGATTTTAAAGCTCGGGCTATCTTCTGGGGATGCCACTTCTTGAAGAGGAGCTGTTCTGACTCTCCTACTGCATGTACCTCAGGATCTGAACGGGGCGTGGGTGTCTCCCATTTTCCCAATTACTCCTCCAGATCTTGGAACTTCATGCTCTTCAAAAGAAATCTTTCTATTTGAGGTCCTGCCTCTCCTCCTCCTTTTCAGCCAATAATGTCCTAGTCACTTTCTCTAAGAAAGACTTCTTGAAGACTTCAGTAGCCCCAGTTCCATTCTGGTACTTGTCATCAGCTTTAGCTTCTTCACCTCAAAACGAATCAAGTCAAGGACTGCATGCTTTACTCTCAATCTCTTGTCCCTTCCAGTTTGCTTGTCAGACCATTTATACCATGACTGCTCCTTCTCATCAGGGCCATCAGTCTCCTAACTGATCTCATTTCTTCTCATTCATTAGGCTTCCTCAATCTTGACATATCACTTTACCCATCTTAGATGTAACAGTCAATAGTCAATAATTCCAATAATACTTTAGCCTATATTCAAGACTCCTTCATCCTTTGGATCCTTATCAGGCTTTCTTGTAAAGTTCTTGGATGGACTCAACCCTTCACATTCTGCACCGGCCTCGGGCAGCTGAGCCCCAGTGAAGACACCCACACTCTGTGACAAGATGGTAGTAACATCACAGAGTTCTTGGTCACTGACTACAAGGAGCACTATAATCTGTGGGGATGCTGTTTCTCCAGCAGGTCTGCCCACACCCCAAATGAATAAGTTCAAACTTTTCAATTCTCTTCAAATCCCTCATCTGATCCTTCTCCTCACTCCACTACATTCTTCCCTGCTGCCCCATAGCTACTTCGCTCAGAAAGTAAAAGCCATGAGATAGGAACTTCCTCAATTCCCCCCTCCCCTTCCCATTACCAGTCAGACTCATTGCCTCCTCATCTAGTGTTTCTTCCTTCTGTCCTATTTTAAGAGAAGTTTTCACCCCCTAAGTCCTCTCCATGTGCTTTAAACCCAACCCTTTCTCTCTTTCCTGGAAGAGAAAACATATGAATTATGTTTTTCTCTCTCCAGTAGAGTCTCTAACTTTTTATTGATTAACTACTATCCATCAGCACTTAATTTGTCTAGGCTTCTCTCATCTCGAAAAAAAAGAAAAAAGAAAAATGAAAAAGCTCCTGTGACCCCAGATCCTTCTCTAGCCACCACCTACCTCTTTCCTTTCATTCACAGACACTTAAAGTTCTATATTCTCACTGTTGTCATTTCTTCACCTCCCACTCATTCTTCTACTTCCTATGTTCTAGCTCCTCTCTTAATAACACCTTTCAGTAAAGACCTGATGACCTCCAGGTAGCTAAATGCAATGGATGCTTCTAGCCCTCATATAATTACCCAGTAGCTTTAGACACAGTTGACTGTTCACAGCTTTTCAAAACACCACCATTCCCTGCCTTTCCTTATATGGCATTCTTTTGACCTCTTACCTATTCTGCCTGTCTCTTGTTTGTCTCTCAATCATGTCTAAATGCAATAAGCATTATCTTTCAGAATATAAAGCTTATCATATAATCTCACAATCCTCCAGTAACTTTCTATTACTCTTTGGAGAAAACCCTGATCTTTGTAATGGGGCCATTAAGACTTCCCGTGTTCTAAGTCCTGTCTCTGTCTCCAGTCTTATCTGAGCCTGCCTCCTTCTTTACTTGTGCTTCTACCACCCTGGCCCTGTGTCTGGCCATGGACTGTGTCATTCCACCTACTTCCATCAAGCCTTTGTTTCTACTTTCACTCTGGATGTCCCTTCTTGCCTTCCATCCTTGGCCTAGTTAAGTACTCCTAATTTTTTTTGAGCCTAGGGAAAAAAATTCTTCTCATTGCCTTGGGATAAACATGTCTCACAGTTGTCCGTACTTGAGACAACTGCAAATGAACAGCAAATGAAGGATGAAACAAAACTAATCATGGGCTCTGAATCACCACAAGCCCTACTGAATTTCTCAGGGCAAGATTAGCCTTTCAGAATCCTGTCTAATCTAGATTTATTTACTACTGTTAAATAAATAAAGAACAACTATAACAAAAGGCAGCAGACCCAGAGAATCCTAGCTTCTACTCCCAAACAGCTTTCTTTTAGTTGAGTATGCTGTGAACTAAAGGAAAGAATGGGCGTGGAACCAGAGCTGTAGTGTAAGGGGCACCATTCATTCTCTAGTCTATGAAATTCCAGGGGGCACTATTCACAATGTAGTCCATGAGAATGAGGGAATGACAGCTCCTGGATTTACAGGAGTTATAGGTCTGCTGCCTAACAGCCCCACAGGACAGATGGAAAGGGAGCAATGGGTTTAAGTAGATTGAAAAAGAGCAGAGAGAAGCAAGTTAATTGTTATTCTTTGGAACCTACCAAGACTCAGAAGGTTGTAATCGAAGGTCAATTACAAAAGGTTCATGTTTATCTAACATTTATATGTCTGGATTCTAGGCAGTATGTTCTATGTAGGGCTGTAGATTTTAGTAAGTGCTCAACATCGGTATTTAATGAGAATGATATGACAACCAGGCTGACAACATAGCCTTTTAAATGTAAGAAGATGAGGGGAAGAGATGACGAACCACTACTAGTTCCAGAAGACCCTTAAGCAGAGTTGAGGTGGGTATTCTGGCCCCTTCCGAGGAGCTGGTAGCTCCCTGCATCCAGGCTCACCAAGTGACTCCTGAACAATGGGATCTCTTGGAAGAGCACCAACTCTCTTGTTTAAGGAATCTCTAGTGCCCACCCAGTCTCCTTCACACGGGTTTGGGGACCAGGTGCCATGTACGAACAAATACATCCTCTCTTAATTCTGGGCCAGGAAGAGATGGCTGAAAGGCCCTTGAATCGGAGACCCTTCTGCTCTCTGTGAACTTGGGTAGCCAGGTAAGAGGAAGAGGCTTTGAGCATTGTCATGTTAATGACACTTTATAATCAACCACCTAAAACACTGCCCCGTGGCTTGTTGAGGAAATAATGAATCAGCTCTGACTCACCCTCCACACAGCTGAGTTCCTGCTGACACATCAGAATCTGGAAGGATGTGCATCTTCAAGGAGCAGGGAAGAACCCTTGTGGGGAACTGGAGACTTGGAATAAAGAACACACCAAGGATTCTTCTCCCACTGACACTGGCAGCAGGAGAGGAAAGGGACCAGGAACCAGATTTGGGAACAGAGACTTGCTGTGTGATCCCCGACAAGTCTCTGGCTTGAGTTTCTGCATGTAATAAAAGCGGGGGTGGGGAGGTGGGCTAGAAGTGTAGGAACACCTCTTTCCCTAAGAGTCCATGATCTTCTGAGGGCTGGAGGAGAGAGGACTGCTTCTCCTACCTACTCAGGTAAACATCCTGGTGTAATCCCCATTGCTCCACAGGTTCATTCACCGCAACACGTGAGCATCTCGAGTGACTCCCATCACAGACACACAGTATTTCCCCTGATCCCGAGATGGCCCGTGTTATCCCCCGGTTTCTCACCTCCTTCACCAAGTTCCTCTTAAGAGAGGTCTGAGCTCACTGTCTCCATTTTCTTACTTTTTATTAAATTTTTAACCCACGTCAGTCTAGTTTCAACCCTTGCCCATCAACCACCAAACTGCCAAACCCAACTCAACCCTCATTCTAAATCTTCTTTCATCTCCCCAAGGTATTTAATCATGTTGGTCCCTCCTCAGCTCTTGAATGTAACTTCTGGTTTTCACAGTAATCTCCTTACTTGTCTAGCTACTCTTTCTCCACAAACTTCTCCAACTTGTCTCAACACACTCACTCTTAGATGTGATCCTTCACGGTTCCACTTGGCCCTTCGGAGATTCACCCACACTACACCCACCCTTTTCACTACCGCCAATTGATTGATGAATGCCAAATCCACGTGTCCAGCACAGAGCACATTCCTCAGCTGCAGAGCCAGCTGTCCAAGTCTCTGTCAGATATTTTGACCTCAGTGAAATATAACCACTTTAAATTCAGAAGGTGCAAATCTGAACTTCATATACTTTGCCCTGACTTGTCCTCCTGCTAAATCCCCAGAGCACGGGCTCTGGGCTCAATGTGCCTGGGTTCAAATTCATGCACTATCACTTACCAACCATGTGACCTTGGATATATTACTTCATCTCTCAAAGTCCCAAGTTTTCTCACCTAAAATGAGGATAATTACAGCACTTACATCATTACAATGATTCAGTGAAATAATCTATGCAACACATGTAACAAACCCTTTGCACCTGGTAAGGATCCAATAGTTACTATTATTGTTGTTGTCATTACTGATATTTTTAATATCCTACCCAGTCATTTAAGCCTTAAACCTGAGAGTCACCCCAGATTTCTCCCTCTCTATCATCTTCTCCAATCTGTCAGCACACCCTATTGATTTTTCCCTTCATTGCTCTAGAACACACTCTTAACTGGTTTTTGCTCTTGTAGACTTAAGTTCATTCTCCAAAGGCCACTGGAATGATCTTTCCAAAGCACAAACAGTATCGTGTTACTTTCTTGTCTAAAAACAATTCAATGGTTCCTAAAGGCCTGATGATAAAATACAAATTCATTTTCAAGATTTACAAGGTTCTCTACAATCTGATTCTTGCCAGATTCTGTTTCATCTACCAATACTTCTCCACTTTGATCCCAAAGCAGTGTCTCCTGCAAACACTATTCTCTCCGAAATTCCCTTCTTGGAAACCATTTATTAACTCAAAATGTCCCTGGCCTTTGCCTCTTTCCTATTCCTCCCCTCAACCCCAAATTCCTCTCTTCTGGCCACACTGCTCTCCTAAGGATGGCTAATCATACTGTACTACCATGTAAATTCTTCTATTATGGAACTTATCATATCATAGAAATTACTTTTTTTCACATTTTCTCTATTAAACTTGGATGCTTGAGAGAGAGAGAGTAGATCTTAGTCATCCTCTGTCCCAGCGTCAGGCACAGGGACTGGCACCAAGAGGTCTTCAGCCAGTATTTAATGAACATAGGAAGAGGTAGGTATATGAAAGAGGTTGTACACGTGACGGGACTCGGCTACGGCACAGATGCCACATGAACCTGTCGCTACCATTTCCCCAAACACCTACAGTCTTGAGTCTACAATTGTTGTACTATGACGTTGGCACACAATCCCCATCAGCCCCCAGTTCGTGAGTTTCCAGGTGCTGCAAAACCAAGAGGTTCTTTACAAATGGCAACAGATGCCTCTTTTCACACTTACCCATCATTAACAAATTGCTCTTTGATCCAGGAGTGATGGGTAACATGGGCCAAAGGAGTAAGTGATTTCTGTCACTCCCCCCTGGAATTCCTGTTCGTTTTGCAGCTTTCCCAGAACAAAGGGGAGGAAAGCAGAGCTCTTCCTGAGATTAAAGAACAGGGTCTATGGGACTGGCAGGAAGCCTACCTGACTCTTCACTACCCAACAAACAAAAATAAAAATCAGCCAGCCATTAGGCAGAGATCCTGCAATGGGGAATTCTTTATTTTGGCTGATAGCCTTTTTTCCAGTTAAAAAGTTAAGCAGTGCTAAAGAGTAACGAAGCCAGAAATCAGTATGAATACCTTTCTAAGGTCTTTCCTTTGGGCTAGATTCTGATAGAAGAAAAAAGGAAGTTGGGAGTAGACGCCCTGGAAAGGAGACACGGGCACGCCGCAGGGTACGGAAGCCTGTTGTGTTCTTTATTAATGCCTCGCCTTTATAATCGACGTCTTCCCCAAAGTCGGGTCAATTTTGTTTATTTTCATTTCATTTTACATGCACGAGGAAAGCCGACTATTTTTAAAGTTTTTTTGAAAATTAAAGCAGCTCTTATGTAAGGTTTTCAGTTTAAGTCTGAAATTTTTTAAAGCAAAGCACACTGATATCTCCATCAGTAATGCTTCTGGTCAAATATTAATAATTCAAAAGGGAACTGAACTTAAAAAGAATTGAGCAGGAAGGAACATAAAACAGGATCTAACCTGTCTTTGCCAAATCTTAAGCAAATCAGAAACAGGGATCTCAGGATTTGACCTCTGAGAAGAACCATGGCTCTGGGGAGCAGAATTCTAGTAACAACTTGTCTACGAGTTTTGCCAGTCTGTCCCAACTCAAACTGGGTAACATTTTAAAGGCAAATTGTCCTAGGAACAACCTTCATTTAATGTGAAAATAACACAAGGAAATAGTGAGAGGATGAGCCCCGTATCTAAGCCGAGAGGACCAGACAGATGAGAATCACGTCAACTTCTTTAGAGATGGAGAGGAGGACTCGCTTTGTGAAAACACAAAATATAGGGACCTTCTACGATTGAAAAAGAAAAAAGAAAATTAGATAGCAGAAGATTACCGTGGCAGATACGAACACAACAGTGTGCATTTTTTTCAGGGAGGACCACAGGGCTTTACAGGCTAACCTGGTGACAAGAGAAATTAAAAGCCTTTTCTTTTGTTATCTCCTGCGTACACGGAGCCCCAGGCAGGCCCGGCTGCTCCCCGTGGGCCTCCAGGAAAGGAATCACTCTAGACAAAGGAAGAGCTCAGGGTTCCAAGGCATGACTGAGATGCCAAAGGACTCAGCCTGCCTTCAGAACACTGGCTTATTCTACCAGATGACCTGCTGGGGCTGCCATATGGCCTGCGCCTGCCATTCTGTTCAGGATAATAGGGCCTGGGTCCGTGCCTGGTTCTGCCCTCTGGGCTGGGATGACAGACGTGGAGTATGTTTGCTCTGATTCCACTGACTTGTCTAATCCCGCCACTACGGAGCCTTCGCTTTCGATCTCCTCCATAGAGCCTTTTTCAGGTTTTCAAAGAACATGAATGATACCCAGGCAAGGGAAGACTAAGGAGGAGCTGCTGTTACTATTCCTGGAAGAGAAGAAGCAGATAAATTAAGGGACGTGGGATCTAAGAGTGGTCAAGACAATGCAGAACCTAGAAGTCCCCAGAGTCCAGTTGACCATCGCTGCCAACAACTAGAGCAGCTGCTCAGCGTGAAGGAGTTCGTGTCTTTCCGTTTTATATTCTGCAAACTTCCTCACCAGAGCCTTCCAGGCCATGTCGTGACTTAAAACGAGGGTTTATGCAAAGGTTAAACTCTAACAACCCAGAGAAAGTGTTTTTTTTTTGTTGGTTTTTTTTTTTACATTTTAAAAAAGCCGGGGCACCTGGGTGGCTCAGTGGGTTAGGCCTCTGCCTTCGGCTCAGGTCATGGTCTCAGGGTCCTGGGATCGAGCCCCGCATCCGGCTCTTTCCCCCTCTCTCTCTGCTTGCCTCTCTGCCTACTTGTGATCTCTCTCTCTCTCTCTGTTAAATAAATAAATAAAGTCTTAAAAAAATAAAAAAATAAAAAAATAAAGCCAAAAATTCCTGGTTCAAGTCCTCTGATTTTCATTTGCCAAAAACATGGCCTTTGAATTTGCCTTCTGTATTTGAAAACAGTAATAGCTGCTTGTCTGTGGCAGATATGGGGAATGATCACTAATGGTTCAGAAGGACCTAAAGCATCACCATTATCCACATTCCATTAGGAAACTCAGTTCCACTTGTTTCGAAGAAGGCCCTCCCTGGGCGAAGAGTGCACGGCCTCCGTACTATTGTTGCAACTTCCTGTGAGGTTATAATTATTTCAAAATACTTAAAAAAAAATGTTTTGTCCTACTGATAGAAACAAGAGCCCTCGAGTTACCTGAGCCCCAACAGTTCTGGATGAAAAAAGAAGGTGTCCTCAAGAGTGAGAAGAAATGGCCAGAGGGAATTTCATGGCCGACAAAAGCTCTGGGGGGTGCCCAGCCTGGGTCTGAGTTCGGTTACCTGGGACTCACCTACATACCTCCGTCTGTGCTCCGCAGCTGAGATCTATGAGTTTTTGAAACATCTGGGTCCACAGAGGCACACTGGGAGCGTAGGTAAATCGTGTCAATTCCTGATTTTTTACTAAATCGACTCAGCGCCCAGAGGGTATGAGGAAAGTGCGGAGGGGGGGTGTCCCTTCCTTCTATGAAGTGTGGGGCCTGCCTGAAGTGCGGGGCAAAGCCATACGGGGGTGGGGAACATGGACTCTGGTGCCAGAATGTCCAGCTAGGAGGCCCAGCTTTGCCATTTAACCAGCCGTCTGCCCTTGAGCCAGGGGATTAACTACTCTCTGTACCTTAGTTTCTCTGTAAACTGGGAATAAGGCTGGCTGCTTTCTCAGAGAGTCCCTCAGAGGATTGAATTGAGTTATTAAAAGAGCGTACAGAATTCCCAGCACATGTTAGCGATCGGGTGAGTGGCAGGGACACTGTGCAAGGCTAAAGGTACAACCTTGAGGAAGGGTCGTGTGCTTCTAGCCCTAGTGCTGGAGATAATTATGCTTCACATGTTTTATTACCCTTATCTACATTTATTCTTGCCTGCCTTATGAATCACCTTGGTGGGGGGGGTGGTGGAGTACTAATCTTACCCCTGACATCAAGCACACCTGTAGATAATAGGTAGTTAAGAGGGTGCTTGGGTGGCTCAGTGGGTTAAGCGTCTGCCTTCAGCCCAGGTCATGATTCCAGGGTCCTGGGATTGAGTCCCGAATCAGGCTCCCTGCTCAGTGGGGAGTCTGCTTCTCCTTCTCCCTCTGCCCCTCTGCCCTGCTTGTGCTCTCTTTCTCGCTCTATCTCAAAATCTTAAAAAAAAAAATAGGGAGTTAAGAAATCTGGACTCTACCTTTGATTCAGCTTCAGCTCGCAGAGAGGCCATGAGAAAGTTGATGCACCTGCTCTGGCTTTGGTTTCCTCCTCTGTTAATGAGAGGGTTGGGCTAGAATGTCCTCGGTCTCAAAGGCCCACCTCCAAGTCGTTAGATTTTATGATTCTGAGTTTGGTGCCTGGTTTGAGAAGGGCTCCTTACCAAAATCAAAATAATTCTCAATTCACAATTCTAAATTTTTCCTATAGCATTGATGTTGCCTAGGATACAAAATTCAAGTACTCCCTCTGATCCCCAAGACCGGGGACCATGGTGATCCCTGCCTCTGATCCAGGATCGTAATGCCAAACCACAAACGGGCTTCCCAGTACAAACCGATGTGCTGAACACGGAATGAGTCTCCACTGGCATTATGAACGTGGACCTGGCATTGTGATGGTCTCCCAGATGAAATGGCACAGGGTTCATTTTTTTCCCTCCCAATCATGTGGCTTTGGGAAACACTAGCTTTAAGTGCTGCTTTGAGCTTCCCCAGATCCGGGGATCGGGAAGGGCAAGCCTGGGAATTAGCCTAATTACCTTTGGAGGGAAAGGTGTGGCTGGCTTTCCTTTTCACCACTTAAACTTACTATAGACTTGCAGCTCCTTGGTAAAAAGCATTATAAAACTAGGGAAGGTGGAGGGTTTGGGGTCTTTTGTATAAAGGACACAGGGACAAAGTGGGATTATAACAAGAATAAGTAAAGACCTCTACCAGAACTTGGGGAAAGAAAACAGGAGGGACCCCTGGGTTTCTTCCCAAGTTGTGTCTATTCCAAGCGGGGGCTAGAGGGAAAGCTGCCTCATTCGTGTTGCACCTACCAAAGGTTCCAGAGAGTCTTCAGGGTAGTGGGAACTCAAGGAGAGGCACCCATTAACACAGGCACAGTGTTCACCCGAGTCGGGGTGGGGGCGCCGTTTTCAGAGGCCCTCTAATCAAAAGTTGGCAGGCCCTAAGCTCTAGCTGAAGTGAGTCCCTAACACCTTCTCTGCTTTCTGTGTCTCTCTGCAGCACCCACCCTTCCTCCAGAGGAGGAAAGAGGGCGCTGTGGAGCAGCCCCGGGCTGGGCGGCCAGGGCTCCAGGGGCACGTGTGGACTAGCCTGGCCTCCTGCACTCTCAGGCCGGCCCCATTGCCTCCTCTGAGGTGAGATCCAGGAGCACGGCTGCTGATTGCCTTGCCAGGGTTTTTTAAAGGGGACAAGTGAGAAAATGGAAGCAAAAATATTCTGTCAGTTGTAAAGGCGCTATACAAGCGTGAAGAGGGAGTATTATTATCAGTGCTTTATTTAGTAGCAGTTTGCATCAGCACCATATTCTGACACCGCTGACGCTTTGGCTCCAATACCTATGAACCTTCCTCATTCCACAAACGCAGCTGCTCCACGAGGTACCCTCCCTGCTGGGCCTCCTGCCCTTTGCCCCTGCTGTTCTCTGGCCCCGGAAGCCCTTCTTGAGTGAGGCTGCTCTGACTGGCAAGTTCCTAATCGTGCCTGAGGGCCATCACCCTTTTCCATCTCCCTCTGGTCTCCTTTCACAGCACCCCAACCATCTCAGCCAGGGATTTGCCATGGTGGGGAGCACCGGCCACCTACTTCCTTGCCTTTTTGATTAGAATATGAGTCCCTGGAAGGCAGGATCTATGACTTATTAGTGGAAATCTGCTCACAGGCCAGTACATGAGATGTTTCCTGGGCCTGCTCCTCTAGTTTGCCATCAGTAACATACAAATTTGGTTTACATGCTCCACCCCCAGAGCTGTGTGTAATCTGCCCACAGACACTGGAGTCTAGAGAAATAGACGTGATAGTGATCACGACAGGCCATAGGTGAATGCTAAGGAGGCATGAGGCATGCTGCTAAGCAACCCCCCAGGCTGCTGGTGCTATTTTCCCAAATTTGCAGATGAGCAAATAAAAGAGGCAATCTACCTTCGGTCCCCAAACTAAACAGTGGGGCTTAAGTCAGCTGGACTCCAACATCTATGGTCTTAATCACACCAGGAAAAGATAATGCCGAAGGAATGGAAAAGAGAGGGGAAGAAAGGCATTTGTCATTTACTAAGAAAAGAATATCCTATTTTTAGCTTGACTTCATTATTGTTGTTTTAAGATGCGAACAGCACTATTTCCCCTACATCCCTTCTTCTAGTCTAATGACCTAGCAGGTAATGGCAGCAGACAAATAAAGTTTCTATGAAACAGTAAAATACTAACAGAGGACTTTCACACAGGAGAGAGCCAAGACCCTGCCTCCCTAAGTCTTGGGGGTTGGCATCCACCTCTTCCTCCCATCTGCACCTTGGAAGTGGCCAGAGATCTCTTCCCAACCATCCTTGACTCAGCAGCAAAGGCTTTAAACGGTTTCTGGGGATGACAGGGCAAGGGTGCAGCAGGGATTCACCCCCAGAGCCACGGAATCTCCTTGTCCTGATGCTACTCTGTGGACACAAATTAGGGTGGAGGGCCCGACAGATCCCTTTGCTCCCAAGTCCTTCAAAGCTAAAGAAAGCTTCGCTTGGGAACCCCTTCCATTAAATGTCTGGCGGGCCAAGCAGAGTAGATGTGAGGGGGAAGCATGTACAAAGTAAGTCTCCACCTCTAGAGAGCTTGTCTACTTTTTTTTTTTTTACTTTCTGTCTCCAAGGACCAGTAAGAGAAGAGCGAAGGTGAAATTCTCACTTACACCCCATCTTAACCCCATGAAATGACTGGAAAAGGACTGTCATTGTGTGGAACCCAAGGAAAGAACACTGGGATGATGGTCCATTTCGTGCCATCCCTGGGAATAAACACCCTCACACAATTCAGTGAGAAAACAAGCTTTCAGAATATTCTGGCTCTACCACCCACTAGCTGTGTGACCTTGGAAAAACGACTTCACCTTGTATCTGTAAAAAACAGAAGATGATTCCACTTGTCTTAAAGGATTTTTCTGAGCGTTATAGGCTCGATATACAGTAAACCTTGAAAACTGTGCCTGGTGAATAAGTATTAGCCGTTCATATGGTTATTGCTGTTAGTATGATTATTAGCATCACTCTGCTTTCTCTCTGCTCTGTCCCATGACCTGCGATAATCTCACCTATTCTGAAGATAAACTCTAGAGATTATAGTTCCAAATTCTCTCTTGTAATAATCTTTGGAATACAGGACAAATAAACTAACTTCAAATTAATTTCCCTTTTCGTGACACTAGTAATAGAAACACCTAAGTCAACCACTCAGCATTTAGACAAGATTCTCATAAAGATGGCTGTCGGCACATTAGAAGTTAAGCATTTTGCCAATATAAATGCACCAAATATACCTACTGTCATTATTCTTGAGACTTATCACATACTCAAGATCATCTTTAATATCTATCTTAATAGAAAAGAGCCATGGCAACAGATGATAATAGCACCGAGACCTGGCTTCCTGAAGAAGGCTAGATAATCGAAGGAATACTGCTACATTCCCAGTAGCAGAAAAGGCTGTCCAAGAGACCCTGGACTGAATTCTTTGTGAGAAAGGTAAATGGAGGCAATGGAGACCTCACTCCTGATGCATTCTGGAAAGCAGGGGTGGCAGTTAGTGCTACAATAAATCCCAGTCCATCATGTCCCAGGTATCTAGATGTTCAGACTCTCAAAGGGCTAGAAACTCTGTACAGTGATTTAAAAACATAGCACCCAAATATTTTTATACTGTGCCCGTTTAAAAGTGGATATATATATCCTCCCCTTGAATTTAGGATGTGACTACTTGAATAATGGAATATGGTAGAAGTGATACATCAGTTTTTGGGCCCTGAACGTCATAAATGGGCAGCGTCCACTTCCTATTCCTTCAGACACCTGATGTTGAACCAGCCACCATTGTATGAGGAAGCTCAAGATGCTCATGGAAAAGGCTTCGTGAAGAAGCTCCTGTAGAGAGGAACTCAGGCCAGTGCTAGCTGAATTCTCTGCTGACGAGTGACACTGGCCCCCATGTGAGTGGGCCGTCTCAGAATTGGATCCCAGAGCCCAGGCTGAGCCATCCCAGATGATACTATGTGGAGCAGAGTAGTATCCGCCAAAATGTAGATTCATGAGTCAAATCAATGATTTTTTTTTAAGTAAATGCTGTGTCCAATGTGGGGCTAGAACTCATGACCCCAAGATCAAAAGATCCACCGACTGAGCCAGCCACGCTGCTACCCTGCACCCGACTTTTTGTTTCAAACATCTGGTTTGGGCATGGTTTCTAATGCAGTTAGGTAACATATATTCCATGTTTAGGGGAGAATCCCTTCCTAGATCCTTTCTAGGTATTCTCTCTATCTTGAAATATTGCTTTCTTTGCTTTCTCCTTGTAGACCAGCAAAAACCTAAAATTAGCTGTCAGATATATTGCAGAAGACAGTAGTTTTCAGATTGTTTGTCTATGTGTCAAATAGTACAAAACTTGTCCCTGAAATGTTTTGTCTCAGTCTCTTAAGATAATGTCTTCTTGTTATTTTTTTTATAAGATTTTATCCATTTATTTATTTGAAGAAAGAGAGAGAGAGAGAGTGAGCTCAAGCAGAGGGAGGGGCAGAGGGAAAGAATCTCAAGCAGACTCCCTGGTGAGTGCAGGGCCTGACACGGGGCTCGATCTCATGACCCTGAGATCATGACCTGAGCCAAAATCAAGAGTGGGACATTTTACCAACTAAGCCACCCAGGTGCCCCTTCTTATTATTAATCATAGAAAAGCAAATTATATCAATGAGGTAAAATCTCGAATTAGCTTTTTTTTTTTTAAAGGATACTATTTAATGCTGGTGAACTTGGGATGAGGTCAATATGCTGTGCATGGCACGGTAACTTAGGACAACCATTGAGAAAACAATTTGACAACGTGCACTGAACACACACACCCATCCACATACATTAGCCATACTAACCTTTGGCTCAGTAATTTTGCCTCTAATGATTTATCCTAAGCAAATAATCTAAAGTAAGAAGAAAAAAAAGGAACCTTACTAGAGGAAGATGCTCATCGTAGCCTTATTTATCATGGTGAAAAAATTGGAAGCAGGCTAAATTTCTAAACACAGAGAAGAAATTAAAATAAAAGCAAATTAAATCAGCTGTGTGGAAGATTATGCAACCACTAAGATGATAACAAGGAAGACGAGACATCCTCAGCTTATGATGTAATACTAAGTAGAAGAAAAATCAGAATATGAAATTGTATATATGCTGAGTACAACTTTATAAAGACAGAGATACATATAAATGCATATTAAAATGGAAAAGATAAAAAATTAAGTTATTTTATATAATAGTTTATATTAGGTTTTCTCCCCTTTGAAAGAAAACTTTGTATTTTTTTAATGTTTAAAGAAGGTGGGATGGAGAGTAATCCATTAAAAAAATTAAAATTACCCTTCAACTCAATTAAATAGAGCATTTTCTTGGTCAAGATGGTTGTTATTGCCCTTCTGGCAAATAAAACCAACAACTAATACTTGGATCCCATGGAAAAGAACTTATTTTAGATGGTAACTTCCTAGACAATAAGTAACTCTATCACTTTGTATCATATTTATCCTCTGGGTGTTCAGTAAGAGAAAATGGAGGTAATTCAGAAATTCCAGTTAAATGAGCACATTATATTTTTGGCTTTGTTCCTCACCCCTTCTAACCTCCTACTTTTCTCTTCCTAGACTTTCAGAATATAAAGTACTAAAATAAAACCAGCAACAACAGTTTCTATTTTTAGAGTGAACCTTAATCCAATTTTCACCAAGATCCATGCCAATTCAAAATCACTGCTCTTCTCTCGGTGCTAGTAATACACTGATTGTCTTTTGCATTAAAATTTAAGAATTACAGTCACATAGGAGAAAGAAAACTCGGCTTAGACTTCTCAGTGGTCCAATGTACACCAGCAAAAGCAAATGGAAAACTGATTGCAACTGTGTTCTTGGATATTTAAAGCCAACACCATTTTTACCCCAATGGCTCAAATACGAGCATCAAGGTCTCCTTTCTCGGCTCTAAAAATATGCACAGGAAAGTGGAGAAGGAAGACCTGGCCTATTCGGATCCCAAATTTCCACTTACACCCCTGTGAGTGGAGGGGCAGGAAGTAAGAACATTTCCTGTGCCAGCTTTCTTGCTCACTGCTGTAGTCATCCCCCCTCCTTCAGCATGACCCAAATAAGTGACCATCTAAGTGTCAGATTAACTTTTATTCGAATGTGTAGCAAAACATTGAGTATATGGTTTTATAAACTAATTTCCAAGCAGAACTGTTCATATAATACCTTAGAGATAAATAGCTGCTGGAACTCTGAATCTATTTCAGAATTTGGTCACACTGAGCCATTTTTCTTAGTCATAAAATAAATACCATGGCAGATAAGGATAATTCGGTACTTTTGCCATTGGTTGTTAGAGCAACTAGAAGTCAGACTTCAGCGCTCACTGTAGCCCTTTACAAATCAGCCCACTCAATACTAATGCAAATGTAAACACATCATTCTGCCAACCATTGGGGCCAAAGGATATCTCCGGAGCTAATATGTGAACTCCCATTTGGTTCCAAGGCTTCTAAGCTAAGCATCCTATTGCCACAGTAAACCAGGCAGAAGTCAAGATGTTCTCCATCAGCAGAAAATAAAGTTAAACAAAGTCGAATTAAATTGAAATAAGTAAATATAAACAAACCCCTAAACTGGGTAAGTTTTAGGAGGCCCAAAGAACAGGATACTTGTAGCTCTTGAAAGTTGAAAAATTACCACTCCCTCTCTTTCTGTCTCTCTCACACACACAAACATTTGAGCTCTTTAAAAGAATCTACATTAACACCTCTTGATCAGGGTCAAAGTAAAAATTGCTTAATATTTAAGTGATGAAATCCACAGCACTAAGCATCAAGGCTTTGATCGTAATTGGCTCCTGCTACTGTGACTTACACCGAAGTTGTTTGTGGGCTTTTTAACACTACAGACAGGCTCCCCATCTCTGGGCTCTAACAGGCCAGCAGCATGCCTATAAAGTAGGAGAGGCCCACTTGATGATGCAAATGTTCAGGCGGGTGATTAGAGACAGCCTGAGCACCGAATTTTCTTGTGATCTAAAATTTGCTAAAGTAGAAGGTGCTTTCAGGCAAAACTCACAGTGTATCTAAGAATGATGGCTGCTGAATCTCAGTTAATTTAGAGGATTTTTTTCTTTGAAATGTCTTTATTCAATGCAATTTGCCGGTGACCTGGACTTGATAAGAAAACATGAGTATGTCTGAAATCCGTGCTTGCCGTGAAATAGATGTAGGTTTTTTTTTTTTTTTTAAAGATTTTTTATTTATTTATTTGACAGAGAGAGAGAATGAGATCACAAGTAGACAGAGAGGCAGGCAGAGAGAGGGAGGGAAGCAGGCTCCCCGCTGAGCAGAGAGACCGATGCGGGGCTCGATCCCAGGCCCCGGAGATCACGACCTGAGCTGAAGGCAGAGGCTTTAACCCACTGAGCCATCCAGGCACCCCTAGATGTAAGTTTTAATACAGAATTTGTACCTCTCAGAGGTGAACCAGGAGAGATCTTGGTTCTTACACTGAGTAAATGCAGATTCAACGGTGGTGCCTTGCCTTATTTCTTATACCTCGGAGACACTGGGTCTCTGTACATATCCGGGCCGCCGTGAGGATGGTGGCACCCTTCTAAAAGTTAATACTGAGTGTAAGACGACATGGAATATACCTTGAGTTGGCATTGACTTGGTGTCGCATTGTGGAGCCTGTTTTAATTGGTCAGTGCCCAGGCCAAAGGGCTGGCTAAATATTTTGATTATCACCTTGCAATAAACCAAACTTCATGGGTTGTAAATTAGGAAATTCTCAAAGATGCCAATATTTGTATAGCAGAATTTTAAGTTCTTAGATATGGATTTATTTTTACGTGCGGCAGAAGTACTGGAGTGAGTTAAGTCTCCTCTGGGATATTAGCCTAAAAATCTACACAGAGGGAAGGACAGATCCAAATGCAATGAGCGGAATAATGCCAATGCTCAAGGAATTTGATTTTATGTTGTAAAACTATCAAACAGCAGGTAGGCCTAGTCTAGAGGTCAAAGGTTTCAACAAGAGCCCTGATTTCAACTTTTTTTTTTTTTCTTTTGGTCTCCTAATCCCCATGTCTTAATACCAAGTTTTGAGAGTGTGATCATCACAGTCATAATCCAAATGCAGGTCTGACATAATTTTATACTAGTATCTTGGTCTACTGAAGTGTGAGGATTGCCAGCAGTGACCCTCGAGGCCATGCTATTCTGCCTTAGCTTACACCTGAGAGAACCAATGCCCAGGGAAACTAGGTGGCTTGTCTGAGTATATGATGCAGTGGGAACTCAGCCCCAGAGTCTGGGATTCTTTACAACTCACATGTGTCTACTCAGATCGATATAAAACAAATGTTCATGGGTGAAAAGGAGCCATAAGGATGGGCCACGTGATTTTCAGGGACCAGTGCAAAATGAAAATGTAGAGGTCCTAATCAAAAAATCATTAAGAATTTTAAGATAGCTACAGAAGAGCATTCTGTATGGGGCCAAGTGTGAGTGCACAGGTAACACACCCAGGAAACTGACCCTGGGTGCTCTGATTTCATTATTTACTGGACACGGACTCTTGGAAGGCAAAGGGGAAGAAAGGCTCCATGAACACTGAAAATGCTCAAAAATTATCACATGGATAAGTGAATGAATGACGACGCCCACGAGTGAATGCACCTAGGAAAGAATGTACCTAGGAAATTACTACTAGGACTCAGGAGCAGGTTGAGTTAATGTAATAAGTCAACATGAGAACTTGGTCCATTCTTTAAGTGTCACAATTCATAATCTAAAAATACTGTGTAACATAATCAACCTTTCCAGCCCCGACACAAATAAGTTGCCAGAATTACGTCCAACATGTGAGTGGCCACGTGTGCATGTGGTAGGCATTACTGTGCTATTCTGTGCCCAAGAAATCCTAACTGCTTGCCAGAACTGTTTTGTATTTTTTTCTCTCTTTTTGCATTTAGAAGTATCCATCCAGATATATTTTATGGAACCCATCCATGTGCAAAATCTATAAGCCCTTCAGATATGAATATTTCCTATATTGCCAGGCATCCTTGATTTAAAAACAATAGTAATAATAATAAAACTACTACAATTTATTGAGTTTTTATTATGTCAGATAGCATGCCAAGTGCTTTGAATGTATTTCCTCCTGAAGAGGACCTCATAACATCTCTATGAGGTAGATATATTACCCTGATTTTCCAGAGAGGAAAACCAGGCTCTGAGAGGTTGAATGGCAGAATCAGAATTTGACCTTAGGACTATTTGGATTCGTGGAGACTCATTGTTCTTTGAAAGGAAAATAGTACAAGTTGGACATACCGAGAACAGCAGAGCGGGACCTATTGCCTGACTTGAAAGAATGAGACTTTTATTTGATAAGGCCTGAGTGAAGTTTCACTTTGGTGAACAGGAACGAAAATCTAGATGGTTAATTTTCAGCTTACTACAAAGGCAGATCAGTTGTACAAAGACAGGTGGAGGAGGAGCCCCCTTGCCCACATTTTATGGGGACTTTGGCCTGATTTATCGCATTATTGTACCAGGAAAAGAGGTTAGCAGCGTAACATCACAGAGTAAGAGGAGGCTCAGAGCCAAGCAAAGATTTCCTCCCAGGTAGTCTGTAGTATGTTTCATTAAGAGACAAGAAAAAGATTTAGAAAAAATATGCATAACTTTCCTTGGTAGATACAGATTTACAATGTGTAATAGAAACATAGGAATCATTAACTTGAGAGATTCAGGGGTTAATTGTTTTTTGAAGTAGGAATCATAAGAAAATGTGAGTTTATAATCATGAAATGTCTCAGAATTGAAGAAAATATAGATAGTGTTTCTGTCTCTAACTCTCAGGAAATAAAAGTGCCTTCATAATTATGGCTTCTATTTATTATGACGTTTCAAAGTGTTTATCTGGCAGGAGTATCTTATTTCTTATTTAAAACAAGCTATGGAAAAAATAAGGAAAAAATCTGGAAGCGTAGCAAAAGCAAATTCATTTTATATATATTCTGTCCACATTTTGTAGCATTGTCCTTCAATGTCATACCTTTTATATTTTTTAATTGCCTGATTAAATAAAAAGGCTGTTTTAGGTATGCAAAATTTTCAAATAACGGCAGAAAAATATTTCTGGCCAAACACCAAAGTTTTATAGCTTGAGCACACTCATGAATATGTCAATGTAATATACACTATGTCTACATAATATGCACATATAACAAGGTGATACATACAAATAATTTGTAACAGAATGCTTATTTTGTTCATGTGTCCATCCAATGGTAAGAGAGTCTCCCCCATCTAAGTCCTTTGGGGTGGTCCCATTCCCCTGCCCAAGACTGCTTTAGGCTTCAGCCATGAGCAGATGTCATGACTCTATGCACAGAGACCAAGGAGAAATGTGTTACTAGGATAGGTTTCTTAGTTAGACTTGGTCTCTTGATTCACTGGATACTCACTTGGAACGTGCCAGTTTTACTGGAAATATGAAAAGAGCTAGCCAAGGACAGGATGACAGGCTGGGAATGGCAGAGAATACAGAAAGCACCTGAGTCTTTGATGACATCGTTGAATCAAAGAATTTACCAATCCTGGAGCCACCCACCTCAGGACTTCTTTTTATGTGACTTAATATACATGTCCTCATTGTTGAAGCAACTTGAGATGGGTTTTCTGCTACTTGTAGCCAAATGCAACATGACTGACAGCTATTATGTCCGAAGAACTATTCTGGCCAATTTCCATGCATTATCTCTAATTCATTTCACATCTTTAAGCTAAGGGATATTTTCTCCATTTAACAGAAAAGGAAACTAAGACTTGGAGAAACTAATCATATACTGACATGCAGTTATTGGATAGGACAGGATTCCAACCTTAGTCTGCTTGACTTTGAAAGTTATCATTTAAAATCTCTGTATGTGGGGCACCTGGGTGGCTCAGTCAGTTAAGGGTCTGACTCTTGATTTCAGCTCAGGTCATGATCACAGGGTTCTGAGACTGAGCTTGCTTAAGCTTCTCTCTCCCTTTCTCTCTGCCCCTCCCTTCTCTCAATCTAAAAAAAAAAAAAATAGCTTCTAAAATCTCTGTATGCCTTTGTGTACATGTGTGGTGGTACTGCATTTTTATGTATTTTTATGTATGTCCACACTTATATACCCAAGGTGAAGGTGTTATCTGTGGTAGCCCATCATTTATCACATTTTTCAGTCTTTGAAATGTTAAGATGTTATAAACATAAATATGTTTAACATAAAAATGTTAAAAAGACTGAGGCAGAATCGAGGGAATATTCGATAAAATAAAGCAAATGGGAAGAACTGGGAAAAGGAATCATTACCAGGTTTCCTTTTCCATGGGGATTACTTATTTTCCTTCTCATGGAATTCCAGCTCTGTCCTTGCGGCTAGCTGAGACATCAACATTGCGCCGGGTGACATCTGCATTAAAGACTTATCAACCTGTATGGATACCATTGATGAGTAGGAATGTCATAAGGGAGATACGTGTCTCTACAGAAAATACCCAACCAAAGATGGCAAATTTGCTGGATAGGGGCTACCATGCATCTTCCGTTTTCACATTAGACCGTCCTAATCAATCGAAGCATTTCTTTTTCTCCCTGACCTTGGATGTAGACCCACAGACTTTTTTAACACTAGCTGTGGCAGCAGCTGCCAATCAGTCAGGTGTGGCTCTCTACTTGGAAACTCATTTGCCCTGTGTGTCCTACATGTTCCGCAGGGTATGGCTCTTCAGGGACATAACTGAAATTACAGGGAAATTGTGCCATGCTAGCTTATCAACCCGAGAGCTGAATGAGGGGAAATTACTGCTAACTGAAAATATTATCTATGTAGTTCTGAAAATTGAGTCTAAAAACTGTATTAGCAGCAATGAAGTTTAAGTGATCCCGAAAGAAAAGGGCAAAGTGTTGTAAAATATAAATGGCAATAATAAATTTGAAAGTTGGACTATTTGTGTGTCTGTCTCTTTTTTAAAGATTAGCTATATGCACATTTGTGAAGTGAATGCATATTTTGAAAAATCACCATTGGATTCAATCCTATCACCTAGCTAATTAAAATATGAAAATAAATATAGCATTAAGGAATCTTACTACTAGAAAGAATCTTGGAGATTCTTTAGACTCTCTCTGCTGCCCATCCCCCGCTCACTTTGTTCTAATGAGAAAACTAAGGGCAGCAAGGCCACTGCCTTGCCCACAGATATCTGCTAATTCCATTAAAACATTTTCCTCATAGTCCCCCCAAAATGACCCTCTGTCCCCCCAGCTCTCCTCCTTTATTAGGTCACCCCATGAAAGACAACTGGATTCAGGGAATCTCTAAATGCAGTTGATCAGGGAAATAATATTCATCCTCACAAGAAATAAATGAAAGACCATATACAGTATGTTGAGTACAAAGTAGGACATGAAGATCAGTGTAGTGAGTGTGTTTTGTTACTGCTATAATGTTTATTTTTAAAAGCCCCCAATTGATTATTCTCAAAGTTACAGGGCCCTCCTGAGCACTTACATTCTATGACTTTATTGTTTCTTCCACTGATGGAACCAAGGAGGTTTTTGAGTGAGTGGTTCAGTTGTGGGCTTTGAAGTCAGACAGGTGAGGGCATGAATCCTGATTCTGCCAGGGCCTGCTTCTGGTGAGGTACTCAACTGCCGCAGACAGAATAATGTCCCCACCCCTCCCCAAAGATGTACACACCCTAATCCCTGAACCTGTGAAGAGGCTACTTTACCTGGCAAGAGAGCCTTTGTATACGTGATTAAGTAAAGGCTTTGAAAATAGAGAGATTTTCATGGATTACCCGGGGGAGGGGGGCTAGGTAATCATCAGGGTCCTGAAGAGACGGAAGGGGGAGGCACACAGCCAGGAAGGAGCTGTGACTCTAGAAGCAGAAGCTGGTGTCAGGGATGGCTGGCTTTGACTTGGAGAAGGGACCACAAGTGAAGAAAGGAAGGCAGTTTCCAGAAGCTGGAAAAAATGGGGAAATGGCTTCATCCCTAGGGCCCTGCGGACACATTGCCTTTAGCCCAGTGACACCCATTTCGGTCTTCTTACATCCAGAACTGTGAGGTAATACAGTCGCGTTGTTTTAGGCCTCTGAAGCTGTGAGGATTTGGTGCCACAGCAATGGGAAACTAACTGACACTCCTGCGCATATGTCCTCATCTATGAAATGGGAGTAAAAAAAGTATGTGCCCCAAAGGGCTGCTGCAAGGATTTTATTAAGGGAATATAAAGAAAACACGTTAGCACTTTGCAGAGATTAAAAACTCCATGAATGTTCACTGTCATTATACAAGTGATATCATCACATAGACCAGGGATTTATATAGTGCTGATTAGAATAAATGGTAATTCCATAAAGTATAATTCATTCTATCATAATAATACCTTACATCTGAGCAACACTCATCTGACTTTTATGAAGCCTGTTCACCTCCGCTGTCTCACATGATGCTTGCTAAAATTGTGACTCCAGAGATGAAGAGACTGAGGGTCAGAGGGGACGGTGTTTTCCTCAGTCACTCAGAGAGCACTCTGTTGGCCAGAGCTGGAGTCCAGGTCATCTGATTCCAGATTATGGTACACTCCCCATCTCATCGTGTGGCTTACAGATATACATGGGCATGGTATGCAGAATCTTAATATGAAACAAAAATGATAAAGCCAAATGATGATGGGGTTATTCATCGCACACCAGACCATTTCCCATATGATCTCACCCAGCGACGTCTTCTGCCGGGGCCTCCAGCTGCCCCCCCCAACCCCCCAAGCACTGCCTGAGTACTCTCTCTAATGCATCTAGTCAATTGTGCAAAGCACAAGGGAAAAAATTCCATCCTGACCGCAGCAGGCAATCACCTTATGCCCTGAAGCATGAAGTTTGATTACCCTTATCTCAGTTTATCATTAAATCAAAAACTGTTGCTATGAATACTGGCCTAGGACTCCATTTATGAAATGATATAGGCCAGTCAGCAGAAATAAGTGAGTGCCCTTTTTCTTTCTTAATTTCTGCTCACTGTGAAGATTTTTTTTTTTTTTTTTTGAACGAAGGGAGGAAAAAAAGCCTCTTTAGCTTTGGACAGATTTTATTACTTTCTTCACTCTTTCATGAATTAGCCAGGATGCCTCTGGCTCATCGCCATTCTCCCCTTGCTGTAGGCAAGAGGTTTCAGATCTGATACCCAGTGGCCTACCAATGCTAGCCTTGAAGACTGCACCTTGTTTGGCGGGGTGTGGGGGGGGGGGGACCTGCACTCTGGCCACACCAGAACACCATTTATCAAAGCATGGCCAAGGGACTGCAGGGTGTGGGTCACCTGAACTTTTCGCTGCACATGCAGACTCTGGACCCAGCAGAACAGAGCTATTAGTGCTGGGGCCCTGGGAATCTGCATTTTAGCACTCTGTGATACTGATGAGTTTTATCACTGAAGGGCCACTGGTAGATATCGAAGGTATAGGTCATGACAGCAATGGTCTGGGAATGTGCCTGGATTTCCCTGGTGCTATTCAGGTTTTCATCAGCCCAGGGGGCAACCAGCATAGAACATATATGACAATCATCTCTATCGGCCTTCATTACAACCAACAGTAGAAGCCAGATTTCTGAGGTCATGAATCCCAAATGGCTGACATCAGGGTCAGGGTTATGCAACTGGACATCAAGGGCTGGAGTAAATCTCTAGGCCACTGGCCCTCTCCTGGCAAACTCCCCTTTCCAGTCTGGTTGACTGTGTAGCAAGTGTCATGCATGAGGGTAGTGGCTGGCTGGTGGGGAAGCTGGCTTCAAGAGCTACAGATCAGTGAAAGAGACATGATAAAATCCCATGGGGAGAGACAGCACAGCAAGAGGGCTAAAAGCATGAGCTCCAGAGCCAGACTGCGTTTACTTTTGTTTAATAGACACCGAGGCACAGACAGCCCTCACTACCTGCCAAGCACTATTCTAAGAGCTGTTCAAATATTAATTCATTTCTGTCTCACTACAACCCTTCTAGGTGGGTACTACCATCATGGTCTACCTTTTCTGTGGTGGAACCGAGCCTCAGAGAGGTAAAGCTATGGGCTCGAGATCACAGCGTATCAGTCACACAGCCCGACTCACACCCCGATGGGCCTGCTCCAGAGTTCTTGTTCAGAACCCTGCCGCGCTATTTCTCATGGATCCAACTCCCCTGTTGGACCCCGGGAAAACTGCTTCAGCTCCCATTCCTCCGTGTGCCCCTGTATCAAATGAGGACATGATTAATAATAGTACCCACCCCCAAGAATGCTAATCAAATCATTTAATAGATGCACTGAAGAGACAGTATCAGGCACACAGTAAACACTCAGTAAATGCTAGCTCTTAGTTACCGATCAGTCCTACATGCTCAGGGGCAGCCTGAGGATTAAATTAGATAACATATTTAAAGTGTTAGGCACAGTGCCATGGCACACAGTAAGTGCTAGCCGTTATTATTAGCTGAGTTGAGCCAGGCCAGTTTATTTTAGGTCCTGTCTGGAAGGCAACTGTGCTTTATGCAGGAGGAGGCAGCCAGTCCTTCAAAAAATAGCTGGGTGAGAGCCAGACTCATTATTAGACTGAACAGGTTCTCCGCTTTATGTCACTGGAATATTCCTGAAAAGTTCCCGATAGCGAATTTGTATATGTTTAATCCTCCTTCCCCATTGACCTATTTTGTAATTTCTGATTGATCCTTCATTGGCAGTGATTCTTCAGACTTAAGTCTTCTCTCAGACTGTCATGTAACTATTAACTTGTAAAAGACTTAAATATTCCAAGGAAAATTGAACCACTGGAGCAACTCTTGGCAAAGTAATTGGCTTAATCATTCCCTAATGTAATTATCATTTTATTTTTCCTTTGTTACGTGTTCTAATAAGCATGCTTCTACTACACTGAACGTCCCGTCTTTCCTTCCATGAAGCTTATCACCTCCACTATTAAATGGAACCGTGGTTAAGTGGTTTGATTACGACTTATGTTCACTCAAGGGGTGAATGATGGCTTGGCAACCCTCACACCCAACAGCCTAGCTTGGAGTAGGGTTGGGCATGGGAGGGAGGACGGAGGTGGGGAGGAGCTGAAAAGGTGGGGTTGTGGGGCGCCACTGCTGGGAGGTGAGTTTATCCCCGAAAGCTCAGACCCAGAGAGTGCAGCTGAATCCCCAGGGTCTCTCGAGGATGGGATTTTCCAAAAAGAAGCATTAGTAACTTTCCAGGTTGTTTACTGCTACTTTTTCACTTGATTAGGAAAAAACTGTCAGCTCCAACCCCATTTGTTGCAGACTTTACCAGGCATGATAGGCTCTATCTGCAACGTAATAAAATGTTAAACTCGACTGACACGTCACTCACTCTGCTACCTTTCAGAGACGAACAGAAAACTGGCAATCCAGCCTCCCGGGACCTGCAGTGTGGACTGAGCCCCTGGAGTCCAGCTATCATAGTCACAGTTTTAACAAGTTTCTACTCTCTTCTGCTTCCTCTCTCCACATCCCCTTTGCCCCTCTCCAAAATCCCCATATAGGCACACAATTTATTCCTCACCATAGAGTCTACGTCTAACATAGAGTTTTTTCAAGTTAAAATAGATGAAACCAGTGAAGCAGGACCCTTCTAGTTTGGTTCTGCTAACCAACCCCGTGGGGCGAACCGTCTTGCTGGGTAATTTGAGGCAAATCGTGTTATCCCTTGCAATGTGCCTGTGCAACACTGTACCAGTTGGCAGTTGATATGGGGTTTTTAGCTCTGATCACGGAGCAATCTACCGAATCACCACAGGATTGATCCCATTCATTCTGATGGCTTAAGTCGTGGGGCCATCTGCTGAGCGGCCAAGTAGAGAGAGCAGACCAGAGATACTCAATAAATATTTGTGGACTGCATGGCAAATTGCCTCTTCACACCTGAAATGCAAGTCTGTCCTAGGTTAGGACTCAAATGTGGACAACTGATGGAGACCCCACCCCCACGCCCACCCCAGGGCCTTTGCCTAAGCTGTTCTCTATGCTTGGAATGCCCTCCCTCTCACCACCTCCCCCACTGCCCCTCACAGTCCACCTGTCCAAATCCTACCTAGTTCAAGGACCAGCTCAAATATCAGCGGCTCCACAAAGCCTTCCCTGACTACCCTCGCCAGAAATAACTTCTCACTCCTCTCAATTTCCATAGGTCTGTGTGTGTGGCTCTGGCCCTTAAAACGTTCGCCATTTTATTTTGGCTCTGTGTTTACCTTGTCTTTTCTATACCACTCAGCAACACCCTTGAGCCCTGGAACTATGTGTCAGTTCCTCTTTGAACCATCTCCCCACCCTGGCACCCCCTTGTGCCGAGCAGACACTTGGTAAAAGTTGGCTGAATGAACACATGGTTTCCCCAGCAATGGCAAAAACAGAAACGACTGCAACATTCTTTATTCCTTCTTCTGCCTCTCCTCCTCCATCTTTTTCTGTAGCTTTTAAAAATATATTTACTTGATCCGCCAATTACCCAGGGGAGGAGGTTCGGGGACTTACTTATAGATGTGGACAACTCCGCAGACCAAAAAAAGCTCCCAGGGACCCCTATAATGACAAGTGATGCCCGGGCCGACATAGACGCTGGGGGAGTCTGAGTCTCTGGTCTGCTGACAGCCGGCTCCCGGGAATGGAAGTGTTATTTTCCCAAAGAGTTTCATCTGCTCTGGTTCATATGTGCCAGTTCCTCATTTGACTAGAAACTCCTGACTTTATTTTTAAATACAGACTCCAATAATAGGCTAAGTAATCACGCATCTTCCCGAGACCTTATTATACATGTCCCAACACACTGGCCTTCTTCAAACCCATATTCCTTTCCCATAAATATATGTTGAACACCTTAAATTTCAGCATCCTATGTAGTGGTAGTGTGTATTTGTTTTTTTTTTTTCCCTCCCGTAGGAATCCTGAATAAAAAAAGGACAATGAAAGAAATGCTGATGCACGAGTGACAATTTCTCAACAATGTGTCTGATTACGCGTGTAGGTAAAAGGATTCTCCCGCAACCATAAGTAAGAAAAATGTGTATTACAATATAATACATAGTCAAACTTCAATAATACACTTTCCATCCTGGTGCCACTAATGCTTGAACAGCTGCAAACTCTCACTGTCTTTGCTGATGGGGCCCATAAATACTCCTGGGAAATGGGACAAGGATACATAATGGATCCTCACCTGCCAAGATCAGGGAAATGAATGTCAATCGCACCCTGATGCAGACACACTTTTTGGTGGAGAGTGATGAATACTGCCATTTGTCCTGTGCCACTGTAATCTTGGGACAGGAAAGCCTACTACCGAGAAAAATGTGGGAGAAGAGGCTGTTCTAGGACACTTGAGAAACAGAGTGTGTCATAATTATTTGGCCACCAGGAATAAAAGTGAAAGAAGTGTATAACAGTATGATTTAGTTTAGAGAAAGGTTAAATTTGAGAGGATACCCACATTTGGTTATAAAATATTCCCTCAAAATGGGACTCTCTTCTTGAAGACCACATGTCAGATATATCAGGAAGTCACAAAATTGTAGGGTCATTCATGTTCCCAGAAACAATTCAGCATAGTGATGAGAGGGTGTGGGCTGATGTGTAAGCTCAAATCCTGATTACCACCTCCCGGCCGGTATGACCTCAGGAGAATGACCTGACTTCTCAGGTCCCTGAGTTAGATAGAGCGGTGATAATAACAGAGCCCACCTTGTGCCCTTGACTGAAGGTTATGTGACAGAATTATGACCAAGACTAACAGTAAGTGCTAGCTATTGGGTGGTGGCTGCTGTTTCCCCCCTCTTCCCCTTTCTCCATCATCATCATCTTCGTCCTATCATCCTAGATGGTTTGTGGCTGATTTCATTAGTAAATATGAGGGGAAGAAGCAAGAAGACTATCTCCCACCAAAATACGAGGCACTCTCCCTGGCCCACATCAAACTCCAAAAGCAGTACTTCTAATCACGAGAGTTTTCTTTTTAAAGCTACCTAACATAACTTAACAAGCGTATCCACCTAATTCATGTCCTTCTTGTTTTATCAACAACTACTGTGACAGATACCTTCCTAGTAAAAAGAAGACCCCCCCCCAAAAAAAAAAAAACGATAGAAAGCATTGGGTACTATCAGACAGGAGTCCCAGATTTAGGGACGTCGCCTGTTCTTTGTGAAAGGGGAGGAAGCAGTGACATGTCCGGTTCTCCAAGGAACTTAGACAAGGTCTTTTTCTGTTTTCAGTCATTCGGAATCATAGGCTAAAGGCTACTTCACTCTTTTCTTCCCCTTTTCAAAAAGACTGCCTCACGAAGGTCTAGGATGAGTGGTGTCTGAGTGGCTGCTTCTAATTCTGTGATTCTGGTGGTTTAATTGTGTCAAGCCTGCAGAGGCTTTCCCGCGAGGTGTCTGAGACTGTGGCAAGTCCTCTCTGAAGTGGAGCACGCCATTGCAAGTCGGCAGGGCCTTTCGGCAGCTGTGCCCCCGGAGCTGGATGAGGGGCCCAGCCCAGGTTGCCAAACAATGGAAACTTCCCGTTCCGGGTGTTAACTGTAGTTACCAAAGCCAGACAATGCTGCCAGTGGTGTGGAAGAAAAAATTGCTGTAGCCAGCTGTGCTGTTCACAGTCGGATGGATTCTGTGCAGCTCCAAATGGTGGTGGAGCCAGCAGCCTGTTGTAGCCAAGGACAGGAAGATGGATGATCTACATACTGTGTCCAAGTGGAGAGAATGGCAGAAGTTCACTTCAGGGTTGTTAAAATGCTAATCTGGGGGAGTTCACAAAAGCTTAATAGAAACGAGAAGTTTGAGAAATAAGTACACCTCATGGGGTATCTATGTGGACCACTGATGCGATCGCCCTTGGTTACATAAACGGTGGCTTTTCCACAGTAAAAACGTTTCCTAGTTTTCCTGTTGGGTGAACGGAAGCGCCTCCAAATTATCAGCGGCACTGCCACTGTTGTCAGGGTGTGAGGAGAAAAGTGCAACCATAGCCACCGCCACTGAAGAAGGTTATGATAGGCTTAATATAGTTATATGAATTTTACTCTCTCTCTCACTGTGTCCTGGGAATAAATCAAAACACCCCCTCTCAACTAGAAGTTGGAAGCTGCTCATGAAATAAGCAGCAACCTAAGACATGGGCTTTGGTGGATCTTAAAGCGAAGTCTCCATTCGCATGAGTTCTCCTGTTCTAATGACAGTTTCAATATGTGAATTACACTATTGGTATACTAAACGATTAGTGTTCATAATTTAGGATTCAACAGCACACTTCCAAAAAAGGTGCATATTTACATTTCTTGCCAAGCAATCCATTTTGCCACGCTCTAGTTCTTTGCTTTCTTACTTAAGTTGAACATACAGAAACATGGCTGCCTCACCTGGCGTTGGAACATTGGCTAGCATAGCTTCTTGCAAACGACAGGTACTCGATAAATACTGACTGGCTGGCATACCTCAAGTGCCTCTTGCTTCCTCTAGAAATGAATCTAGAATGTGCAGGCTTAAAGTCTATTAATTGAAATAAAAGGTAATATTTTATCCTGCAATGTGTGAGGGAAGGAGTTCACCTCCTACGGTTACACCAATAATGGTTAGGCATTCAGCCAGGCTCTTAACTCTGCATAAAATGTATCAGGAGGGTGAAAAATGACCCCATTTAGATGCATTTTTCACTCTTTGTATCTCAGTGAAACTCACATGCAAGAACAATGACTAAGCTAATTACTAGTGTTTATTATGATGGAGCAGCAAGAAGTGAAGAACTTTTCCAGTTTCAATAAGTCCTTAACAATTATGGGCATCTTTGTGAATCAAAGCTCTGATTCCTGCTTACTTGCCTGTGTGCCTTTCAAGCAAGAGAAACCACCACACGAGAATGCAGGGGCCCACTTACCCAGAGCACAGTTACTGGACAGATCCTTCCTGAGCAGCGAGCAGCCAGGGAACTGAAGTCCACTGGATTTCTAAGTTGCCCTCATCCTAAGGACTAATAGGTTTATGTCAGAGCCATCTTTCAGATTCATCAAACCAGGGGAGACATGACCAGATGGTGCTATTAGTGGGCATCAAAAAAATGAAAGAGAGAGAAAGAGAAAGAAAGAGAGAGGAAGGAAGGAAGGAAGAAAGGAAGGAAGAAAAGGGCAGAATGTTCACAAATCTAAATCAAACTTGAGTTAGCCAGCTGTTTTGTGATGGAGAAGTCACGGTATTTCGGGCATACTGTCCTGCATCACAGAAGTGTTCCTCAAAAAAGGTCATCCATGTAGCATCTCTAGTATAAGTGAAGAGAGATAGCAATATTCTGTAGGATCCAATAAGACATAGTAACTGGTTGTTAATCTAACTAAATGGGCCAGTGGAAGAAAATGGTTTGCTAAAGAACATATTTTGGAACTATTTACTGAACTATCTTTCTGAGAGCACATTCTAGGGACCTAAACAGAGCACAGGCAGTAACTATAAAAAATGAAACCCAGCTATGGCTGGCCTATAGTTTATTTACCTTAAGATGTTTTAAGTTCATGATAATATAGGCCCAAATCTCAAGGCTTACTTGACAATTTCTATTTATCTAAGCCGGGTAAATGTTTGTGTAGTATTTGCCAGCCTGACAGAATATGCCTGTCACTCACTACATTAAATAGGACTACACACAACTTAATTTCCTGAGTTAGATAGCTAAGAGAGCAATAGGATTTTTAAACAACTTGAACAAACCAGCATCAAAACCTATTGTTTATTAAACCAAAAGGATAGTAAAAATCCTCATCTTGAGCTGTCGGAGATTTTTCTCAATCCTACAGGGACAAAACCTGGAAAAATTTCTCCAAACAAGAATTTTTCCTCTGCTGAGGGACAGAGACCAAACCAGTTTAGAAAAATGTTAAACCCTTCCCTAGGGCTTTAGCCTTGAAATAAACAAAAGAATTCACTTTATTGCTCCAAACATCAAGCAGAGGGGAAGGAGAATCCTGAAAAAGCAACTAGACTTTTTACTGCAGACTTAAAATTCTCAGTAGCCAGAAGTTCTTGGGAAAATTACCCTAGACATTTCTTTTCCCAAGTCACTGGAAACACTACCGTTATTTTTGAGAGAAAGCAGCCGCCCATAGTGGTGGATATAAGGTCCAGTTACTGTTTACAAAGTCCATATATCTGTAATAACGATCTACTGTCCCTTCTGTGTGAAAGTCACCCAGCTGAGACTGGCGAGGGGTTGGGCTGCTGGAACTTGGGTTGCTGACTGGTCACCTCAGAACAGGCAGTACTACCTGAGTTCCTCTAATGCTGTAATTAATACTGCTACTTCATTCCCCTCTAGCTTCCATGACATTTAGCTCTTCACAAGTTCAGGATTTAAACAATCTCCCGACAGCGGTGGTCCCGAGGGTCGATTTAGCAGAAATTTTTAAAACCCAGTTCTCATCCGCACCAAGTCTTCTATGACCTTTTATTTCAATCCAAGACTTAACACACGACAGAGGAAGCTTTAAGCCTTTCCAAATTACCCAAAGCGGCTGCTCTATCAATTTCTGCAGACCAGGAACAAACATCATCCCTGTCAAGACGGGAAATAAAAGTTTCCCTACCTTCCTCCTCACCATCCCCCTGCCAGCGGCTGCCGACGCGAGTGGCGGCTCCCTCCCGGCTGCAGGACGCCTCTCACCGCCGGAGAAGGGGCTCATGCAAAATTGACTCTTCCTTATTTGTTTCCATCCATAATTGATGGGTAGATGAGAACGTAACACATCTCCGCGCTGGGCTCTTGCCGCCTGGCGGAGACCCTCTCCAAAACGCTTCCGTAAATCATTTCCAGCGGCAGAACAAAGCACGGAAAGTTGCGGGGGAGAGTGGCCAGCAGGAGAAACCGGGGCGCCGGGTGGGCGGTGGGCAGCTCCCGGCCCCAGAGCCCGCCCGCGGCGCGCTTGGCCAGCAGGGGGAGAAGGAGGGTGGGAAGTGGCTGCCCTCCCTGCTGGAGCCAGGGGGTGGAGGTGGCCGGGTACCCTGAGCCCCCGCCCCCGCCCCAGGCGCTGCCGCGGGCTGTCCGAGCCGGGGGCGCACTGACAGGTAGCGGGCGCCCGCGGTGAGCTGCTGGGGTCTCGGCGGCGGCTCTGCGCCCCTACTTCCAGCGCGGGCAAATGCCCGCGGGTCCACTCCTAGCCTTGCCGGCGCTGCGCGACCCCGACGGTCCCAGCGTTGGCTCCGGGGAGGGCGGGCGGAAGGGGGCGGCCGAGCCCGCAGCCGGCTCTTACGGCCTTGGCTCGGCTTCTTGCGCTGACTGGAGACGCCGTGCCCGAGCAGCCAAGCAGCCCGTGTTCCCACTGATAATGCCCGGGGAGAGCGCGGAGCCGGCTCTGCCTGGCAAGAAACTTTTACTTGCACCCTCCTTCCGCTTTTTTTTTTCGGGAGGGGGGGCGTGCACAGTGGAGGGGGCCTCCAACTTCACGGGCCCCTCCCCCTAAACCTCCAGCAATGCCAGTTTAGACGGGTCCGCCAAACCTCTCCGGCCCGCTGCGCGTCCCTTGCACGGCAGGCGGACAGAGCTGCGTGGAAGAGAAATCAACTCTCCAGTGACAACACACACGCACGCACATACACACACACACACACGCGCGCGCGCGCGCACACAGGCACACGCACACACACGGGCTGCGATTCTGGCTCTGAGGATCTGGGTCCGATCCCCACCAGGCGCCCAGAGCATTAGCAGATTATAAGACTGTCTTACCTCATTGGGGGTGGGGGGTGGGAGCCTGCTGTTAAAAAAAAGAAAGAGAGAAAGAAAGAAAAAGAAAAAGAAAAAGCAGCTCGACACGCGCAGGGAAAAAAGAAAATAAAGAAAAAATCCGTCTTTCTCTTTAGGTCTTGGCTTCCTCGATATAATCCTGAAACTCGCCACCACCAGTCCTTGCAGCAGCGACAGCAGCAGCAGCGGGACGGAGCGGGAGCAAAACAAATCGAGGCAAGGCAAATGGTGTAATTCGATCCATCTCCAAGTCAATCCATCAGGCGAACCGGAGCTGGTTCCCTCCCCGCACCAGGCAGCTCGCGACGCGGGGCCCACCCCCGGACACGGACGGCAGGAGGCGCGGGCGGTCCGGCGCGCTCACCGTCGGCCGAGCGCCGCGGCCAGCGCCGCCTGGAGGCCCCCAGCCCGGCGCCGCGGCCCCGCTGACCCTTCGATGGCCCCCGCGTCCCTCCTCCCTGGCGCTCTGCTGCGCACCCTCCCTCTCTCCACCTCTGAAGGGCTGCTCCTTCCAGCAACTCCCTCAGCCTCAGTCATCCAGCTCGCAGTGGCTGCTGCAGCCTGCGAAGCAGCCTTTTTCGCTTTCCTCCCTCGTTCCCTCTTTTTCTCCTTCCCTCACTTTTTTCAGAGCTTTCCTCCAGACATCCAGAGGACAAATCATTGCAGCCCAGAGGAGCTGCAGGCGCAGTTACTCTGTAAAGTTCGGCCTTGGTTTCCTAATCTAAGATTTATTTTTTAAGCACACCCTTACAAAACCGCCCCCATATTACCTTTCTCGTCCCCCAACCCCCTCTAATTTCTCTTTATAACCACTAAGCAAAACAGCTGGGAAGAAGCAATCAAACACTGCTTTATCTTTATAAAATACAGAAATTGCCTACTAAAAATCCCATTTCTACTTTGAATGAAAGCCATTCAGTACAGTATAATTTTGCAGGCTAATGAGCCGGTTTTACAGGCAAGTGTTTCGTGTAATATGTTGTGGGAGAAATGAAAATGTCCTTGAAGTGACATCATTTAAAATTGACTGTCACAAATGAAAGGGGAAAAAAGACCATATATTCCAAAACAAGAGGATTTTAATCCAAACTTCATTTCCAAGAACGGGGGCTGTGTTTTATTAATTCCGGTTGAATTATCAATCACTGAGGGCTCTAAATGGCTGGAATGGATCATGATATCCCTATGAAGAAGAAAGAAGAAAGAAGAAGAAAGAAGAAGAAGAAGAAGGAGGAGGAGAAGAAGAAGAAGGAAGAAGGAAGAAGAAGAAGAAGAAGAAGAAGAAGAAGAAGAGAACTTTTTCACCAAACTTTTAATTTTCATTTGAGTATGGTTAATTACTGTGAAAGAGAGAAGAAGAGGGTAGAGAAAGGATTTTCCTTTCCTCAATGGTTCCTGCTTTCTCCCTTGCACAAAGTTGCATGTTTACATTTAGGAAAAATACCCTGTTCTGAGTTGTTTCTGAAACTTCCACTGACAGCCTTGAAAAGGAACTCAAAAAGACACCCCAAGGAACTGTGGCAGGACTCATCCGGAGAACTGTTTCCTCACTAGTTAACACTTTGTTACCAAAAGGAAGAAGGAGGGAGAAGGAGGGAGAGTCTTTTAAAATATAAACTCTCTTCCTGCTGTTCTTCCTATTGGAAGAAAGGGGTAGGGGGCAGAAAGAACAGCTTTGGCAACACCACTCTGTGATTTTTGTGTTGTTGTTAAGGCTTTTGTTAGCTGGCTGGCTGGTGTTCTCTGGTTGTGCTGGGCTCTGACATCATTGCAAGTTACTTGGCAGTCAGGGCCCTTCCCCAGCCAACTTCTGACCCAGAAAGCTGTGCCTGTTTTACTGGCATCCAGTCATCCCGTATTTTCTCCACCAAGGGAGCAGGCCCCGCTGCAGGCAGAGGGCTCTGTGTACTGAATGAAGATGCAAGTAGGTGACCAGTGGCTCATGAGAGTCAAATTGCCACCCACCTGGAGGCAGAAAGCTTAGGAGTTGTTCTGTCTCTGCAGTAGCAGCAAAGGAAAAAAAAAAAAAAAAGAGTTCAATTCTCTAGATTCCTGAATTCTTTGTCGAAATTCCATGATGGCCAGCTTTACAGAGCACCACCCCTGGAGTACAGTTTATCCTGGGCTGAGTTCTTCAATCCAGGAATAAAAAAAAACTTTGAGGCTGCAGAAGGATGTGCTAATAGGTCATTTCAAGCCAAGGATTAGACATGTTTTCAGTCTAAATATCAGTCTAGACCTCTGAGCCAATCTCGATATTTGGTTCACTGGGGAAGGGAAGGAGGGAAGTGGACAACCCACTGGCATGGAAAGAGTGACACCCTGTGTCTTTTGATGGGCATCAAGACATTATTCTTAAGGATTCATCATCTCCTTGGTTCCCAGAATCTTGATAGTCAGGAAAATGACATTCTTTTCATCTGGATTTTAGTGGGAAGAAATCTAAGGAAAGTGCTCACTCTATACAGTTTGTTAGCACTTGATCCTTTCAGTTGATTTAATACACCGTTAACCTTTCAGCCCTGTTTACTTCTCTAGTGCCATATTCCATCCCATGTCCCACGTTACGACTGCCTTAGGCTCCAGCATCTCATGGAGCTGGCAGCTCCCCACCATGTCACACTGCTTCATGTCTCCTGTCTTCATTTGTGGTGTCTCTGCTTTTAGGGCTGCTCTTTCTCCATAGCTTCAGGTACTTTAATTTCTGCTTTTCTTCACTTTTACCAAAAATTTTGTCTAGGTGTCAGAATCTCCCTCCTCCCACTAGCCCTGGGATGGGCTCAAGCACCTCTTTTCTGTGCTCTCCCAGCAAGTTCATCTAGGTAATATCCCCACATGGAAGGGAAAAGATCTGTTTAGGATGTCTTTCCTACTGGGTGCTTCTTAACTGCAGGGATCTTGCCTTTTGACCTGGATAGCTCCCCGTGCCTAGCACAGTGCCTGGCATTTACTGGGCACTCAATAAATACTTCTGGAACAGGTCAGGTAACGGACCCTACAACTTTTTCATGCCCTTTTATGTGCTGAATGAGTCATCTCTAGATTGTGTGCTCCTCCAGAGTAGGGATTTATTCACCTGTATCCCCCAAGCAAGCGTAGTACTCTTGTAGGGATATTGGTTGAATGAGTGAATAATGAAGGAAGAAAGAAGAAAGGAAGGAAGGAAGATACCTGGCTCTTTCCACACTCAGAAAGAATACTTAAAGGACACTGCTGTAGATGGTTAGCAATGATGCTTTAGTGTTATCTGCATACGTCTCCCGTTAGCGATAAGTAGTAACTTAATTCACAATTCTTTGTTTGTTTGTTTCCTTTAGGAGTAAAATTCATAATGTAATTTCTGTGTTTCATTCCCAACCTAGTCTCCAGAATAAAAGCTATCTGAAAATTATAGAGAATCTATGTGTAATAGTCAATGAAAGTATATCAATCATCCAAGAGTACAACTCATTAACTATTACAGCACAAAGCATTAGTGCTTAATACGCGCCAAATTCTGTTCTTAGCATTTTACAAATATTAACTCACGACAATTCTATGAGGTAAGTACTACTATTATCTTCATTTTATAGACGAGGAAACTGAAGCTTACAGAGTTCAAGTGACTTGCCTAAGGCCACTCAGGTAGTAACTAAGTAGGATCTGAACCCTACCTCTTGCATAGTTGTAACAGTGCTTAATAGTGAGGTCACAGTTAATAGCAGTAGTTAATAGTGAAGGCTTTAAAACATTAGACAACCTGGATTCGAGTCCAGGCTCCTCCTCTCCTGGGATAATTTATTTGACTACACTGTGCTTCAGTCTTCTCATCTGTGAAACAGGGGTGATAACAATATTTCAAATGGGTTTTATGAAGACTGAGTGTGATAATGCATGTAAAGTATTTAGCCTCTTACCTGGAACACAGCAAGCACTGAATAAATATTAGCCAAGGTTATTACATGTGCCCTGAAGGCAGTGCAATCTGGGAAGCCTGCAGAATTGAAAGGGAAACTTAATCCAACCTCACATTAAACGTGAGCTTTAGTGCAAAAGCACATGGCATGCAACAGCTTTGCGATACCTTTTGTTCCATCCTATTTCCCTCATTCCCTCATCTGTGTCTATATATCTGTTAATTCAGATACACACACCACCTCACTATCCAGGGGATATGAAATAACATTTTTGTATGAATTTTAATGAATAATACAGTTTAGGATCTAGAATTTCATGTTCCAAAATAAAAAGAGAGGTATTGAAATTTCAAAGGTAGCCGCAGCTCCTGTGATTACTTTAATTTGGAATGCACATATAGTATTCCTTGTGTTCGCACATTATAGAAAGTGCTTTTGTGGCAAGGGATTGCTTTCAAAACTAATCTAAGCTCTCCATGACATGATAAATCATTAATAATATAGACCCAAATCTCGGCATCTGCATGGGCACAGCTGGCCTCCTTGTGTCAACAGTCTGCATATGAAAGTGACTCTGCCAAGATATTTCACTTTAATGAAAAATATTTATCACGGTAAATCTTAAACCTCAAGATTTTACTGACATAATTCATTTCTATTATTATGTACTATGATAAGATACCACCACAGCTATGCTTATGTTTGGAATGATAAAAATGTGATTTTTTAGTCATTTTGATTACTGTTCCCTAGCATGAACAATGTTTGCTGTACACTCTGAGTAAAGGGAATGCACCATGCATCTACGGTAATAATAAATCAGTTACTTATCTAATTTTGCTAATGACCCCACAGGTGCCGCTGTGTGGAAGGACACTGAGTGCTCAAGCCAAATAAAATCAGACTTTTTTTTTAATACCATCAGAAAGATGAATGGTAAGCAGCCCTTAATAATACTAGCTCTTTTGAAAACAGACAAGAGATCAGGAATGCTATCACCATTTTATCAAAGATCTTTTGAAACAGCAGAAGCAAAATAAACTTTTTAGAGGGAGGGTCAAACAAAAGGATGATAACTCAGTCCGAGTTGCTTACTTGTACTTACATGTACTTTGGGAAGGAGTGCTCAGGGTGCGAGGATGCTAGCTTACATCCCCGCAGATATAGGGAAGCTGAGACTCTGTGTAAATTGCTCAGAGCCTTCTCTCCACAAATTTACAGTAACCAACCCCCTAACCTTGAGGAATCGGGGCTGAATAATATCTATTAAATGTTAGAATCTCTTCACAAAAATGAAAGACAATACAAATAATCAAAAGTGGTAGAGAATTAGAATACTTCATATTTTTTAAAATGTATACTTTTAATTTTTTAACAAAATATCAAATGTCTTTTTTTAGAAAGATTTTTTATTTATTTGAGAGAGAGAGGGAGCATGAGCACGGGGAGGGGCAGAGGGAGAGGGGCAAACACTCCTCGCTGAGTGGGGAGCCCTACGTGAGGCTCACAGGACCCTGAGATCATGACCTGAGCGGAAGGCAGACGCTTAACTAAGGAGCCCAGTTTTTTTTTTTAATAGATCTCACTGCCTAATCCCTTCTTCTCCTCCTTTGCTTCCCCCTCCTTCTGCTTATTTTTTTTGTCTCAGCCAATGTTAAAATTCAAATCAACAACAGGAGAAGAAACTAACTGGGTACTTATTACGTCCTAGATACCAATGAGCTACAACACTGTCCATTTAATTTTTACCATAACTCATAGAGACAGGAATCATTTAGGAATGAAGAAACGCAGGATTGTTTGAGCTAACCATCTTGTTAAGGTTTCCAGCCTTGTAGATGATGGAATCTAGAGTCTACCACAGGTCTGTTTGGCTCTCAAGCCTAATTTGCTTTCTAGGCATGCTATAAAAAATGTAAAAAAATGTAAAAAAAAAAAAAAAGTTAAAAAATGTAAAAAAAAAAAAACGTAAAAAATTTGCTTCACACCATGCCGTAAAAAATGAAAAGAGCACAGGTTTGAAAACCAGTATGTCTTGGATAACACAGCAAATAAAATTATTTAAAACCCACAACTACACTCTCCAAGCTACGTTAAAAATGTGTGCTTCAATTTCTAATTCTTTGATAGTTGTTGCTTGTCGCATACAAACTAGTATCAGGAATTCTGTGATAGGGTTTATAGCATACTTTAAACTTCTCTACATTATATGCCTACTATTACCCATATAACTCCTCTGGACCATTTATAAATAATAATTTTAAAAAAACTTACTTAACGGCATGCAAATTTATATTAAAATAATCCCCACTGGGTAAACTACAAATGTTTCAATTAATGGCTAAGGCCATAATGATGGTACCTTTTACCAGAAAAAAAAAAAAAAAAATCCTAATCTCTGAATGCTACATATATTAGAGCTGTATATTAGAACTACAGACCCAATTCATTGCTAGAAACCACTAGTGCCACCTATTGGTTAAAAAAAAAGAATAGGATTCTGGGTAATTTCCATCTTTCCAAACACGGCAAGCAAGGATACACTTTTTCTTTCCTTTGGCCTTCTCAGGAGGATGTTTTCCATTATAGACATTTGATTAATATTGAATATGTTAGAGTCATTTAAAAAATGACACTGGTAATGTGCAAGGGAGTGAAGGGTAATACGTGTATGGGGGACAGGAAAAAGTTGACATTCTGAAATAAAAATCAATAGCAAACACTGTTTGCATTCTGCTGTAATTAGAGGAGTTGTCTAGAATCCCCAATGCCTTATTAAACGGTGATGATGTGGCAAGGGCCAGCAGCACATGGGGAGATACATTTGGCTAACAAGTGTTTAAATCTGGGTCTGGGATACGGTGTAACTGAGTCTGCAATGATACAAACGATGTAATAAGAGGTAATGGTGTCTCCATCAGCCCCAACTACCGGAGTTTCATTTATGTTCTAGAAGGAGGCTCAGGAGAAACCTGCTGTTTGTCTAACCTTTCACTGGCTGCACAAAGTGGTCTCCCCAGATCTCTCTGGCCTTCGAAACCAGAACCCATCATCAGTAGACAGTCAGCAAGTAAAAACAGTTAAGGATCATAAATTTTTACCGCAGAATTTTCTTGCTGTCCTAGCAACCAAGTTAGATTTAAACATTACCCGTTTTACTTTACTGTAGTCGAGGCTGAGCTCCTCGATGGCTGCCTTCTAAAAGTTTGAATTGTGATATGCGCTGAAAAAAAAATCACCTCAAACTAACATTCTTAAAGACCCCTTTAAAAGAGGAGCCTCAGAGTTTGCCATTGTCTGAATTTGTATTTCAATTTTAAAGCTAAGAGAAGAAACTGTTTGGCTAGAAGCCTTTTTGGAAAATCCAGAAAAGGTCCAAAAGGACTGTTTAGAGGCTTTTAACAGTATCACACATCCATTAAATTAGAATCTTTCCATGTATTCAATGGTTGGCTTTTCAAATCATATTGCATCTGGATCCACACACACACAATGTGTGCATGTGTGTGTGTGTATTCTTCTTCTAAGAATTCCTGTTTAAAATATTTGTGAGTTCTTTTGCTATAATAAAATCTTTGGAATTGTGCTCATAAACTACCCCAATGTGTTCTGAATTTCTGGGTCGTAATTACAGACTAAATAGATTCATTTCTCATCACAAATTTTAATTAAGAATTCCAGTTATGCGATTATTTGCTAATGAATAATACCTACTCAGTACCAAAGCATTCTATTAAATATGTTTACTCAAAAGTATGTTTTCTAAAGATACTTCCCATGGGTCAGTTCCTCATTTCTAAGTCATCAACCTTATATTTAAAATAGGAGGAAAATGTTTATCTCCTATTTTATTGAAATATGTGAGAATTCAGAAGACAAGGATAGTAGCTGGGAATAAATATTAGAGTCAATCAATCATGATTTCAGCTCCACAGAAATATCAAGATACTTAATTCTGTGATTTATCTTTGTTTAGATCATTTGGTGAGGCTATTCAATAGCTTATTCCCTGGCTAGGCTTTTGACTAGGAAAGAAGTAGTGAAGGCAATTATTTGCCCTGTGTTTATTTATTGTGCTTTTGAAAAAACTACCCCAGGCTACTGATTCCTTCAGTATGCTCTTGGTTTCCATGTAATAAGGGAACAATCAATTTGCTTGTTTTTGACTTATTTGCCAGCTTTTATGTTGATGAACAAAAAACATAAATAAATGAACAAATTACTAATCCCTTTTGATATCAGGTAAGTGTGCAGCCTATAGAAGGAGTGTTATTTTTGGGAATTTCAAACAATGTTAACCCTTTCAAGTTAAACCACTCGAAACACACAAGGGCTGAGGCAGACTACCTGTAGAAATGTTTCTCCAACAGACAGTGAGTTCCAAGGGAACACAGGACCTTCCAAATCAAAGCAGGACATTATAAAATCCAATCAAGGTGACAAGAAGAGATCCCCCAGATAAGAATGTAACTAAGGTGGAAGAGGGCAGGATCATTCACTCATTCATCCTTGCATATGTTCATTTCACCATTGGTTATTAATAGCAACAATCTGCTTTGTGTAAAGCACTGAGCAGAGATAAATGAGATATACCTTGCATTTAGACAGCAACTTAGAGTTTGAAAAGCAGCTTTATCAGTCAAGAGTCCTGGCAGGGAACAGATGGCACATTCAACTTGTGTAATTTGAAGAGTCTTTAATAAAGGAATTATTTGTAAAGGTGTGGGTAGATTGCAGGGAAACAACAGAGAGTTACCCTGGGGCCTGACTACCTCTAGGAATAAGGAGCCAGAGCAGGGAGCAATTGGCAGAACCTAGAGACATAGAGACGATGTGGGGAATATCCCCTTGCTTAGAAGTCAATTTCTAGAGGCACAGAGTAGAGAAAAAGTACAGAGACTGGATGTAGAGGAACAAATGGAAACCCATTATTTAATTTTATTTTGATTCTTACAGAATAGTCGTGACAGAAATCCTATTTTTGCAAATGAGAAAACTGAAACTAGATTTGCTTATCATAACTTAGTTACATAGCAGAGCCAAACCTTGAACTTGAGTCTTCTGAATCTAAGTCTGGTGCTTATCAACCTATCTCCTTATTCCCTACCCTTTGGACTTCCTTATGACCCTTATCATACTGAGTTAATAACATGCTTTATCACTCAGTAGACTGAGCTTCTTGAGAGAGAGACCTAGGTCGTTGTATTTAGTATATAGAATTGCAGCTGGAGAGGAATCCTGGAGACCTCAGATGGATAGAATGGAGAGAGCATGCAACCAAACTGGAGAGACAGATGTATGAGACTAACATCACACGTAGCAGAATGCTGCAAATGCTAAATCCAGAGGTAGAGGGAAAGTGCTGTAAATGGACCGAAAAAGGAGGCATAGGTAACAGTATGGGTTGTAAAGACTTTATGATGTAGGGTCATATGAGCTGAGCCAAGCACATTGAAAGACAAGTGTCAAAGGTAGAGGATTATAACCTATTGTGGGGCGAGAGGACAGCAGAAGCAGGAGCAGGTGGGAGGGCATGGTGTAGCTGGGCATGCTTGACATTCCTGGAGGCAAGTAGTCCGAGATGTGGCTGGAAGGATGAGATAGGCTCATGGAATTTCTAAAGTGGCACTTGCGGAATTAGAATGTCTTTCTCAGGGTGTTTAGAAGCCATAGATTTTTGAAGAAAAGATGTTCGTAATCTAGGCTGTGCTTTTGAGAGACAGTGCTCAAGCCAAAGGGTGGAAGAGCTTGGAGAGGTTTCAGAGTAAGGATGCTAGGGTAAGGATCAGGGTAGAAGATGGCTTCAGTGGTATTGGAATCAGTACATACCAGAGACACGGCAGTGGACTGATGTTTGAGTATCAGTGTGGGATGTGGTTTTTATTGGGGAGCGAAAAACTTATTTTCAATCCAAGTTTCTTTAGAGAACTTAGTCTTCAAATTCATCCAGGTTTTCTTGGTATGGCCAAATTTAATAAAAGTTGAATTATTTTAAGAGATGGAGACACAGGAAGTGGAGCAGGTTTGCAGGGGGGATAATTGAGTTTGGCTTTGGGTAAGTGGAGTTTAAAGTGCTGGCATGGTATCCCTGAAGGGCAGCAGCAAATTAGAAATTGTCGTAATAATTATAGTTAGTGGACAGGGGACACTTTCTATTTTCCAGAGAAACAGCAACATCTACATGAGCCAAATACATAGAATAAGGTAAGAGGCAATTCAGTTTTTATCAAATGACCTAGGTTAGCCCTTATACCCTCCTGAGTCTCACATGCTCAGAGATGCTCGGGTGAGAAACTTTAATCTTTCCCATTCCCGGACTGTTTGCTCCAACACAGAAAACATACACTGGAGAATTACAGAATTATTTCCATTTCTCAGCCATGTCCATGCAAACATAGGAAGAGCAGACCTGGCAATTCATCATATTTTATCTAATAACTTTGGGGCCGACTGTTCAGTGATACCTGTTCCACCTGACACTTTTATAAAAAATGCTGATGCATACTTTTCAAACTTTTTGTGAAACTATTCAAAATCATTCTTTCAAAATGCAAAGGGAACTTTGATGTTTCTTAAAGTGGTGTAGATAAGTGTCCAAAAATTAATTGATTTAAGCTATTATCACTCCATATAAAATTAGGTATCCCTAGGATGATTATCCGTATTTGCTACTGAAGTCTAAATGAACTCAGAGAAATACAGTTCTGTGGTTTCTTCTCTCAATTACTTTTAAACAATGTGAACATCTGCCATTTTACTTGATTTGAAATGTTAACATGAAATATAGTAGAGAGTGGATCGTTTCAGAGTAAGAAATCACATCTTGACAGCCTGATGATAAAATGCTGTAACAGTAAAGATTAGATCACTTCCAGTTCTCGCTACAAAAAATTTGGGAAAAAATAGAATATGACTTTAAATTCTTCAAGCTTAGTTTTTCTATTTATTTATAAAAAGAAAGTGAGTGTGGGGCCATGTGAACATTATGATATTATTTAACAGAGTGAGCTTCAGAGTAACTTCTGTCAAGACAACTTATAATGTAATTGTTATAGGATTTGATAAGTTTCTTCACTTATGTTATGTAGGTTAAAAACATATAGTGTTCTCCCCCAGTACATAAGGGAGAGAGACAGGAGGGAAGAGGGAGTGGAGGCAGAAAAAAGGTAGAGCGACAAAATGAAAGAAAAGGCATGCAAATGAGAAATCTAATTAAATTTAACAGCACGTTTCCAAGAAAAAGATAAAATCTTTTGCAACATCTGCAGGTTCAGTTTCTGAACTGTAGGTACTTACATTGGCAGGAACTTACTTTCCCCCCTTTTTGTTTTATTATTTACCGTTAATGGGAGGAGAAATAAAATAGATATAAGTATTTGTTAATTTCATACAACCCATTGCAAATTACACAGAATGTCATGGAATGTAAGCTTAATTACATAAGCAACCTTTGTATTAAAAACATCACTTTATTACCCTCTATAAACGTTTTATGAATCCGTTTAGTTTATGGTTAAATTAAGAGGAAATGAAAGGCAGGGATAAACTACAAAGGATTCTTTCCTCTACTTTTAAACTGACTTCATTAGAACCATAATTTAGTGCTAGGTATATCTGAGCAATCCAAGTATAGAGATGGGACAAATCTACAGTTGTATTATTCAGTCAAATGTTGAAAAAGTGGTGTTTGGCTTTTGATGAATATTTAATATGCCAGAGAGCTCTCAAGATTCCACTTTAGCAGTGAGATCTGGAGCGGTTTTCAGCAGAGACTGAATTGCTGATCTGGCCCCCTGAGCTCCCTCTCCACTTTTCTTCCTCTGATATTCCTTAAGTTGCAGGGAGGTAGAAAAATACAACACCCTGTTGCCTTAACAGTCTCTTCTATGTACTGTATAAATGAAGAATATTGGGAAAAGGGCCCTGGACCTGAGGCAGTCCCCGCTCTGGAGAAGTACCCTGGTCTTGGTTTGAGGCCACAGGAGTATGACTATCCAGCAAAGGTTTTTGACTCCCTGGTAATGGCCTTACGCCTTGAGGGCTGGATAGAAAGCCAATATTTTTCATACTGCAGCATAGAATTTGGACCCAATTTGAGCCATCTGGACCCTTCCTTGCCTCTTAATCAGCACAAGTCAATGTGGGACAAGAAACACGGCTTTCATAGAGGACGGGTCTTAGTTATTCCTGCAATTCAGAGGGATTGGGAAAACCACTGGTTGGGCTGCCTGGTGTGATTAACCAGTGATTCTCTGGTTCAAGTGGGAAATGGTGAGCTTCTGGGCAAAAAAATCAGGAAAAAATAAATTCTAGAACCTCTGTGAAAAATTATTTATTAAGTCATATATTTTGTTATTCAATTATTTTATTAGGGCAAGTACACAGGTTTTGGGTTTTTTGCTTAGCTTTGGTATCCTAACGATTTCAAGTTTCAGTTTCTTCTTCTGGAATGTTGAGATAGTTAATATGAGGTTATTGTTACGAGTAAAGTAATCAATGTTTGTTAAAACATGATATAGGTTTTATAGAGTAAAACTGTAAAACCTTATAGTAACATTAGATATTACCAAAGTTCAGTGGCCCACCTGCTGGCCAGATAAGAATCGCTTGGGATGCTTTGTTAAACTGTATGTGTCACACCTGCTTCCTTCCCTTCCTTCCCCACTATGATCTGTTCCTCTAGTGTCCTTCTCTTCTTTCTCCCTGAGTATCACTCCTTTAGTGATCCACTGTTTTATTCTGTCTAGTAAGTTCTTCAGAGTAATAAAAAGGCTAAAAGTAGCTGCCTTTAAGCAGTGAGTGCTAGAAAACCATATTTGTATCTTCAGTGCTTAGAACAGTATCTGGCAAAATACATATTTACTGAATGGACAGTTTAAATGATAACACAGAGATTACTACCAGAAAGGTGAATGTAGTTCTACTACTATAGTACATCTTTTAAAAACTTTAAATATACCTTAACTACCACACTGGAAAAAAACCTAGAATAGGATAATTCTTTAATGTGATCAAAATACCAGCCACTCATATCAAAATCCAACAAGTTCCTAGTGGTAAAATACAAGAATTCCTCTTTAAAAAAAGCCATGGATATCAGTCATCGAGTTCTTCTATAATAGACCATAATTTTAAATGTGCTAGCTAAAGCAGTAAATCAAGAAAGTAAAATATAGTCATAAATATTAGAAAGAAGGAGGGAAACATTGTGAAGTTTTTGGAAAGAATAAGGGAGAGGCACCTGGGTGGCTCAGTCAGTTAAGCATCTGCCTTCAGCTCTGGTCATGATCCCAGGGTCCTGGGATCGAGACCCACATCAGGCTCCCTGCTCAGTGGGCAGCCTGCTTCTCCCTCTCTCTCTGCCACTCCCCCTGCTTGTGCTCTCTTGCTCTCTCTCTCTCTCTGTCAAATAAATAAATAAATAAAATCTTTAAAAAAAGGAAGAATAAGGGAGCTTCTCAAGGTTAATAATTTATAAAATAATGTAAAAATCACTAGTCTTCCCATATATCGAATACCACATAAATATTATTGCAACATATAATGGAAAAAATATCACATTCACTAAGGCAAATGAAACATAGATTACCTGAGGATAAACTTGGAATGAAATGTGCTAGATGTATAATAAGAAGACTATAATGCTCTTCAGAGGAATGTAAAAGAAGATGAGTGGTAAATGGAGAACCAGATTTTATTCTTACATAAGAAATCTGAATAAATATGTCTAGGATCTGTAAATTAAACTTGAAATACAATATACGTGTAATTAAATTCCCAGTGCTCTATTTTTGAGGGTGTATTGAACATATCGAACTTTAAAAAACATTTAGAATTGTAATACATGACTAATCTAGATAGTTGGGGATAAAGAAGGTAACTCTTTCGTGATTGAGCAATAATATGTATGGAAAAGCTACAACTAAAACAATGCTACAGTGATGCAGGAAGAAGCATCCAAGTAAATAGAACAGAGTAGAGGTATAGAGACAAATTTTTATATAAAATTAAATTCATTAATATGCAAATTAAAATACAAATATGGTAGCATTTCAAGTAACAGAGAAAGGATAAATCTTTTTTTTTTTTAAAGATTTTATTTATTTATTTGACAGAGAGAAAGAGATCACAAGTAGGCAGAGAGGCAGGCAAAGAGAGAGGGGGAAGCAGGCTCCCTGCTGAGAAGAGAGCCCTATGCGGGGCTCGATCCTAGGACCCTGAGATTATGACCTGAGCCGAAGGCAGAGGCTTTAACCCACTGAGCCACCCAGGCGCCCCGAGAAAGGATATATTCTTAAATAACCAAGCTGAAACAAGTTTTGGGGTTTTTTTTTAAAAAAAAAAAAAAAAAAAAAAAAAAGCTGGAATCTTGTTTCATACTTCATTGTCTGCCAAAACATAAATTTCTAATGGATCATATATCCAAATTTAAAAAGAGGTTATAAAAATATATAAGTGATTATTTCCACAAACCTAAGATAAAAAGTTTCTAAATATGACACAAACCCAAAAATCAGAGTAAAAGACTGATATTTTTCTATAAAATATGAAAATTTATATGCAGTAAAAAACACAATAAAACTTAAGAAGACCAACTAGCAACCATCTGCAATATAAAAAACAAAAGGATTATTATTCTTTTCTAAATAACAGCTGTACTAAGATGTAATTCACATACTAAAAAGCGCACTCTTTTACAGTATACAATTCAGTGGTTTTTAGTATGTTGACAGAGTTGTGCATTCATCACCATAATCTATTTCTAGTATGTTCACATCACCCCAAAGAGAAACCCTGTACCCATCAGCAGTCACTCCTTATCCCTTCCTTCCCCTGACCCTAGTAGCCATTAATCTAAACTTTGTTTCTGTAGATTTGCATATTCTGGACATTTCATACATGTGGAATCATACAATATGTGGCCTTTTGTGTCTGCTCCTTTCACTTAGCATAAAATTTTCAAGACTCATATACTCATATACTCATCATGCGTCGGTACTTTATTCTTATTATGGCTGAATAATATGCTTTTGTATGGATATACCACATTTTGTTTATCACGTTTCAACTAGCTGATGGACATTTGAGTTTCTATTTTTTGGCTATTATGAATAATACTGGTATGGAAATTTATATACAAGATTTTGCATGGATACATGTTTTTATTTCTTTTGGGCATGTACCTAGGAGTGGACTTGCTATGATAACCCTGTCTTTAATTTATTGAAGGACTACAAAAATGTTTTACACATTGGCTGCATAATTTTGTATTTCTATTAGCAATGTATTAAGGTCCTAATTTCCTTACGTCCTCATCAACACTTGTTACTGTCTGTCTTTTTGATTATAGTCATCTTAGTATGTATAAAGTAACATCTCACTGTGGTATTGTTGTGCATTTTTCTAATGACTAAAGGTGCTGAACATCTTTTCATGAGCTTAGTGGCCATTTGGGCATTTTTTGAGAAATGTCTACTTAAATTCTTCACTTATTTAAAAAATTGGGTTGTTTACCTTTTTATTACTGAATCATAAGAGGTCGTTATATATTATAGGCAAAAGTCCTTTACCAGATATATGATCTGCAAATGTCTTCTCTCATTCTATGGTCTGTCTTTTCACTTTCTGGATGGTGTCCTCTGGAGCACAAAAGTTTAAAATTTTGAAGAAGCCCAATTTATCTATTTTGTATTTTGTTGCTTGTGCATTTGGTGTCATATCTAAGAAACCACTGCCTAATCCAAGATCATATCCTCTTCTAAGAGTACAATAGTTTTAGCTTTTATATATAGAGCTATGATCTATTTTGAGTTAATTTTATATGGTGTGAGGTAGGGGTCCAAATTCATTATTGTGCATGTAAAAAAATATTATCCTTAATATATTAAGTGCACTTCAATAAGAAAAACTGCAAATATGCCAATAATAAAATGGACAAATGATATTGAGCAGGTAATTTCAATCAACTGAAAAGATATCAACTTCAAAAAGTAATCAAAATGCAAATTAAACAATAAGTTATCACTTATAGTCAATAAGCTTAGCCTTAATTAGAGAGACTAGTAAAATCTGATGTTGAAGATGTATGGGGACATATACTTCCTTATATTTATTGGTGGGAGCAGTTTGGCACCATGTCTCTGAATGTAAGATGGACTTTTCTTTCAACCAGAAGGTCCATCTCTGTGAATTAATTCTTTAAAAAAGAATTAGACTACTGCACATACTTAAGACTATTTATGACAGCAATAAATTTCAAAAACCCTACATGTCTATCATTAGAGGACTATTCAAATTATGGTGTATTCAGTCAGAGGAATACTATACAGCTATTGAAAGGGACATTAATATTTTGTGCATAGAAATACATCTACTACAAAAAAAAGAAATACATCTATTAAGAGATAAAGATAGACTAAAGAGCAGTTTATTTCATATGCTTTCATATTTTAAAAACAAAACTCAAATGAGGGATGTGTGTGCTTTTTTAGAGGTAATTTGGTGTAGTGGAAAGAGCACTGCATAGAGACAAATAAAGCTAGGTTTATATACCAATTCCGTTCCTTAATAGCAGTTGGAAAATTTAATAAGTTTTAATTTCCTCATGTATAAAATAGGAATATCAATCTTCATAGGGTTGTTAAACACCTAAATGAGATAGCATTGGCAAAGCACTTAGCATAATGCTTGGCACACAGTAGGCCTGAGATAAATATTAGGTCTTGTGTTATTTTAACTAAGTCGTATGATTACGTGGAGGTTAGTTTCAGAGAGGAAACACAGGTGCTAAGTGAACAGTGTTGAATAAAAGTAAAATAAAGGTCTTTGTAAAGCTGGCATAGGCTGACCCTTTACATCTTCATGGGGCTGAGCACAGAGCAGATCCTCAATAAATTATATAGGTGGTTAGGATAGAAAAGCAATTTAGGGATTACTCTTTTTTCACGTCCTCCCTATTTTTTTAACCATAGTCACTTCCCTTTTGCCTGCCTTTGCTCTCACAGCCACTTTAAAATTTAAGTTTATTATACAGTGGAGAATGTTATAGCTACTACTTTGGCAATGGCAGTAGGCTAAGTCAGAGCCCAGAAAACCACACCATTAGGGACCTGGTTAGTCTCTGGTTTATAGGAGGCAAGTAAGTGTAATATATTGTGCCAACTCTGCTAGACAGTGATTGCATGGGCTACTGCATTGACGAAGACAATGTGGCTACAGGAGGACATGTGGGGAAGAGCACTGACTAATGAGTTATCCCTGCCATGGGCACAGCAGTATGGACTAGACCCCTCTGCACCATCTATTTCTATTTCATATTTGGGAATCAGCTACACCAGAGGAAAAAAAATGGTGGAAGGGAAAAAGTAACAAGAGATTTCCAGACAGGAAGGGAACAACCAAGTTTATAAATGTTTCTCATTTAGTGGATTCACATTTTTAGGTGCCATCTACATCAAAAATATTTTCCTTTCCCTCTTGAGAAGTTTTCCTTGCTAGGAAGATTTTAGTAGCCATACCTTGAGGAAGTCTTCAGAGAGTTTTAGTTTTATTGCTAGAGGTTTTGCCATAGAAGCAAAAAGGATTTATAAAATTTTGTTCTTGCCATTGGAGAGTTTGATCATTTGGTCTGTTAAATAATATCTAAGCTCACACAGGCCCTCTTTTTCCTATTTTCTCATCTATTCCATTGGTTACATAGAAGCAGAGCATCTAAAAGAGCTTGCATTTGAATGTTTATTGACCAAGCCCCCACTTTGCCATAAGCACTGTTCAAATATTAAATTTCGTGGATTATGCAAAGTATATGTAATCCCAAAGGGATCTCACCAAACCCATATTTTAATGGAAAGTATCTATTTTGCAGACAAATACAAAGTGCACATAGTTCCTATAAGCCTATGTTAAAGATCAAGGGATTTCTGATAGAATAAACTCAAAATTGAACAGATTCTAAAGATCATCTGTTGTCAAGTCTTTTATTTTACTGGTGGGAAAACTGAGGCCCAGGGAAGTTAGTGATCCTTTGGTCTTAGAGTTAGGTAAGCACCATGTTGAAATGGAATCCAAGTTTCTTGACACTCAGTCATAGCATTTTCTACCAAATGTCACTGCCCCTGAAGATAGCTGTGTCAGAAATAAGATGATAAGGATGTGTATTCAGGATGACGCTAGGAGGCTTATGTAATGGAAGGGGTAGGTAGGTTGAGGTGGATAAATGAGGAAGATTTAAACAGCAACAGACATAGAATTGGATTAATTAGGATTAATCTCAAATCAGCAGAGCTTCTCAATATAGAAAGAGAGATTTTGAAGGAGATTAATGAACAATTGAAAAAACAATGAACTAAAGGAGTTTTGGAGTCTGAATCCTAACCAATGTAGTTTATTGGAGTATTATCTGAAAACAATTCAAAGTTTGAAGTAAAAACAGAATCAACCTTGGAATCCAATAAGTATCAGTCAATAATCAATCAATTAGGAAAACAAATGCCACAACATTTGCTAGTGGGAGAGAAGAAGAGGCAAGAGGTCAAGATGGCAACCAACTACCATGTGGGCACTCTGGATGTCCTGAGCTGTTCTTACAGGGAGTTCAGAGAGCGGAGTGAGGCAGGACTGGCTCTTTTTCGGAGGGCAGGATAACCTCAGAATGCAGATTGGGATACCCTGTGCACAGACATACCTTCCTGTCTCAGCTCTGGCAGTGAGGGGAGATATGCAGGTCTCTCCACACCCTGTTCCCTTGCTTCTAGCAAGTTCACAGATATGCATGGCCTTTGCCTTTCCTGGACAAGGGGGACACAGCTGACATACCCCAGTACATTCTTTAAAACCTGGGCCTGGTGTGAAAGTGAGAGGAGCAATAAAGACACCCTTTTCTCTATGTGATAACTGGATAATCTTACAAAAGCTTATCGGACACTTATGAGGTGATAAGCATACCATTATAGTAATAGGGGTCTGGGTAGGACTTACACAATGATGAGGATTATAATGATAATAATAAAAATAGCAGTTTCCAGGTATTGAGTCCCTACTGTGTCAAGTACTTAATTGGGTACTTTAAAAATATTAATCTTTATAGCAAATCTATAAGGTATGCATTATAATCACCAGGAATGTATGTATATCCATGAAATGTGCAAGCAGTCCCTAGGGCAGTGGCTTGACGCCAGCTGTATCACTACCTGTGTGACTAGAGGAAGTAACTGAACTCTTGGAGTCTCAGTTTCTTATGTGCAAAATGGGAGTATTAATTCCCACATGGCAGGGTTGTCGCTGAAGTGCCTTTCACAGTACTTGGCCTCCAAGAAGCCACAGAGCAGATGTCAGATCCTTTCCACTGCCTTCATCCTTTCTTTTCACCTTGGCAGCGAGAGAAGTCACTAGGAGCTTTTGCCAAGTTTTCTCACCACAGAGAACCCCTCTTGCTTCCTCCTCCCACCCCTGCTTCTAAAAATAGCTGCTGAGAGTTGTAATCCTGAGAGCAATGTCTTAAGTGTGTTGTTCAGGCTGAGAGAAACCCCTGGAAGTCTCTCCTCCCTCTTGAGCTTAGCAAGAGACCTTGTTCCTCAGGAGACTTACAGAATTTCAGTGTCACACAACTTGGATTTCTAGGGATGGAGGGAGAATGCAGAACATCCAACCAGCCCTTCGAAGGGATAAATAAAACCTCGTGAATTTGAAGACTCAGTTCTCTAAAGAGACTTGGATTGAAAACAACTTTTTAGGTCCCCAATAAAAACCTGGAAAATGTGGAGTTCAGATCACCCTCTTAACGTCTCGTCAACTGACATCCAAGAAGTACATTGGAGGTCAGTGAGGAGAAGACTTCTCTTGTGCTAAGGAAAAATATATTTCTTAAGGGGTAGAGGAGAGGATTAAACAGCAGAGAGGTGCATGCACACTGGTAAATATGTATGTTTTTTTTTTTTTTCTTGCAACAAATGTTTGCAAATGTGTACTAAAATGACAAAGGACCTGACTGCAACAACACATTACTGAAACCCATGCTTACTGGATATATTGATGGCTTACTGGTTACAAAAATGTCAGCTTAGTTTATCACAGATCAATAACTCATTACATGCTCCAGAATATACACAATACAATATGAATCAGCTTGCTGTCACATCCAGCCCTTCAAATACCACACCAATATGGACCTTTAGTCACTTGACTCTTCCTGTTTCCTTCCTACCCTCTACCAGCTTTAGGGATTAAAATACATTTTATATTTTGTTAGATAGGAACATAATTAAAAATATGTTTCGTTTTCATCTGGAAAATTTGATAGCTGAAGGAATTAGCAGATGATAATAAAAAATAAAATCTTCATTTAACAAGACCTATAAATGTGTGTGTGTGTGTGTGTGTGCATGCACACGTACACACAATACCTCTCTTTCCTAATTAGAAGTTGTCAGGGCTTCCATAATTCAAATTAGCAAATCTATTCCAGCTGATTTTAGCAGAGACCATTCCTGGTACATGGTAGGGGACTAAAGATACCCAAACTGTCCCTACATTGTCTACGCCCATAACGTACTAGGGCCTGAAATACAGCTTCATGGAAGGGAACATAATTTACATGGCTACGCTAGCAAGATTCTTAAAGTCCAACAGGAATGGGAACACATTATCTTTTTCTTCCTTTCTCCATTTGAAAAAGTAGAATCTAGGTTTGGCATTGGTTATTACAGATCCGTTTGAGTCCACAGAAGTTTGGTTTCCATTTGGCCACAAATGAGGAATTTCATTAACTGTGCCTACCAAACCAGCATTGACAACCAGAACAGGCGATCTGCTCATCTGTGTAACTTAGGCTAGAAACCCTGGGGGCATATGTCAGGCACAGTGTTGTCATTCAAGAAATAAACAGTCAACGTTAACTTAATTTTTGCCTAAGGCAATGCCTTGCTCAAGTCGATCATGTTTGGGGCTCTGGATCCTCTCCCTGTTACCTATCAGCAGACATCACTACTATCTCAGTAATTGTAACACACACTCTAATTGGACACAGATGTATTTTAATTACCAACCTTCTCTGTCATGACTTTTCATCTTTGTCACTTTCATATAAAAATGAGTCTGATTTGACAATGAGTGAAGATGGCGGAGGAATAAGAGGCAGAGATAGTGTCTGATCCCAGAAGTTCAACTAGATAGTTATCAAACGACTCTAAACAACTACAAACTTAGCAGGAAATAGAAGAGAAGACAAACAGCACCTCTAGGAACAGAAAATCGACCACTTTCCAGAAGGTAAGACGTGCAGAAAAGTGAATCCAAAGCGACGGGAAGATAGACCGCAGGGGGAGGGGCCGGTTCCCGGCAAGCCGCAGAGCAGCGGAGCACAAATCCAGAACTTTTAGAAATCTGCTCCACTGAGGGACATCGCTCCAGAGGCTAAGCGGGGGGTGGAGCCCTCATGGGGACAGTGTGGTTTCAGGACCCGTGGGGTCACAGAAAGACCGGGGGTGTCTGAGGGTGGGAGAGCTCCCAGGTATCAGAACGGGGAAGCCAAGGACAGAGACCGAGCCAAACAGTGGGCTACCAGCTCGGGCTTACCTTGAACCGTGATCCCGGCACAGTCAGGCCACTGCTCTTCGAGCAGGGACCCCACAAGGAGCAGATCCGGAGAGACCCCTCCTTCCTCCTCCGGGAGGAGCAGCGCAGTAGCTCGCGGCAGGAATCTGCTGGGTTTGGAGACTCCAAACGGCCGTGCGCCAGAGACAGAAATGCTTGGTCACAGGCCGGGTGAGCACAGAGCGCGGCCAGAGACCAGGGAGACGGGAGGGACTGACTGCTTTTCTCTGAGGGCGCACTGAGGAGTGGGGCCCCGAGTTCTTGGCTCCTATGGGCCAGATACTGGGAGGCCGCCATTTTCATTCCCCTCCTCCAAAGCGGTACGGAAAGCGTTCAGGGAACAAAAACTACAAGAGCGAACCCAGGCAGATTACCTAGCCCGGCCCCTAGCAAGGGCGGTGCAATTCTGCCTCAGGCAAAGACACTTGAGAATCTCTGCGACAGGCCCCTCCCCCAGAAGATCAGCAAGAATATCCAGCTAAGACCAAGTTCATCGATCAAGGAAAACGGCGGAACTCCTGAGTTAAGAAAAAACAACACATAGAATTCGTGGCTTTTTTTCCCACAACCCTTTAGTCTTTCAGAGTTAAATTCTTTAAATTTTATTTTTTTCTTACTGTATTTTTTTATTTTATTTTTTTATATTTTTATTTTATTTTTCCTCTTTCTTAACGTTTTTTAAGTAGTATCTAATCAACAACTTTTTAAAAATTTTTCTAATTTTCACTGTTACATATTTTATCCCCTCATTGTATTTAACCTTATTTTTTTGTATGCATATAGGGTTTTTTTTTCTTTTTTCTTTAAAATTTTGGGATACGCTTTCTTCAAATAGATCAAAATATACCCTAAATCTAGCACACGGCTTGGATCTAGTCTCCAGCCTGACTACATCCTTTTCTCTTTTATTCTCTTTTTTTTCTTTCTTTTTTTTCTCCTTTTTTTCAACCAACCTCTTAACAATCCCCTTTTTTAGAATCTTTTCTAATTTTTATCTTTACACTCATATTCCATCCCTTCCTAGGGTTTACCCTTATTTTTGTGTATTTATAAATTTTTCTTTCTTTAAAATTTTGGGAGGTAGTTTCTTCTAACAGACCAAAAACACCCAAAATCAGGTGTGGGGCTCTGTTCTAATCACAAGTCTAATATATATAGATATATATATATTTTTCTTTCTTTTCTCTTTTTAATTCCATTTTATTTCTTTTTCTTTTCTTTTTTTTTCGTCCCCTCCCCCCCCCTTTTTTTCTTCAACCCCTGGTTTTGGCTCCCTTCTAATTTTTCTGGGGTCGTTGCT
>CM052896.1:47880110-47923618 GCA_028534135.1 Potos flavus
AGTCAGAATGGCTAAAATAAGCAGGTCAGGAAACGACAGATGTTGGCGAGGATGTGGAGAAGGGGAACCCTCCTACACTGTTGGTGGGAATGCAAGCTGGTACAGCCACTCTGGAAAACAGTGTGGAGGTTCCTCAAAAAGTTGAAAATAGAGTTACCCTTCGACCCAGCAATTGCACTACTGGGTATTTACCCTAAAGATACAAATGTAGTGATCCGAAGGGGCACGTGTACCTGAATGTTTATAGCAGCCATGTCCACAATAGCCAAACTATGGAAAGAACCTAGATGTCCATCAACAGATGAATGGATAAAGAAGAAGTGGTATATATATACAATGGAATACTATGCAGCCATCAAGAGAATAGAAATCTTGCCATTTGCAATGACGTGGATGGAACTGGAGGGTATTATGCTAAGCAAAGTAAGTGAATCAGAGAAAGACAATTATCATATGATCTCTCTCATATGAAGAATTTGAGAGGCAGGGTAGGGGGTTGTGGGGGTGGGAGAGGGAAATGAAACAAGAGGGGATCAGGAAGGAGACAAACCATAAGAGACTCCTAAACTCATGAAACAAACTGAGGGTGGCTCAGGGGTAGGGGCGGGTAGGGATAGGGTGGCTGGGTGATGGACATTGAGGAGGGTATGTGCTATGGTAAGTGCTGTGAAATGTGTAAGCCTGAAGATCCACAGACATGTACCCTGGGGCAAATAATATATTATGTGTTAATTAAAAAAACAAACAAACAAAAAAATGAGTCTGATTTGAGGAAAGCTGCTGTATCCTTCCTGTGCTTTGCTGCAAAAAATAACTTGTAGTTGACTGGCCACAACAGACACATGCATTGATCTTTTCACAGCTGGGTTGTTTGTATTCATGTGAGTCTAGGAAAAATATTGCCATTTGTATCAGGTGAGTGAATGCACAGCTCCACCACAGGCCCGAAAGCCTCAGCATGGAGATTGATGGCCACAAGCAGGAGGCTTCAGTTTCTCCCAAGCAGTCCCTAACTCAGCGGGAGGGGGCATGTGGCAGGACAGGAGAGGCTTTTTTCCCTGCTTATTTTGCAATTAAGAAAGGGCAAAACTCTCTCTTCTAAATTTATAGTTTGGTGGGTTGGAGGTGGAGAGGAGGGATGTCAAGTTCCTAAACTGGGATCTTTGGACCCTGAAACATCCATGGACCAGATGGGTAGACTATGAACTCTCTGATATTAAATACAAAATTTAGGGCACATGTAGATTGTGTGTGTGTGTGCGTGTGCGCGTGTGTGTGGAAAGGGTCTACAACTTCTCAGAGTCTCATGACTCTTGAGACTTGAGCCTTGAGAATCTACATTTCTCACAATTTTCCAGGTGACTCCAATGCAGCTGGTCTCGGGACCAAACTTCAAGGAGCACTGAACTAAAAGAATGCAAGGTTTCCAAACCTCTCTGCACACTGGAATCACTTGGGGGGAGCTTGTTAAAAGATACCAAGTCGTAGTCTCTGCTCCTAGAAATTCTAATTTGATTGATCTGGGAAGCCCAGGTATTTTTTTTCCCCCCCAAATTCTCCAGGTAGTTCCAATAATGTGAGGAAGGGCTGTGAATCACTGCCTCAGAGCAACAGGGGAGTTGTGGTGATAGCGGGGGAGGGAATGTATTGAGATAAAAGATCCCTTTCGCTTTCAATGATTTAGCCTTCTGATTTTTTCTTCCATCTCAGGTGATAAATAATTGCATGAATTTGCTAGGGCTGCTGGACGAAGAGCCACAGACTGGGTGGTTTACACAACAGTAATTTATTGTCTTAGTTCTGCAGACCAGAAATCCCAAATCAAGGTGTCTGTGAGGTTAGTTCCTTCTGAGGCCTGGGAAGGAGGTCCCCAGCTTGTAAGTGGCAGTCTTTTTCCTGTGTCTATTTAAATTGTCTTCCCTCTGTGCATATGTCCAAATTCCCCCCCTTTTTTAAGGCTGCCAGTCCAACTGGATTAGGACCCACCCTAATGACCTCATTTTAAGTTGATTAGCCCTGCAAAGATCCTATGTCCATACAGGACACATTCTAAGGTACTGGGAGTCAAGACTTCAACACATGAATTTGGGTGGGGGGGGGATGTAATTCAGTCTGTAACAATAACACTGTTTCTAAAACTGTAAATATCTGGGGATGGGAGAGGGATACTCTCCTTTTTGCAAATTTCCCATTCAAAACAAAGCCTTTTATAATTGTAGAAAATTAATCTTTTGTAAATACTTTCTTCTTAGCTTGTAACTGCAGAGTCCAAACTTCATGCTATGCTTTTGAGGCAGAGCATTGAGCTACCAGAATGAGGTCCCAGGGTCATTGGTAAACAACTAGAAAATAGACAGTCATTGGTATGCAATGGATGCTCCATCCACCTGACACCACGGGTCATCTCCGCAACAGATCCCAGGAAAACTTAAACACTCTTTCCAGTTCAGCCAGCCAAGAATTTTCTGACAAGTTTACATGACTCTGCTTTATTCTGAACATTGGAGAATCGGGTATAATGTGTTTTTGTTTTTTGTTTTTAAAGATTTTATTTATTTATTTGACAGAGAGAGAGATCACAAGTCAGCAGAGAGGCAGGCAGAGAGAGAGGGGGAAGCAGGCTCCCCGCTGAGCAGAGAGCCCGATGCGGAACTCGATCCCAGGACCCTGAGATCATGACCTGAGCCGAAGGCAGAGGCTTTAACCTGCTGAGCCACCCAGGCGTCCCAGGTGTAATGTGTTTTTAATGTAACGTGACAATATTTAAGGTGCTAGACAACCTTGTTTTCACAGCTTAACTCTCTGTGCTGAAGGGATGCTAAGTTTGCAGCATGCTGAGGGATTTTTTTTTTAAGCAGAGAAAATTGTGTAATCAGCAAGTGGACCTTAGCAAGATCATTACTGGGGCGGCGGAACAGTAATTGGCGTGGAAGATATGGGAAAGCAAAGATGGTAAGTGGGGGCACCTTCACTATTCTGATATGTTCACAGTGGAGGAAGGAAAGCTTTGTGGGATAAATAACACTTTCAACTACGAGCAAAATTAAGATTAAAGGTTGGGGTAGGGAGAGAAATGCATTTCTAATAACACCAGTGACTTAGGAAAATGCCTAAATCTGAGCAGAATGCTAGATGGTCATCAACAAAGGGAAAAAAAAAAAACCATGTAAGTAAGCTATCTGAAGAGGTTTGGCTGTTAAGCACAGTAGCTCTTAAATTCTTCACTCTGTTCCAGCTGCTCTGGCCATCTTGCATTTTCTCAAACATCTGAAGCTCTTCCCCATCTTAGAGTCTTTGCCTTTGTAGTTGCTTCTCCCAGAAATGCTTTTCTTCTGGCTCTTTGTATACAGCAATCCTTGCTACACTTTGGGTTGCACTGTAAATATCACCTCTCGAGTGAAGTTTTCTTTTACCATTCCATCTACATATGTTGCTTCTCTCATTTTTCTTTTATAGGAGTTTCACATTGTAATGTTTTCCATTTATTCATTGGCTCTTCTTTCATTACAGTGTAAGTTCTATGAAGGCACGGACTACACAACCAGCACCGACCTTCTGGTAGACACTCAATATAGATTTTTTGAATGAATGAATGAATGAATAAATGAACGAAACAGGCTAAACCAAAGGTTTCATGAACATGGACAGTTGACCAATATTACACAGGAACAGAGACATCTATGTAGCCTGTCTCCCATCGGACATGGCGAATACTTTTTACTAAGTATCTACAATGGGCCTGACCCTAAATGGGAACCTTTTATTTATAATCTTTAATACTCAAATTAATCCTGCAAGATAGACATTGTTATCACTGCTTTGAAGAAAAGAAGGCTAATACTTGTCCAAGACCACAGACCTATCATTTAAAGTGAGGATGATGTGACTCATGTCATTCTCATTTTATCATGACTGTACTAATAATTGTCCCTTAAATCACTGTCTTCTCCTGCAACTATACACTATACACGAAAGCAGCTGGTGACAGTGGTAAAGATGGAAGAAGTATTTACACTGCCTACCACCTAAGGTAACAATAGATACAAATGAGAAAGACTGTACTGCAGCTTTGTTTCAAGCATTCTGAGGGGCACAGTGGCTTTTAAGTAACATCCTGGAACTCTAGCTTTTAAAAACAAAAGCTCAGGGGCACCTGGATGGCTCAGTCAGTTGAGTGTCTGACTCTTGGTTTTGGCTCAGGTCATGATCTCATGCGTCCTGGGATGTGGGGAGTCTGTTTGAGAGTCCCTCTGCCCCTTCCCCCACTCATGAGTACACACAAGCGCTCTCTCCCTCACTCTCAAATAAGTAAATCTTTAAGAAAATAAATAAAAATAATAGTTTCAAAGAGAAAAGTAGTTACTTTCGCTATAGAGAAACCTGGGAGTCACCACTTAAGCAAGTAATCAAAATTAATATCATTAGTAATACGACATATTGACATCAAGTACCTTCTGATATGATGCTCTGAGATGGGCTTAATACTACCTCTTTGGTATTTTTGGAAAAATGCATACTCTCATTTTAATCATGAGACAACACAGATAACTCCAAATTGAGGCATATTTCTAACAAATAACTAGCCAGTCCTCTTTAAAAGTATCATAGGATCATGAAGAACAATCCCAGATTAGGGGAGACCAAAGAGACGTGACAATTAAATGCAGGGTGGATCCTGGATTGACTTCTGAACCAGAAAGAGGATGTTAGTAGGATGATCACTGAAATTCAAATGAAGTCTACAGATTATTTAATACTGTTGTGTCATTGTCAATTTCCTGTTTTGGATTACTGTTCTAGAGTTATATAAAATGTTAACAAGTGGCGGTGTGGGGAAGTTGGGTGAAAGGTATTGTAGAATTTTGTGCATTTTTTTTTAACTTTTCTTATTGAAGTATAATTAACACAGTGTTATATTAGTTTCAGGTGTATAATATAATGATTGAACAATTCTATACATTTCTCAATGCTCATCAAGATAAGTGTACACTTAGCTCTCCTTATCATATTTCACCATTTCCCCCACCCCCAATTTCTCCTTTAGCAAACACCACTTTGTTCTCTGTATTTAGGAGTCTGTTTTTTTGTTTGTTTGTTTGTCTCTCTTTTTTTAATTTGTTCATTTGTTGTTTCTTAAACTGCACATATGAGTGAAATCATATGTCATTTGTCTTTCAGTGACTTTTTTCACTTAGCATTATATCCTCTAGATCCATCCATCTTGGAAATGGCAAAATTTCATTCTCTTTTATCTCTCAGTAATATTCATATATATATAATGTATACATGATTATGTATACATATATATATATATATGACATCTTCTTTATCCATTCATCTACGGATGGACAATTGGGTTGCTTCTATATATTTTTGAGAACTTTTTGGAGTTTTTTTTTTTCTGCACACTTTTTTTTTATGTTAGTCACCATACAGCACATCATTAGTTTTTGATGTGGTGTTCCATGATTCATTGTTTGCGTATAACACCCAGTGCTCCATGCAATCCGTGCCCTCCTTAATACCCATCACTGGGTTAACCCATCCCCTACACCCTCCCCTCTGAAACTCTTAGAGTTTAAAATTATTACAAAATGAAATGTTAAAAAAAGCATCATTTCTAAAAAAGTAATAAAGCTATACCAATTTCAAAAAACTAAAAGTAAAACACGACCTACCAAAGGGAGTTTAGAGCAATGTTTTCTTGTAAGTCGGGATCTCTTAAGTTTGGTGCCACTGGGAACCACTGTTTAGTGCTGAAGGTTGTTTAGTGGATTCTGATGGTACCATGCTTTGTTATTATTGTGTCTTCTAGAGGAGGAATCAAGAAATAAAACTTGGGGAATCAATAGTATATCTCTGTACATATGAATGAAAGCCGATAGTCTTTGATTCACTCCTTTCCCATTCTTGGGAAAACGAGGAATTCCTTGTGGAGAATGAGGATAAAGTCTGAAATCAAGAAATGAAGTGCATACGAATCGTCTATGTAACAACTATAATATCTCTTAAGATCTATGGTTCCTCTTTTCTCCATCTCTCATGAAAGACTAATTCAGGTGCCACTGCCACCCTATCTTTACCATACATACCGCACCTGAAACAGACCAAGGAAAGGTTCACAATAAAGCGCTCTGGAACAATGACTTCTCAAAGCCACAAGGGAGAATAACCTGGGTTTTGAAGCCGCTGAGCTTTGCAGTAGATGCAAGTTGTTCCCTACTGTAGCCAGGCTATAGCTTCATACATGGGCAAAACGCCATGCCTCTAGATGGGCAGCACCAGGTGCAATTGCTGGAGGGAGCCAGTGCCTCTCTCTGTATGACAGTAACACTACTTAACAGAGGAATGGAGGTGTACGGCCACGAAGGAGCTTTGTAATGGCAGAACCAGCGTGCCGTGCCCATGCAGTATGTTTCAGGGAAACACTGCTCTAAATCCCTGCTTTCCCCCGCCCCAGAGCGAATCTCCGGCTGCCCAGGAAACCCCTGCGGCGCTGTGAACGGGAAAGGGATGATGATGAGCAAATTCATGCATACAGAAAAGCCGTGGGCCCCAGCGAGCTCCTTTCATCAGACTACTGTGGAAGCTGATGATTTGAGGAAAGGCAAGCTAATGAGAAGGGGCAGGAATGGAGTCAGGACCTTGCTCTAAAATATGCATTTTCCAAATAAATTGGCAGTACAGCTGCAGATAGTGGCCAGAGAAAATCGGACTTCTTAGAGGCCAAATCTCTCCCTCTGCTAGAGCTTTTAGGTTGACTGGGGCTCTTTATTAAAGCTCTGAAGGGAGGAGAGGCCCTTCTTCATTTTACCCACTGCCCAGGGCAAGCCCTTACACTGTGATATCAGGGGAAAAAGACTGCAGAATGCAAACCAGGTCTGCGTATTTTCTCATGTTCTTTCCTATCACCTCACTGAACTAAAAGCCGACTTTACATGGCCAAGACCACTACCCTAAGATATCGGCGGAGCATGAACAAAATTCTCTGGGCATCTGATTGGCACAATTTGATATGTGCTCATTCATGAAGGAACCAAATCAACTTTTACTATGGAATTGAGTTACATGCTGAAACTGCCTTCCTATGGCAACTTTTAGGATTTCAGCCTTTTTTGAACATGCCATCAGAACCTAAAGACATTCCAACTATCCATATAATGAAATTCAAAGCAATAACTACAATTGGAGGTATACATTTAAAAAATCTGAATGTAAGTGTCATTGTTGAGTATGATGAGTGTGAACACATATCAGTGATATACTTTGCAGTGAAAAGGCTAAACTAATATCTGACCAGGCTTTCCCAACCCTCCCTTTCTTGGGTGGGTCTTTGAGCAATAGTAAATCAATTAAACTCGACATGGGCATGATTCAAATGGCTTATCTATGACTCAGAATTGGTTTACACTGTTTTTGCCAACTTGCACAATGAGCAAGACTCATTTCCTTTGCATCCCCAGAAATCCTTTTTTTTTTTTAAGTTCTCCCAGCCAACAAAACCATGTATGTGATGCATTTGCATAACTGAAGTGTATTTGGTTACATGTGGGTAGACAGTCTGGTCAGGAGTATTAGCTAAAAACGATGAACCTTCACAGATTTTAAGGATCTCAGCACTTTGTCAGTTCCTTGTCTTTCAGTGGGAAGATGGAGCACAGTCTGGTGAGGCTGCCAGGTTACATTATTACATGGTTGACTCAAAACTAGGAAACAAGTGTTCTTCCAGGTTGTCCAATAAAATGTTGTTGTTTCATGTATGTCCCTCTCTCATCCCCGGTGTGAATCATAGAATGCCAAAGTTGGAAAGTACATGAAAACTGTCTTAACCTACCCATTCAACTGATTTTGTGATTCTCCCTGCAAAATCCTTACCAGGTCTTCACCTATCCTATGTTTAAATACCCCCTGTTATAGGGAATGTACTACCTCCATACCTTTAATAAATAATTATGGAATAAATGAATACATAATAATTTTAATCCAGCTCCTATGTGACCGCCCTTTTAGTATTTGAAGATGAATCATCTTTTATTTAGACTGAACATTCATGCTCGCTTCAGTAATTCTCAGGCTGTATTTTGTATGTGATGAGTCACTTCATCACCTGCACCTTCTCTTCCGAATCTGCCTCTAGTGGGGTGCCCAACAATTGACATGATATTCCCAAGGAGAACAGAACTCTCCATTACCTTATTTTAGCACCAGATAAGGTATTAATGTGCCCTATCATCACTTTACCTTTTTGTAAAGCCATATCACATTTTTGATTCTTTGAGCTTGGTGTATGTTCAGAATGTACTTCTTATATATTCTACCTTTAATTCTCTGGTCTCATTTGTTCCTTTCTCATTTCTCCTACACATGCCTATTTTCCACATGATTCCAGGTTGATACTTCAAAGATTCATATCTTATCATGTTACTTTCCTGCTTAAAACTGTACAATGGTTGGGGTGCATGGCTGCCTCAGTTGGTTAAGCATCTGCCTTCAGCTCAGATCATGATCTCAGGGTCCTGGGATCTGGGATCAAGGCCCATGGACTCCCTGCTCAGCGGGAGTCTGCCCCCCCCCCCATTCTCTCTTTCTAATAAATAAAATCTTTTAAAGCAAGCAAACAAACCTTTTCAATGGGTTCCCACTGCTTTTCAAGTAAAATCTAATCATTAATATGACTTAAAAGGACTTTCATAATCTGGTTCTTGCTACATTTTCCAATTCTTTGAATAAACCATGCCACATACCATTCCCTTCCGAAACACTCTATAACTCTGCCTTATTTAGCTAATTTCCAATCAATCCTCTCAATGCTCTTTGAGGTAGCTTTTCTTGAAACTCACACCATTGAATCACACGCATCTTTCCTCTACACAACAAAGTTGGTGTAACCATGATTAGATACCTAATCCTTCATGTCTAGGGATGAAACTTTCACTGAAGCACTTTAAGGAAGTTTCAGAAGGTTGGAACTTCCTTAAATGACCCTTCTAAAACATCTAAATGTTGAAAGAGTTTCCCTTTTGCCCCCAATTTATGATTTATTTTTAATTTTACTTGTAAATCATTGCAAATGATTTTATAATATGACTTATTCTCTGGGGAACAAGGTAGCTGATAAATGACTTGAAGTCCTCTTAATATATCTTGCCATGTGCAGGAATGTATCATCTAGATAGTGGCTGAGATTAAATATCCACATTTTTATTTAAATAAGTAAATAAATGAATAAAATCCAATATTTTTTTCTATTCCTCTCTGCAAATCTAGACCCACTTGCTCTCCAGTGGACTCTATGTTAGTAATCATACACTCCTCCACTGACCCATTTCTCAGGTAACGTTCTCTTAGTCAGACTGTGTTTTCCCGCCATTATGAGTTCTCCCAGCAGTGTTGAATGGAATCTCAAGGAGATGCAAAGCTAAACCAGGAATGTGGCAAATCTTCCTGGGGTCAGTTTTACTCACAAGTTGTATTAGACTCTTTGTGTAGCCAGCCCCAGATCCTCTGGGGCTCACCTGTCTCTAGGATCCTTGGTCACATGTTTTACCATAACTGTTTTGGTTTGAGACTCTTGCTAGGGGTTTTAAAATCCTCCTACCACTTCTGGGCTCAGAGAAAGCACTATCTACTATGGAAGATGTGACTTACTTCATGGCTTGTTGAAAGGGCTATGTGGTCCAATTCAGCATTCGGGGGAGTTAACGCCATGTGGGGCAAATTTTAATAAATATGGAAGGGAATCAGCCAACAAATTCCTCCAGTCCTTTCCCCCATCCTCTCTAATGGACTTCAGCAACATAGTAGTCCCCATATGGCCTTTTAAAAGACTTCTGACCAGACCAGGCAATCACTCTGCTTGATACAAGCGATGGCTAACTTGGTGATGTCCCCTCATGCTCCCTCTCTCTCCTCTGCCTCATCCCCTTCCTCCTTCCCACCTGCCTCTCTGGAATTTCACTAACCAGTGAAGTGTTAGCATGGAAGTGTTCACTTCAGACTCCGTTTTCTAGGGATTGTGAGAAAACTTATTGGATGGGACTGCAAAAAAATTTCATGAATTTTATGATAAAACATGATTCTCCAAAGATAGTTACTGCTTAAAATGGAGCCCTCATGATATTCATGGAAGACAGGTTTGTTCTCATCTGCTATTAGAAATTCTTCAGTAAAAACATTTGAGAAAGACTGGAATAAAGTATGAGTTTTTCAGCATATTATTTAATCTTAAATTTTAGTCTACTCTGTCTTCCTCCTCTTCCTTCTTTTGTGACACAAAAATTATTTCACTTTATCACTATTTTTTAATAAGTTTCCTTATGTCTCTGATATTTGGTATCGAGCCTGGTACAAAGAATCCAACTAGTGAATATTTATTTTAAAAGTAAATTTATAAGTGAATGAATGAGTGAACAAATGGGTGGATGGAATAACTTTTACTTCCCTGCCATAATGATTAGATTGAATAACTAAAACTGATTGTAGTTGTAATAAATCTGCCAATACAATTTTTAAAAAATTGAATTCCCATGTTAAAAGGTCTTATAATATATTAAATATTTAACTTCCAATTATAACTGGATAAATGCCAGCATAGTAATCTTTGACAAGCTATATTCATTCATTCAACAAATAATTATCAAGACCCTGGTATGTGCCAGGCTTTATCACAGACGCAAGGAAACAAAGCAGTGTACTACATAGTCAAACACTCCTGCATTCCTACAACTTATGTTCTTTTTTCTTAAATTCAATTAGCCAACACATAGTACATCATTAGTTTCAAATGCTGGGTTCACTTAATCATCGGTTGCCTATGACACCCAGTGCTCATTACATTACATGCCCTCCTTAGTGCCCATCACCTTGTTACCCCATTCCCCAACCACCTCACCTCCAGCAACCCTCAGTTTGTTTCCTAGAGTTGAGTCTAGAGCTTATGTTCTATGTCATGTCTCTGTGCTTTAATACTAACTGTAAAATGAGTAAACACCGTATCTTGACCTTAATTTTTAAAAGAAAAAAATGATTATATATATATCATTAGTATGGATTATATAGTATTATAGTAAACAGTATTATTATACAGTGTTATATAGTGTTATAGTGTTATAATACTATAATATGGATGTATTTATATCTAAATCTGTATCTATATATCTGTATAGTTTTTAAGGTACTACCAAGGTCCTACCAAACATATAGTTAACATTCAGTAAATGCTAGTAGTTGTTATTGTAGATTTTTAAAAATTATTATTAGGCTGAGGAATGTTCATGAAACTATACAGCCCACATGAAGATAATGTAAGTTTGACCCCCCGGTTAGTGCAGGCAATATTTGATGTGGCCTTTGGAAGGCATCAGCATCTTTTAGGGAGAGTGGAATGAAGCCTATAATGCTTTTCTTTTGGCTAAAACTGCTTAGGTGTAAAGACCATTGAGTCTGCCATTCTGAAGATGACTCCGTATCAATCGATACAGAACATATCCATTCCTTTAAAGAATCCTGCCTCTTTATCATCTGTCTACAGTACCTCTTGAATTTAGCTACCACTAGGTATTAAACTTTAAGAGTGTTACAAAGTGCATGTTGCTAGAAAAAAGTAACATTAGTAACACAGTACCAGAACTGAACCAAAGGAAGACACAATTCATTTTCTTTGTGCAGTCAATATTTCATTCAGTCATGGCCTCAATGCCTGGACTCCCAGAGAAGAATGAATCATTCACGTGTCAGTACAATCACACTAATACTTAGGAAAGTAGAGCTAATAGTAGTAATACTTTACTACTTTGAGTGTGTTGAGATGTATGATTTCTGGTGATAAAAACAGGGCAAACATCAATACAAACCAAATAAAATGTTCATGGGTGATTTTTTTTTTTCTGAAAATAATGCAGGCAAGATAAACTAAAAGTTATATTTGGATAAATAGTAGGTACTAAACACAAAAAAAATACCATGCTTTCCATGTGCAAAGTTAAGTATTTTGAGATCTTCAGAAACTACTAGCTTTTCTATTTTCAGGACTTGGACATCACTGCTTTTAGGTGCAGATCTTGGCATTAAAAATATGCACACAGACTAATCATTTCTCTTTATGGTCTGCCGTTTGGAGTTTCGATGCAGCCATGGGAATTAAACCTGAGCAAATTCACTGTGTTCAGGAAATCAATCAACAGTGTTTATATGCTTAGCATTAGTGTTGAGCATGCTCTTTTGCTGGGGAAATCTATCCCCTTCCCTCAAGTGGTGTTTGTGTGGTGTCCAGAGTTTCTATCTTCATTTCTCCCAGTGGACATTTGTGAGGACAGTTTTATGCACGGCTCAGGACAAATGACTCACATCAAAAAATGATTTAATTTTCAGCTTAACTAGGATATTGTTATTTGGCAGCATTGTGTTATTCTTCGAGTACAATAACAGTTGATTTGCAATAGTTTAATTGGTCTTTTACTTGTGGAGAATGGTATGGGGTAAGCCATGCTGGTAAAGAACCATCCCAGACTTGGTATGTAGGGTGAGTAAACCAAGTAAACTAAACCCTGGAAATGGGGGAATAAAGAAAGAAGTCAGTGAGTGAAGTCCTTAATTCTTGACATATTTTAGTTTGTGATTTGAAGAATGATTAGAATGATGTGAGTATTGCAGATGTAACCGACACAAAATGGCACTGTTTGGGTCAGGCTCTGGGCCCTTTGTATCCTGAAATACTAACTGATTGGGAAAAGACCTAACAGTTAACTTTACCCTTTAGGGGTTTATGTATATTCTTTAATCACACATTACTCAGTGACATTTAGTAAGATTAATGTTATGCAGCTGAAACTTGGCTTCTATAAAAATTGAATATTATTTGAAACAACTAGGCCATTAGATCTAAAAGCTTTTTCTTAGAGAGTAATTTTTATGAAAAGCACATATTTTTTAACTGATCAGACTTGGGAAATTTTGTCAACAGCAACCACATCCCCATGATTATCTCTCCTTTAGGTGAAAAATACTAACACAATTTATGATAACAATAATAAACCCACCTTTCATTTTATAATGCTTTCCAATTAATAATCATTTCACTTCCACCTTACATCAACACTATATAGAAGATATTACTATCTAAGAATTGGGGAGATTAAACATCATGTGAAATATACAGTGAAGGAGTGATAAAGATTGGTCTGAAGGAGGCATTCATTCATCCACTTATTTATTCATTCATTTTTTGTCTTTTTTTACTGTAACATGAGATCAACCCTCTTAACAAATCTTTAAGTATTTTTTTATACTTTCTGCTCATTTTCTTTTCTTTTTTTTAATTATGTTCAGTTAGCCAACATATAGTATAGTATTGTCATGCACAATGTTGTATAGCAGATTTTCAGAACTCTTTCAACTTGCATGACTGAAACTCTGTACCCATTGATCAGCAACTGCCCATTTCTCTTCTCATCAACGCCTGACAATCACCATTCTATTTTCTGTATCTGTGAGTTAGGTTGCTTTAGAGACTTCATATAAATTGAACAATGCATTATTTGTCTTTCTGTGACTGGCTTATTTCACTCACTTTAATGACCTCAAGGTTCATCATGTTGTAGCCTGTGTTGGATTTTCCTTCATTTTTAAGGCAGATTAATATTCCATTGTATGTATATACCATATTATTTTTATTGGTTCATCTGTCAATGGGTTTTAGGTTGTTTTCACCTCTTGGCTATTGTAAATAATGCTGCAATAAATATGGGAATACAAATGTCTCTCTCAAAAACTGATGCCGATTCTTTTGGATAAATACCTACAAATGGGATTGCTGGATCATATGATTATTCTATTTTAAATTTTTTTCCCAGGAACTTCCATACTATTTTCTATAGATGCCCACCATTTGACATTCCTACCAATAGTGTACATGGGTTCCAGGTTCTCCACATCCTTGCCAACACTTGTTATTTTGTTTGTTTGTTTGTTTAATAATGGCCGTCCTGATAGATGTGAGGTAATATCTCACTGTGATTTTGATCTGCATTTCCTTGATAATTAGTGATGTGGACCATGTTTCCTTATATCAGTTGGCCATTTGTATGTCTTCTTTGGGGAAATGTCTATTCAAGTTCGTTGCTCATTTTTTAATTGGGTTACTTGGTTTTTTTGCCACTTAGCCATAGGAGTTAATATTTAGATATTAACCCCTTAACAGATGGAGGTTTGCATACATTTTCTCTATTATACCATCTAGTAACTGTCTATACTGAGTCATTTGAAAAGTTGGCAAGGCTTTGCCTTGCCAATAAATATCTGACTTTTTGATATGTCCAAGTAACTACATTTATGTCATTGGTCTCATTCTTTTAAGGGTAATGATAGGAAGCCTTTCAACATATGCATGTGATCTGGAAGCGGCAATATTTTAACCAGTTATACCCACGATTTCATATAAAATTGAATTATTTATTAGGTTTCTATTGTGTTCTTTGGTTCAGAGCAGAATTCATAAATTATGTGACAACAAGTATAAGAACTCTAGTAGTGAAGAGGGTCAATTCAGTGGAAGAACATGAGATATACCTAGGAGAACAGGTTTTGGGATATGGGGATACATTTCAGGGAGCACCTCTGAATTATAAGAAATAGTATGAAGATTCTGGACATATGCTAGTTGCTGCCATGGGCGAATAACGAAAAGGGCAATAGAGGCAAAATCTTGCTATTTTGTCATGGAGAGAGGAAGCTAGTTCCCATAATCTTACCTGGACAGCACAGGGGGCCTATTTACACTCTGGGGCATTGTCTTTGGAGTCTTAAGCAGCTGAGAGGGGCAATTCTATGGTGGGGGTTCTATCTGGTCATTCTTAGACCCTTTAACCTTGATGAATTTAACTGGATTCAGTAATGCTTTAAGGCCCACTTCTGCCATTCAACTGCTTAGAGAAATGAGATCATCTAGAAAAGCACTCAAACTTAAACTATCTAGATCCCCAGTTTTCTTCTCTGCGAAAACCAGGACTGGCATGAGGATCAAATAAGCCTAAGGCCAGGAAAATGATTTAGTATTTGTAGAATGTTATAGATATGCTATTAGTGATTAATTATTTTTCCTTCAGGTGTCTCAGCATTTACAAACTTTGTCATGGGAAAATTGATTTTAACTTTTACCGATTTAAAAAATTTGTCCTGTGAACCACATGAGGAGAAGATAGGGACGTTGTAGAACAGAACAGAATGTGGGGTGCTCCTCTCTGGCAAGGGTGAGCATCCGAAGAGACTGAAGGTGGCTGGAGAGCCAGAGCAGGCTCCAGGGAAAAAGGATTTATTTTCTTTTCTCCCATAAAAATGTGAGAGACTCACTTGGAAGAATGGAAGAATTAAGGTCAAAGTATTCTCTGTCTTTCTTAGCCAGAATACATGGACGGATAAAAACCATGATTTTGGATCTCAGAATCCTCTTCATGACTATGTAACCCATCCCTTTATTTTATATATAGGACAACGGCCCAGTTGCCTGAAGAGGGCAAAGAACTTCCTCAGAGTCACACAGACCTAAGTGGTAGAGTTTAGGGTCTTCTCATTCTCAATTCAATGTTTTTCACTTCACAAAAATGGAATTTATATTAAAAAACACATATCTATAGCAAAAGTTATTCAAAGCAATTTAATTTGCAACAGCAAATATAAGTCAATTTTATGTGCATAAATCACTGTCTATTACATTCAAATGTCTTTTAATATCAACTTATTTTTCAAGAGTCTAGAAGTAAAAGCAGAGATTCACCTTCTCAGATGACCAGAGTTCATTAGGATTTTAGAATCTACCTTACGAATAATTGAAATCTGGAGATAAACATCATGGCCTTTATTCCTGGTTCTAATACTCAGTAGCCTCATGACTCTGGGACCTTAATTTCACCACTCCATGCCACAGTTTACCCACGTGTAACTGGGCCGAATAATAGCAACTATCACATAGTAACATTACTGTGAGGATTAAATAAATTATTAAAAATAAGTCTAATACAGAGCAAAACAGATAGAAATGACTCAATAAACAGCCATTATAACAAGAGTCATGACTAAAGGGATAGAGAAAGTGTGCTAGAAGGAAAATCAGTACTTCACCACTCCCATCAGCAACACTTCACTACTTACTAGCTATGTGTTCTTTGGCAAGTCTCTTAATTTACAAGGGTTCCTTTTCCCTCAGTTGTGGGAATGTGGGCAATAGTAGTTAGCAGTATCATGGGATTGATGTAAAGATCCAATGAAATAATTTATGTTTTAATTTTTTTAAAGATTTTATTTATTTATTTGACAGAGAGAGACACAGCGAGAGAGGGAACACAAGCAGGGGGAGTGAGAGAGGGAGAAGCAGGCTTCTGTCTGAGCAGGGAGCCCGAAGCGGGGCTCGATCCTAGGACCCTGGGATCATGACCTGAGCTGAAGGCAGATGCTTAACGACTGAGCTACCTAGGCACCCCCCAATGAAACAATTTAGATGGTAGTTTCTGATATATAATATACCCATAAGAAAAGATAAAGACAAGAAAGATGGGAGGAAGAGAAGAAAGGAGGAAGAAAGGAAGGAATAGGAAAACATTAGAAAATCGTAACACATTTTTGATTGTCAGAGGCTAAGAAAGGGACCTCTGTCTATCTGTGGCTGAAAAGTTGCTTTACCTTCTTGCCACAGCTCAGCCACTGACTTACTGTTTGATGCTGGGAAATCATTTAATCTCTAGATTGTGATCTCAGTGGGTGTATATAATTTGTACTCTTCTGCCCTATACCACTGTATTGGATAAGACGACCTTGAGTTCCCCTTCAGCTCTAATTTTCTATGATAAAATTATGTTCCTGTGCCAGTGGTACCTCTCCAATAAAAAGAAAATAGTAAAACCTTAGGCTAGTGAATGTGTCAAATGCTTTGAGATTTGCAGGAGAAAATTAATGTTCACAGGGTGGTTCTCATTGAGAAAGGATACTCCCCATTTTCACACTGCCTTTTTCTATTGAGGCTTTTAATTTAGTGGAATTATAATGCTTCTTTGCTTCTCTACAGCTTTCAAACATGGTGTGCTTTTGTGAAAAGTCTTTAATCATCTAATTTCTTACATTCTCTGTCTAAAAGCTACATCATGAGGATTGCTGGCAATTTAAACTTTTCCTTTTATATGATTTCTTGGTTTTCAGGACCTATAGCTAGATAGATACAGATGTCGTTGTTCACAATGAACAAAACACTGAACATTTTCAGTATGAATCAACTGTAAAAAGCATCTTGTTTAATTATCTCATTTAAGAATTGAAGATCCTGGGGCTCAGAGAGAAAAGGCATCTAACCCAAGATCACACAGGAATGGACTCCAATTTCCTGATTCTTAGTAATTATGACAGATGGCATTTTCTAAAGATGGTTGTAACATTATTTCCCATTCCCATATATTTGTCAGCAATGTGGTTTTTTCCTACTCTTCCATTAAGAAAAAGAGGTTAATTCCTTTCCCCTTGAATCTGCCTAACCGAAAGAATGTGGCACAAGTGACATCAGAAAATAGCAAGACTACGGCATGAGGGACCTTAGTAGCTTATGCTTGGGTCTCTTGGGATGCTCTCCCTTAGAATTCAGCCCCCATGTTGTTAGAAGCCCAAGCCATGTGGAGAGGCCACGCATAGGCAAAGCAGTCCACAACCCCAGCTGAGCTCCCAGCTCATAACCAGAAGATACTACTAGTCAAGGGTGTCAGTTTTCTTGAATGTTCAGCTTAGTAGAGCCATCAGAAGACAGAAGTCGCAGCCACCATCTGTGACCCCATGAAACATCCCAAAAGAGAACTCCTCATTTGCCCAGTCTACCCACAGAATCACAAGATAATGAATATTTGTTTCGAGATATAAATTTTGGGGTGTTTTGTTATGTAGCAAAAGAAAATCCAGAGTACCCCTCAATTTCATTGGCTCTCAGATTCCACACTACTTGCTTTTGATTCTATACTACTTCTCAAACTATTTGGGATTAGCAGGTTAATGTAATTAGTATCCTGCTCTCAACTGTTGCATGGAATTGAAAATGAGAGCCAATTTGTATTTGATTGGATGAATTCTTGAAGTTGCACAAGTTGTAACTTCCCACCTTTTGCTCGTATGGAAAACTTGCTTTGGTTTCTCAGATTGCCAATACTGGACAAGCTGTCTCTGAAAGCATCAGACCTTATCAAGTTTAAAATGAAAGGAGTCAAGCATGGAGATGCGGAAGTACTTTTTAAAGATACAGTAGCAGAAACAGCTATTTGCCACACTATCTACTTTCCCCAACTTCTTTGGTCAAAGAATCCTAATTCATTCATTGTGTCAGTGGACCAACTTAGTACACAGCATTTCTCAGCTACCTTTGCTGCTGGGAGTAGCCATGTGACTAAATTTTGGCCAATGAGGTATAGGCTGAAATGTTATATGTGATTTTCCAAAAAGTTGCTTAAAAGAGTTGACTTAGCCAGAGGGTAAGATCTTTTCATTCTCCTTTAGCTTCCTTCCTCTTCTGTTCCAGAACTAGACATAATGGGTAGAGCGCCAGCACCTAGCTCAGACAATGAGGTGACATGGAGGACAGAAGTTGCATCTGGCAGGGTCTCACCAGGAAAACAAAGCCACATTTTGTTAATCCTCACTGAATTCAAACCAGGGAATTGGTGCATAGGTACTGGAAGAGCTGAGAAGCCAAACGGAATGGTGAGAAGACTTAGAAATTAGCAATAGTAGGTAGCCACTACCAGTACAAGGTTGGGAGACAAAGGAAGGAGGCAGTGTTCCTGGAATCTAGAGTGCAGAGTCACCCAACACAAACTGCAACATCGGGGACCTGTCCTGCTGGAACGAGAACCCTAGACAGACACAGCTGCTCCGGAGGGCCAGCCCAAGGCAGAAAAGCGTCATCCTTCCTCCTGTCTCCTGAACTCTGGCCAATGCCTCCCATTGGCTAAATGCAGCTTGGACCCAATACTTTCAGGAACCGGGGAGATACCAGCTGTAGGGGCCAGTTTCTTTGCAGTACTGGGCAGATTAGGGAAAAGGTTAAAAATGACTCTGAGGGCAAATGAGCCCGGGACTACCAAAGAAGCCAATGCTGGCACAATGAAAGAGAAAGCTACAAGGAGGCTGAGCCCTGATGATCATGGAATTGCCATACTGGAAAAATGCCAGTCATCTCTAGGTTGTTGTTATTTTGGATCATCTATTATATACAGCAAAACACAATACTAATTGATCTTAATGTCTCTTCGGGAGGGGAGTATATTAGTTTATTAAGGCTACTGTAACAAAATACCACAGACTATGGCACTTAAACAATGGAAATTTATTTTCCCACAGTTAACTAGAGGCTGAAAGTCCAAGGTCAAGGTGTCAGCATGTTTGGTTTCTTCTGAGGCCTCTCTCCTTGGCTTGCAGATGGCTGCCTTCTTGCCTTATTCCCACATACTCTTCCTTCTGTGCACACACCCCTAGTCTTTCTCTGTGTGCCCAAATTCCCTCTTGTAAAGGCACCAGTCAGATTGGATTAGAACCCACCCTAATGGCCTCGCTTTAACGTAATTCCCTCTTTAAATGCCTTCCTATCAGTCACATTCTGAGGTGCTGGGGGTTACTGCTTCAAACACATGCATTTTTGGAGGGGACACAATTCAGCCCATAACAGAGGTTAAGAGGGAAAATCAGATAATTGGAGAACTAAGTCAATCTAAATTATCTATGCTAAGTAGGAAATAACAGTATCGATAATGCTAAAAAGCAGATAAATGAAGAAACATTTTTATGTGGCATTATAATACTGTGCTCACTCCCTGATTTTGCTCTGTGTTTTGCCTTCTAGATAGGCTGTTATGTAACTTAGCCTGCTTTATTTGCTCATGTGGAAGCCCACCATTAGTTATCACTTAGATCCTTGAGCCAGGAGATCGTCCAAGAGACCAAGGATTTGGCAGGTGCTCATTATTCACTAATCCCTCAACTAACAGGAATTCCCACTTCTGTCAGGGAAAGGATGCAGATGCTCATGAATCCTCAATGAAGGGGCAGCTGCAAAACGGTGTTGCTTCCATAGTTTGCTCCTATAATTAACTCCACCTTAATCCTCATGCACACAATACCTTCTGAGACTACAAAAGCCCAGCCTTGTGCAGCTGCCATTCTTCCCCTCTAAACTTGCTTTTGGCTGGACCATGCTGCTTCTGAAGATGTAATTAAGTGTTTTGGTTGAAAGGACAAAATCTAATAAGTGATCTTGAGTGGTGATAAACAGAATGCTGACCCTCCCAACCACTACAGCAATAAACAGGGTAAGAGAAAGCAGAGGAAGTTGGAATGTCCGTGAAGGGGGCAAAAGTGACCCATTAGGTGGGGATTTCAAGCTATTCTCTTAATCAAAGAACAATTAATTAATGATATTTTCAACCTGAACCAAGGTTTCTCAATGCTGTGCTCTATTCAAGTTAAATTTTGAGTTTAACATGGCCCCAGTGACCTCCCATCTCAATGGTGGTGGTGGCTGAGGGATGGGATGCTCTTTTCATAATCTCCTTTTTCCTTCCAACTCTTTCTTGCCACTCTCTTCCCTTCTACCAGGAGAACAAGCCAGGCCTGAGGATACTTCAGTGATCTGAAAATTACCCTAAAACCAATTTTTGAGGTAGACAGTGAGTTCTTCTTTGGAAATGATTTTGCTATGAGCAGCCTACTTTCCTTATTCCACTTTATATGGGTTCCAACCAATGCGCCTCTGGGGGCACTTGCCCCAGGATGGGTCTCTGGAACCAGGGCTGGTTTTATGTGGAAGTGAGGCTGTCCTGTAGGCCACACAGGATGATGGAAGATCTATAGAGAGCGTCCCGGGACAAACGAAGGTGCAACGGCCAAAAGGACAAGATGCAAAGAACCAGATGGGAAGCAACGAGATTAAAAGCATAGGTGTCAAGACACAGAAAAGCCAGCCTGAGAAAGCACTGTATGGGGGGCACAGCCTGAAGACCTATCCTAAGGAACGAAGCAGAGCATTGCTTCTCCCACAGAAACCTTTATAGTGCCGGTATGCAAGTTTTCCTATGTGGGCAGAAGGGCATTTCTGCAGGCATCAGGCTAATTGGGAAATTAACTCCTTGGTTTCTTTTCATAATCTTTCTTCTCTCGGTTATCCTGGTGCTAATCCCACCCCCCCAACCCCACCTCCCGCTCATGCTAGAGCATGAGCTCTAGCATAACCACTAGAGCAGCTCCCTCCTTCTTCCTTTTCCTACCCCACTGCAAGCTCCTGAGCAGAACTGGCTTTGCCCCATAGACTGGGCTGGTTTTCAGCTGATTACGAAGCTTACGGTGTTGCCACTGCATCAAAACAACAAGCCTTCCCTGCAAACCTTATCCCTGGATTGAACGTGACATATCCCACTGAATGCTTTCTGGACCAGCCCAGTCGTTGTGTGACAGGCGTGTAGGCAGCATTCCCAGACACGGATTCTGGGAGACAGCCATTTGAAAGCAGGGGTTAAGCTGGAGAGGGAAAAGGGGAGGGGGGAGTGTTCTCAGCTCGTGTTGATTTCTGTCAGATTTCAGCTGAGGTTTGTGAAGAGATAATTGTGTTATATTTTCTCATCCTTCACAGCCTGGTGGTTCCTGTATAATTATATATGCCTGAGCTTAATATTATTTCAGAAAGAAGAAAAGTATACAACAGATTTTTAGCCTCAGGCTTCTTATGATTGGGTACAGATTTTACTCTTGCAAATAATTTAGTTCTTTTTTTCCCTTTGCAAAGAGCAATTGTAGGAACGTGGCTCAAGTGGATAGCTGGCCATTGGGGGATTTTCTGGGACTGAAGGAAGATTGCCAGGCTCTGGGCATATGTTGTTCAGGACTCGATGAAACGCACAGAAGTGGTCCTCCCGTGTTTTCGACAGCAACCAGGGAGATGACGGATCTTTCTGCCTCTGGCATCAGAAGCTAAAGGAGTTGGCTTGCAATGAAAATCCCATTTGAAAAAGTTCCTCGTCTCTCTGATAACCCAGCTGATTTGTTAAAATTGTAGGAACATTTCTGAGCGTCATTTAATTTTTGCCACTTACATTATTAATGTGATTAAATATTATTAGGTCATATTTATTATGTTGCACTGAATTATTCTGATAACTATTAATACATTGCCTAGAGTGGAAAAATAAAAAGAAGCAATTGAGGTTGAGTGAAATTTTCATATTGATGTTATATAATTATCATTATTTAACCAGAAAGAGAAGCTGATGCAATTAGGAAAATAAAACATAACCCGAACGTTTTTATTGATATCATTAATACATGTGCTCAGGACTGCCAATAAACATTTTAATACAACTTGGTGATAGAATAAATTACATCCATAAGTAATTATTTCAAGTTAATTAAAATATTACTGGCATATATTTTTCTTAAAACTCAGGATTTAACCCTATGTTCTTCACTGTTTGCTCTGTTTTCAGGATTTCAGTCTCCATATAGTTGACTTCTACATAGAACTTTGTTTTGATTTTGCCTTCTTTTTCATAAACGTTTGTGGTCTATAGCCAGGAGAGCAGTGGGCATTCCCTATATTTCACTTTCTAAGAGTCAGTTTTGGATATCTAAAATGGGAATGATTAGGAAAGCAATTTCTCACAGTTGTCGGACTCTGCCTGGTGTGATTAGTTAAAGCATATAACATGCTTTGCAGCATAGCATAACACTTGAGTTCAGACTCTGGAACCAGGCTACCTAGTTTTGAATCCTGGCTTTGTGTGTCATCTTTGGCAAGTCACTTAACCTCTGTGCTTCAGTTCCCTCCTGGGTAAAAGAGAGATGAATATATCATGTAGGTATATTATAAGGATTATATGTGATAATAATATCACGTAGGGATTTTAAAGGTCTTCTATGAATTCATATAGGTAATGTTTGCTATGATTATTAGAAGACACCCTGTATGCAGTAAATGCACAATAAATAGTAATGGTTGTGAGTCTTAGACACATACCCATACATCCGTGTCCTTGAAGCAGAACATCACAACTTTCTATTCTACTGTAAGCATTGGTATCAGATTCCTCTCTGTCGCTCAAGTTTGTTCTCTCTTGCTTGCCCTCTTATCGACCCAGTTACCAAGGCTTATAGCTGCTTCTTTCACATCTCTTTGGTTCCGTTTTATTGCTACCACAAATGGGTTTTCAAACTTAAAATATTGTAATAGCTTCTGAACTGCTATTCCTGCCTCTGATTTCTCCCATTCCAATCCATCCTTTGTGGTAGTAAGAGACATGTTTTTCCTGCTCACTTACTACTTGGATTCCTACTGTCCAGATTCCTTATTTTGTCAACCTGAGCTTTCCGTCTCTGAGCCCCAAATACGTTATTTCCTTTCATTACCCAGTGCTCCAGCCATGCTGATTTATCCCTCATACTCTCAAAGAGCTATGAGCATCATCGCTTTTCTTTTGTCTGAAGTCCCCCTACCAACTCAAACCCTACCTGCTTTCTCACTTAAGTTTCTCTTTCTATCCCTCAACTATTTTTCATTATGCCAATTCCTGTAGGTCTCATCCAGATCTTGTATACATTTGCCATAAGAACAAATGTTATATTGCATTATTTTATAATTTGACCTGCTTCCACATTTTGTATATACCCTGGAGAGCACTGGCCACTTTTGACAGTTCTCTTGTATGCCCTCCATTGCCTATGATAGTGACAACCAAAATGGTAGGTATTTCAGAAATTCCTAGAACAACTATTGTATCTAGCCTAAACTACTCAGTTTCATTTTTCAACTCAATTCAGCATCATTTTCTGGTTCTTATGCACAGTGTATAATGAGATTTGCTTTGAGTTATCAACACTGCAGGGAAATGTTTAAATTAGAAGGGAAAAACTCACCACCAATTTCTTTGGAAATGGAATAAAAACACAAAGATATTTTTTCTATATTCTATTATCAAAATAAAATCTAAACCCAAAGCTATCATCTCGACAATACCATTGTTTTCTTAAGAATGAAAACTTGGTTTACAGAATGTACTTATTGAAAGTAATTAAATGGAAACCAAAATCCTTCTAAAACACTACTGTGTAGTATTTCTCGCTCTAAAAAGTAGCATTGGCTAATGCTTGGTAACTAAGACAGCAGGAGGAAAAAGCTGATACCCACACAAAAGCCAGTGGACTTGGGAATTTAATACAGCCCTTTAAAAATTAGTGAGAAAGGAGGAAGGCAAGTAGGTTCATAAGTGTTAAAGTGTGTGTGTACATATAGTAAGGAAGGCCTGGTGCTTCCTTTTGTTCTTCAAGCTTTAATTCCTTAACTGTATTAATGCTTAAATGATTTTTTTCTTGTGCACATCATGGGAACAGAAAACCCATGAAGCATTATTTCGAGGGCATCTACTGTGGTGGGAAGACATCACTGAAGCAGGGCATCCCAATTTCTCATTGGCTTTCTGCTGCAAGTTGGCCTTGGGAATCCTCACATTGGTTTTTTTTTTTGGTCAGTCATACCCATAATCGAGGAAGGTCAGACACGAGAAAACCATACCCATCTCACTTGCAATACTTTGTAAGGTATAACTATTTCTCAGATAACGTACCACATTCTTGGTGGAAGGGATAGCACATGGGTATACAAAACAAAAGAGAACACTAGAGCTCACAGAGTACTGAGTACGACTAGTGCTCACAATGCAACATAATGAATATTTTGTAACTGTGTCAATGAAGGTTAAAGGAGCATTGAGAAGGGATTGACTAATTCTTTTATTTATTCTTGGGTGTTTAAAAGGAGGGGTTATATTCCAGGAATGCTTCACAGTGAGTATGGCATTTGAAAAAGATCTTGAAAGATGTACAGAATTCCTCCAGCCATAGGAGTGCTAGGGATATCTCAGGCAGGGCAACACGCTCAAAGGCACAGAATGAGTGAAAACTCAGTGTGCTTCGAGAACCAGACAAGCATGGGGACTAACGCCATACTGAATGGCTAGCACATGCCAGGTAGTTGTCTCACAAAGCTACTGAACTTACAGTTACCTATGATAACAATACCAACCCCATATTGTGGAAGAAGAGAGGCCGGTAACAGCTGTAAAATGTTAGATCTAGGATTCAAGTCCAGGTCAGACTTCAGGGCAGTCTGTTCTCACCATATAGAATGGGACGTGATGAAGGTGAGATGCAAGTGTTGCTCAGCAAAGGAAGAAGGATGTTTCATTATCTGAAATAACTAAGAACGAAGTTGATGGAGGAATTGATAGATACATGAGAAGAGGCAGGCTGGGTCATCTTTTGATAGTAAAAGGAACAAAGCTGGGCTGAGAGAGGGATAAGAGTTCGAAATAGTAGCCACGGAGAAGGGGAAAGGGCATCTTTGGATTGTCAAGGAAGGCATGGCAGATGGCTAAGGGGATGAGAAGCTTTGGAGTTCTGGGATGGGAAACAAAAAAGGACTAGCCTCATTTAGCCATTAATTTATTTGGATAACAGTTAACAAACATGCATCATATGCCAGGCACTGGGCCAGGAATTGACGATGCAGAGAAAAATAAGAAAAGGCTCCCAGCCCTTAGAGGCTTACAGCGGATCCAGACGATACAAATTTATATGCAACTCCATGTAAGGACTAGTTACCAATGCTAAGATCAAGGTATACATGTGAAAAACGAGAGGAGGTTGCTAAAGGAAGAGCTGAAGATTCCATTTGTGTGGAGGGAACGGGTTCCAGGAAGGACTTCAAAAGATGGTGCTTTAACAATGTCCTTGTCCTGAGGAACCCTGTGCCAAAATAGTCACAGATGAGGTGGCCCAATGGTCCTGCTCAACTTTCAAACTATACAGCAAAAGGAAAGAGAGAGAGAGAGATGTGGATTAAAATAAAGAAGATGTGGATAAAACCAAAGGCAACAAAATGATAACTGGTGGGTCTATATGGGTGTTCCTTATATTTCCCAACTTTTCTCTAAGTTTGGATTAAAACAAATCGAAAAGTGGTGAAGAATAAAAGGAGGCACCTTACAATGAGAACCAAACTGTAAATTACTTCCTGCCAGTAGATGAAAGATGGGAGAGTGTCCGATCAGAGGAGGCTATCTGGGCATCTGGGTGGCTCTGTCGGTTAAAAGTTCGACTCTTGGTTTTGGCTCAGGTCATGATCTCAAGGTCGTGAGATGGAACTCTGTGGTTGTGAGATGGGCTCTGTGCTCAGCAGGGAGTCTGCTTGAGATTTTCTCCATCTCCCCCTGCCCCTCCGCCCACTCACACACATGCACTCTTTCTCTCTCTCTCTCTTTCAAACAAACAAACAAATAAATAATCATTTAAAGAAAAAAAAAAAAAAGAAGGGGCTATGACAGCACAGAGGCAAGACTTAGCCTCAGTGGGAACTGCAAGCAACAACATTCATTCTTGGAAAAATTAGAACCTTCCTCGAGGCCGGGAAAGTGGGGAGAGATGAAGCTACAGTGGCAGAGAGAGGCCAGTCGTGGTGAGGAAAAATAAGCTATTCATTAAGTGAAAGAACAGTGAGATTGAGGTGTTGGAAGAGACTGTTCCTTCCCAATCTGCAGAGGGTCTCACCCTGTAGGTTCACTTGATCTTAGCCAAAAGGCCGAGAAGCGATGGCTCTGTAGGTTCAAACAAGCTTTTGGTTTCTTGAAGTGGAGCACGCAGAGAGAGGTGGATGGAAGGCAGGATGGCATTTATCTCATTGATTTTGTACTTTCTGAGATGTATGAAACCAGAGCAAGCCGCTAGGAGCAGAACAGAACCCATATATTACCCAGCTCTTTATACATAAGATGTTGGAACAGTGTATATGTTATAAACAGTGGAGTGGGAATTAGTTGGCCAAGAGCTGGAATAGGTCAGACTTCATTTTAGTCTTAACACTTTCCAGTGTTAGATCAACTAGATGTTTATAGTATGACACAGAACAAACTGGCTCAAGTTATTTCAGAGCCTTTAATACTGGACATTGTTTTAGATTATTGTTCTAACTGAGTATATTCCAAACTTCAAGGTACATCAAAGTGGAAATAAAGTCAGTGGAATCCAGTATCAGTGATATTCTTGAGTAACCTTGGAGATAAAGAAATACTCCATAGTTGCACTTTTAAGGCATTTACTTTTTCAAAACAAGTTTTGCAAAAATTGTAATTAACTGTATTTGTTTAAGATGATTCTGAAGGGGCAGCTGGGTGGCTCAGTCAGTTAAGCGTCTGCCTTTGGCTTGGGTTATGACCCCAGGGTCCTGGGATCAAGCCTGGTGTCACTCTCCCTCTGCTCTCTCTCAAATAAATAAATAAAATATTTAAAAAATAATCTTTAATAAAGATTATTTTAAAGCAAAAAATTAAAACTTTTAAAATGTAAGAACAGAGACAGAGAATAAGCATATGGAAATAAATAGAGAAGGGAAAAACTTTTCCTCATCATGGAGCCTGCCCAAGTGGGCGCCCAGGACCCTGTTCATCTCCCTCGGTGTCACGGTTTATGGAGCTGTCTGGTCTCTCCTGGGGACCACCCAGTCTGAGGAATTCGGCATCTTCATGTGGCTCTCTATGAAGCATGAGGCCTGATATGCTAGAGAATGCTTCGAGCTTCCCACAAAATTAGACTATGTTGCGCTCGAATGGTGTTTTTAAATACCCTCCGTGTTCTGTGTAGCTGTTTAGTGTTTTAGCAAGTCAAAACATCAGAAGGACAAGTTTGTTAATGATAATGGTGATTGCTCTAGTTATTCTCACTTTGTAACAAACCACTCCAAAATGCAATAGTATAAAATGACCGATTATGCTCACAGATTCTGGGGGTCAGGAATTTGGACAGGGCATGGTGAGGATGGCTTGGCTGTGCTCCATGATTTTTGGTGCTTCAGCTGGAAAGACTTGCAAGCTGGGGGTGACTAGACAGTGCTGGAATCATCTGGAAGCTTCTTCACTCCCATGTTGGACAGTCAGGCATGATGACTCTAAGACTGAGCCCAGTTACGACTGTTGATTGGAGTGCCTATGAGTGCTCCATGTGACTTGGGATCTTTCTAGCATACCAGCCTCAAGGTAGCTAAACATCCTACATGGCAGCTTATTTAGGGCAATGTAAGAGCCATGAAAGGGCCATGATCATGATAGTAATAATTTAGGAAGCGCTTTTCTTTCAAATACATAAAATGCATTCACATTGAGAAGCTTCATTTGCTGTTCATGTGATGAACACACATTGCCTAGATGTAGAGACTTGGGGGCAAGAGCCAAAGGAGCAGGGGATTCTCACAAGTGGGCCGTAGTGGAAATAATTTATCTGTATTTTGATAAATCTAAGAAGAAAAAATTCTGTAAGAACAGGAAAATTCAGTACTGTACTCTGCACACTAAGAGCTTATCTACTTATGTCCTTGTCTCTGTCTTGCTCTCCCCCTACACAGTTCTGATTTCCAAAAGATGTCACAAACCCATAGGACTCACCTTACTTAAAAGCTTAAAAGCATTCTCTTAGCTGTAGCCTCCCCAATTCTCTCCCTAAATGAAAATAAAGGAGTTGCTGACTAAGTATGGGATTATCCCTTGAATGTCACAATTTTGCCCCAGCCAGGTTGGTGCTAAATATAATTTCTAGTACAATTACTCACTGGGGGTAAAATAGAGATTTTTTTCTCAGGGCACTGGCCTTGCCATTACATATACAGACATGTCTGAGCCCAACTTCCTGAAGCAGGAAGACAGTTCTATTTCTTATTTTCTCTCAGAGCATTCTTATGACACCGTGAAAACACAAACACTGTTAGAGCAGGAGTTGTGAGTAGGAATCTGTAAACAGCATTTCTGTTATGTTCAGAAAAACACATCGCACAAAATTTCCCTTAACTACTGGCTGAACATTTTACCGTGGATAGCTTGGAAATCTGAATTCTCATGTTGCTGGGACCATCCATGTATTACCGACAAGCACCTAGTTTTAGAACAGCAGTATTTTACAATCTAGGAATTGGGATGCATGGTCTAACAATAGGAAGAACCCAGGCACTCTGAATTTGTTCTGGATGCTCTTGGCTGTAGTGTTGCCAAACTTAATTCCCTAAGGTTGTTTCTTCATCTGTAAAAATGTGAGTGCCAACACTGATCTAATGCTGACTTGTTCTTCTCGGCTATGCTCTAAGGGTAAACATTTCTTTAAAAGGGCCCCGAAAGTATTTACCTTAGGCAATGTCTGCCTATACCCTCTCTCTAACCATGATCTTGCTCTTTGTCCTCCTGATGTTCTGTCTTCCTGAAAAGGTTAGAGGATTGGAGAAAGACTGGAAGGGACTTGTAGACAATAAAAGACAAAAACATGAATAAAGAGGGGCGGGTGCCTGGGTGGCTCAGTCGGCTAAGCATCTGACTCTTGATTTCGGCTCAGGTCATGATCTTGGGGTTGTGAGATGGAGCCCCTCATGGGGCTCTGTGCTGGGCATGGAGCCTGCTTAAGATTCTCTCTCTCTCCCTCTCCCTCTGTCCTTCCCCCTTCCCTCTCTAAAAACAAAAACAAAACATAAATAAAGATAGGTAAGGGGAGAAAAGGTAGGAAGGATGGAAAGGGAAGGATGGAAGGGAAGGAAAGGCAGGAAGGATGGAAAGGGAATAGCTTATAACACTTAAGAGTAGAGGATGACCTAAAGCTGCAAAGGCAAGAGTGAAGAATAGTTTTCTATTGACCCTTCCCTCTTCCCTGTTCAAGGGCTGAGAATATCAAGAACCATTCCTAATTGTGATTTAAATAAAAAAGTTAAATAACAACTCCACCAAGCCCACATTTATTTGCTATGGCTAGAGGGGATATTTGACAGAGAAAGACATTACATAAGCATAAAGGGCTCTTGAGATGAGAGAGGAGCTTCTAGGTGACACTCTGCTTGGGAAATTCCCCCTACTTCCCGCAGGCCCCATTAAAGCTGGGGAGATGAATACAATCAGAGGGGTTCTCAGCCATGGTTCTCAGCCATGGTTGCTGAGGTCACCCACTGAGCCTGCCCAGCATTTGCGTCTGTCTTTCCAATTAATGCAAATGCCTTGAACAGTACAAAGAGTGGATTGGTAGCACTCAAATCTCAAGGTGAGTTTTGAACAAATACAAAGAAAATGCTTGAAAACTTTGCAGTTAGATGTTCATATTGTTCATATTAGAAAGTGGCTAACCACCACAGATTGGCATGGTTCAAATGAAGAGAAGGTCCGGTGCACAATGGGCACCAAGGAAAAGGGAAGCCAGAAGCAGGACCAAAGAAGAGATCTCATTCCTTTTGAGGAAGTGCCTTCACAGAGATGCTAAGTGCTCTGCCCAGGGCCATATCTTAATTAGAAAGGGCTGTTATATGATACAAATTATAGTTATGCCTACAATTGTGCGCTACTTAGTTTTGAATATTTTATAGCTGTAATACATGATAAATGGTTCGGTTCCCATCCCAGTACAGATTTGAGTCTAAATAATTACTTTATTTTTTAAGTTAAGAAGACTTCTTCAGTGGAATCACAACTACTTGGAACTTTGCCTGGCACATGCAGTAGGAGCTCGATAAATATTCTATAAACAGAACTTAGTGATTATAAGGTGAGGAATCTTCAGAAATAACCAATCAGAGCAAATTCATCTGTCGTTGTGCCTGCATATGTAAAGCATAAGGTTGGCACCTTATAAATATAAAACAAACGTCACCCTTCTTTGTGTGTTTATATGTAGGTGTAAATACACGTTAGTTGAGCAGAAATAACTATTAAATAAATAGTATCTACAGTAGATACAATACCATGGGTTGAAAATTGTTTTCATCTGAGGCTCTATTACTATATCCACTGTCATTTGTCTTCAGATTTGGTCTAATACTGGCTTCTGGATTTTTTTATTCAGAAGATGAATATCTACTCAGTTATGATGAAAAAGTCTGACACAGTAAAATACAGAGACCCAGAAGTCAAAAGACTAAGGGTCTGATACAAATGTTCCTAACAGTCTAGGCATCCATGAGTAACTACTCCACATTTCCAGAGTTGCATTTCTTCATCTCCAAACAAGAGAGCTGAGCCAGATAACTCTAAGTGTCATAGCTACATGCCCTGATTATCTAAAGGGCAGTTTGCATTTTCAAACTTTCTCTTCTCCCATGAAAACCACTAGAATATCATAGAAATTCTAGCACTTTGGTTTTTTAATTACATTACACAGCCTGCCTTGAACTCAAAGAAGCGCTGAGATCTTCCGATTGATTTTATTTCCAGAATTCTGGTGAAGAACTCTGACGAGTGTATTCCAGGTACTCCCTTCCTATGACAGTAAGCTTCTCAGGTTTTTATTTCTGGACACCAGAAGGCCTAGCACTAGTTTACATATAAATGTCTTTTTTTTTCCCCCCAATGCTCCCAACCCCACTGCTACTGTGGAAATAAAACAAAGCATCATCTGTTACTTCAAAGATCAATCCAAGATTAATTCGGGATCAGGAAATCCGGTAATTCAGTTCTAGTGACACTGAATTGAGTCAGAATAGACAGTTTACTGGCCAAAAGGAGTGAAGGATTTCAAGTATCTTTCTAGTTGGAACAAAGTAATTTTCCATTGCTGAACATAGCTGGAGGTTTTCTTGGAGCACTCTTTCTGGAAATTGTTCATGTCTAGGTAATCTTTAAGGGCTCCACTGCCCACAGAATTAAAGGAAATGATGCTTATTGAGAACCAATGTTATACCAGACATATTAAATGTCTTATGTATGTTGTTTCATTTGGTCACCAGAATTGCTTTAAAATACATTTATGAGTATTTTACTCTGATCTTCAATCGCTTCGGTACGGTCTCAAGTTAGCTTTTGAGTCCACTTCTCCCCAACATGTAGCGTAAGGTTATTTCATACTAACAAAACTATATGCTATTCCCAAAATATTTGGTTCGCCATATCTATAACTTTTATCATTCCATATGAGTCAATTGTGTGTGTGAACAGTAACTACTTACTTTGAGCTCCTTCTCTCCTACACCCTACCCCCTCGATCTAGGTGAAATGCCATTTGCTTAAAAAAACTCTTTGGTACTCTACACAGCTAAAAATTGGTATATAGTAGTACTCAAAAAAAAAATTTATATATATATATATATATACACACTGAGTTGAATTGAGTTCCCATATTCTGTGTTTAAAATAGAACTTTAAAAGAAATTAACTCCAAGAAGTGACGTAAATATGTATACATACGGAATGCCTAATGAGGCAAATTATTGCTGAAATGTATTCGGACATATTTAGGGCTCAGATAGAGACAGAGGAAGATAAATTCTGAAAAGGATGCGCAAAGAGTGATGAGCTAATAACAGAATTTTCTGGCCTTCCTGATTTTACAACACTGTCATTAGCAGATAAAACTGAGATGAATGCTATTTCATAAAGACTTAGCTAATTTTAGGTTTCAGTGGTGCATTCAAAGAGGATGGCAGCAACGCAGAAATGGATTTACCACTGCCATTCTGCTGCTACTTGTCCTGCAGCTTTTGGAGATGGTCCTCAAAGACTGTGAGGACACAACACAAACACATGCAAGGCTCTGCCAGAGAGTGTGTGTGTGCAGGGTGGTGGTGGCAATACTCCGGCTTTGACACCGCATCTCTTTTGTATGCATAGCTTTGGAAACATTGCAACCTGTCATGTTCCCAAATACCGCAGACACACACTGATACACTCTAAAATACAACCTCACTAGCTCTCCTTGGGCTTCCAAGGGGTGGCAAATCAGATACATACCTTGCATTTGCATGCCACACTGAAGTCTGCAGTGACTGGCTTGGAATGGGCCTCACGTAAATTCATTGTGGGTGTTAGGAATACCAGAAAAGAAATGAAGACGCAGCTGAGCTCTTTTAACTAAGTGATTTGTGGAAGACTACTGGGCTGATTTTTCTGATCCGGACGAGAAGCGTGTCTGAAGGACCAAGTTCTGTATTGGCATCATTTATTTATTTATTTATTTATTTATTTTTTGCTTTATTTTAGGGACATGGGTTCTAATTCTACTCCTGCCGGCACTTTTGACATTTAGAGCAAAATCTCTCTGTAACTAGGCAACGTGGTTTCGCTTTGAACAAAAGGACTCCAACATCACCTTCTGGGGACACAAGCTGGCCATTCTTCTTCTTGGACGCACAAACATTATTACCTTCAAAGTCCCCATTTTCCCACAGCGCCAGAGCTTCAGTTCCTCTGTTCGCTTCCTAGAATGTGCTTTTCACAAATACTGTTTTTCTCTCTGAGTTTCTCCCTTCAGGAGAGAATGTGAGAAGCCAGCTCTTCATGCAGTTTCCATAGCTTCACCCCTCACCCAGAAAATCTTAAGGATTGTAGATTTAGCAGGGCAGTGCCAAGGTGGCTGAACCAAAATGGATTTTAAAAAAATCTTAGTTCAGCCTGACAGCCAGAGATTACATCATCAGTATTTTCATCATCATCAAATTTTATTTCCTTTTTGTTACAGGAGAAATTACAAGATGGATAAGTATGTAAGAAAAGAGCATTTAAAACGGGTCATCTCAGAAAAAAACAGAGTCAAGCTCAATCTTTGTATACATCTCTCTTGACACAGTTTCCTGAGGAAGTGTCTTATTGGAAAGTCCATGGGGAAGGGGGTAGGGGAGGGGACCAGCAGGTAAATGTTCCCTAGAGAAATGTGCAATGATAAAAGTGGTGTGTAGAGCTGATGAAGAAAGAAAATCTCCTTTTACTTGGATTCCTAAGAAAATTAAGTGAATATGAAAAAGAACTCGTATCTGTGACTCAGAGTTCAAAACTGACTGGCTCTCTTTTGCTCGAAGAAGACATTTGGCAAATGTGACTGTGTTTCCTTATCCCAAACCTAACTTTACCGACAGATGAAACAGCAGACTATGCTTGCTTTTCAAATTTCTTAAATTTGCGTATGAAAACCTGGGTTCTCCTGAACGGTCCAAACAAGTGTAAAAAAATATAGTGAAAAATCAACTCTTCAAGATCTTAAGGAAGTCTGTGAGTCACTCAGAATGCACATCAAAACTGGTTCTTAAATAAACTATGTATTTTCATTGAAAAAAGCAATACTTGTATGGCAAAAATCCAATATTACCAAAAACTGTTCACCAAAAGTAAGTTTTCTCCAAACCCTGGTAACTGGGTTCACTTCCTTAGAGCAACTCCTGTTATGAGTGACTTGTTTATCTAAACAAAAATAGGTAAATAGAACCTATACATGCATCTGTGTCTCCCTGTGTCTGTTATTTTTGCCTACATACCACATACACTTTTCTGTCCCTTGCTACTCTTTTTTAAATCTTGGAACATACCAAAGATCTCTCTATTTATAGATCTAGCCCATTTAAAAAATATATATAAATTATTGCATTATGTCAATCTCCATAATTTATTTAATCTGGCCTCCTATTCATTCACATTTAGATTATTTCCATATGTTTTTTTTTTAAGATTTTATTTATTTATTTGACAGAGAGAGAGAGAGATCACAAGTAGGCAGAGAGGCAGGCAGCAGGTGGGGGGGGGAGGATGGGGGAAGCAGGCTCCCTGCTGAGCAGAGAGCCTGATGCAGGGCTCGATCCCAGGACCCTGAGATCATGACCTGAGCCGAAGGCGGAGGCTTTAACCCACTAAGCCACCCAGGTGCCCCTTCCATATGTTTATTACAACTTTTCATGGAGTATTTTAAGCCCCTTACAAGGAGCATGACCTCAGGCAAGTTATTTAATATATGTCTCGGTTTCTTTATTTGTTAATTGGGGACAACAGTAATACTTATCTATGGCAAAAGCTTTTATTTTTAAAATTCATTTATTTATTTTTTGGGGGGGAGAGAGTGTGAGTGTGAGAGTCAGGGAGGGGAGAGTGAAAGAATCTCAAGCAAATTCCCTGCTGAGAGCAGAGTGCAGAGCCTGAGTTAGGCTTGATCCCACCCAGGACCTGAGCCCGAAATCAAGAGTCAGATGCTCAATCCACTGAGCCACCCAGGCACCCCTCTGTAGCAAATACTTTTGATTGCCTATTCAGCAACTATTGCCTCCTTTTTTAAGTTTTAGAATCCTGACTTTGTCTTCTTGGCCACACAACATGCTCAGGTAAATTGAGTCCCTCCCCTAATCCTAGAGGATGAAAAAAATAATTTGTTTTAGCAAGATTAGCAATTACATTCCTCTTTGTTAGGGATTAGTTTAAGCCCAGGCACAAGATATGGTGATAAAATTAATTGTTTAAGAATGTAGCTCTTATTATGTTGAGCTATGTTCCCTCTAAACCTATTAAAACTCTCAGCAAAGTAGCTTTAAGGGAACATACCTCAACATAATAAAGTCCGTATATGAAAAACTCACAGCTAACATCATACTCAATGGTGAAAAACTGAGAGCTTTTCCTCCAAGATCAGGAATAGGATAAGGATGTTCACATTCACCATTACTACTCAAAAATAATACTGGAAGTCCTAGCCACAGCAATCAGACATCAAAAAGAAATGAAAGGCATCCAAATCAGTAATAAAAAAAGAAAACTTTCACTATTTGCAGATGACATGATACTATATATAGAAAATCCTAAAGCCTCCTCCAAAAACCACTAGAACTGATAAATGAATTCAGTAAAGTCACAGGATATAAAATTAATATACAAAAATCTGTTGCATCTCTTTCACTAATAAAGAAGTAGTAGAAAGACAATTTAAGAAAACCATAATTTGCATCAAAAGTAATAAAATACCTAGGAAAAAATTTAACTAAAGAGCTGAAAGACCTGCAGTCTAAAACCTATAAAACATTGATGAAAAGAATTGAAGACGACACAAATGGAAACATATTCATTCCATGCTCATGGATTAGAAGAACCAATATTGTTAAAATGTCCATACTCCCCAACACAATCTATAGATTTAATTCGATCTCTATCAAAATACCTGCCATATTTTCACAGAACTAGAACAAATAACACTAAAATTTGTATGGAGGCACAAAAGAGCATGAATAGGCAAAGCAATCATGAAAAAGATGAAGAAAACTCAAGGTATCACAATCCCAGATTTCAAGATATACTACAAAGCTGCAGTAATCAAACAGTATGGTACTGGCACAAAATATAGACACAAAAATTAATGGAACAGAATGAAGTCCAGAAATAAACCCATGCATATATGGTTAACCAACCTGTGACAAAGAAGGCAAGAATATACAATGGAGGAAAGACTGTCTCAATAAATGGTATTGAGAAAACTGGACCACTTTCTTACACCATACAAAAAAAAAAAAAAAAAAAACAACTCAAAACTGGATTAAAGACCCAAACGTGAGACCTGAAACCATGAAAATCCTAGAAGAAAATGTAGGCAATAATTTCTTTGACATTGGCTATAGAAACATTTTTCTAGATATGTCTCCTCAGGCAAGGGAAACAAGCAAAATTAAACCAGTAGACTACACCAAAATAAAAAGCCTTTGCACAGCAAAGGAAATCATTAACAAAATGACAAGGCAGTCTATTGAGTGGGAGAAGATATTTGCAAACGATATATCCATTAAGGTGTTAATATCCAAAGCATATAAGGAATGTATACAACTCAACACCAAAAAACCCAAAAAATCCAATTAAAAATGGGAAGAGGGCTTGAAAAGACATTTTCCAAAGGAGACATATAAATGGTCAACAGACACAGGAAAAGATGTTCAACAGTACCAATCATCAGGGAAATGCAAATGAAAACCACAATGAGATAGCAGCTTACACCTGTCAGAATGGCTAAAATCAAAAAGGCAAGAAATAACAAATGTTGGCAAGGATATAGAGAAAAGGAACCCTTGTGTACTGTTGGGAATGCAAATTGGTTCAGCCACTGTGGAAAACAGTAGAGTTTCCTCCAAAAATTTAAAATAGAATTATATTATCCAATAATTCCATGAATGGGTATTTACCCAAGGAAAGGAAAACACTAATTTGGAAAGATATATGCACCCCTATGTTTATTGCAGGATTATTTATGAGAGTCAAGATATGGAAGCAACCCAAGTGTCCATCAATAGATCAGTAGATAAGGAAGATGTGGTAAATACACACACACAATGAAATATTACTCAGCCATAAAAATGAATGAGATCTTTTTTATATTCATAGGCCATTTGTATTTCTTTTCCTGTGACCTATGTTTTCATGATCTTTACCCTTTCCTTTATTGAATTCCAAGAACTTTGTATATATAAAGGAAATCATCCTTCCATCATAGGGTACAAATACATTTGCAATAATGTGGATGGACCTAGAGAGTATAATATTGAGTGAAATAAGTCAGTCAGAAAAAGACAAATACCAAATTATTCCACTTATGCATGGCATTTAAGAAATCACTAATCAACCAAAGAGACACCCGCACACCCCCGTCTCTTAAATATAGAAAGCAAACTGGTGGTTGCAAGAGGGGTAGTGAGTGGAGGATGGGTGAAACAGATAAAGAGGATTAAGAGTACATTTGTCATCATGAGCCCTGACTAATGTACTGAATTGTTGAATCATTATATTGTATACCCGAAACTAATACAACACCATATGTTAATTATATTTCAATAAAAAATAAAATAAATAAAAATTAAAATCCACATCCACACAAAAAATAAAACAAAACAAAATAAAATTCGATGTAATTAAAAAAAAAAAAAAAGAGTATGACTCTGAAATCAGCTGCCTGGACAAGAATCTTGGGTCCAGCATATATTAGCTGTGTAAACTTGGGCAAGTTACTTAAACACTTTCATCCTCAGGGATACAAAAGCACCTATTGTATAAAGGATATTGTGAAGATTAAAGGAGTGATTTGATATAAAGAACTAAAAGCAGTGTCTGGTAATTATTAAGTCTTTGATAAATGCTACTGTTAATATTATCTGTCTAATGAAATGTCTTCTAGAGGGATATATGCTCCTGATCAAAGAGACACACTAAGAAGACATTGGCTTACTTCTTGCTTCTGATGCTACCATGTGATGTTGTGTGTGACTGTGACAATCTGAGCTACTACAGCCAACTTGTCACTGTCAGAAGGCCAAGAAAACTGCCCAAGCATCAACCAGAACCCAGGCTGCTGCACCACAGATTTGTGTCTAAGATCATTTACCTCCAAACTTCTTGTTTAATGAACTTCTAAATTGTTTAGCCCATGTTTCAGTGGGCATTTGGTTACTTGCAGCTAATAGCACTCCCAACCGATATATAGTTATAGATGTTTGTGTAGATAAAATAAATTGATACTATATGTAAAGCACTTAGATGAATGCTTGGTCTATGAAGAATATGCAATAAGTAATAGTTACCATTATTACTCTTATTATTATATCTAAGTGTGTATATATATATATAATTAAATATTTTACATAAATTCATACAAACGCAACTTCTGGGTCTCAGAGCACGTGCATTGCAAACTTTAATATGTATCATCAAGTTGCCCTTTAAAGAAGTACATCAAATTAAAACAACAGCATTTTATTTTTTAAATTTATGTTTCTTTAATTGTAAGTGAAGCTTCTTTCTTATATTTATAGGCCATTTGTATTTCTTTTCCTGTGACCTATGTATTCATGATCTTTACCCTTTCCTTCATTGAATTCCAAGAACTTTGTATATATAAAGGAAATCATCCTTTTGTCATAGGGTACAAATACAAATTTGCTATTAAATTTTTTTGTCGTTGTACCAAAACTTAATTCTGTAATCAAATTTATAAGCCATCATTTTCTTGCTTACAAAAACCATTTGCACTCCAAGTTTGTAAACAAAACAAAACAACACAAAAAGTATGATCCCATGGGGTGCCTGGGTGGCTCAATCAGTTAAGTGTCTGCCTTCAGCTCAGGTCATGATCCCAGGGTCCTGGGATCGAGCCCTATATCGGGCTCTCTGCTTAGCAGGGAGCCTGTTTCTCCCTCTCCCTCTGCTTGTTGCTCTGCCTACTTGTGCTCTCTATCTCTCCGTCAAATAAATAAATAAAATCTTTTTTTAAAAAATGTATGATCTCATATATTCTTCTAATACTTTCATTTTTTTTTTTTTTAAGATTTGACTGGTGGATTCATTAGTATTTGGTAACAGATGTAGCTTTATTCTTTTGCAGATGTATGGTCACTTTCCCAATACCATTTTATTGAGCAATTCCTATTTCTCCATTGATTTTAACATTACATTTATTATATACTAAATTTTCTACATATATTTGGAACTGGATTCTCTGTCCTATCTTACTGTTCTAGTCGTATGTAATGTGCTAACATCAATTGCTTAATGTAGAAATACATTTATATAGCAATTGAGTTATACCTCACTTATTTTTTCTACTTTTCTGAACTTGTCTGAGTTCCCATGTGTTCATTTTCCACAAAGACTTTCCTATCTGTTTTTCTAGTTTAAAATAGTCCATTGATATTTTACTCTGGATTCTATCAAATTTATTAATTTGAAAACTGACATCTTAATAATATCAAGACCCATTCAATGATAAGGTATGCCCTTTTTATTCCTCAATAGTTTTCTTTATACAAATCATGGTGATTTCTTGTTCAGCTTATTACCAACTATTTTTTTTGGTTGTTATTTAAAATGGTATCTGTTCTTCTATTATATATTTTAAACTGTAATCTAAGGAAATTGAATAATAGTCCTTATGCCTTCTTAAGCAGAATATGCCCAATATAACTTAACTTTTTTTCTTTTAACACAAATTGCTAAAATTATGTAGACTACTGTGACTAATGTGATAAGCTGTAACTATGTAAGATATCATAATAGATGCTAGAAGATGATGGATCAAATCTTTACAGGTGTGGGGGTAAAGACTGCATAACCTGACATCAAAATTGGACAAAGATAGCTTTGGCCAGTGTCATTTATGAATGCCATTGCTAAAATTAAAAATAAATTCTTGAAATTTAAATTCAGGAAACTTTGATCATTTCTTTAATTTGTCGTTGTACCAAAACTTAATTCTGTAATCAAATTTATAAGCCATCATTTTCTTGCTTACAAAAACCATTTGCACTCCAAGTTTGTGTTTCTAAGCTATATAGTTTTTAAATTTTAATGTCTTTGAAGATAAAAAGCACCTTATAATCCATATATATTTTACATAGTAATGTTTCTTTTTTCTGTTGGGAATTTCTTCACCTTAATAAGTGATGACTTCTAAGACTGGAGAAAATACTATAATACATTGCAGCCATGTAGGTTCCCCACCCTCCCACCACTCCAGGAAAGGATGAATGGTTTAGTATATTTATTAATATGATTACAGCTGTTGTTCAAAGAATAAAATACACGAATTTATTGAGAGATGCTGAAAATTTTGGATAAGATCAACATCTGATTTTTTAAAAAAGTTAGTAACATATTAGATAAAGAATAATCACTATCACCATAAAAATATCTTAAGCCAATTACTACCATCATTCTTAAATAAGACACTACATACAAATGTTATATTAAAGTCAGGATGAAAAAAAATGAAATCCTTCTGTCATTGCATGGAATAAATTTTTCTATCAATTCTAGCTTAAGTCTTGTTGGATTAAAAAAAAGTATAAATGTGCAGCTACTTTGGAAAACAGTGTGGAGATTTCTTAAGAAATTAAAAATAGAGCTACCCTATAACCCTGCAATTGCACTACTGGGTATTTACCCCAAAGACACATATGTAGTGAAAAGAAGGGCCATATGTACCCCAATGTTCATAGCAGCAATGTGCACAATCGCCAAACTGTGGAAAGAGCCAAGATGCCCTTCGACAGACAAATGGATAAAGAAGATATGGTCCATGTATACAATGGAATATTACGCCTCCATCAGAAAGGATGAATACTCAACTTTTGTATCAACATGGACGGGACTGGAGGAGATTATGCTGACTGAAATAAGTCAAGCAGAGAAAGTCAATTATCATATGGTTTCACTTACTTGTGGAGCATAAGGAATAACATGGAGGACATTAGGAGAAGGAAAGAAAAAGTGAATTGGGGTAAATTGGAGGGAGAAATGAAGCATGAGAGACTATGGACTCTGAGAAACAAACTGAGGGTATTGGAAGGGAGGGGGGTGGGGGGAAGGTTAGCCTGGTGGTGGGTATTAAGGAGGGCATGTATTGCGTGGAGCACTGTGTATGGTGCATAAACTATGAATCTTGGAACACTGAAAAAATAAAATTAAGAAAAAAGGTATAAATGGGCAAGGGAGGAAAATATGCATTGTTTTTCTGAATTAAATTTTAAAGTAAATTAAATTTTTAAAATGCAAAAATCAATAAATTACTTATACTCTTGTAACCATGTAGTCTGAAAGTGGAAAAAATATTGTTCATGGCAACAGTAATAATTTTAAAAACCTAGGAAACAAACTTAGAATGAGTAGGAACAAATTGAAGAAAACCAAAAAACTGCTAAAGACATAAAAGCAACTTAAAGACATGAGGAATCACATTACTTCTTTACATAGAAATCCCAAGTATGTCACATATATGATTTTAAGGCATTTAGAACCTTCAAATATTTAACAGCTTCCCATTCTTGATTCTGATATTAGGGCTTAAAAGCTTACTATTCAGCTGACTCATTATCATTTGTCTGTGCTCATCCATTTTTTTCTATTAATGTTAGCATCACATTTTTGCTTCTGTCTTTTGCCTTTCACTAGAGGAAGACAAATCAAACCACACAATTTCCCCAATACTCTGATCCACTACAGAGATTGCACACATCCTATTCCTCAGAGTAGCATATTTAGGGTAGCTCTAACATTGGATACAATGGGTGACCTAGAGAGAGCCCTTTGTTGGATGACATGTTTTCAACATGGCAGTCTGACATCCTCTAGGATTACAGGCATTACACAGGACATTCTTTGTGCTCTAATCATCATAGCTGTTTGCTTTTTTTTCTCTTTTGTCACTTGTTATTTTCCATTGTCAGAGTGTGTCTACTGGTTTCCATGCCTGTTTCTGCTTCTAATCGATGTCACCATGCTGATCACCATCCTTCTCCTCCGCATGTTTTGTAGCTTTTTGCAAAAGGCAGGCTTAGTATTTCATCAAAGGGCTCTTCCCATCTATGCGGCAGCTTTTATCAGCTGCATTTGGTGCTGTGCTGGTTCTTTGCTGCTAAAAAGTTTCATGCGTTTTCCCAGCTATTTATGAGTTTGAAGGTTTTCTGGAAGTCTGGCTATTCTAGAAAGCTGAATTCTGGACAGTAAAAGCTTGCATGGAATTGTTTTTACAGATAAGAAAAAATGCAGTTTTTATTATAAATAGAATCAATGTGTTCACTGATATCTGGACTTAATTAAGAATAATTTTAAGATGAAAAATCTGAAGAATGCATAAGAAGGGTATGGAGGCTAACCTCTTCTAACAAGAATTATCTGCCAACCTATCATCCTGGATGCTTTGTACAGTTAATTCTCATTATTCAAGGTATTTATGTTCTATAAAGTCACCACAACCGCTAAATTAGAGAATATGGAACCATCGCTCCTATGGGAAATACAGGGTTAGGTTCCTGTGAGCCTCTGTCACAGGATTTTTGTCAACTAATCAATACATAGCCTTGTTATGTGGGCGTTTTTATCTAAAGGCACCTTATTCAATATATATTGTTCATTGTTCATTGATTTATTGACATTGATGTCATGGCCAACAGGACTAAACAGGACTATAACTCACACTGAGTGAAGCTTATCTAATGCAGGCATTTTCTTCAAAAGGCACATCCCATCCTTCTTGCACTTAGCAACCCCAGACCAGCACTTCAACACTACACTTGGATACATGGAAGCTGGTTTGTGAAGCAGTGAAATTACCAAAACAACAACAACAACAACAAAAATCCAAAAACATGGCACTACATAAACCATGGATAGACAATTGTTTACAGAATGAGGGCTGAAACAAGAAGGCAGAACACAGCCTTCTTTGACTTCAGGTGGGAATGTGTGACGGGTAACTCAAAACCTTTACCACTTCATGCACATACATAAATGACCAGGAAAGTATCATGAGCATTGATTTTGGAGTTACAAATAAATTTTGGCAAGTAGGATAATTCACAATTACTGAAACAATGAATAATGAGAATCCTTTATATTTGGATTTTTATTTAATATTTAATGGATCAAGAAGATATGGTCCATATATACAATGGAATATTATGCCTCCATCAGAAAGGATGAATACCCAACTTTTATTTTAACATGGACTGGACTGGAAGAGATTATGTTGAGTGAAATAAGTCAAGCAGAGAGAGTCAATTATCACATGGTCTCACTTACGTGTGGAGCATAAGGAAAAACATGGAGGACATTGTGAGAAGGAAGGGAGGGATGAACTGGAGGAAATTGGGGGGGTGAAGAACCATGGGAGACTGTGAACTCAGAGCAATGGACTGAGGGTTTTGGAGGGGAGGGGGGTGGGGGAAT
>CM052896.1:47924118-48257329 GCA_028534135.1 Potos flavus
CATAAGGAAAAACATGGAGGACATTGTGAGAAGGAAGGGAGGGATGAACTGGAGGAAATTGGGGGGGTGAAGAACCATGGGAGACTGTGAACTCAGAGCAATGGACTGAGGGTTTTGGAGGGGAGGGGGGTGGGGGAATGGGTGAGCCTGGTGGTGGGTATTGAGGAGGGCACATATTGCATGGAGCACTGGGTGTGGTACATAAACAATGAATCTTGTAACACTGAAAAAATAAAATAAAAGTATTTGGGGGAAAAAAAAATTTCAAAGATAAATCTTGGTATTCCCAACCTACAGATGAGAAAGCTGAGATATAGAGAAGCCTCACAGTAAAGAAGCTTCAAGAACATATTAACAATATGTGGTGCTTTGTTCATTTAATTCTAAGACCCTAATTCTTCCCATGACAGTTTTCCAAATATGAATAATGACCTTCTAATTCATTTTCTTTGAAGAAACCTGAATATATTTGCAATATTTAAAACAGAGTGCATCCTTACCTAAAAACAATAAAATAGTGATCTATGTCATTTTCTTGGGCTTCTTGTAATCTTTGTAAGTATTTACAGCAACAATATTCCCTCTTAAGTTCCTGACTTTCTGTTTGGAAGAGTTTAAGAATATAATTATGGAAAGGCAAGAATTATGACTGTAGTTCTTAACTCTGGCTTCACATCAGAATCAACTGAGAAGTTAAGTAAGGAGATATGAATGTCTAAATCCCAACCTGGGACAATTAATTAGGATCTCTGTGGATGAGACCCAAGCATCTGTAGCATATTTAAAAACATCCCAGGTTATTTGAACATGCGGCCAGGTTGAGATCCATGAATTGCAGGGGATGCAGAAACCAGTCAAGCCTGTTTACTCCATTTTCCCCAATATGGGGTCCTGAAAGTTATGGAAAGAAAGGTAAAGATCTATCATAGAATTATAAAACTGGCTGAATAGTGGTGTAAATGATAATCTAATACCACTGAATTAAGAAGGAAAGAAGAACCTTCTGATTTGGAATTAAAAGATTATCATCATCCTTCCTTTTTTTCTCATCTTAGATTAAGACCTAAGTATGGGCTTTTGGTAGAAGATTTACAATCATATCAACATGGAAGATAAGATTCCGTATCACTGTAAATGCCCTAGGGCAGGAACTGTATCTATTTTGCTTGCCACTGAATCTCCAGAGCCCAGCAGAGTGCCGGTAAGTCTCACCAAATATGTACGGAATATAAGTAAGGCATTGCACTGATCTGAGAATGAGGCAGGGACCTTTACTCCTTGATTAATTCTCCATTCATTTATTCATGGACAGTATCTCCTCCACGTACATGCATGCCTTCTGTATCTCTGTTTACCGTGCAATACATATACCAAAGAAACCACCAAGAAACGTACACTACTGTTGGTGGACAAGGTGTATAAAATATTAGTAATCCACATTAAATAATTATTTTAACAGCACCACGCTGAATCACAAAGATAATAAGTATTGCTGTTAGGGGTGTTTAGGTAAAGCTTTACAGAGGCAGAGTCTCCTGGAGAACCCGCAGGCTCTGCACAGAAAAGAGCAAGTCAGTCAAAGGAACATTCAAGGAGATGCTAGTGGCATCAGCTCTATTCTCTACAGGCCTTGTATGAAGGAGTGAGCCTTTTCTCCGGGTTTGGGAAGAGTGCGTGGGTTCTAGCGAAGGAGCACCAGCAGTCAATTTTCTCCGCTATTTGTGATTTTATTTTCATCGTATATTTGAAGAGTCTCTATTATTTCCTGTGGAATCAAGTTTCTTTTTATGTGTAGATTCCACCGAACATTAAGCATGCTTACATGCGGATAGCTTCAGGTTACAGTTCTATTGGAAGTTTTTCTATGTAAAGAGCGATTCAGCCTTGATTTAAGAAAATTTCTCATTATCTTGCATTTTCCTTGTAAGCTGATCTTCCCTCAATTATACCATATTTTTACCATACCCTTTCCTAGCCAAGGAGAACTGGAAGTAATAAGTATGCTTGAAGAACAAGTCTCTCCGTGCTCCTGAGTGCTCAGCACCACAAACTCCATGTTCAAGGAGTATTAGGCTCCTGTATGTTTCACTATTTAAACAGTTTTGGTTGCTGCTGCTGCATGGTGAATGGATTTAAATCCACATTTATCATAGCTGGACTGAGGGCCCCTCAAAAATACTTCCACTCACTGATGGGGAACAGCCGTATGGGTGTATATCTAACTTTGGGGCAAAGCAGAGACCAAAATGGTCAATCCCTTAAGTAAAGGAGACACTAATGAGCCAATGGTACGCCAAGCCAGTCCTTGAATCTTTGTTTGGACCTTGCTTTCTTTTGAGATGTGTGGGACACAAGCTCCAAGCCAAGTCTTCGAGTATTATTATTACTTCTGGTGATAGTGAGGCCCACAGGAGCACAGTCTACACTGGAGGCAGATCCAAGAAGGCCCTAGCAAGGACCTCTGTGTATGCATGACTCAAAAGTCCTAAGCATTATCTAGCTACATAATTTCACAGTGGCATCTTTAGCACTCCCTGGAAAGTGGAGAGGGCTGGGAGTTTTAAAGAAGAGGATACAGGTAGGTGGGGGTTGCAGAGGGGGACTGGGGAATTCCAGAGCCTAGCACAGACTTCAAAGTCCTATGCCTGCTAATCTCATAATGTCCTTGAACTCCTCCACAAACAGCTGTACTTGTTAGTAAAACTCTTCTTAACCCTTAACGTACTAGTACCCTGCAAACTCAGAAAACCGCACAAAAGCCAGGTGGCATATCGTGTGAAAACAATGGATTTTGTTTTCTGTTTTTCTTTCTCATCTTTCTCATCATCTCAGCATTAACTGAGTGAACCTCCCCCATGCAAAGTACTGTTTAAGGAGAGTAGGAATCTTAAATTCCAGATTTAAGAATTATTTCCTGACTACCAGGAGTTATAGTTTTTCAGTGAAGATAGAGTGGTATAAGTGTAGCGAAAAATGATTCAGAAAATAAGGTTATGAATATTAGGAGTAAGATGAGATCACCACCAATGTGGGAAATGAGGAAAGTGTTCCAGTATTTAAGCAGGCCATTCTTGAAGGACACACAGACTTCTCACTGACCAAGGTGTGTCCAGGCAGGAGCAAGACGCAGTGGTTGCACAGTGCAAGGGAGTGACTGGTCCGGCTGGGCTGAAGGAAGGTTCACCTGGGGTGGCAGTGATTGACGAAGCTGAGCAGGGAGGTGGGGGCCTAACTGTGTAGAGTGATGACATCTTTGTCCTTAAGAAGCACATAGCAGAGAGGATGCTTTAGGAAAACAATTGCCTTGTTGGCATGTGGTATTGTTTGGAGACAGGAGAAGATAGGGTACACAGTGCAGTCTGCAGGGTATGAACGATAATCCTACACATTTGTGTAGAACTTCACCTTTTATGAAGTGCTTCCACATTTAACTCTCTTAGTAAAATAAGTAAAGGAAACTGGGGCTCAGAAAATTTCATGGCTTTCTTGGCAAAACCAGAACTCAAATACAACTCTGATGAGAACTTATACACCAGGGATTTCTTCTAATTTACTACAGTCCCTACAGTTCCATTAGGGGCTCAAATCTGTGAACTGAGGTGGTGGCTGTGGGAAAAGGAAGGAGAGATGGATATCAAAGAGGTTGTAAAGAAAAGACCCCGAGGTCTTGGTGACTGATACGCAGGACATGACTCATAGGGCAAGAGACCAATCTAGACTCAACTCCTGACTTTCATTAAGCTTTTACTGAACATTTCACTTTTCCAAATTCCTAGAATACATTGTCTAAAGCACATATCATTCAGTTTATTCCTTCCTAATATGTTCTCTGTTTTTGGAATGTTAGTCTTTTATCTCCAAGTCTAAGATTACTCAAACACGAAACATTATTTTGTTTATTTTTGTTGTATTCCCCATATCAATTAGACCATTATGGGGAAAATACAGATTTATTAAATAGTGCTCTATTGTGCGTGAAATATAACTTCTTTAGGTAATAATTGAGCCAAACGTACATAATGGAAAGAAAGGAGCATACGGAGTAACAATACTGATTAAGAGAAGGATTGATAAAATGTTGACATATTATGATTTTTTCAGATCTAAAAGAAACTAATGTTTGGACACTACTCATTCATCTGTCACTATCTCAGAGTTTCATTTCCTGGAGGTACTAAGGGTGAAGATTAGCTTTTTTGGGGGGGGGGGTTATACAAGGCTGTGTTATAACACAACTTTGGATTATAGTCATTGATTCATTTAGCAAACATTAATGGATGCCTCCTATGAAATATGTACTGTCCCACAGAAGTGAACTGGCACTCTGAAACTTTAGCCCCTCCTGGAGGTAGTGGAGTGGGTTTCCTTGGTACTGGATAGCAAGGCAAGGAGTCCTAAACTGAAACAATTGGAAATGCTACTCTCAATAGCATATCAGAAAATGTTTAGGGCACAGAGGGAGTACAAAATTACTGAGAGGAACGTCAGAAAGGGTGCCAAGTCTAGTAAGGAACATGGCTAGAATATCAGATAGTAGAATCAGGAGGTCTGATGTAGAAGAAGATCCACCAAAGATAAACTAGGACTGAAAACGGGGGCAGGACATGGAATGATCCTGAGTAAAAGTCTTACTCTAGAACATTCCTTAGGTATCCAGATTCATAAAGCAAAAGTAGTTTAACTCCGGTTTAAAGGCCTCAGTCAGATCAGTCATGAATGGATTAGGAATCAGACAGAATGATTTCCACTGGTAGAAGCTCTTTAGGACAGGATTCTTGTTTATCTCATGTTTGTATTCGTGTCCCCGTTACTTCAATCTTATTAACTTTTTGATGGTTCATGATTCGCAGTAAAGGAAAAGGAAAATGGACATTTACCTCCTCATGTTATTAACGCAAAGCTTTGTCTGAAAATTATTAATAAGACCCTAAACAAGAAAACAGCACACAATTATAAACACATTCACTGGCAAGCAGTAAACAACAGATGCAAACATTACTGTCCTAATGAATCAACAATGCAGTAAGATCAGAACTAACTTCCAGATACTTTTAAAGTTCCTTCTTATAACATGTCAGCAAATTTGAATGGCATTTTCATGTTTTCCAGAGGGACGTATGATCTGAGCAGACTTGAGATGCAGCAGAGTAAGAGAAATATTACCCTGAATTTACGGTTCAGGTCACCGCCGTACTAGACTTGCAGTTTGGTGAATTAATTAATTCCTTCAAGCCTCATTTTCCTAATCTGTACAGTGAAGACAAAAAAAATAAATGACTGTTTTACCTACGCTCCAGTGTTATTGTCAAGACAAAATGAGTTAATAAATGTGAATTTGGAAATGAAGATTTCCTGTAGTACAAACCACTATATAAATGCACGGTACCTGAATCAATTGAGAAGGAAATCAGCAATTAATTACTGAGTTGGGCATCAGCTACGTGTGTTTGTGTTTAAGAATAATATATGTGTGCATATATACATATATATATATACACAAATATATATTAGTATTTATATTGAGCATCTTCTATGTGCTAGACAGCATATTTTCAAATTTGAAGTCAGCAAATGCCACTCAGTTATGAGTTCCCACAGAGCCTGAATCATTTCTTGGATGAGACACTGCCACGCTTTTTGCATCACAAGCCCCTCCCCAGGTGATTCTGATGTCTTCATCTACGGATTGACATGTGGACATGTCGGATGAGGTTGTGCAGCATGGCTCTTGTGGGCTAGGTCTCTAGAGTAAAGGCAAACCTAAAAAATAAAGCCTGAAAAATAAAGACCCCTCAAGGAATAAAATTCCCATCGGGAAACCAGGGTCCACTCCTGAATCCTGCACTTAACTAGCAACGTCACCTTGCACAAGTCAGTTAACTCAATGCTAGAATTCTCTGTGCGGGATTGCTGGCAGGATAAAATGTCACAGGGCCTGTTAAGTGTTGAGCACGGTACTGACAAGTCACAGGTGCTCAGTAAACGCTGTCTGTGCTGGTGGTGGTGGTCAAGAAAGGACAGCAGGGGCCAATAATCTGGTTTCCAACCTCTGTTTTATTACCTGGGGACGGTAAACAGCTATGTTTCACAAGAAATACTTTCAGGGCAGCCTATCCTTTTTCATGTACCTTTTTTCCCAGCCAAGATTCTGAGCTGGTGGGGAAAGAAGTTTTAAGACCACACTACTAGGGTTCCTGGGTGGCTCAGTTGGTTGGGCAACTGCCTTTGGTTCGGGTCAAAATAAATAAATAAAATCTTAAAAAAAAAAAAAAGAACATATTACTAGCCCTCACTGATTCATTATGGAAAAATGCCTACAGGAACTATTTTGTAGCAACATTTTTGAAAAGTTGTAGGCATTTGGCTTCTATGAAAGTGAACTGCCATCTGTTGGTCCTGCAATCATTTGCACAAGAAAGAGTTGTAGCCCTTTCTTTTGATGACTTTTGGCTGGCGCCCTTTTTTTTTTTTTTTTTTTTTTCCTATTTTCGTGAAGGTCTCTGAGGGAAGCCCCTTCCTGTGCAGGCCCCTTTGATTGGTGTTGGATGGTTGTTCTCCTGTCAGCTGACAATGTTCCAATGGCTCATGCAGTTCGGCTTTGAATGACTCAGTGTCATCTGGGTCAGGCATTTATTTTTAGTACGTTTTGCCCCACAGATACATCTCTGAGATGTGTCTCTTCCATCTGCCTATCTGGCTCAATGCTTCTGTTTAAGTGACACATAAAGCTTTGTATCCAATTCTTTATACCTAAGCCTTTCCATAGCCCTTCTCTTCCTTACGCCATCAAGACAGCCGCACAGAGCTACAAGATTGACAGTTTATTCACATGCATAAATGGGTTCCTCGTGGCCATGACTTCAGTACTATAAATACATGTTAAAAAGAGGCCCATTGAACGTATACAGACATGCATGTATGTATGCACACGTACACATCTTCATGCAGAAACAGACACATCTCCATTTATAAATACCCACGTAGGTGTATTTTATATATATATTGTATCATCAATATTATATTGTCATGTTAAAATAGGCACATAAAAACATATATACACATGTATTTATTTATACAGAAATACATTTTTATATACATACAAACGATATATGTTTTGATCATCAAGCAGTTTCACATTCTTCTTTTGTTTTCTGTTAGGTTGTATATTCCTGAAATTGTCCAGAATAGGAACATTTAAATGTGCAGAAAGGAATATTTCAGCCACCATCCCTTGGTCCCTGCTTTGGGATGAAATGTTAAATCTACTTCTGTAGTCACATTACACTTCAGGGAGTGTTCTACTGCTTCTCAGCAGTGCTATATAAGAAGCCAAGGCCATCTTACAATCTGTAGAATAATTTAGGCTATTTGGATCCACTGCATAATTTGCCTCCATGAAGGCTGTCAGTGCTGGCTTCCTTGTCCACAATTGGGCGTGCTCAGTGTGAGTTCTGATCTAGGAAAACTCCATTTAGCCGAACTTTAAAGATTAAAAATGTGTGAATTTAGTTTCGTCTGCAACTGACCAGGCTGATTTAAGAAGTCATGTGTTTCTCTTTTCTTCTCTTCCTTTTTTATCCATGTGCTTTGTCACTAAAACATCAATATGCCCATGTTCATTTGGAAATATTAAATATTTTTGCATGCCATTTGCACATGCAAAAAATACTCAATACCTCTTAAGTGTATCTTCCATAACTTATCAGGCATTTCATCTATCAGCCTGAAAAAGAAAGACCTTCAATGAATACAATTCCAATCGGATAATCCTGCTAGTTCAAAGTGAGCTTCAATAGCCCTTGACAGACCCCAGCAAAACCAGCTCACTGCAGGAAAACAAACCACACAATTCTCTTTTTATATACACATTGGTAAGTGTTGACATACTATTAAATTGTTTTAACAGGACCTACTTAGGAAAGTGTATATCTTGGTAGTTAAAACCTACTACATTGTAAAGTATACTTTGTATGCAAAATATTGCTCTCATAGGAAAATTGTAATTACAATGTTTAGACTTAGCCAAACTATGTTGCTTCGTCTTGTCTTTGGGAAACCTATACTAAGCTAAAATTGTACCTGTCACTGAATCAGCAGTGACGAAAAAAAAAAAAAATGATCACCTGGGGATTTAGTAGAATATGGAGGGTGTAGGTTGCTGCACAATTAACCACAGTTCTGCTTGATTATTTTTGGTCACAGCTGCAGTCTGGATGAAACGTAAATGCCGACCTTTTTTAGTCTCTGAAAATCCTGTTCTGCCATGAAATTTGTTTGCCACAGCTTTCTCTCAGAGAAGATGGTGGATAGTGATACATTTTTCAGCTAGTGACATATTTTGCCAAAGGGGACACGTTTGCCTAGTGAATAAGTAAATCCAGTCATATTCAGGCAAGCAGTCATTTCCTTTCATTCTTATCCTGAAGTTGAACTCCCTGGCTGCTTTTGTCATCATATCCAAGAAAGTGAATGCGTGGTCCTAAGTATGAATATGGATCAGTATATCCTCAGCCTCTTTGGGCTTAGAGAGAAATACTGTGATTCAGAATTATGCTGTCCACAGAACATTTTCAGTTTAGCTACAGCAATTTGATTTTCTTCTTTTCTTTCTAAAAATCTTGAAAATGCCATTGACTTTTCTCATTCCCCCAAATGATTCTGCTAATGTTCAGAAGTGTTTTTTTCTTATTTACAAATGAAGATAGTTCCAAATGTCCTCAGTCAGTTCTCACGTCTAGGTGGGCATTATTACCTCAAATACCCTTCTTGAGACTTCCTGGCACATATCTCTCACCCACTCTGCCACCATCTGGAAGCCAATCTGCAGGTAAGTTAGTCTATGTAAAGAGCGGATGGGAGAGAAGGCCAGGGAGTGGGCAAGGCAAAGAGCAACTCTGGAAGATGCTACTGTTTTTTAGAGGTTCTATGAATTACACATGGCAGCAGATGCTTGCTCTGGTGTCTTCAGAGAGGGAGAACTGGTCCCTTACGTTGGAAAATGTTTTGCAGTGATGACAACAGCAACAACACAATAGATGAGAAGAGGAAGAAGATAAAAGGGAGATGTTCATTATCCACAACTTGACTGTTTTCTTAAAGATGTTTCCAATAAGGGGCTGAGGCAGCACATAATTTAGCCAAGTTTCCCTTTTCCTCCTTGTTTGGATTATCAAAGCTGCAAGCCATGAACCAGATTTGGAAGCCATCCAGGTCCCTGGTAGAGTCCCAGCACCCACATGCTTACTTCACCGTGGACAGGCTGATCTCAACATCTTCACCAGAGTGGATGTTCTTTTGTTGTCTTGGGAACAGATGTGTTTGCCCTTTTAGAGACACATGGATCAGCACGTTGTGTCCCTGAAAAATCTCCAAAATGCTTATTTCAGTCCCTTTCCTAATTTTAGTAAGCTTCATTTGGTCATTCAAGACTAACTCGGGCCTCCAAAAGGAAACACCTACGGTTGATGGGAACAGGATAGGCCCAAAGAGCCACTTGAGTTGTTTCCATGACCCACCAGCAGAAAACTATTTGATGTGGAAGAGCTCTCCTTACTTTGAGTAGAAAGCTGGAATTAATTCCATCAAACCGTATAGTTGACACAATTCACTTTTACTATAATTAAACACTTTTACTTAAGTGATATGACATTATACGTGACACAATGATTTTTAATGCCGATTGGGTATTGTGTATGCATTTAACATCTGTATGTCATTTCCACTCATTTATCAACCATGCATTGACTGAGGATTTACGGTATGCCAGAAACTGATTGTCTAAAAGTTTATGATATTTGCAGGAATAAATATGAAGTAGGAGGATAAAGCATAGTACCGATATTTTGATCTTTGAATCTATTCACTACTTCACAGCAAATAAGACAGAAAGGCTGGAATGAGACCTGGCAAAGCCCCCCAGGTATACTCCGGGAGGAGGGTAGTCTAGATCAGGAGGGATTAATTGACTGCCTTCAAAACATGCTTTCCAACCTTGCTTATAATCAGTGTCACCATCTCCCAAAGGTTTGTTCTGAATGCAGAATCCCAGGCTTCATGATAGATCAACTGAATTGGAATCTGCATTGTAATAAGGTCCCCAGGTGACTGGCGAGTACACAGAAGTTTGAGAAGACCTACTCTACCACGTCGCACACTACAGCTGGATTCCATATTCGAGGCCTATAACTAAGCCTTGCCACCTTCCTCCTTCAAACCTGCCTCCGGGGCTTTGCTGGAGGCACCGAGAAGCTGCACTATACAGGCAAGACACATTTTCTCTCTTGTCAGATCTTCCGGAGCAGTGGGAATGCAGGCCCTAGATACTTTAAGTGGCAGAGAGAGCCCAGTCCATTCATGGTAACTAGTCCAAAACACGTTTTTCATCAGAGAAGCAGAGGTCACGTGTGCAAAGTAATAGATTTAAGCCTTTGCACTCACTGTGTGTGGTGTATTCATCGTGCACTGTCTTCTTGTCAATACAAGTGTGATGACCATAGAAAAAGACATCGCACATATTTGACTCAGTAGAGACTCACACAATTCCAATCTTCCTTTTCTGGTGTGCTAAGGGAATCCTGCCTGGACATTGGACTGTGCAACAATGCCCACCCCTGTCCCTATTTCTGTCTGTCTGTCTTTCTTTCTCCTTATTTCCATCTCCATATCTACCTCTCAATATATCGAGCTACTCTGCCATTTTCCAAGCATTACCTGAGGTGGTTCACAGCAAAAGCACAGGATAAAATCACACACCACCCGACCCCTCCTGCCATACAGCCTTGTGCTTGCTCTCCTGGAATGGCCTTCTCCACCATTATTGCATATTCAGCCCCATCTCCCAGAGGGCATGGTCCATTCTCTCGCTGCTCTGCTACTTTGTCCCCTTTGCTCTCTCTCAGTTCTTCCCCCTCTCTCTCACAGACTCCTGGCTGAACCACTCCAGGCCTTCTGAAACCTTGTGCCTCCTGTTGGATTGCTGAACTGCTTTATCTAGGTATGTCCATGTCTTGCCTCTCCAACTAAACAGAAAAGCCTTTGAGGGTAATGCTTGTGGCTTTGGGTGCTCAAAAAGCCATACATCCTGCTGTACTCACAGTGGGTCCTCAGCAGCTACACATTCGGGGTGTGTGCGTGTGTGTGCACGCACGTGCTTTTCTGTTTCTATCACAGGGTGAAGAGGATTAGAAAAAGCACTGAGTCTGAGTCAAAAAATCACTGTGTTCTCTAATGACCTTTGTCAATATATTTAAATTCTGCACCCCTGGTTTACTCATGTGTAAAAGGAGGGGGTGGCCCTAGTCATCTCTACATTTCTTTCCAGCTCAGACTTGCTCTATTTCTGTTAGTATCCTCAGATAAAACCTCCACTGTCACTGGCTGCTTTAAAATCCACTTTAATAGGCACATGACATATCTGTGCACAGAACAATAATGTCCATTATTTTGTCTCTAAAATACAAAAAAAAAAAAAAAAAAAAAGATCCCGTCTCTAAAATACAAAGAAGATCATCACCAAGTTAGGGAGGCTGACTCCATTAAGAAGGCTGGGGAAACAGATCAGGATTAATTTGGCAAACATTTACTGCATAGCTCTATGTGCCAGACGCTGTGCTGAGTCCTGGTGAAGCGGCCCTCAAGGCTAGACAGGGGAATGGTAGCACAGCAGACTCTCTTCCACCTTAGAGGTACACACGGCACCCTCGGACACTGGGCATGCTGGGGATTATCAGAGAGGTGATGGTTCTGGTGAGATTTTTATAGAGTGAGCAATACTAGTGGGCAGGGTTGGGGAGCACAGTGTCTTACGGCCGAGGGAGTGGTGGGTACAGACATGAGATTGGGGGAAACAAAAGCAGCTCAGTACAGTTGAAAGGCAAGAAGATGTAGAGGCAGATAGGGCTGAAGAGGAGCAGGGAACAAAGTCCTGTCAACTTGGATTCCTGGCTAAGGAATGGAAGTTTAGGTGGGACGAGCCAGGGGGATTCCCTCTTCCTCACAAAAGGAGCTGCATATCCCCCCTGAACTCCCGGCCAAGGATTCTTTGGAGCAACTCAGCCAGCCGGGATCTAAGCCTTGCCAAGAGAAGGATTCCGTTAACCTTAGCCCATACCGGTTTTCTCATAAATGTGAGGCAGAAATTAGGAACTAGAAATTTTAGAAAAGGTGGAGAGAGAGCAGGGACAGAGAGAGAGAGAGAGACAGAGAGAGAGAGAGAGAGAAATACAGAAAGACAGAAATAGGAACACGCAGAAGACAGAGACATTCCTAAGGCTACACAAACAGCAAATAACAGACCCAGGATTCACAGATAGATCCTCTGCCAACAAACCCAATTTTCACTCCTTTTTAGCCTCCAATTTTGAAAAGTGTCCATGTTTTTAAAAATCTGCTTAAAGCCATGATATTTCTATAAGTGGCTCTTGTCTCCTGCTGTCCTTGCTGCTCAGCACGGCCACTCATTATTTCACCTTTCTCCCCAAGCTGCGTAAACATGTGGGAAGGGGATAAAGAGGGATGGATGCTGCAGCTGCCCTCAGGGCCAGGAGAAGCTGTGGGGACCTGGTGCAACTCCTCCCCCCTCCCACTCTGCTCTATTTAACTTGGCTTTGAAAAGGCAGACCATTGGAGACCAGGTTTTTATCACTAGTGACTTCCTTTCCCAAGAAATGTGAGCCCCGTGGATATGAAGAATAATTGGTGAAGTACTTTGAGATTTCTTGAATATAAAGGACTGTGTAGGTGTGTAACATTATTATTACCACTTTCTGTTTAAGAAGTGATCTTTAAAAAAAAAAAAAAGGTATGTAATTTTCAGCTTTTCTCCCAGACTGGCCTATGGCCATATTTAACATTAATATCATACTCTTTTGGGTGCACATAATTAGGATGTTTTTTATGACTAGTTAACTCTTGACTTGGGAAGTGTATTATGTAACATCATCTTTTCTCCATTACTAAGCAGCAAGGAGGCAGAGGTAGCCAACCCTGATGACTTTCAGTTCATAAAGAAGAGGAGAAAATACCTGCAATACATCAAATAAGGCTGCTAAGACAGTTATTTGAAAAGATACCACGAATGTATAAAATTCTTTTCAATTAATAAACAACTTCCTCTATAGTGATCCTTTAGGTACATCGGAAGCCTTTTCAGGGGGTACTAATCTCCTATTTGTGAGAGAATCACCAGTTTCACTAGAGTACAAGACATTTCTTTGAGCTCCCTCCGGGCTCAGATAATTTCACAAGTTCACTCTAAGGTGGAGTTGGGGAGGATTTCAAGGGTTGCTCTAAAGTCACAGCAAGCTTTTGAAGATAACAGACATATTTGTATCTTAACAACAGTCCCAATTCTTTATATATCTTCTTCCTGAGACACCTTGGTTCATCCCATCTGCAGGGAAATCCCTGCAGATGGTGAAATGATTTGTACATGGGAATCTCGCCTCGGTCCCAGCCTGTTTGTTCCTCACACTATGAATTACCATCGGTGTCCAATATTTCTTAAAAGAAAAAATTACACATGCTTTTATAAAAATAGACTTTATTTTTTAGAAAGTTTTAGATATGCAGAAAAATGTAAAAGATAGTTACAGAGACTTCCCATATATCCCTGCACCAGTATTCCCCTATTATTAAGAGCTTACATTAATATATTTGTTATATTAATAAATCTATATTGACACATTATTATTAACTAAGGTCCATAGTTTAGATAGCCTTAGTTTTTTACCTAATGTCCTTTTTCTGATCCTGTCCAGGATACCATATTACATTTAGTTGTCAAGTCTTCTTAGGCTCCTCTTGGCTGTGGCAGTTTCTCAGACTGTTTTTGATGACCTTGAGAGTTTTGAGGAGTGCTCATCAGGTATTCTGAAGAATGTCCCACTATTGGGATTTATATGATTTTTTTTTTTCATGATAATATTGGAGCTCTGGGTTCTTGGGAGAAGACCACACAGAGAGAGTGCCATTTTCATCACATCATATCAAAGGCACAAACTATCAACATGATTTATGACTGTTGATGTTGGCGTTGATCACCTGGCTGAGGTGGTACTTGTCAGGTTTCTCCACTGTAAAGTTACTCTTCCTCCCCAACCCCCTTTTCATTCTGCCTTCTTCGGAAGGAAGTCACTATGTGCAGCCCATACCTAAGGAGTGGGGAGTTATGCTCCCCCTCCTTGAGGGTGACATACCTCCATAAATTACTTGGAATTTTCCTGTGTGGGAGATTTGACTCTTATTTCCCATTTATTAATGTATTCAATCATTTATTTATAACATTATGGGTTCATGGATATTTATTTTATTTTGGGGGCTATAATTCAATACCACTTTATTTATTTTGTTATTCAAATTGTTCCAACTTTGCCCATTGGGAGCTCTTTGGGTTGGCTTCTGTGCTCCTTTTACATACCCTTATCAATATGTTGGCTTTTACATTTTTTTTTCACTTGTTTTAAGCATGTCCTTATTTTCTGGCACTGCAAGAAGCTCCAGGTTCATCTTGTACACACGCTTTTCATTGGTGGAAAACATCTGGTCACCAGTAGTTGTCCCTTTAAAGAGATTTGCCCTCAACCTTTGAGAGAGCCTGAGAGTGGATGTAGTTTAAAACCCTATGCTGACTGGTACCTTTGTGAAAGCAGAATTGTATCCTCCTAACTGAGAAAGTGGTCCCAGCTCCACGTGTTCTGGTGCGTGGATGAGAAGGAAGATGGCACAGACATGCAGGTGACTGGACAGAAAACTATCAGAAGGAGATCGCAGCCCAGGGCCACTTCTCTTCCTGAGACTAAGTCCTATTTTCTCAAGCTCAGAGGATTGATCATTCGCAGCTGAGAGCAACTGCAGAGCCAACCTGATCCATCTGCTCACAGAACATTTGAGTTGAGGCAGCCAGTTTTTAAAGATATTTGGGGGAATCTTTGGTTTAGACAGGAGCGAGAAATAGAGAGTGGAGAGAAGCATCTCCTTGGTGTCATGTGCCAACTGAAATTAACAACTAATGAAAGCAGATTGTATTTAGCAGATTTTAATATAAATTAGGTTAATGGTGACACATTTGAAATAGTGCACTGAAAAATCAGTCTGTAATAACAAGCTAACAGATGTTGGCATTTTTATTATTAATTATACATTTCATTATCATCTGATTATTGTCAAACATCATCGTACAGAAAAAATCATATAAATGATTCATACACATTTGTTACGTTGTTAAGGGGTGCTAGTGTCTGTTTTATTAATGCAGCGACTTGAATATTCTAATATCATTCCAAAAATCTTAAGTTTAATTAAGACTATTGAGGCATACATAATGTGTAACAATCATCTTTAGCTGTGCTTGTCATTGGCAGATCTCAAAGAATTTCACATCCTGATTTGTCTTACCCACCCTCATAGCCTCTTCAGTGTAAGACCTATAGTGAGGAGGTTCAGGTTCTCAGGGAATATTACTGAACAAATAGAATGGCATCATCACATGCCATATCATTATTTCTCAAAAAGATCCCAAAGAGAAACCATTATGAACCTGCCATTCTAGAGCCTGGGGAACTCAGAAATTAAGTATTTGTCTTATATAAGCAAAATGAAATTAAGAAATGGGCAGCATAAATAGCCAGTCACCAGACCAGTACAATTTTGTTTGTTTTTTTTCTCAGATAATCTTGGTCAAATCTGCTTATACAATATCTATCCTACCGACAGTCTGTTTGTGCCAGCAGCATAACCTTTCTACTTGGATATCATTCTGGTTATGGTTTCCTGAATACTTCAGACAGATTAGGGACTATAATAAAGTCTTGTGATGCATGCTTTTTCTGGGACTTATGTTAGGCAAGTAGCTCCTTAACTGTGTTGGAGTGTGGGTCATTAATGCAGACTGCCAAGCATGGTGTGGAAACACCCTATGTTCCCTCCATAAAGAACGGTAATGGAATTGGGGATACTTAGCAGCAAGGATAGCTTATATTTGGCTAATGGGCAGATACTTATTTGCATGATTGAAAGGTTCTAAAAGCCGTTCTGAAAATATCTTCTCCCAAAACTTATCATAGCATCATACCTGTTTACAACCCAATCTGTGATTCTCAATGTGAAAGTCATTCCCCTTGGAAAACTGGTAAGATGCCAGTGACATCTTGAAAACAGTATGGAGGTTCCTCAAAAAGTTGAAAATAGAGCTACTCTATGACCCAGCAATCGCACTACTGGGTATTTACCCTAAAGATACAAATGTAGTGATCCAAAGAGGCATGTGCACCCGAATGCTTATAGCACAACGTCCACAATAGCCAAACTATGGAAAGAACCTAGATGTCCATTAACAGATGAATGGATAAAGAAGATGTGATATATATATATATATACACACACACACATATATACGATGGAATACTATGCAGCCATCAAAAAACCACAAAATCTTGCCATTTGCTATGACATGGATGGAACTAGAGGGTATTATGCTAAGCAAAATAAGTCAATCAGAGAAAGACAATTATCATATGATCTCTCTGATATGAGGAATTTGAGAGGCAGGGCAGGGAGTCGTGGGGGATAGGGAGGGAAGAAATGAAACAAGATGGGATCGGGAGGGAGACAAGCCATAAGAGACTCTTAATCTCATGAAACAAACTGAGGGTTGCTGGGGAGTGGGGGGTAGGGGTAGGGTGGCTGGGTGATGGACATTGGGGAGGGTATGTGCTATGATGAGTGCTGTGAAATGTGTAAGCCTGATGATTCACAGACCTGTACCCCTGGGGCAAATAATACATTATATGTTAATAATAAAAAAAAAAAAGATGCCAGTGACAGAAGGTGAGTGTGAAATGTTCCCATTTTTTGAACACAGAGGAAGGCTCATGGGTTCTGTGCCACTGATACACAAGCGAAAATGTGTGTCCTGTATCAGTTAAGTGATTTACCTGGGAGCACTAACCTGACTCTAAGAACATGGAACAGTGGATGGGCCAGCCAAGCAGCTCCTCATGATTCCCAATCCACATGGGGTGATGGAGCGTGAACAGAAATAAAACAAGATTCAAAATTTCACATCAATCAGAACCTCTCAGGGAGAATGCTGTTTGGGGTAGAAAGGAGTATTTTATTAGCTTCTGGGGTATAAATCAAGATCTTCTGGAGCACAGGCTAGTAACAATAGGTGGCAGCTACACTGCCTTTCTAGAGGACGTGCTCAGATCAAAGTGGACCTTTTGTTTCTCTGAGAAGAAAAAAAAAAATGTGTCCAGAGCTGAGTTGCTGAGTATCATTAATAGGGTCCGAGCATGAGCTCCCTTCTCTCAGCAGCATTGAACTCATTTCTACTTGAGGCTCAATCACTATTTCAAGGACACTGAGTTATCTGGGCTTCAATTTATTAACCTGCTAAGTGTGTCCACACATCTCAGCCAGGCCTACAAGAGCCATGAGCAGGTATGGGCCTGACGAAAAATAATTAGAGAAACCTCCAACAAGGGGAGCTCAGCTAGCAACACTGATAAGAGATTTGTATATGCAAATCTGGATGGAGGGCTCCAGGGCCCTTCTGTACTGCAGGTCCCAGTGCTATGGCAGCCCTGGAGTAGGGCTGAAGCCAGTATGTGGTTCTCCTCTCTGACCCTGTATGGTGCTGCCTGTGGGGACTGGTAGAACTGCACTGGGGTCAAGGAGTTTCTGGCCTTGGTCACGAGATGTTCTTGATGTTAGAGGCATGGAATCATATAAAGGAAATAATAGAAGAGGACTGGCCAGAAGGCATCACCTGGGGCTTGGGTAATTGCAGAGGCGGGGAGCCCTGAGAGTGTACTGTGGCCAAGGAGGACAGGTTCAGCTTGATGAGACATCTGGGGCAGGCAAATTCAGGGGATGGCTCTACTCCATGTTGAAAAGGAGAGAGAGAGAGCACGTGCCTTGCGAATAGTCTGTACTTCTTTCATAATTCTACTCATGCTTGGCTTTAATAAGAGCTTTACCAGGGACAAAGAGGTATATTCATGACCTCTTTGGGTGTTATGCTAGTTAATCCATGATCAACCTTAATCTTCAAGAATATAATTCAAGTTTTAAAAATTTCCCTTAATTCAGAAAAGAGGAAATTCTGTCTATGGTGCTTTTTATCCTCTTAACTACTTTAATTTTTTATAATTTAATAATTTTAGTAAATGTATAAGGTTGTGCAACCATCACTACAATCTAGTTTTAGAACATTCCTATCATGTCTGAAAAGTTTCTTGTGCCTGTCTGCAGTCAGTTCTGCTCCCCATCTGCATCACTTTTGAGAGCAAAAGCAAGACACACAGGTTGAATATTCAAGATTGCCTCTGTGAAAACAATTATGTGCTTGAGGCTCCTAAGTAGAATGCTCCTTCTTAGTCATAAGATTTTTTTAAGATTTAAGTTTTTAAAATTTTCATTTTTTGGTCAAGGGCGGTCTTTATCGATACAAGCAAGAGAGAATTTCTGATGCATGTGTATTTAGTTAAAATGTACATAACATCCATCGTGCATGCCAGCTGATGTGGTTGCCTGCCTGTCAAAAATCAGATCCTCAATTCTGGCTGCATATTTTGATGCCCTGGTGTAGGGTATTTTCCAACATCAACAACCAATTCTCTGATTCCCTAGACACCAACCACATGTTCAATATCCAATTATTACGCCAAATACCCAGTGTTAGCACAGACCTCAAAGCTTAAAGGGTTCAGTCCCACAAGACTATTCCCCATTTCAGATGCCAGTTGTAAGTCCTGGGACTCCTGTATTTCTTACTGACTAAATATAAATCAAGGGTTCCCATGACCCCTTCCTCAGGTTTGATAATTTGCTAGAACAGATCACAGAACTCAGGAATACACTTTACTTTCTTTTACTACTTCATTAATAAAGGACATTATAAAGGCTACAATTCAACAACCAGATGAAAAGGTACATAGGGTGAGGTCCTAAAGGGTCCCAAGTGCAGGAGCTTCTATTCTGTGTGGCTGGGGTATACCACCATCCTGGCACATAGCTGTGTTCATTAACCTGGAAGCTCTTGGAACCCCATCATTTAAGGTTTTTTATGGATGTCTTGTTATGCAGACATGGTTGACTAAATCACTTGCCACTGGTGACTGACTCAATCTCCACCCTGTTCTCTCTCTGGAGGTTAGGGGTGAGGCTGAAAATTTCAAGCTTCCAATCTAGAACTTTCTAGTGACCAGCCTCCATCTGAAGCCATATAGGGGCTACCAAGAGTCACCTCATTAGAACAAAATATACTCCTATAACCCTTATCATTCAGGGAATTCCAAGAGTTTTAGGAATTCTGTGCCAGGAACTAGGGACAAAGATCATATATTGTTCTATGATACCATACATGGGGCCACTTTAAAAAGTCCCAGTTCATAGACTCTACACCTAGATTCTGATCTAGTTGATCTTAGTAGGGTCTGGATGATTTTCAAAGTGCTCTAGGTGAGTCTAAAGTATAGCTGAATTTGATAACCACTGTGAAATATCTGTTGATCACCTTCTATGTGCTTAGCAGGGACTATACTGAACTTTATGGCAATTACAAAGGGAAATAAAACTTATTCCAATACCTCAAGGGATTCATAATCTAGAGTTAGGATCAGACAAATGAGTGCATATATGATAAAACAAAGAAATGTGGTAAGAAGATATATTATCATTCTATGAAGACACAATAAAGAAACAATCACTTTTGGCTAGAGGGAGTAGAGAAGGCTCTAAAAAGGTGGAGGCCTGTGGTCTGGGCTTTGAAACATGAGTTTAACTGTTATAGATAGAGAATGTGGAATAGGTGTTACAGTCCCAGTATATGACTTATCCTCAAATTTCATAGACAACTCTGATGTCTTATCACAGTAGAAAATATCCTTCCTTTCCCTGACTTCTTTATCTAGAAGGAAAAAATAACCGTTCCATTGAAAAATCCAGGTATACATCTATATGTTTAACAAAGATTCTTTATTCCTTACTTGCTCTACAAAGAATTTGAGGTTAACAAATAATTTAAGGAATTTACGCAAAAATCAGTGAGGACTAAAATAAATACATTCCATGTTCTGCTACACATCACTCTGGCATACAAAGTATGTACTTAGTATACTTTTGTACAGTGAGGTTGATGCATTTCATATGAATAGTCAACCCATGGTCTGGGAGGGAAAGTGTGCTAAGATAGATCTGTGGAATAACACCTGTTCTGATGTTAAGACCAATTTGCAGGACTGTGTATTTCATAAGTAAAGAGTGTTTGTATCTCAAGTCTGTGCCTTCTAAGTTTTCCATGAAATGGTATAATTATTTCTTAAAGGGAAGTTAAAGGTTTATAACATCTGGCCTCTGTTAGGGAGTAGAGAAGACAGTCCACATAGGATTTATCATTGAGGAACAGAGTTTAATGCTCTAAGGTCATGGCATTGTGATGATGAGGTAGAGCAGTTCAAGTAGCTCCAAGCTATTAGCAGAGTTCTGGTGTTCACCGTCCCATTTAAACAGTCAGTAGGTTTATTCCATTCATTTGTCATTTATCTCTGTGATTCTAATGACTAGAAGATTTCACTGATAAGAGTGTCTCTAAGGTGACGATCCTAAATGAAAATCACATGTGCAAACACATCTCTCTGATGAAATCTTCCAAGTAAAGAGATTTCACTTAAAGTATGTTTTACCTACCATACATACGATGTCTTTGAAGTCCATCTTCTGGTGGGAATTACAATCTAAATTTGGCAATTACTATTAGGGAGTTTTGTTTTTAAAAAGTCGCATACAGAATATTAAAATCAAAAAGGAACTTCTGATTCATCCAGGATGGAGTGGCCCCATTATTCTCAGATCCTCCCTTTTATAACTAAAAAACCCTGGACATCATACAACAACAAGCATAGGTAGGTTCTGAAAGATGAAAAAAGGCAAACTGTACAGGGACATCAGGATTTGAGGAATGACAAGGCAGTGAGTTCCCTGGATTTCTTTATTGTATCCAATATATCCTTCAGAGGGGGCTTCAGAAGCCAACAGAAACTGACTTAAAAAGCGCCAAAAAAAGGCATGTTGCATGTTCCCCCAGATGAAAAACCAGGAAAAAGGTGACCTAAAAACAAGAAAACTTTTTGACAATACTTGCTATCCTCCTGTCAAACACCAATGCCTGTATCCTCACCCCTGAAGTTTCAGTAGGGAAAGTGGAGAAATGATCTTCCACCCCATATCCCACATCTGGAGAAGTGAGCAGTGCTCTGATCCCTTTGCCTAGTGGTGTTGATGGGCAGGAAGCTGATCTTCTATTTCCCACCTAGCAGACACAAGCAGAGTTTCAATTTCCCCCAGTGGTAGGGTAGTGTAAACAGGGTCTAGCAGTGAGCTGGACCCCCATATCTACCTAGCAACAATGAGACTGAACAATGTTAGCTGATTCTCCTGTTCTCCCTACCCTCCCCACATGTGGTGTGTCATGGCATGCAGTAGGTAACTGAGCCTACACTTCTGCCCCTCACCCAGAATCAGTGAGGTTTGAGGAAGGACTAGTGGCACTCTGCACCATTTCCTCCCCTCCAGTGATGGCAGTGGAGCCCAATGGGGAGGTGAACTTCTGCTCTTACCTTGCAGCAAAAAAGTGGTGTGAGTCAACCCTCCTTTTACCCTACCCTGGTGGGCCGGTGGGGTGGTAATCTTCCATCCAACTCAAGACAATGAGGGAGTATAAATTGGTGCTCCACTTTTGTCAGGAAGGTATTAGTAGCACCAAGGGGAGAGCTGAATGTCTATCCTAACCAGCTACGACAAGGAAATATGAGTAAGTGTCCCATTTTTGCTGGTGGTATTGGTGCAGAAACCTAATCATATACATCCACCTGACCTTCACTATATGTACAAACTTGGGGTGGGGGTGTGGGGGGGAGACTGCCTGCCAAAAAGGAAGATTAAATAGGATCCAGAGTCTCATAATGTAATATCCCAAATGTTCCAAATACAATAGAAAAATCATTAATCATACCAAGAACCAGGAAAATCATAACATGAATTAGAAAAGATAACCTGAAGACATCAAACCAAGATGTATCAGGTGTTGGAATTATCTGACAAAGACTTAAGCAGCCATCAAAAAAAAGTTTCAACAAGTAATTACAAATTATCTTGAAACAAATTAAAAAAAGGAATATAAGCAAAGAAATAAAAATTATAAAAAAGAATCAAATGGAAATTACAGAACTAAAAAAATGTAATAATCAAAATAAAAACTGGCTGAATGAATTTGGTAGTAGAGTGGAGATGACAGAGAATAGAATCAATGAACCTGAGGACAAATCAATAGAATTTACCTATTCCAAACAACAGAGAAAATAGATTGAAAAAATTAACTGAGTCTCGAGGGATCTGTGGGACAATAACAAAGTAGCATTTGTATCTTCAGATCTCAGAAGGAAAAGAGAGAGAACATGTTACTGAAGAAGTATTCAATTAAATAATAGCTGGAAATTCCACAGATTTGACAAATGACATAAGTCTACAGATTTAAGAAGTTGAGTAAATCCTGAATAGGGTAAGCCTACGAAAATTCATATCCAAGGTACATTATAATTCGATTTCTGAAACTAAAGACAAAGAAAAAAATTTGTGAAAGCAGCCGAAGAGAAATGACATAACTTATAGGGAACACCAATTTGAATGACAGCAGATTTCTTATCTGAAGCCGTAAAAGCCAAAAGAAGTGCCACATCATTTCAAGTACAGAAAGAGAGAACTATCAACTATGATTTCTACATCTAGTGAAACTATCCTTTAACAATAAACGGGGAAAAAAAGACATTCTCAGACAAAGGAAAATGAGGAGAATCTGTTACTAGAAAACCTACCCTTAAAGAATGGCTGAGGAGGAAATATGGCTAAAGAAAGTAAGTAAGAACAGAGAAGGTTTGGAAATTCATAAAGGAAAGAACATTAGAATGGGTAAAAATAGGAGTAAATATAATTCAATATCTTCTCATTTGCTTTTTAAATCATATTTGGTGGCTGAAACAAAAATTATAACACCATTGAATGTGGTGTTCAAAATATGTAGAGGAATACTGAAGATAATTTTGCTTTAAAAGTGGGGAGGGTAAAAGAACCTAAATGGAACTGAGGTTTCTACACTTCACTTGAAATGGTAAAATAATGATACCAGGTGATAAGTTATGTATGTATATTGTAATAATTAAAGCAAACATTAACAAAACTATTAGATCATAATATACTCATAAGTACTATAAATAAATCAAGTTAGAATCCTAAAAATACATTCAAATAACCCACAGTAAGATATGAAAAAAGAAACAGAGTAATAAGAAAGAGTGGAAGCAGAAAACAAATAACAAAATGACAAACTTAAGCGCTAACATACCAATCATTATCTTAAATATAAATGGTCTAAATACACCTGCCAATAGATAAATATTGACAGAACTGATAAAGGAAAAAGAAAAAAGAAAAAAAAAAAAACCCACAGCTTAAATATATGCTGTCTACAAGAAACTCACTTCAAATTCAATGGCATAGGAATGTTGAAAGTAAAAGGATGGAAAAGATGTACCTGCAAACGGTAATCAAAAAAAAAAAAAAATCGAAAGTGGCTATATTAATATCAGAAAATAGAATTCACAGTAAAGAAAAATTACTAGAGACACAGAGGGATCAATTCACCGTGAAGACAAAATGATCCTAAATATGTGCATATCAAATAAAAGAGCCTCAAATAACCCAAAAGCTGGTAGAGCTGAAAAGCAAAATAGACAAATGCACAGTTATGGCTGGAGGCCTCAATGTGGCCTTTGCAGCAACTGATAAGACTACTAGACAGAAAATCAGCGAGGCTGTACATGATCTGAACAACACAACCAATCAATAAGATCTAATCAACACAGCATACTCCATTCCAAAACAGCAGATTACACCTTTTAAGTAAGTTCCCACGGTACACACTCCCCAAGATAGATCATATCCTGTGCCATGAAACAAACCTCAACAAATTTAAAAGAATCTAAATCATACTGTGTTCTCCGACCATAGTGGAATGAAACTAGAAATCAAAAACAGAAAGAAAATATGAAAAATCTTGAAATACTTGCAAATTAAACAACACACTTCTAAATAAGCCATGGTCAAAAAGGAAATCTCAAAGGAAATTTTAAAAAATTCAGAGCTAAATAAAACTAGAAATACAACATATCGAAATGAGAGGCAGCCAAAGCCAGTGGTGAGAGGAAATTTTATAGCACTGAATGCTTATATTAGAAACAAGAAAATGTGAAAAATCAATAACTTAAGTTCCTATTTCAAGAAATGAACAGCAAAAGAAAGCAAAATAAGTCCAAAGAAAGCAAGAGAAAGAAAATCATAAAGAGCACAAACCAATGAAATTAGAAAGAATACAATGATGGGGAAAAAAATCAATGAATAAAATAAATGGAAAAAATGAATAAAACGGATAAATCTTTAGCAAGACTGATGATCTAAAAAGAAAGAAGACACAAATCATCTATATCGGGAATGAAACAGGGGCTATCACTTCAGATCTCACCCCTAGAATAATCGAGAAGTGTATATTGGTTTCCTATGACTGCTGTAACAAATTACCATAAATGTGGTGGTTTAAAACAATACACATTTATTCTTTCACAGTTCTGGAGATCAGAAGTCCAAAATCAGTTTCACTAGGTCTCCCTGTGGAGGGTCTAGGGACAAATCTATGTCCTTGCCTTTTTCAGCTTCTAGCTCTTCATTCTTTGTGTCCTGTCTCATGACATCTTTTTCCATCTTTAAGATCCAGCAGCTTAATTTCTTGGTTCAGTCACCACATTGCCTTCTTCTCCTTTTTTAGACAAATCTCCCTCAGCCTCCATTTATAAGGACACATGTAATTGCATTTATGGCCCACCTCTATAATAAGGATAATCTTCCCATTTCAAGATACTTAAGTGACATCAGCAAAGCCTCTTGTTGCAATATAAGGTAATATTTACAGATTCTAAGAATTAGAACCCGGATACCTTTGAAGGCCATTATTCAACCTACTATAGAATACAACAAATGACTTTATGCTCATAAATTCTACAATTTAGAATAATGGATTTCAAAAATCATGAACTGCCAAAACTCTACCAAAATGAAATAGAAAACCTGAATAGTCTTAAGATCATTAAAGAAATTGAATGCTTAATTAAAAAGCACCTAAAAAGAAATTTTCAGGCCCAGAAGTCATCACCCAAGATTTATACCAAACATTTAAAGAATTAACACTAATCTTATACAATCTCTTCTCGATATAAAGAGAAAGCATATCACAACTTATTTATGAGGCTGATATTATCCTAATACCAAAATCAGACAAAGATGGTACAAAAAATTACAGATTAATATTTGTCATGAACTTAGATGCAAAATCCTCAAAAACTTTTGGCAAATCAAAGCTAATAATGTATAAAAAGAATTATATACCATTACCAGGTGGGATTTCATCCATGTAGGAAAGCCTGGTCAAATATTAAAAAATCAATGTAATACATTATACCAACAGATAAAAGAGGTGAAAAAAATCACATGCTCATATCAGTTAATACAGAAGAAGCATTTGCCAAAGTCTAAACTTCATTTATGATTTAAAAAACCCAGAAAAGTAGAAATAGAGGGAAACTTGATTTTAAAAATCTGCAGAAATCCAATAATTGGTATCACCACACATAATGGTGAAAGACTGAATACTGTCCTAAGACTGGGAATCAAGCAGGCATGCCCATTTTTACTACTCTTATTCAACATAAAACTGGCATTCCCAGTCATTTGCAGCAAGCAAGGAAAAGAAATAAAAGGCACATCAGCTAGAAAGGCAGAAATAAAACTGTTCTTATTTGCAGATAATATGATAGTCAAAATAGAAAATCTCATAGAGTCTACATTGCAAACTCCAAGAACGAATGAGTTCATCAAGGTCATAGGATACAAGATCAATATCTCATTTCTACATAATTAACAATGAACATGTGAAACTGAAAATTAAAAACACAGTATCACGAAATTCTTAGATAAAACTAACAAAACATGTATAGAATCTGTACGATAAAAATTAAAATACTGATGCAAGAAATTAAAGTAAACCTAAAAAAATCTAGAGATACACCATGTTCATGAATGGAAGTCTCAATGTGTAAAAATATCAACTGTCTCCTCCAAATTCATCAGTAGATTTAAAGCAATTCCTATATGGCTCCTAGGAATTTTTTTTTTTTTTTTTTTTTTTGTATTCATAGACAAGCTCACTGTAAAATTTGTATGGACGAGCACAGGCTTTAGACTAGCTGAAACAAACTCGAATAATAAAGTGGGAGGAACCACTCTTTCCAAAATTAGAGCCTAGTAGATAGTGGGAGAAATCAGCCCACCTAATTTCATGATTTATTATATAGCTACAATAATCAAGAGTGTGTAGTATTAGTGGAGGAATATACACACAGTATATTTTGTGTTATTGAACACAAAATACAGAACTTAGAAATAAATGCAAACAAATTGTCCAATTGATTTTTAACAAAGGTTAGAAAAGCAATTCAATAGAGGAATGATTGCCTTTTCAACAAATAAGCAAAAATAGATGATAGATGATAAAAAGAATTTTGATCTAAACCTCACAGCATATTAAAAAACTGGCTCAAGACAAATCAAGACTTAGATGTAAAATTAAAACTATAAACCTTTTGGAAAAAAAGGAGAAAGTCTTCAGGACTGAAGGCTATGCAAAAAATTTACAGACTTGACGCTAAAAGTACAATCCATAAAATAAAGAAATATCTCAAATGTCTTCAAAATTAAAAACTTTTGCTCTGCGAAAGAGCACATTAAGAGGATGAAAAGATAGGTTATGTTCTGAGAAAAAGGATTTGCAAACCTCGTATCTGACAAGGAACTAGGATGCAGAATGTTTTAGAAACCTAGAAAATAAAAATCAAATAATCCAATTAGGAAATGAGGGAGAATTCACTGAAGAGGACACATAGATGGCTAATAAGCACACAAAGAAATGTTCAACATCATTAGTTATTAGAGAAATGTAAATTAAGACCACAATGAGATGTCGCTACACATCTAAAAGAAAGGCTAAAATAAAAAACAGTGACAAAACGAGAGTTGAAAATGTAGAGAAACCGAATCACATACATTGTGGATGGAAATCTAAAATGATACAGCTACTCTGGAAAATAGTTTGGCAGCTTCTTAGGAAAAGGAAACATGCAACTACCGTACAGCCTAGAATTGCAATCTCGGGCATTTATCTTTGAGAAATGAAAACTTACATTCACATAAAAACCTGTACACAGATGCTCATGATAGTTTTATTTTATAATAACAGTTTTATAATAGTTTTATTCATAATAGCCAAAACCCAGAAATAACCCAGGTGTCTCTCGGCGGGTGAATAGTTAAAATGTGGTACATGCCTAGCATGTATATATAGCCAAACTATGGAAAGAACCTAGATGTCCATCAACAGATGAATGGATAAAGAAGATGTGGTATATATATACAATGGAATACTATGCAGCCATCAAGAGAAACGAAATCTTACCATTTGTATCGACGTGGATGGAACTAGAGGGTATTATGCTAAGCGAAATAAGTCAATCAGAGAAAGACAATTATCATATGATCTCTCTGTGAAGAATTTGAGAGGCAGGGTGGAGGGTCATAGGGGGTGGGGGAGGGAAATGAAACAAGATGGGATCAGGAAGGAGACAAACCATAAGAGACTCCTAAACTCACGAAACAAACTGAGGGTGGCTGGGGGGTAGGAGGGATGAGGATGGGGTGGCTGGGTTATGGACATTGGGGAGGGTATGTGCTATGATAAGTGCTGTGAAATGTGTAAGCCTGATGATTCACAGACATGTACCCTGGGGCAAATAATACATTATATGTCAATAAAAAAAAAACAAAAATCCAAAAAAACAAAAGTGTGTGATATTAGTGGATGGGTAAGCTAACAGGATATGATAGCAGGTAATACTATTCAGCAAAAAAAGGCGGGGGGCGGCAAATTACTGATACAGGCAACAATGTGGATGAATTTTCAGGTAATTATTCTGGGTGAAAAAAGTCAATCCCAGTAGGTTACATACTGTGTAAGTCCATTTATACAACATTCTTGAAATGATAAAGTTATAGAATTGGGGAATAGGTGAGTGGTTTCTGGGAGTTAGGGGCCAAGGGAGGAGGAGAAGGCCGGGTATAGTTATAAAAGGGAAATAGGAGGGATCCCTGTGGTGATGAAACTGTACTCTATCTTGACTATATCAATGTCAATATCCTGGTGTGATATTGTACCATAGTTTTGTAAGATATTATCTCTTCTGTACCACTTCTTACAACTGCATGTGAATCTATAATTATTTCAAAATGAAACATTTAATTAAAAAAAATGGAGGGGAGAGGAGGTCTAGCATTTATTGAGTGCTTCCTATGACACAGATGCTGAGCTGAATGCTTTTCACATATTAGAGCATATGTCCTCACTATATCTTTGGGAGGTATGGATCATTGTCCTATTTTATAGGTGGGAAACTGTAACGGCTTAGGGACAAGAAATAAATTGATTTAGGAAACATAACTGATAGAGGCAGAGCTAGAATTTTAACCCTGGTCAAATTTAAAAAGTTAAAACACAGATCAATGGGATCAATTAATTGCTTCATTTACCTATTTCCACATCACCATGATTTTTGTTTATTGAGTATATTACATGTTCTCAGCGGTGTTCCTTTAACAGACGGATCTCAAAGCAGTATTTGCTATAAATGGATCTGAGAATAATCATGTCAAAGACAAAGATGAATTTATTTTTGTTACTTTACACTTTCCCCCTATCTTCAACCCACATCACCAGCGCAGGAGGAGGTTGGAAGTAGTTTCCAAGCAAGTCAGTGCCACCACCTGTGACAGCTGTCTCACTAATCACCCTCATCATACAAACTTCTGGCTGTGGTGAGAAGGTGAGCTCTCTTTCCTCTACCAGCTGGTTTTTGCAAAATTACACTTTTTTGGTAAGTAACTCTCTTTCTTGTTTCATATGATGTCCCTACTGTTAGTGTTCCTTTGTGCCTCCCATTCTGTCAAATGGTTTTAAACGTTAGGAAATTACATTCTGAACATCCCTCAAACAAAACATTGCATGCATGGTGGAACATCTCCATCAGCCAAAGTACTGATATTTTTTGGTAGATAATTCAAGGTCGACCCTAGTTATTTGGTCGACACCCCACCCTCTTGAACAAGAAGGCTTGTGATGCATTTCCAAAATTAAAAGAGCATAAAATGGGCATGATGTGTGTAGAAGGGAAGTTCACAAAAACATAACAATAACAGTAGCAACCACCACGGCAAAAACCTACTACCTACTTACTGCCCTAGGTCCCTTCTTTAATTCACCTTTCTTGGTTTCTTGGTCAAATGAAAATATTGAAAACTTACTTTTTTTTTTTTAGGATGACAAAGGAAGGGTTTTATTGAAGGGACTCCATTTCTCCAAGTCTTTGGGAAGCTGATGATGATAGTCATTCAGAAAGTCCACACTCAGTGTTACTGGCCACTTTTATTAAAAAGAGGACTTCTGAGTTGGACCATCAGTGACATGCCCATTGGAGAACATCCACATACTCAGAAAACTCATTCTTTTATGCCACAGATCATGGCATCAGTACATCTAGGGAAGCCCATGCCTGCTCTTCTGTCCCCAGGTTTCGTTAGGGAAGTGGCCTTAGCATCCTGATTGCATGTGGAGCCAGCGAGGCTGGGGCAGCCCTTTCCGCCATGCCCTCCAAGCCCCCAGGTGAGCGACACATGCATTCCAAGGCCTGAATCTTACCCAACAGCCTCACTGGAGAAGTCTTCTGGCCTAGGAACTCTGTCTGCCTGGAAGGAGTTTTTCTCATGGGTACTGAAAGCAGTTCTATATGCCTCGATGATCTAAGCACAAGTCATATATTTAAAGTCTACTAATGCTCAGTCTCCCTCTTCTCTCTCTCTTCCCTCCTTTTCTTACTCTCTCTCCCCTGGCTTTTCAGAATCTCTTGACTCTTCAAGCCCAGAGAATCTTAACTAATGGTCTCCAGAGTGAGGCATGGTTGCCTCAGAAGTATGAAAATTATTATCATTATTATTATTGGAGTATAAGGGGAAAATACATGAAGTTATATTTGCCTATAATTCATTGCATCCTTTCAAATTCCACTTTTGCAAATGTTTAAAATTTAGTAGTAGTGCACAATCATGCATGTGATTTATAAGTAAACAAACATTCATATTTTTGTACGTATTCTCAATAGATATTTTACTAATCAAGACACACACATCAAAACTGCAGAGCCCACACATCTAAATCCATGTTTGGCAGATAACTGCCCATCTTCTTAGGGAGAGAGATTTTTGCAACCGTCGGTACTGACTAGTCTAAATATTTTATCACTGTCTGTGTGTATGCATTCACTCACTTTAATCATTTAAAAATTATTATAGCATATAACAATTAGGCCATAAGCTAGGTAACTGGCTTTGGTTTAGAATTATCTTTCCTCCCCATGAACAAGATATTTCCCCAAAGAGTCTTTGGGAGAAAAATAATTTGTCATCTAGAATCTTAGGCCCATTTGATCTCTCCCAAACACAAAAGAACAATTCAACCTTCTCATAAAAAAAAAAAAAAAAAATCTGTGAAATGATGACAATAATATTTAACCTGCAAGGCTGTTGTAAAAACTAAATGACATAACATTCATTAATGTAGCATATTGTTAATTGGAACAGCTTAATAAAGTAGCAGCATTTTGATTCTCAGAAACAGTAATGCCCTCTTCCAGTCTATGCTAAATAACCTCATTTTCTTTAATATCTCCTCAAAATATATTTCATTCGTTCATGACCTGATGGCTGGAAGTGGGTGCCCCCACTCTGCTGGAGCCACATGAAGGTAAAAACCTCTTCCCAGACCAATATGTCAAAACCTCATTTAATGCATCTGGGAAATAGGAATTTGTCCCGCATTTTTTTCTATAATGGCACTTCATTGCTTACTCACGTTTATCTCATGGTTAGTTATGTGTCCTAAGTGTTTTTCTATTATGTTTATGCTTAGCCATCCTATATCTGTGTTACTGGATTCCTGTTCTTTGGAGGATGACTTGGTATTTGCCATATTACAATTCAGCTTTGTTGATGACATAATTTTCTAATCTTTCAAGAACACTTTCTATTTTTTCCCCCACAACTAGAATTCTGGTAACCCCACCTAATTAAATATTATGTACAAATGTGATGAATACATTTGTAAGTTTTTCATAAAGATGATAAAAAAAAATTACATATTCCCTACCAGAAAGTGTTTGATAGAGCTTCCCAGGTCAATGCCATTAATAACTCGTTTTATCTTCTTCCCTTAGGCTAAAAGAAATGTGCAAGGCAGTGGAATGCTAAGTGCAATAATGTGGGTAAATACCCAGAGCTGTAAGGACACGCAGGTATGGTTCCTAACACAGTTTTAGGAGAGCAAGGAAGTCTTCTAAGACCCTGTGACATCTATGTAGAGACAGGTTAAAAAAAAAAAAAAAAAAAGGCGGGGGAGGGGCAAGAAGACTATGCCATAAAACAGGGGTAAAGGTCTGAACATGAGAGCGCCAGACCATATTTCTCCGGGTACTGAGAGCCGCAATGTATGGCAGGGGGGACTAGGCATACTAGGGAGGGATTGGCACGTCTAGTTCCTGAGGGACCTTATCAGCCAGAGTAAGGACAGACTTGAGGTCACTGGGAAGACATCAGAGGACTCGTAAAGCAGGATCCTGATGCCCTCAGATTTGTTTTGTAGAAAAATTAAAAATTATTCTCCCTTTAGTGTGAAGAACAGATTACAGAGAGGGCCAAATTTAAAGCAGAGGGATGTTATAGCTATCTATATGTATGTCTTCTGTTCTCTTCTAGGCTCCAACTACTCTGAAATACGTGTTTTTTGTTTCCCTTCTATCACCTGGCATGAGCCCTTGAAAATGTTCTGGATACATCATCTCTGCACCTTCTCCTTTGTCCATCACAATCACCACTCTATGATAGAAGAACGTTAAACTCGTCTGGACACGTGCTCTTCACAAAATACGGTTTGTATCTTATACACTGTTTGTATCCAAAAGGCTCTCATTATTGAAGCCACTGCTAATCATTCACTTCATGATGCACTCTAGTATGATCCTAAGAATTGTTCTATTGGCCGGCATATCAGTTAGGATATGTTGGCTATCAGAAAACATTATTTTGTTTCGGTTGCCTTGTCTGTAAAATAAGGATGATAATTTTACCTACACAATGGAGTTATTATGAGGATTAAATTAGTTAATGTAAGTAAAGCGCACAAACTGATTGCCTAGCAGATATAAACACTCAGTGAACATTAAGTACTGGGTTGTGATTATTATAGTTATTTTAGCTACAGATAAATGCCAGAGTGTCTGGGAGTTCACAACTCCCAGGTGGCCTTACCAATGACTGACCAGTGCAGGCCTTTCGCGGAACAAACCTGAAGGTATAATTTACATTCCAGAGCTCCCCATAGGATCAGAGCAGGGTTGAGACTTTGCCTGAACTCACATACCTACCGGATTTCTCCTCTGTCCTTCTTGCCTCCTTCTTTGCTGGTTTCCCCCCAGAACCCTTCCTAAGTAAGCCACTCACACTCACATGCTTGTGTGTGGGTTCGCTTCTCCAGATCTTCCTCAGACAGGTGCGAGGAGCAAGGAGAGGGAAAGTTGGAGAGAGGAATTGAAGCGCCAAGGGCACTGAGAAGGGAACTCAGCTCCTCCAGACCTGGGCTGGTTCTCTAGTAGCTTCTATGCTGGTGTGTTGGGCTCAGCTGAGTTTCCTGGCTCCGGTATACTACCCCTCTTTCACGTTCAGGACAGAAGCAACGTTAGAGGAAATCTCATGGGAAACAAGCAGAATTTCAGCCTCCTTTGGAGACAAGGAATTTGAACTTTGGTTACTCTTACTCTCAAGTTTTGAGATTCCCTGAGAACGAGGGTAGCTGAATCAGCAATCACTCCCTTGTATTCAATGGCTGGGTGTGGCCTGCATAGATTCAAGAGGCTCTCTGATTTAAAGCTACCACAAAAGGTTTTGGTCAGGAAGTCATTTATAACCTCAACTACCAGCAATTTACCCTGATGATTCCTGGGTGAGTTTTTATCCTATTGAATCAGGCCTCTCAGTGGTGCCAGTAGGAATTTCTACCTCATTATCAGAACCCTCTGGGTTACAACTCTACCTATCAAGGAAGCAGCAGCTCCCAGCCTTCACGTCTCTGAAAATGAGAAGTGGGGTTAAAGTGTGATGCTTGAAGACTAATAATTTCTCAGTTTTTATAAACTTTTTATGCTGCAAAATGCTTTCATATGCTTCCCTGGTAGCTCTCCATAACAATATTGTGAAGAAGGTAAAATTGATTGAACTATGTTCATTTGACAGGTGAGAAAACTGAGGCAAAGAAAGGTCAAGTGAGGTCCTTAGAGCCACAGAAAGGGAAGGTCTAGAGCTGGGAGTTGAATCAAGTCAAGATTTCCTGACTGTGTGTTCTCTGCAGAGGGGGTTGGGCTGGGGAGTGTGGGATGTGACGGTAGCCACTTCTCAGTTCTCTAAGGCACAGGAGCATCCGAGAGCAGCATGTGGAAGTGAGACAAACCGTGCCTGTGAACTCGGAGAGTCTGGGGCCCCACAGAAAACTGCCCACAGCCCCAGGCTGACTTTATCCAACGCAAGTGATTTCTTTGCACAGATTTAGACTTCCTTGCCAAGGAAGATCTAAAGTGAGTCATTAATGTTGATTCACTGGGCTTATGCATTTAGCTAATTCAGCTAAAATAAAGATTCTATCCTGAGAGAAGAGTTTGGACATGCAGAGCTTATAATTCCCATATTTCTGTCTCTGGCTGTGACTGTGGCTTAGGACACTGGGTGATCCCTTTGTTCTATTTAGCAAAATGTTTGAGATGAGTATCTGTGACACAAGCGAGTACTGCAGATTATAGCTGCTGGGATTCTCACCTGTTGTTCTAAGTGGGTACGCAAGCATGCATGCACGTATATTCACCCAAGGGAGACTTGAGAAAATGCTACCATTTAGTCTGGAATAGGCTAAGTAAGTTCTAAGATATCTTCTAGCCATGACTGTGAACTAATGAGGATGGAAGAGCTCATCTATGTGAGCTGATACACCCATTGTGTGCACCACACAGCTGTCCTTTCATACAACCCTGGGCGTTGCCTACTGTCCTTTCTCCCCTTCTATTAGGTCCTTCCTACTGTATACATTCAAGATTCCATGCTGTCGAGGGCTGGGAAACAGGGAGGCAAGTAGCAGGACACTTAGGCTGGATGTCTTTTTCCAGGAATGGTCACTAGTCATCCATCCAGGCTAGAGTTTGGTCTGCCCCCATTTCCCCTTGCCACATGGGAGAGGTAGGTAGATAGGATATATTCCTCTAAACCCCTCTAAACCCAAGGTAAAAAACACACCCACAATGAAATATTTGCACAAATAGGAGACAATTAAAAAAAAAAAAAAAAAAAGCAAGCACAACGACTCAGCTGCAACAACCACCCCCTAATTTATTGCCTGTAGGACCCACTAGATCATGGCGCACTGACAGCATGATGAAGTAGGGAAGATGGATACACTGAGTGTCACCACAGCTGGCTGATTTGCTTTTTAAAAATAACCCAGGACTGGATCAATAAGTAACCAGAGGCTGCATGTTCATCTTAATTTTGAAACTTTAAATATTAGTTATTCTTTCTCCTGTGCCCTGAAATTATAAGAAGTCTCCATTGCCTTGACATGGAGAACAAAGTGAGCTGAGTGCTGATGTGCTGAGGTGGTTGTTCTTACCCCCTCCCCTCGGGGACCCTCCCTCTGAGGCACAACTACACAACAACATGGTAGAACCCTTGCAAAGGACACACCCTGTTCAAAACACCAATTCACATGCCCAGGGTGGGTGCACACAAGTCACAACCCTTGTGTGTCACTCTTTAGGAAGTTAGTGCTGTCTTAGGTTGCATTAATAGATGCTTAGTGTCTAGGCAAAGGGGAGGAGTGTCACCACACTGTGACCTGCCAATACCTGCCAAGGGCTGAGCTCAGATCCGGGTGCCATATTGTAACCTAGCTTTACTTTCACCATCACCCCTTTTCTGAAACATGTTGTTTCCTTACTCACATCCTATATTGATCAGTAGATGTAACATGAGTGGGGAAACAAAATAAAATAATAAAATCTGGGCTTTAGAAGGTCCTCAAAGAAAATCGGTGTCTATGACCTTTGAATTTCCTGGGCCAACAAAACTGACACAGGGTTGCTAATCTTAATGTTTTCCTAAGTAAGGATGTTATAAAAAACACAGACAAAAACTGCCTTTACTTTCAACATCAGTTCATTTTAAACAGCCCTTTTAATGCCCCGAATTCAGATTACAGAGCAGTCCTGTAAGCCAGAGTTTCTCAGATGTTAAGGAGTGTCCAAATCACCAGGACAGCTTGTTAAAAAACAGATTTGTGGGCCTCACTCCCAGAGATGCAGATCCATAAGGTTGGGGGCCTGAATTCTACATGAATAACAAGTTCCCAGGTCGTGCTGGTATTGCTGGTCTGTGGACCACATGTCAGGGAACACTGCTGTAAAGAAAATAAAATTAGCTTGCTTAGAACTCGCTGCCTTGGGCTTATACTTCTTTTGTCCTGGGCCAGAGAACACTTACTCCTACGCGGGCTTTTGTCTGCAGACCCACTGACCAAGCATAACCATTCCCCCGACGCCACATCCCTCCCACTACATATCAAAGCACGTGTCATCCATGGGTTTGAACAATCCCACCCTCTGCTGCATGGCTGTAACTAAGGCTTGAAGAAGGATATAAGGTTCTGCTCCACTACCTCCCCAACACACTCACCGAATTAGCAGCTTAATTTCCTCCAAAGGGGAGAAGTGGGAAAACCCAGGAGGGAAGACACTAGAGACAGGGAAGTCGTGTTTGTTGGTCTATGTGGTGACTAAGACAGTCTTTCTTTAGTGGTTTGACTGTTTCTGCCCGAGTTTCACTGCCTTGGAAACTGAAACTACCTGGTGCACAGAACTACCCGTGTTTGAGTCTTGCAGCATGTGCTCTTACCCACTGAGCTGCCCTCAACTCTCCTTTACTCCAAAGGGCCGGAGGAAGAGCCCTTCTCGCTCTTGGGTCACCTCCAGAAGGCCCACCTTCACCTCCATTCAGGAAGTCACCCACATGGACAGAGTTATTTATACTACATCAGACTCTATTATATATCAGGCATGCTCAAACGCCTTGTCTCTTGGAATCTTCACATCAACCCTAAGAGAAAACTATTATTAGCTCCATTATTTTTTAGATGAAGAAACTGATATCTGTGCTCAGTAAACTTGTTCAATGTTACCCAGGAGGTGATTCTGTATCACAGCAGTCATTCTACTCTGGCTGCTCTGTACACTTATTTTTAAGATTATTCTCATTCAGCTGTGTTCCTCTTTCTACTCTTTCTGACACAGAAAGGTGGCAAAGGTCAAACGTGAAGCTAAATGCAGAGTGGAGATTAACTCTACTATCTCTATAAGAAAAAACACCCCAAATCCCTATAGCGATATCACAACAAAGCCACCCAATTAATTCAGTGACGAGATCAGCCACATTGATCGGCTGAAGAGTCAAGTGAACAATACATCTCATTGATTGGATGTTTTATTTTTTAGAGGCTTGTGTAGACATAGCACAGGAAGTCTCTTCCAAAAGCGTTACCATGGCACCAACCAATTGGTTTGCTTGTCCAGCCTCTTCTGTTTCCCCAGGCAGTCCTTTTAGAGACTCAGTCAGAGGTCTGCTTGCCTAGGTCAAGATCTGAGTGCCTCTCCTTGGACTGGATGGCTTTTCAAACAAATGTGCTTGTCTTCCAGGATAGTCTTATTTCAATTACTAAGAACTTATTGACTTTACGTTTACAAATTGCTATGTTCCTTTTTTTTTTTATTATGAGCAATCTAAGCACTGAAAGAGAGCTCACAGTATTATCCCCATCTTACAGACAGATGGGGCATGAAAGCCCAGAGTAGGTAGGTTACCCAGCAAGCTAGATTGGGGCCAAAATTGTTTCTCCCAGTTTGAATATTCTCTGAACCATCTTCTGCCTTCACGGGGATAAATCAATGAAGATGCATTAACCTTGAGAATCAACTCAATTAGGGAAGAACAGACAGGAATTAGAATAGACATCTTATCAGGACCATACCAAATGGATGCCTAGTGAAATCTCAATTGGAGGAAATGAACTCAAATGAGAAGGAGATGTTAAGAGTACGTAATAGTTATACAGTGTCTAGTCCTTACTTTGTGCCAGGCACTGTTTTAAATGTTCACAAAGATTAACTCATATAATCTCTAGTTCAGCCCTAAGAGTTAGGTGCCATTCCACTTTACAGATGGCAAACTGAGGCTTCCCAGGGTAATTTAACTTTGGTCAACAGAATGGGATCTAGACCAAATAATTTAACTTTGCAGGGTATATTCAGCACTGTGCTAAATATTTCTTAAAAAAAGAATGTTCTACGATATTTCCTTATTATAATGGGGAAAAAACCCAGAAAGAAACCAAAGCAAACCAAACATATAAACCTGGCCATTTCCTTCTTTCCTTAAAGCCTATTTCTGTTGCCATGTCATATTCTAAGCAAATAAAAATTTGTCTATAGCAGCTCTGACAAATACATTTTTACCAACCACTCTCTTAAAGAGGCAACAAAGAGGGTGAATGTCACCACATAATACACAGCAAAACTTTGTCCCATTAGCAACTACTTCTCATGGTCCCCTTAGACCCTTTACTTTTTCATCGTCCCATAATCAACTTCTGATTTTCTCAGCCAGTTTCCTACAAGCATCCAAGCAACAGACTGAAGTCTGAAAGGTGATGAATTCTTCTAATCCTCTCCTACAGACTGTAGGTAACCTTGGAGGAGACTTTGGAGAAGCCGTAACAAGCTCCAGCTTCTGAGAGGAATCCTGAACCCAACTAACAATGAGATCAAGGTAGAGCGATGACTTTGGCAGGCGACTCACCATTGAGCTCAGAGAAGGCAACAGCTCACGCCTGCTAATGTTCACGCCTGGCAGCTAAGTTTGCTGCTGCAAGTCTTGGCCCTGGGCTAATATGTGACTAGAAATTCAGGTGTAAAAAAGCATGTATGCCAAAATCAGCTGTTTCTTAGCAGTTGAGTTGAAGCAGCTGAGGGACTAAAATAATACTTCTCAACATATGTGCTATGCTGTCTAAAAGTCATAGAACTGTTGAGAGAAGACGAGAAGGCTGGGGCTTGAATCCCATAAAGGGGGAAGGAGGGGGAGTTAGGAAGAAAAGTGTACAGTCGACACTATGTGTCCAGTCTTCTATTTTAGACATTGACTTTTCCATCTCGGACACCAGGAGTTCTGGCACTTAAAAAGCACACATCCAAATTCTGTTTTACCCAAATCTCTCATGCATGCATCCTTTACCCACATAAATAGCTACACAATTAAATGACATCCTGTCCAGACCCATCTATAATTTTTTTTCTTCAAGTTCAGCTCTTTGGAGGTCAATGGCAAGTAGTCCACAATCCACACACTCCTATTTTTAAACATCCACATTGTGCCATAGCCAAGTACAGTACTGGAAGTAGAGATTTTATTTTTATTTTATTTTATTTTATTGTATTTATTATTTTTTTTTTTTGGAAGTAGAGATTTTTTAAGTTAAGGTCCAGTTACTTGAGAAGATCACAGTTGAAAGAGGGTGAGCGGTAAGTAAATGATTAATTCAAGTATGACATGATCATACTAGAATGTGCACAGAAGACTGCAGGTGCTCCAACATGGATATAGCTAATCTACAGGAAGGCTTCAAGGTGGAGGTGATATATGAATATCTGAATTGAGCCTTAACATGTGTTAGGAGTTTATCATTCAGAAGAAAAATACAGTCTTTAGTAATTGGCTATTGCATGTCATTGCACACATTTTGATTTCAAATGCAAAGCTCACAACCATTTCAGATTTTAACAATCCATCTGAAATGGTTTTCATCTTTTTGCTTTATTAATGCAAATGCTTTCACAAAGAGAAAATTTCTGCCCAGGCCTTGCTAAGTGTTAAATAAAATAGAATTTCCCTCTTAGGTATGGCACACTTCCTTTTCCTTTTATTATCATTATTTGGATTGATGTAGTAATAAAAGATCCTGAAACCGAGAATTCAAATATATTAGAATTCATGCCCCTTGGGTCTCCCTTACCTGTTTTCATTGATAAGGCTATTTTTTGGAATAGGTGGGAAAAAAAAAAGTTAAGACTTCCTCATTTTTGAAAAATAAACACATAAGCAGATACTTTTTTCTTTAAACATTCAAGGTGGTGTGTATATAAATGAAGCCTTAATTTTTATAATTATAACTACGAGGAAGCTGTCATGGTGAAGTCATGAAAGTTGGTATGTATCGGGTTGAAGGAAAATTTCCTAGTATATTCCGGGGATTCACCCTGAGTTCTAAGCACTTTGGATTTATTCTTTAATAGATTGTGGTTGATACATACCAGGACATTAAAAAATGTATCTATTGAATGTAGCTACTGAGTAAATATTAATAAAAATGATGGCCAAATACTGGCAAACAGTGGCAATATTATCTTATTTCATCATCCAGTCAAATCCATAAGACAGTTATGGTCATTAATCCCATTTTACACATGAGAAGACTGAGGCTCCAAGGATTAAGTAAATTGGTAAGGTCACACATCCTAACTGGCAGAGTCTAACTTTCAAAGCAGGGTGGTCTGACTTCTTTTTCTTTTTTTTTAAGATTTATTTATTTAATTGAGAGAGAGAGAAAGAGCACGCACAAGGAGCCTGACACAGGGGCTCAATCCCAGAACCTAGAGATCATGACCTGAGCCGAAATCAAGAGTCAGACGCTTAACCGACTGAACCACCCCAGTGCCCCAGGATGGTCTGACATCTAAGCCTTGAATTACAATGATTGTATGTCCTGTGCTGTCCTAGATCCTAGACCCACACAGACTATAGGGTGGGAAATCTCAAGGAGCTGGCATCATATGGAGGAGTTCTTACATGCACAAAGATAACTCAGCAAGATTAGGGGAGTTATGAAGACATCTGTAGAAGACCATGGAGTGGGGAGGGGGGTGCTCCTCAGTGGATTATTTAGTCTTCTGGCTCATGCAGGATCTAAAGTAACTTAGACAGGAAGCTCTGCTCTCTCAGAGGAGATCCAGAGGCTGAAGAGAAAGACAGATAGGAGCTGCAAAGAATTAAATCAAGGTTGTCAACTTAACAAAGGTGTTTGGGATCCAAAAAAAAAATTCTAGCAAAGCTGACCCATTTGAACCATCTGAATTATTATGTATTGCCTGCCATGACCAGAGGGAGGTGAAAACTCATAAGTCTGCTGCAAGGAGGTGCTTGCAAACAAAGACACAGTGCTCTCTGATCATCCAGAGAGGTCCCAGGGAAGTGGCTTGGGAATGCACTTGGTCAACACGTTATAAAGCAGGGTTTTGTGTACGTGTGCCTCCCCCTGATTCAATCTTCACTTGTTTAAGTTTCTTAAAGGGGTCTTACAGTCCTCCACCCATGAACTAGGCTGACATTTTTTAAAGAATCGAAATTGGGAATGAAAAGTAACTGCCGCCTAAATTCAAATATTCCCAAACATTAACCTTCAAAAGAAAAAAAAAAAGTTTGAAGAACTCTTAACAGTCCAGATATATTGCATGTATAAGCATTTTTATTTACAATTCATTCTGTAATTACCATGATGGCAAAGACCAAGCGTTACCCATGTTAGTATCTCACCCTAAACTGAGCACAACCTAATATTTTTGTATTATGAATGCATTTCTTTGCTGCTGTTTTTCCTCAATAGAAGTGTAAGCTCTTGGGACGCCTGGGTGGCTCAGTTGGTTGAGCGGTTGCCTTCAGCTCAGGTCATGATCCCAGGGTCCTGGGATCGAGTCCCACATCCGGCTCCTTGCTCGGCAGGGAGCCTGCTTCTCCCTCTGCTTGATTGTTCTCTCTCTCTCTCTCTCTCTCTGGCAAATAAATAAATAAAATCTTTAAAAAAAAAAAAAAAAAAAAAGAAGTGTAAGCTCTTGAGAGAAGGGACCTTGTCTGTCTTGGTCACTGCTGTGTATCCCCTACACCTGGAGGGGTCCCTGACAGGTAGAGGAGCATAATAAACATTTAGTGATGAATTAATAACATATTAATTAAAACAGTGCTAGAAATTACTAGGAGCTTAAAACAGTTCCTAATGAATGTATAAATGAGGTTTAAAAATCTCCCCTTCCCCCACAACTGAAGAGGCAGGACAGAATGAGTTCAGATGAAATCTGCTTGTTTTGTAAGAGTGTACGTGTATAGGGGAGAGGTCTTTCTCAGTGCTGTGCTGGTAGCTATTTAGCTCTGCTATAGAGATCTACATTTTTAAAGTTCCTTAGATTTTAGAATAATCAGCAGCATTCTTTCTTCCAAAAATCATGGAAAAAGAAAGAATCTGTAGTTTTAGGCTCCATGTCGCTCAAAATTTACTGCCACGAAACAACGTTATTCTATGTTTCTCGTAAACACATTTACATCAGTTCTAAAAAGTAGTATTGTTGAGATTTTTATAACTCTAAGATCTAGAAAAGAAGTTATAAAAGTTCCAGATTTGTAGCAAGTTGGCAAGAGAACAATGGTTTGATACTACTTCAATTAAAAGAAGCCACTAGTTGTCAATCTCAATTATCTAGAATAAAACAAAAAAGTAAAAACTAAGCAAAAAGACCTCTGCTTTATCAAAAACTCCGAGTGTTCAAGCCCATAGGACTTCACCCACACAAAAGCTCCTCAGGCCCTCACTCTTGGAGACAGTGTTAACCAACAGATTCCAAACCCAGGCACGGTGCAAGGGGCAAATGAGAAGGGCTTGGAGACTGCTGGACATGGTGAGAAAAAATATGAGAGACAGAAAACTAGAGAAAAGAAGTAATATCCATGAAAAGGAACACAAGGTATTAGCCCTCCTAGAATCATTTTGGACAAGCTTAGCCTTCCTAGAATCATTTTGGACGAGAGCTTTTTATAGCACACCAATTTTTAAAGGCATTACTCAGCTATGCAGAAATTCATTGTGTTAATTTTGCCCCAAAGGAATAAATATACTGAATTTCCTCTGTTTAGGTAGGCAAGGGACTGATGGTTGTACTGTGCCTGCATTTTATTCTCAAAAATGCTTATTTTCTGAGTAGAAAATTCTGTCTTAGTGAGCCTTAGTGAGCCTCGAGGTTTGGTCAGCACAATTCAATTCGCTTTCAGTTCTTTAAAGGAATCTATTACAAATTCAAACATGCAAAGGGAAAATGGTACAGCCACAGGATTGGCATAAAGGATAGTGTTTTACTACAAAATCTGTAGTCAGTATGCCATTCTCTCAAGAACATTCTATTTCATTGCATTCTCAACTTTCACCTTAGTATCTCCTAAGGGATGAACTTTCCTCCCTTAGAAGCTAATGCTTTTTTTTCCCCTAAAGATTGATTGATTGGTTTATTTATTTAATTATTTGAGAGAGAGAGAGAGAGAGAGAGAACGCACAGAGGGAGAGGGAGAAGCAGACTCCCCGCTGAGAAGGGAGCCCGACACGGGGCTCAATCCCCTGGACTCTGGGATCATGACCGGAGCTGAAGGCAGCCTCTTAACGGACTGAGCCACCCGGGTGCCCCAAAACTAATGCTTTTTCTAGCACTCTAGAACTGTAACATTTGCAATAATCTTAAGCATCTAAACTACCTATAAACATTGTTCTATTACAAGATTTGTTTTCCTATATAATGTTCCATTTTTCTTTTATTTAGTTAATATATGCTTGTTATAGAAAATAGGGATCCCACAGAAAATATACTTAAAAAATTCCTTGTATTTATATCAGCCTAAGGATAAACACATTGTGGACTTCATACACAGAAACATGCACACACATGTTCATTATATATGGTATACAGTTCTGATTTTGGGTTTTCACTTGATGTTCTAGCTTATTTTTCCACGTCACTAAAAATTTATTAAAAAACATTTTAACACATATGGGTTTTTGGTCATAAAAATATATCACTGACATTATTGAGTCATTTCTTTACTGTTAGGTATCTAGGAAGTAAAAAAGGCCAGATATTTTGCAGCTGAAATGTAGAAAAGTACAAAGGCTGTGGTATCTTCAAAAGTCTGAAGCAAAGTTCTAGACCTCTGTGTGTGTGTGTAGGAAAGTTGGGGGTGGTAGGCTAATCTATTGTGTATAACTTTGGCACAGGTGCCTTTGCTGTTGCTTCCATTATGATGGGGTTTTCACTCAGGGGCTGCGTATATTAAGAATGATGATAGAACCTCAGTTATCTGTGTGCCATTTGCCATGTGCCACATAAAGACATATGTTCTGAACACGTCTAGCTGTTTTAAAATCTTTTTAACTGCCATATAACATAAAGTCACTCCTTAAATAACTTAATCCACTTTGAAGTGAGCTATATGAGTATCTATTTCCTTTCCCTGTCCTGCTTTCTTTCAATCTGCATTCTACATTGGAAACAATCATATCAGACATTTCTATAGTTTATTAACTATTTTCTTCAGCAGTAGAAAAAAAATAAGCAAATGCTGAGAAAATTTCTTCTTTAATATTTCAGCATACAGTATTGCTATTAAGAGTTTGGAAGAAAAATGTACCAAGAATAAATTACTGTACTATGAATGAGTAAGATAATATATCTAGGAAGGAAGCAGATTATGGAAAGGATTTATTTAAAAGAAGGAAAACTATAAATGTACATTGTAGTGAGAGTGTAGCTTGGGCCTCAGCCCGTTACTCTCTGCTGCTAAGGTTCAGACATGTCTGCAAATTTTTATCACACTAATAGCGAAGATATAAAAAAAAAAAATGTTTTTCCTGAGGGTGGGGGATGTGATTAAAGGTGAAGCCACTGTAGGAAGGTGTGTTGAACTTATACAATGTCCAGTGGAAGTCTAGTAGGGGTAGGTTGGGGAGGTGGGCACGGCACTAAGTATTTTCCTAGGAAGAACCCATCCCAAGAAGGAGAGACTCAGGTGAGATGCTTTTACTCATGTAAAAAAGTCTTAGGTGTTGGTGAGGAACAGGAAGCCTGCCTATGACATGGTACCTATGACTCAAATTAGTCTCTAAGTATCCTGGAAACACGGTCAAGTCCTGGGGAAACTGGGGGCTAGAAGGAAAGTTTGAAAGAACTTAAACTGTCTAACTCATTGGAATTCAAGCCACACTTCTTCAGGACCCCTTTTTAACCATTGAAGAAATCCATCCTCCTTACTCTATTGCAGGCTAAGGAATAGTCTGGATATTTTCAAAGGAGTCACCAGGAGATAATGACCAGACCAGATAGGCCAGCAAGAAAGACAAGGCCGTTAGGCAGAAGGGAGCATAGGTACAGAGCCTGGTAGGTATTGCAAAGGGCAGTGGAGTTTTTGAAGCAGGAGGAGCAACAGGAGGAGGGAGGGCTGGTGGGGGGAGAGGTGTTGTCCCTGATGGAGCCTCAAATAAATACTTATGCTGTGAAAGTTGCTCTGGACATATGGGAGGCATCACCTGGGAACTCCCAGGAGGATTTGAGGAGGGGGAAATTTATAGACTATTAGAGTTCTGCGTGAGGAGGTAGGGGATGGAGCCAGGTTAATTGGATTACAGGTGGTAAAATTTAGTTAAGTCCTACAATTTACATACCATATGCATACAGCATTTTAGTGCAGAAACACTTCAATTTAAATTTTAAGTAAGTTTTAGAAGGCATGAATTTCAAAGCTCTCCTTTGGGGTCTATTAAGACCTGCATATATGTACCTTCAAATATTTAAGGGAATTGTTCCTCTTCCTCAATAGAGGGGCAGCTCAAGGTAATGCCTACTCAAATAGGAAGAGACTGAGAAAATGACCTCTGAAAAGGGCTTCAGTTTTCTGTTTCTAAATGGATGAATCCAGATTTGTACTTTATATCGAGCTCTGTATACATAGGAACATGATGGTAACGATAAGCTAGTGAATTATGCCCAAACTGTATATATCAACATGTTTTTTTCCAGTGGAGTATGGTATACTCACCATCCCTCCATCTATACCTGCTTATTTCATTTATTTAAAGTTTTATTTATTAAGCCCTATGTGATGGACCGTGTGGATAATAGAGACACACAAGGGAAAAGTCACTAATCGTATTGCTGCTCCATTCTTCATTTTGTTATACAATCTGAGTCAGCAGAACTAGTGTGGCTACTTGAACATTTCAAGTCTGACCTCAGTGAAAGCTCACAACATAATTTTAAACTATTGCATTTAGTCTTTATGTGAGTCTAATGGCTATAGAAGGAACACATCAAATCCTTAACTGTTTGCCTAGTTTTTTCTTTTAAAAGTGTGAACCAGAATAAAATATATGAATACAGACTAACCAAAAGCAGGGTGCTTTGTAATAATTCTAGGAGTAGATGTGTTTATGATTATTTTCACATAATTTATAGTTCTTCCTTTAGGAAACTACTAGGGATTACAATGGAATTTAAAAGGAAAAGGATTCAACCTACCAATGTTCATTTAGTTGTACCAGAAACACACAAGGTGCTGACAGTATGGTTAAAAAACATATACAGCAGATAAGTAAAATGTTGCTTTTTGTGTGTGTGTGGGGGGGGAGATTGAGACGTTTTGTTGAATACAGATCCAGAGAAAATTTTATATGAGTTAAATATATCTGTGCTTTGTAAATAATATATATTTATAGGTCATATATGTACCATGTATACACATACAAACACACATATATTCATGCCCAAACATATGAGGTTATTTGATGCTTCTATGTTTTTGACACACTGCTGTTTAATTTGTGGAAAATGAGGAGAATTATGAAAATTATGGGAATTATGAAGAGAATAATGGAGAAAAACCCCCAAAGTGGTCTCTTTCCTTAAGAGAGTGGTCTTAAGAGAGTGGTCTCTTTCCTTAACAGCTGGTAACTTTGCAATTTTAATGGAAATCTAGAAAATCAAGTATTGTAAGAACAGGTCTTCTCTTTCCAATAGAAGTAAGGAGGGAGGGAGTTCATATTCTATCGCTTAAGTCTATGAGTGAAAATTCCTCTACAAGTAAAACTAACCCTAGTACATGTAATTAGTCTAATTCTTGGTCATTACCAGGTCATTTAGATTAGTCTAGGATAGATAACTGCTCATGAGATAGAGTATAAGGAAGAGAAGTTTATGAATTAATAATCAATGGATTAAAAGAATTCTGCCTCTTTTATATCATTTAAGAAGGGAAATTACCATGATGCCCCTTTAAGGAAATGGTAGAGAGTCCAAGTCTACTCCCATTTGGCACACAAATGAGCCATTCCATAATAATATTATCTTGACCGTAAAAAGAACAGAATCTTTGTTTACACATAAGCTGGAAAACTTTTAAATAAAAATCCTGAGAACAGAGAATGTACTGCAGTACATTCTCTGAGGCCAAATTATGACCTCAGTTATATCAAAGACAGCACAGAGAGCCCCCAAAAAGAGATAAGAAAGGGACAAAGAGAAGAGAAAGGAAAACAAAGTTGCCAGAGAAATGTTTGTCAGAAGACCAGCATAAGCCTGACATCTTCCCCGAGGCCTCCTGCCTGTCTGCAGGACCACCACTTAACCACCACCAGCTTCTCTAGCCTGCAAGAAATACCAGCAAACCCCTCCCAATGCTTCATCAATACCAAATGTGTCAACGTAAATAGGCCCCTACAAACCCATATCGCATGGTTCTCCAAAGAAGCTTCTTCGCATAAGAACAAGATTTCTCATTTGCAAGATTCACGGAATAGGGAATTATATTGTAATTAAGCCTGTGCTGTTCATTGGAAATATCTTCTTTTTTTCTTTAATGAAAATATTTTCTTAAACACATTGGCACTTTACCCTTGAAACCAATAATTCTCTACTTCTTGACATGTGTGTTTGTTTAAATAAAAGATAAGCATATATTTACTTATAGTAAATAGAGAAAAAATACACCAACTGCTTGGTATAGTCAATGTGTAGAAGAGGACAAGGATTCAGGCATGTCCTATTGCAATCTGTTGCCACTAACTTGCTTTGTTACCTTAGGACAGTATCCTAACCTTTCTGGGCCTCAGGTTCTAGAAATATAAATTGAGAGAGCAGGAAATTGATAAGGCTGTTTGTTTGACCATCTGTGTTTGTTAGTTTGTTGATCTGTGATCTATCCACACCAGTCCACTCCAAAATGGCATGCTGGAAATGCCCTCTTGAGAGTCATTTACAGGATGTGGTACTGACTGAAGGAAACAGATGATTTTCATATACTTTAAAAAGAAGAAAAATAAAGTCTTACTCTCCCCAAGTCAACTAAACATATTCTAAGACCCTTGACCTCATCTCCACCAAAAACATCTGATGTGATCCTTATCATCTGATTTAAAGAATTTTGAGTCTTAGAATTATATACATGTTAGCATCAGATGGTACAACATAGATCATTTCCCTTGACTCTTAGATTTTCGAGATGGAGAAACAGAGGTCATGGTATAACTCAGTAGCAAGCATAGTACCAGAGTCCAGATCCCATAATTTGTGCTTAGTGATCGAAATTTCCATTGCCAAAATCTAACTTTAAAACTTTGAGTTGGACACATGGCTCATGGTTGGGCCTTCAGGATTCCAGTGAGGATCACCAGTGGGCTTTTGTTTCAATAGCTCACATGTTCAACGGCCGGGAAGAGGTTAGTAAAATAAATGGATACCATATTATCATTTAACCAAGATACTGCATTCTTATCATATTCAAACTACCATCATGGGGACACCAGTTTTCCTTAAAATGCCTGTAGATAAAGGGAGCAAAATCATGGTAGATATGAAGTCAGCCTCCAATATAGTCTGCTTCTTGTTATTGCTGACCTTGTGTAGTTCCCTGCCACACTACATCAGAGTTGGTCCGTGTGACCAACAGAATACAGCAGAAGTCATGGAATACCATCCCCTCTACTCCTAAGAAGTTAAGTAGCTCAAGATTTTCTAGGCTCTATTGTTCTCCCAAGGATTTATTTTTATGTGACTAAACAGGTTCTAGAATCTTTTTAGGAATTACATTCTGTAATAACAATTATATCTTGATTGTTTCTTTATATAAAACTTTAGTGCAAAAACCTATATGTGCACAAAATGTCTCATTTCTTCATTTGTTAAAAATCAAATTAATTTGGGGTGCCTGGGTAGCTCAGTTGGTTAAATGTCTGTCTTCGGCTCAGGTCATGATCCCAGGGTCCTGGGATTGAGTCCCTTGTCGGGTTCCCTGCTCAGCGGGGAGTCTGCTTCTCCCTCTACCCTTCCCCCACTGCTTGTGATCTCTCTCTTTTCCACTCTCTCTCTCAAATAAACAAATAAAATCTTTTTTTAAAAAATCAAGTTAATTTGGTTCCTGATGTCTATGTTACCAGACAGATGAGAAATCTAACCTCCATTATTACTGAAGCCTCCTCCTCTCCATCCTTCAGCATCTGACCATGGTCTTAGTCATTGCCAAAGCAACAGAGAGGGCTTCTGGCCTTTTGTTCCTACCCTGGCCCTTTACATGCTTATTGTCTGATACCACAGCACGTTTTCTTCAGACCCAAGCTGAGCCACATACTTGCAGTGGTGGGAGGAAAACCAAGGAGAGAACAAACACTGTATAATACCTCAACAAATCATCCTATGGCAGCCGGGGAGAGAACAAATTAAATGTTAAGAAAAACAGAAGAGAAGTAAGCAACATGGTGCCAGCCTTCGAGTTTCTTAAACACTCAATGGGAAACAGGAAGTGCAGAAACAATAAACCAAGGAATAGAAGTGGGGCATTTTAAGAAGTACCGTTTAAATGGCAGGGGCTGAAGGAATCAACAGAAGGAAATGACCAGAGTGGAGTGGGCTTAATAATAATAAACATGTATATATATATAACCCTCACATTTGTATGTATATGTTATGAAGGACTTTCCCCACATTTATATTTTCATAGATACTCTTCAACACGAGGTTGCAGAACAGACATTAACAGATGAGGAAACTGGGACTCCGCTAGCTTTGGTGGTTTGTTCAGTGTCACAGATCTGGTTAGTAGAGAAATAGAAAAGTGAGGCCAGCTCTCTTTCTACCTAGTCCTTTCTTTGGACCCTCCTCCACTTCCATGGTAAACTGGTTCTCTGTAGGTAAGTTCTAAAGCAGGTTGGAATTCTCAACATTGACAAAGAAAAGAGGCATCCAAGAGTGACATGGAGTGGCCATGGGAGAGCATGAAAATACATGAGTAGGAAATGATCAAGTAGGTGGATGGTTTTGCATATAAAATAGAAAAGCCGGGGTGTGAAACACTGAAAGAATGCTAAGTGGTGACCAAGGGAACCACTGATCTTAGATAGCAAATTCTCCCCTCCCGCCCCCTGACTAAGAAATGTACCTCCTACATGTTTTCAAACTGAATAAACATAAAGAAAACACCACTATCTTCATGTAGTATAGCATCCAATGCAGGCATATACAATCTCTCTTGGCCGCTTTCTAAATTGTAGTCACAGTGAGTGACATCATTCTCATTTCCTAGTCTCTGGGTCCTGTATCTAAAGCTTATATGCTGGTCTGGACCACACAGACGGAGGTGAAGTCTTTAAGAAGGGCATCATATCCACTTGTCATTACGCCTCTATAATTCTTAGCAATATTTGACATAGCCACCCACACTGACCCCAGATAAAACAGTGGGAACTTCCAGGGAGGCATTACTCAAGCCAGCTTCTTCCATACAGTACAAAGACCGGGATGGAGTTCAAGAGACAGTGTACTGTATCTCTAAGTGGAACAAGACAGAAGGTCTCCAAAGGAACAATGCGATGGAGAGCTGATTCAGGATAAGAAGCCAGAGGTATACAGTGAACTGTTATAGTGTTGCAATGCTGTGTTAATCTTTTCATAAATGTTTTGTGTGGCCTGAAGCTTTGGTGTTGAGAATCTATGCTGATTTCTGTGCTTACGAATAAGAAAGTTATTAGCAAATGGAAAAAAAAAAAAAAAACAACACAAAAAAACTCTACCGATACGCAATTTCTGCCCATACCCCTCGCTCTCGACATTGTTATCTATTTTAATAAGCAACAGTATTTTGGCAAATGAAAATTCTCAAAATCCTCATTCATGCCCTTATCCCAAAGCCTGGACTTAGTTCGAAAGCTTTATGGCTCTGACTCAGTAGAGCTGGTTATCCTCTTTAATTGGATTGATGGCGACAATTGTAATTACCTTAGATGAGATTGCCTGTAATGTAATTATGCTTCCTTCATCAGCCTGAGCCAGACTTGTGGAATACATACAGAAGATGCCTCCAATTACTGAGAGGTTAAGGAGAGCATCATATTGCTTCACAAATCATGTTTTTTACTATATAGGATTTTAAAAATTATGTAGGAAGCGGAAGGAATTAGTCCTCTAAAGCAGCTTTTCTGATCCAAAGATGTTCCTGTATGAGCTAGAATGTGGAGTGAGACAGCTACTTTCCAGAGCTGTATTTTTATTTGGATAAAAAGCACATTTTAAGGACATGACACAGAGTACCAATAGTAAACTGTATTTTCTCATTGTTTTGTTACTACTTACTGTTTATAAACAGTGACTGCATCTTAAAAGACATTAAAAAAATACAATACATAGTAAAGTTTCACTTGATTTTTTTGTATGATTTGAAAAGTTACAGTTTCTACAACTAACATAATAAATAACAGGAGGTAATTTTAAAATACTAGTCTTTATGATAGATGGAGCTATAATTAATACCTAAGGAGCCAGCTGCTTACTACAATAATGCCTCTCTCCTATTTTCCAATTAACACATGGAGAACTTTAAAATTTTTCAATTGGAAACCGAGCCTCTAAACAGGACAAGTCTGCCAAACGTACTGCAAACACATGAAGTTTAGGAGAAATGGCATATACTGGAAATCCACCCCAATCTTATTAACTTTAGCATTGCTCTCATTAAAAATAGAGTTGCTTATGGGTTTTTCCTTCTGAAGCATATGAAACATACAACTTGGAAATGTGCCCTTTTGAAAACTTATTCCTGTATTCACAAACCAGATGGCGCACATCAAATGCATCCTGATTTCCTAATGAAATAAAAAAAGGATTCCTATTGTGTTCTTTAATAAGATTAACGCATCCTCAATTGCAACTTTGGACAGATACTCCTGGAAAGTTAAACAACTTGGCTAATGCTGTCCTGCTGGGCCTGGACAGGAAGGCCTCGGCCGAGCTGAAGAGCTGGGGCCATGCTGAGGGGCGCTCTGCTTTTAATTTCTCCAAAGCAGGCTCTAGAAGAGGTGCAAGCCCCGCCACAGCTGCTCCTCACAAAGAAACCTTCTGTCTCTGAATATCAGAGACCGAGTCTGCTGTCTCATAAAAGAGCTAATCAGGCAAAAAAAAAAAAAGAGAGAGAGAGAGTCTTTCTCTACGCCCCCTTCCTCTCTCCCTCTCTCCCTCTTGTCCACTGCCTGGTCAAGCCATCAAATCATATTTGTAGGGTGCTCTCATCACTAACACCACCAACAAAAAAATAATTTTAGGCACCATTTGAATGTCACACTCACGACTTTGACACACCATACCGTTAAAATGTATCCAAAGCCAATAACATTATGCTGGATTTTTCCAACAAATTAGAGAAGAGTATAATGTTGCTTACCTTGGAGAAGGTTGGCTTCTGTGGTCAAAATCTGAAAAAAGAAAAGAGAAATGGTATTACTTCTGACATTTGCCACTGTGATACTACATTAAACTAGCTGTGGTATGTCTATTAATTTAGTAAACCCACAAGTCATTTTCTCTTGCTTGAAGTAATAGAATGGTTTAAGCCAAGTTGGGTTCTAACCTGAATCCAGTTGCTCTATTTAATTCCACTATTAAATTAGGAATACGTTTGGCCAAGGAAAAGCATCCACCAATAGACTGGAATAAAAAACTGTGGCCGTCAAGACACTGTAGTTGTAAAACATTATTATTTTCTTTAACTTTCAACATCTTGAAGATCTCTGAACGACTGTCTTATTTTATCTCCCTCCACAGAGAAGAAAATTTTCTCTTTGTGCCGAAACACCCTGTTTCATGAAATGCAACATCGTATCTCATTTTTCTTCATGAGCTGCTCTAATTTAACAGCTGGGCTGGAAGAGCACACATTATCAACAAGTTCAGTCATATAACACCCCAAACTTGAAAATAACAAGTTGGAAGCTTCACATCCTACAAAATAAATCAGTTACCCTATCAATTCTATAAGCCTAGGCATCTGAAAAATTGAAGGAAGGCATTTTGAACAGCACTGTGCAAAAGCTGCTGCTGCGTTAGGTGTTCAGTTAAGCTGAACATCGTGCCATGTTCCTAGTTCCCTTCGCAGAAGCATTTATTTTACATTTTAAATATGCATACCATCTAACTTGGGCGAGAAAGACTTAATTTAAAATAACACCACCACCAGCAAGTGATGCTATGGTTGATCAATACTTTAAGATTTGAAAAAGTTTTCCCCAAATGTCACACACGTCCCTGGGACCTGGGAGCTTTTCCTCCCTTTAAGGTGTAAGATTGCTTTTCCTCTTGGTATTTTGCCATTAAAAAAAATTCCCCCCAAAACAACAACAACAACAAAACCTATTTAACAAACCGCTACCAAATCCATCTAAAGGTTAGCATTCTTTTTATTTTAGTGCTACTTCTTAATGGGCAAAAATTGATTGATTAGCTCACCTAGAACATTCTTAGCCTTAGGGCAGAAATAGTACTTTGTATACAACAGTGGACTGGATTTTAAAAAGAAAAAGAAAATCAACATTCCAGAATACAGTGAGGTTCAAAATTGGAAGAAAATAGAAAAAGCAAATTCGGAAAGCATATTAAAACTCTTAAATTTATTTAAAATCTAATGGATGTGTTTAAAGTTGTATTGAAAGCCAGTGTACTAGCTTTCCATCTTAGCTGGAAATGTACTTACACTAAAAAGTCCAATTCATCTGGATAGTTTATATAGTGAACATCAGAATCACCTTATTTTCCCCAAACTCCATAACTTTTTGAGAAAAAAATTAAGGCAATTATCCACAACCTCTATTACTTCCCTTTCTTTCCACCATCATCACCCTTCCACATTGACTTGGAAACTAATTTAAGGAAGAGGATTCTTTAAGTGGAAAGTTTGTTGACCTTTCAGAAAAGACAAGAGGTGAAAGAGAAGCCCTTAACTCCTTGCCATTGGCTAAAACAAAGTGAGTGAATCTGTATAATGTTAATTCTCTTATACTCTGATCTTATCTCTGCTCTTCTTCTGCCATTTATTGTTTGGGTATCTGGAAGTACCACACCCCAGCACAATGATTTATACTTAGGGAAACTGATTTTTAAATTTAAGTGTGCATGCAAATTCCTTGGGGTGCTTCTTAAAAATGCTGATTCCTGAGCTCCAGTTCAGCTCAACTAAATCTGAATGTCTAAAAGGTCAGTGCCCAGGAATGTTCATTTTCAATAAGCTTTCCAGGCACCTATGACTGGGTGGTCATTTTGAGAAATACAGACTTAGGAAGATATGAAAAGTGATCATTGGCTGCACCAAGTGCCAAGTTGTAGATGGATAAGGTGTATTAAATTGATACCCACAGAGTAAAAATTTAGTGCTTTTAGAATGTGTTTGAACTTGTGCAGAAGCTTTTTATCTTGATGAAGTCCCAAAAGTGATCATCAACTTACTATATACTGCTATATACACATAGGATCCTAATGGTAACCAGATATCAAAAACCTATAAGAGATACACAAAAAATAAAGAGAAAGGAATCCAAGCATAACACTAAAGAAAGCCATCAAACCACAAGGGAAGAGAACAAAAGAAGGAACAGAAACTACAAAACAACCAGACAACAATTTAAAAATTGCAGTAAGTACATACTTATCAATAACTACTTTAAATGTAAATGGACTAAATGCTCCAATCAAAAGATAAGCTGACTGAATGGATAAAAGACAAAAACAAAAAACAAGACCCATCTATATGCTGTCTACAAGAGACTTACTTCAAACCTAAAGGGACATACAGACTGAAAGTGAAGGGATGAAACATCATGTAAATGGAAGCAAAAAAAAAAAAAAAGCTAGGGTAGACTTTTTTTTTATGGGGTAGACTTTAAAACATATAGCAAGAGACAAAAAGGGCATTACATAATGATAAAGAGATTAGTCCAACAAGAGGATATAATAATTGTAAATATCTACGCATCCAACATAGGAGCACCTAAATACACAAAGAAAATGTTACCAGACATAAAGAGGGAAACTGACAGTAATACAAAAGTAGGGGACTTTAACACCTCACTTACATCAATGGATGGATCAACAACGAAACAGTGGTTTTGAAAGCCACATTAGACTAGATGGTCCTAACAAATAGACATAGACCCTTCCAACCAAAAACAACAAAATATACATTCTTTTCAAGTACACATGAAACAATCACCAGGATACACCACATATTATGCTGCAAAACAAGTTTCAATAAATTTAAGAAGACAGAAATCATATCAAGCATCTTTTCTGAACATGATGGTATAAAACTTGAAATCAATTAAAAGGGAAAAACTGGAAAAGGCACAAACACATGGAAGTCAAACAACACGCTACTAAGCAAAGAAATTGAAAAGGAAATAAAAAAAAATACATGAAGACAAAAGAAAATGAAAACACAGTGGTCTAAAATCAGGACGTAGCAAAAGCCGTTCTAAGAGGAAAGTTTATAGGCATACAGGCCTACTTCAGGAAACAAGAAAAATCTGAAATAAATAACCTAACTTTGCACCTAAAGGAGCTAGCAAAAGAACAACAAAGCCCAAAGCTAGTAGAAGGAAAAAAATAATAAAACTTAGAGCAGAAATAAATGAAAGAGACTGCAAAAATAATAGAAAAGAGCAATGAAACCAAGAGCTGGTTCTTTGAAAAAATAAATCAAATTGATAAACCTTTAGCCACACTTCTCAAGGAAAAAAAAGAGAGGACTCAAAATCAGAAATGAAGGAGGAGCTATAACAACTGACACCACAGAAATACAAAGAATTATAAATAACAATATTATGAAAAATTATGTACCAACAAATTGGACAAGCTAGAAGAAAAGGATAAATGTCTAGACACATACAATCTTCTAAAACTGAATCAAGAAGAAATAGGGAATTTGAACAGACTCTTTACTAGCAATGAATTGGCAATCGAAAAATTCTCAACAAACAAAATTCTAGGACCAGATGGCTTCACAGGTTAATTCTACTGAACAGTTAAAGCAGAGGTAACACCTATTCTCTCAAACTATTCCAAAAAATAAAAAGGGAAAGAAAATATCCAAATTCATTCTACAAGGCCTTATCCAGACACGAAAACCAGAGAAAGACACTATACAAAAAAGAAAACTACAAGCTGATATCTCTGATGAACAGAGAGGCAAAAATCCTCAACAAAATACAAGCAAACTGAATTCAATACATTAACAGAAATAACTCACCCTTCAAGCGGGATTTATTCCAAGGACACAAGGATGGTCTGATATTTACAAATCAATTGATGTGATACATCACATTAACACAAGGAAGGATAAAAACAATATCATCATCTCAACAGACCATTTAACAAAATACAACACCTGTTCATGATAAAAACTCACAACAAAATGGGTTTAGAAGGAACATACCTTAACATAATAAAAGCCATATATGAAAAACCCACAACTGACATTACACCCAATATTGAAAACTGAAAACATTTTCTCTAAGATCTGGAACAAGACAAGGATGTCCAGTCTCATCACTTTTATTCAACATAGGACTGGAAGTCCTAGCTATAGCAATTAGACAAAAAAAAAAAAAAAAAAAAAGCATCAAAATCGGTAAGGAAGAAGTACTATTGTCACTATTTGCAGATGACATGATACTATATACAGAAAATTCTAAAGACACCACCAAAAAACTATCAGAATTGATATATAAATTCAGTAAAGTTGCAGGATACAAAATTAATATATGGAAATCTGTTACATTTCTATAGACTAATAATGAAGTAGGAGAAAAAGAAATTAAGAAAGCAATCTCATGTACAAATGCACCAAAAAGAATAAAGTACCAAGGAATAAATTTAATCAAGGAGGTAAAAGATCTGTATTCTGAAAACAATAAGATATGGATGAAATGAATTCAAAACAACATAAATAAACAGCAGGACATACTGTGCTCATGGATTGAAGAATTAGTGTTGTTAATATGTCTATACTACCCAAAGCAATCTACAGATTCAATGCAATCCCTATCAAAATAAGACTGGCATTTTTCACAGAACTCGAACAATTAATTTTAAAATGTGTTTGGAACCACAAAAGACCTTAAATAGCCAAAGCAATCTTTAGAAAGAAAAACAAAGAAGGAGGTATCACAAAGCCCAGATTTCAAGATATACTACAAAGCTACATTAATCAAAACAGTATGGTACTGGCATGGATATAGACACACAGATAATGGAATAAGATAGAGAGCCCAGAAATAAATCTTCACCATATGTTCAATTAAATAACAACAAACAAAGCATACATATGTAATAGGGAAAAGAGTATTTTCAATAAATGGTATTGGGAAAATTGGACAGCTCATGCAAAAGAATGAAACTGGACTATTTTCTTATACCATACACAAAAATAAATAGATCAAAATAGATCAAACACCTAAATGTGAGACCTGAAACCATAAAACTGAACACAGGTAGTAACTCTTGGACATTGGCCTTAGCAACATATTTATAGATAGGTCTCCTTGGGCAAGGAAAACAAGCAAAATAAACTATTGGGATTACGCCAAAATAAAAAGTTTTTGCATTATAGTAAAGGGAACAATCAACGAAACAATCAACAATACAAAAGGCAACCCAGTAAATAGGAGAAGATATTTGCAAATGATATATCTGATAAGGGGTTAATATCCAAAATATATAAAGAACTTATATACTTCCCCAACTCGACACGAAAAAAACCCCAAGCTATGCAATTAAAAAATGGGCAGACAACCTGACTAGAAATTTGTCCAAAGAAAACATTCAGATGGCCAACAGACATGTGAAAAGATGTTCAACATCACTAATCATCAGGGAAATGCAAATCAAAACCACAATGAAATATCAGCTCACACCAGTCAGAATGGCTAGTATCAAAAAAACAAGAAATAACAAGTGTTAGTGAGGATGTGGAGAAAAGAGCACACTTGTGCACTGTTGATGGGTTATGGTGCAATCACTATGGAAAGTGAGGTTCCTCAAAATATTAAAAATTGAAACACCACATGACCCAGTAATTCTACTATTGGGCATATATCCAAACAAAACAATAACACTGATTCAAAAAGATACGTACTTGTATGTTTATTGCATCATTATTTACAATAGCCAAGATATGGAAGCAACTCAAATGCCCGTCAATAGATTAATGGATAAGGAAAATGTGGTATAGATATACAATGGAATATTAGCCATAAAAAGGAATGAGATCTTGCCATTTGTGACAACATGGATCAGCCTAGAGGATATTACACTAAGTGAAGTAATTCAGATATAGAAAGACAAATATCAAATGATATTTGTGGAATTTAAAAAATAAAATAAACACACACAAAAAGCAAACAGACTCTTAAATACAGAGAATAAACTGGTGGTTGACAGAGAGGAAGAGGGTGAGGGATGGGTGAAATAGATAAAGAGGTACAAACTCCCAGTTATAAAATAAATCAGTCACAGAGATGAAAAGTACAGCATAGGGAATATAGTCAATAATACTGTAATAACATTGTAAGGTAACAGTGACTACATTTATCATGGTAAGCACTGAGTAATATATAGAACTGTTGAATCAATATGTTGTACATCCGAAACATAAAATTATATGTCAATTATACTCAATAAAAAATGATTGACTTAACTAAGATATACAATGTGATTATTTAAAGTACAAAAACAAGATAGTATATGGTGTTAGAGTCAAAACAGTGGTTACCAGGGTGGTGGGAGGGGATATCTAGAAGGCAGCATAGATGAGGGAGTTTCGAAGTTATTGGTTATACACGTGTCTTCAGTTTCATAAAATTCATTAAGCTGAGTATTCGTAATATGTTTTTATGTGTGAATATTATATCTGAATAAAACAATTCTTTAACATGAAAAAAACTGATGCCCCATCTCAGAAGACAGGCACAATAAATTTTAAGTTTGAAAAAATAGTACTTGATATATAAGTACAACTTGTACATTATTTGCAGATGTTTTTCCCCTCTCCTTTATGATTTCCAAACATATATCTGACCTGTCTTAAGCATTAGTTTGCTTTCGTAACCTATAAATCACTGAAAAAGAAGAAAGTATATGGAATATAGACTCCAATTAATTGGGACCTTATTCATTGTTTATCTCTAGGTAAGTCATAGAATCCTCGAAGTTCATAGTTGGAAGGACTTCAGAAAAAAATTAGCTTAATCTTTTCTTTTTTTTTCAGGTGAAGAAGCTTTTATGTAGAGAGATTAACTAGCTTTACGATTATTTTATAAATGGGATGATGTGAAAGATTAATGGAAAATTTTAGCTGTGATCTTAGATAATTCTCAGGTGTCTGCTTAATTTTTACCCCTTCTCAGTTCAAATGGAAATATCCATTAAAAGACCTATGTAAGTAAATACAATTAATCATAATCAATCACATACTGTCTTGGATTTGCTCAGGACCAAAATACTGAAATGGACACATGGCAGCCTGCTGGTTCTAATTTTCCATCAATTCATGAAACACTTCATGCTTTGCTAGTGACAACACAAACCCTTCAGTTCCTATTATAATTAATGTTATGAAAGGCACTGACATGCCCATAGACGTACCATGAAGTTCCTGAGTGTGGAATGACCCTTTCTGATACATATACATTGCATAAATAATAATAAACATATTATAATCACTTTTTGCTTTGGCCTCAGTACGTCACTTCCTTTATTTATAAATGTTAGATCCAGACTAGATGATATATAAGAATCTAACAGAATGACACAATTAAGTTAAAACAAAAGGACTAGTATAGAGATGCCAACTTTTAATTTAAAACATATATTAAAATGTTTGAAAGATGATCATCTCTCCTATCACCATCATCTCACTGAAAATGAAAATTTTAACACTAGAAGCATAGGAAGCACATAATTTCAAAATAAAGACCACTCTTCAATTGTTAAAAAAAAAAATCTTCATAAAATTCTGTATTGTCCTTATGTTTTCCATGTTGCTATAGATTCATAAAAACTCGGTCACTGACCAGCAGCAATCTACGAACTACTTTTTGAGGAGCTACTTCTCTGAAGTTCTCCTACAAAGAACTTGAGGACAGCATTTCCTAGGGTGTATTTGATACAACACTCATGCCCTGAGATGCTTCTAAATAAAGGATTTCCTGGTTTTAGAGCAAAAGGATGTGGTGGAGGTGGTGGGTGCTTCTCAGTATAATCCCCTTTCAGAAATTCTTAGTGAAAATATTACAGATTCAGACTTCTCTCTCTCTTTTTTAAAGATTTATTTATTTTTTTGAGAGACAGTACACGCGCAAGAGTGTGCAGCGGGGAGAGTCAGAGGGAGAGGGAGAGAGGGTCTTAAGCAGACCCTGCTCTGAGCGTGGAGCCCAATGTGGGGCTCCATCTCACGACCCTGAGATCACAACCTGGGCTGAAACCAAGAGTCTGATGATTAACTGACAGTGCCCCAAAAGCACACCCAGAGTTCTCCTGAAATAAGGCAAAATGTTAACTTTATTTCATCCATCATTCAAAAAATTTATTTACCTCAGAAGATATTTTTTGCACATAGCACCTCTTAACATTCTGCAAAACTAGTGTTCTGCATAGCACACTCTCAAAAAGTATTCTATGATTTTCCCTAAATCTGCTCCGCATCCTGAAATGCCAGCTATCGTTAACCAGCCCACCATTCTCCCACTCCCTAATGGTAACTTTAGAGGAATCTTTGACCTACACTCATGAAATACGAGTTAAGTGAATTGGAAGTGAGCCAAAACTGCAGGTGCCAGGTCACAAGGCCAGTCCAGAATCAAGCCCAGGAGAAGGGTAGGTCTTCATAAGGGAGATGGTGTCCTCCCACCCCCCATCAGGGCAAGCCATATCTTCCAAGTGTTCTTTCTTCCTGATAATTTTGGAAAGTTCAGCTGTGTGTAAGGACACCAAAAGAACAGTGGCTTAAAAAAGATAAGTTCTATTTTCCTCTGGTATGTACAATTACATCGTCATGCTCAGTGGTTCTCAAAGTGTAGCCCCAAGGGAGGAGCATCAGTATTATCTGGGAACTTGTTAGAGATGTAAATTTTTGAGCCTCTCCCCTTAGAGGCTTGCCAAGCACTCTGGGTGATTCTGATACTAAACTTTTAGAACTAGTGGTCTAGAGGCAGTTGGTCCAGGGCTGGAATGAAGACCATGTCCAAGGGGCCTTGTAGGATCCCAGGCTCCTTCTCTTTTGATGCTTCCCTCACTATACCCTAAGAGGATTCCCTTTTACACATCAACCCAAATGACTTGCTGCCACACGTGTTCAGTCACAATGCCCATGCTCTCTTCCTCAGGACACATTGTCCAAACCAGGCTCCTCCTCTGAATTCTTCTGTCATAGGTCTGGTTCAGGCCCCATCAGCTATACCTGGCCTGGGGCAATGGCCTCCTAGTTGCCTCTGTTCTGCCCACTGATTCTCTTCAACCTAGACTACCCCCACCTAACTACCAGAATTATCTTTTGTTTTTTTTAATGTGACATTTGTCTCTTATGAGACCACTATCTGATTCCCATGGCAAAGCTTAAACTCTACAATGAAGGCAGCACCTTTCAATATCTGGCATCTATTTTTCTTCTCAATTCTCCCTCAATCCTTCACCTGGACACCTTCTGGATCCCAGTTACAGTAAACCCATTTCCAGATCTGACCACATTGCTTTTTCCTACATGCCTTTGCACATGTTGCTCCCCTTGTTTAGAATGCCTTTGTTAGGACTCCTCTACACACACACACAGACCCTCAGACATACTTCTTCCAATCTTATTTTTCACCTCATAAACACCTGCTCATTCCTTGAAATCTAACCTACACAACATGTCTATAGGGTCTTTTTCAACTTTCCCAAGCATGGTTCCTTGCTTCCTTGTGCTCTCATTGTAGGTATTCCTACCTATTCTGGAATACTCATCATTGAAATTATAATTTTCTATGTACAAGTCTGCCTCCCACATTAGATGAAACTTCTTGGAAGCAGGCACTGTTACTTATTCAATAAACATTAAATGCCCACTTTGTGTCAGGAAGTTCATATCCTAAACTGTAAAGCTTAGCACAGTTCAAAGCATAAGTGAATGAGTGTTTTCTATAAATCCTCTCAAGGATATAATGATTGTAATTAACGCCTATTTACAATATACCTGTGGGTGTCCCTGAGAAACACACGTTAAGTATCTTAGTTGTTAGTAACGTGTTGGGTTTGGTCACTTCAGAAATGGGAAAGTATTTTCAAAGTAAGTACTGGACTTTAAAGAGAAAAAGAAGGAAAAAGAGGGGAATGAGGAAAAAAAGTCCTGGGATCAGGGCAAAAGAAGTGAAATTTCCACACTCAAAGCAAGGGATATGTTTCTATCTGGGAAGATTGGGCAAAATGAGTCCTGTAACGATTTCAGCTCTACAGAGAAACAAATATTATCCTTCCAAGTTTGTAAGACTTAATGGCCCCTGTCCCTCTTGCTGAGCAGGAGATAGTGAATTATGTTGTCTATGCACTGATGAATTTAAATTTCCTCAGGCATAGTTGACTGTGATGCCACTTTACCCTGAAATCGTTTGTTTCAATTTTTTTTAAAAGAAAGGAGAATGTCCTAATGTTTGAAGATTTTCTTCTGATTATTTAAAAAATGAAAATCTTTCCAGGCAATTGTCCAAATCCAAGAGCTTAAATTAAAATGCTCATTTTCAGAATTTCTCATGTAACTTCCTATCTGGATTGAGGATACAGATCTTCTTTTGACTAACCATGGGACAAAGAGGAATGAATGCTTCCGAAATTCTAGACCAAGTTAGAATCAAGGACACTTAGCAGAGACAAGTGGTACTGCTGTGGCTCTCAGGAAGAGGCCTAAGGGCAAGGCAATCTTTTTATGATCTGTTCTGTGCCAAGACCTAGCTTATTGTTTATTCCATCAGTGAATGCATTCTGGAAGGTTATGTTCATTATGGTACTTTGTCACTAATCTGATAAGAAAAAACAATTAATGTGATTGTCAACATTGTTACTTTTCATAATGAACCAAGCAATATATATGCAGTTTTCATGTATAATCGTTGGATGTAAAGTATTATGGACTGTATTTACAATATGTTTGTCAATTATGAAGCTACTATACAATGCAAATAAAAAATGCTACAATCTTTTCATAATTTTCATTAAGAGCCCTTCTAGATGCAAATTTTTATTTATGTAATTTTCATGGAATGCAATTTGACGTAGTCTCCATCTCATAAGCAAGGGGTTTGTTGTAAACACTCTGTTTAGCTTGCAAGTACCATACAGTTAAATGACTAATCACAGAAACTCAGTCCATGATCATTGACAAAAATGGCCACACTTACAGCTGAAATTAACACAGAGGAAAGTGGATCTGCTTCTCACCCACATCCAGGAAGTCAATCACAGCAAAATGGCCCAACCATGACTACAAGTTTGTGATGAGATACAACTAATGTGCAGTCTGAGTCAGAAAAAAAAATGCTTATCTTAGGTCCTATTTTCCCAATCCAAGTAGGCTGGATGCAATGAAGGGGCATTGGCCCACAACAACAGGGCAAGACATTCTCTCAATGTGTTTGGATGAGATGTGTGAACTCCTTTTCACATTATTCTTACCCACTAACCCTTCTCTTATGGCCCACCAAATATAAAGATATTGATTTTTAATGAAATGTGCTTATGAAACAGTGATAATGTTTTCCCAGCTCCCATTACTTTGATTTCAAAAATAACATCTAGTTCATGTTAGGGACTTTCATGATGGCTAGAAGACTCAGAAAATATCACTAAGGATGCCAGACAATAGGTAACAATTGCTCCCCCATGGGTTTCACTCTTACCCCTGCAAAGTCCATTATTTTATACTGACAAGTGTCGGGGTCTTTTGGCATATATTTACTGTAATTAGTTCTCTTTCCTGTTCTCCACTGTGGCTCTTTCAAAAAGTCACTCTCCCTAAGTTCTCTCTCTCTTACCATATTTCTTATCAGTGTCAGTAGATAATCTTGTTCCTTCAAACCCAGAGACACTAGAAGTCAATACATGGGAACTCTCTCAAAATCCTGAAACTTCTCTATCCGCTTCCACATCCCATTCTTCATCCATATATTTATGTCTTGACCCATCCTCCCTGCTTCTCTCCTGACATAATGAAACAGGCATTTATTTCTCTTATGGTCTAAAGCTTTCAACTTTTAGTGCATCTTTCCCATCAATATCTCAAAATAAAAAAAAAAAATTAAAACTTTCTATCAGCCTTTCTACTCCTTAGAAATCAAACTTCTTTAAAGAATTGCTTCCAATCCTTATTCTGTGTTAGCCAAACCGTTAAAATGATCCTCCAGCAAAACATTTCTCCTGGTATTCATGTTTACTTACCTCTCTCTGAAGCTGAGCAGGACTTGTAACTTACTTCTGGGCCAAAGGAATGCAATCAAGTGACATTATATAACTTTTGAGGTTAGGTCAAAAGAACTTTTGCACTCTCCATCTGGATCTCCTGTAACACTTGCTCTTGGGGAAGCTAGTTGCCATATAAACAGTCCTGCCAACCTGAGATTACTGCACTTACTGCAAAACCCAAATTGGCTATGTAGAGAGGTGGAGTGGAGAAAGAAAGCAATGCCCATCCAGCCCCCAGCAGTTCCCATCATCCCCGATGAGGCACCTGCCATGTGAGTGAAGAAGTTCTCTTAGACATTTAGCCCAAAAGAACCTTCAGATAATTGCAGTTCTGGTCAAGATCTGACTGCAACTGTAGAAGAGATCCTGTATTAGTTTCCTAGGAATGCTGTAACAAAGTACTCAGATTGGGTAGCTTAAAGACAGCAGAAATTTATTCTCTCACAGTTCTGAAGGCTAGAAGTCTGAAATTAGGTATGCTCCCTCTGAGACAGTGGAAAGAATCCTTCCTTGCCTTTTCCTAGCTTCTGATGGTGGCCACTAATCCTCGGCATTCCTTGGAGTATGGCTGCATCGATACAATCTCTGCCTCTGTCATCACAGGGCATTATCCCTGTGTGTTTCTTTCCTCCTCTTCTAAGAATGTCAGTCATGTTGGGTTAACTGCCCACTCTACTTCAGGATGACCTCATCTTAACTATATCTATGAAGACCTTATTTCTAAATAAGGTCACATTTTGCAGTACTGGGGATTAGGACTTCAACATATGTTTTTGAGGGACACAATTCAGTCCATAACAGACCCCCATGCAGATCCCTCCAGCTGAACTCAGTCAATCCACAAAACTGTGAGAGATAACAATACATGGTAGTTTTAAGCCACTAAGTTTTAGGATGGTTTGTCCCATAGCAATGGGTAACCAAAATGCCTTTCTTTACTGAAATCATTTCAACTAACTGCAACCTGGCGTCTGCCAACACATCCTACTGACAAGGTCACCAGTGACGTCCTGGTATTAAATCCAACGGACAGAGGTGCTATTTCAGAAGGGTGCCATAGCCTATACATCTACCTCCCTTTCTCCCTGAAGTCCATCAAAATAACCAAAGAAATTTGTATGTAAGAATAAATTCATCAAATCTCTGAAAAACAAAGAAAGGTGACATCAGCAGACATAAATTTGAAGTATTTCTTAAAGACTGAAAGCAGATAGAGTTGGAAAAAAGATGCAAAAATACAGCCGGGGAACCCACAGTTCACAAGCTGGGGAGAGGGCCACTGAAATGGTGACATGTGTGGCCTCCTCAGAGCCCAGGGAAGAGCCCAGACTCCAAGTCACAGGATCAGAAGGCTCTGTCAGGGTGGGAGCCAGGGTCTCCCCCTCTCTTGCTCCCTCCATGCAGAACAGATATGCTCCTTCACCTACAGTAGTAACGAAAGTAAAGTAGGACTTTTCCTGGAGAGGCTCCTACCTTGGGGACTGGAGTCAGAGGGGCAAGCGGCAGTGTCCTCAAGAAAGGCAGAACTCCACAGACAGGAAGAGAGCAAATTATAGAGGGGTCAGCAGCTCAGCGAAGGGGCAGGCACCAAGAAAAGTGCTTCCTCCCATCCACTTCTCTCCACTTACCCTTTCCTGCCACCACAGTCCAGGTGGGTGTGTGCCCTCTGCTGTCCAGCCACCCTCACACCCTGAAGGACACCTGCCCTGAGGGGAACCTCATGTGACTAAGCCTAGCCACTCACCATATCATGTCACTACTGATAGTGCAGAGCTATTCAGAATGAGAGACACCTTTAAGTCTGTGTTTCCAGACATTTCTTTGTTGTAGGATCTGCCTTGTGCATTGTAGGTTGTAGGGCAAGCAACATTCTTGTCTTCTGCCCACAAGATGCCATAAGTACGCCTTCACCACCCCCTCCCTGAGTTGTGACAACCCAAAATGTCAGCAGACTTCGCCCGACCCCACCTTTGAGAATCAATTCATGACTAACAAATCCCCCCTCTGGCTCTCTCTTTATTACTAAGAGACTATAAAACTCCATCCTTCTAGGAAATACTGGTCAGGTCTAACTGTCACTGCCTTCTCAGCTCCTACTCCACTCTCTCAGCTCTTCCAGAACTTGACTTTCCTTTACAGACAGAGCCACAACAGAGGCGCAGACGTGCAGACAACATCCAGATGTTGGTCGTCACAAAGCACTTACAAATGCCTGCAAGGGAAGCTCTCTGCACTCTCAAACGCATGATTTGTGGTTTCAGATACGTGCAGTTCTTGCGCTAACTCAAAACTTCTCCCCGAGTAAAGACCTTATCAAGCCTGAGGAGCGTGGTTTACAAAAGAGGAAAGGTAGGAGTGTGTGATCGAAAGGCGGATACCAGGGATTCGACTCTCAACAAGTGAAGTCAGTGGAGGGAGTGAATTATTCTCTGAAGGATTGGGGTAGAAAAGAAAACAGGCTAAAATTCTTCCCCTAGACAGTAGGCCTTGCTGGAGTTTCATTTAAGCTAATTGTTCCTCTCTGAAAAGGAAATGTTCCTAGGAAAGACGAGCCTCACCCACTTCTGCTTCCAGGGGAGACCTTCAGACCCCACGTATCGCCAGAGATGAAGGGTAGGGTGGGAGGAACACGTGGGGAGTGAGAAAAGAAACTTCCCCAGGGTCATGGCTGGAGTCTTTGGGGGCTCCTTCTCATAAGCCAACTTCAACGAAGAGGAATTGGTGTGTGTGTTGGGGGAGGGGCAAGGATGGAACCAAGAGACCCCCTCAGCTCAGTCTTTCTACAGGCAGTGAGGGAATTTGCTCATTAGTTAGGCATCTAGTTATCTTTCTTTAATGCTTTCCTCTGGAAGTAGATGCACACATGTAACCTCCCAACAGCTCTTTTTAGAGGGAACACATCTGTCCAAGTGAATCAATGTGGCCTGCTCCATGCTCATTTAGCTACAACAGCAAGCTCACTGTCACGCATATGGAGAAGGGGAAAGTGATCCAGGCATTTTATAATTTACCAAGATGTCAAAGTGGTACCTCATGAAAAACAAAACAAAACAAAACAAAAACCACTGTTACTGCTCCCGAGCAGTAACTCCGAGCAGCAAACTCTGAGCCCCCCATCTATTTTTGTAAATAAAGTTTAATCGGAACATAGCCGCACTCATATCATCTCTGGCTGCTTACAATGGCAGAATAGATTAGTTGTGACAGAGACCATATGACCCAGAAAGTCTAAAGTATTTATTATCTTGCCCTTTATGTAAGGAGTTTGCCGACCCAGCTCCAGAATACTGAAGGCAGAATTGTTTTTAATATTCCATCTTGTTGCCTGCTTTTCTTCTCTGTGCTTTAGCTGTACTTAAACAGAATGTAGTTTTCAGTATAAAGACTGAGTTTTTGTGAAAGATATATTTAGATTTCTTTGCTTTTAAAACAAGATTTATTTATTTGTTTTAGGGAGAGAGTTAGAGAGAGAGAGTGGGAGGGCAAGGGAAGGGCATAGAGAGAGAGAGAATCTGAAGCAGGCTCCACACCCAGCTTGGAGCCCCACACGGGGCTTGATCTCATGACCCTGAGATCTGACCTGAGCTGAAACCAAGAATCTGATACCTAACCACTGCATCACTCGGATGCCTCAGATTTCTTCACTTTTTTTTTTTTTTTTTAAAGATTTCATTTATTTATTTGAGAGAGAGAGAATGAGAGAGAGGGAGCATGAGAGAGGAGAGGTCAGAGGGAGAAGCAGACTCCCCGGTGAGCAGGGAGCCCGATGTGGGACTCGATCCCAGGACTCCAGGACCATGACCTGAGCCAAAGGCAGTTGCTTAGCCAACAGAGCCACCCAGGTGGCCCCAGATTTCTTCACTTTTAAACAAATAGTGCTTTTCAGAAAGGTCTGGAATGCTGCATCACAGTCTAATATGGACCCACGAGTCTGCAGGGACAGGAGGTAGAACGAAGACAGAAGAGACAAGGACTGTTTGATGGGAGAGGCAAACACGAGGTGCTGGTTCTATTTTGCAAACCCAGGACAGAGTCAGGTGACGTGGGGACAAGGCTGGGTGGAAGGAGCCTTGTCTCTGAGGGCCCTTCTCCACTCCCAGCCATCCCGTTTTCTTCCAGTTCTGCTCCTTTCATGGGCCCAAGGTTCCTCCAGCTGTAGGAAGGGGCTTCCTCCCCTGCTTGCCCATCCAGGAAAGCCAAAGCCCTGTCTTCCTATCTGTCGATCCTATTTTGTGATCGCCCACTACTCTTCCCTTCCTCGCCCTCAAACCCAGATCCCCTGGAGACATCCACCTCCAGCCTAGCCCTCTGGCAGCTTTCCCGGCCCACTGCAAGTACCCTGGGGAGAAGAGAGTGAACATAAACAATGGCAGGTCTTGTAAAAAAAAAAACCTGTCAAATTTCATTTTGAAAATCTCACCCTGCATTTAAATAACAGTTTTAGAACAAAACAAGTAGCAAAACAGAGTTTTCTTTGCAAATTGTTGGCTACAGGGTTGGGGGGGCTTGTGAATGCATCTGTTCTGTAGGAATTTTTGTTGAAGAAAATTCATTTAATTTGGTGAAGCACTGTTACTATGAACCAGCTGCTGGGGCACACGAGAGGCTTCGCTCATAGAACTCCAATTTAAAATGATCTTGGTTTAAAAGTAGTTTAACCTTCCCAAAGTAAAATCTTGTTTCTACAGTGACTGGACATCAGAACATTTGGATAATATGACCACCTTGTATTTATTTGCATTCGTGTACTATTTCACAACATATAAATCACTTTCACAGAGATGACCCTATTGGGTCTTCCAATCCAATCTGGGAGGTAGGTAAAATGTTATTCCTTTGGAAAAGTAAATAAATGAAGGCTCAGGGAAGCTCACTGCCTTGTTAACTAAGGCTGTACCACAGTAGGAAGAGCACACTAACCCAAGATTTTGATTTCTGAGTTTGTGGAATTTCCACGAGCACTCTTGGTGTGTTTTCTAAATAGGATGCTGGTTTTCATCTCATCATGGGCCCCTGTCCTTTCTTGAAAGAGGCCCTGAATTCTTATGCCCACTAAGCATTGTCTAAATAATAAATTAAGGCTATATCAGACACAACCAAAGAAGCCATGGTAAATAGCATATAATTAACTCATTTAAAAGGCACTTTTGTCATTTTTACACACAACAAACATTAAAAGTAAGTGTCCTTTTCTCCAACTGTAGAATGACCTGCTCATTTGAAAAGGCTGGAAAGAGTAAATAAACAGGTTTACTGAAGTGGGTACTGCCAGGTTTCAGGGAACCATGGAAAGCTTGGGTGGGGATGTAATCCTGAACAAAGGGTCCCCTTGGCCCCATCATTGTGTCAAAAAGTCAATTTATTATAATAACTCAATAAAGAGAGGCTGTGTGCCTAGAATTTAGGGGTGTGGTCTGCAGCAAGATAAGATCCTGAGCAAGTTTCTAAACTTTTCTCAACTGGAGTTTCTGCACATATGAAACAGTACTTACTTTACAAGGTTGTTGTAGGGGTTGAATGGGATAACCACGTTTTATGAACTACTTCACACAGTGCATACTACATTGCAATCAGTGGATAAATTTTTGTTATTGTTTTCAATAGTACTGTTGATATCAATAATCTATTTTTGGCCTCTCCCCTACCTCAGTCAGTATTTGCCCATTTCTGTGAAAAGATGCTTCATGGCCGATGTGTTGGATGCTCGCCGAAACCTGTTATAGGAAAGGTGGTCTGTCTTTCTCTTATTTCTCGCCACACAGCGTTCTTGCCTCTATCAAGCTAGCAACAAGCCCCAGGCAATATTACCTTTTCAAGATGAGGACACACTCCCACATTGGGGCTGTCAAAGAGAATTTGGGGCATGTGAGCCATTTAAATGAATCAAACCTGACAAATCCGATTTACAGATTAAAACAATATTGTGATATTTACCAAAAGTATATATAGCAAGTCAAGACACCTCCAACAGGCAGACATTGATTGCCTATTTTAATCAGCTGGTATAATTTAGCTACCACCCGAAGCAAAATGCTTAGGAAAGGTAAATCTGATCATAAATAATTCCAGAACATTCTCGATGCATATAAAAATGAAGTAAGACCTTTGTTCGGGGTTTGCTACAAGGTGACACGTCTACTACATGATGGGAGGTCACATCAGGTTTCATTTGGGTGTTAGGAGAAGATCTGACTTGACATAAACAGCTGCCAAACAAAGTGTTAAAGCAATTTCTCCAGGTGCCGGTGTATAAAGATAGACGGAGAGACGATTGAGACCCGTAGCCCGCATATATTCACTAAATCTCTGACACTTCTGGGACTTTATCAATATTATTTCATCAATACACACAACATTTCTGAGCAGAATCAAGAATCATAGCCTAGAAAGAGACCTCAAAACGTTACTTCATCAAGAGACCCTGGAGCAAGGTTACTGCTTAAGAGAAGCATGGCCTGGCTTTCAAGACTTATTTGCTGAATGAACGAGTAAAAAACAAAAACAAAAACCTTTTCACCTCTCAACCCCAGAAGCCCGCTTAGCCCTGGGGGTAAGAGAGGGGCTGGAGAGTCTGGAGCACACCCAAGGATTTAAAGCCCTATCCACTTACTTATTATTTATACCCTGCCTGATTCTAAAAAAGATTTGAGGCGGCTTAAAACAAAAGATACCAGCAATAAAGAGCCTTATCCTCAGTCATCCCTTGCAGGGTTTTAGCATCACTTTCATGATCATCAAAAATGAGTATTAAATGGCTATTTGCATGGGATGCTACACCAGGGGCTGAATAAATCAGGCAGGGCCAGGCTCTGACCTCTGTAAATTTCCATCCGTTCAGATTGTGTTCATTCTTTTGACAAATATTTACTCAACATGTTCTCCACGCCAGTGCTGTTAGGCAGTGTGGGGGTGGCAAAAATGAATTACAGATGGAAACTGCCCTGCCCTCAAGAAGCCTACAGACTAGTGTAGGGGCCCTTGAGCAAGGGTGTGTGATAGTGATATATGTCTGGACAAGACACAAACCTACACTCTTCCATGTCAGACAGAAGGGATCAGTGATGTGAGCAGGTTGCAGAGAAGTGTAGTGCACAGAGGTCAGAGGAGACTGCATCTACTCACTGTGTGTCCTAAAGAGACCAGCTGAAGCAGATCAGGCTGCTGGCAAACCCGTGAAGGGGAACTCAGCCTTCCCAGACATCTCTTTGTCCTCCCGACACTCTCTGCCTCCTCTTCCCCCCCTTTTCCTTCCCATGTGGACACTCAAAGCCCTAATGCTGTCAGAGCTGCCTAGCTTCCCAGAGGACTGGCATGTCATCTTGGTGACATGTTCTGGGATACAAATGCACATTTCTATGGGACTCTCACCAACAACAGGCATACAGAGCCCTTATCTCCACCAAGGTACAAATAATTAGCCATTGCTTGTTGCCAAGCCATGCCGAGGAGTATCTGATTTTAAAAGAAGACCAGGCCTGGGCACAAAGGAAGTAATCGTGACCAAATACATGGCTCCTGGAGGCCTGTTGTTGACGTGAGAGCTTTCTAGGTGTCCTCAAACCCAAGATCCAAATGTCTTCCAGTCCTGCGTGCCTAGAAGGCAAGGAGTTCCCAAGAAAAGATCCTTGAAGGGTCTTACCAGCAGAAAATTCACGAGCTCCTGAGCTAGGTGGTAAGGTGGAGAAAGAACCTCTTTAGCTATAATTCTTCATTCCTTGGAGTAGTTTTTAAACTCTAGTTTTTATAAGAATCTCCAGGGAAGCTTGAAAAAGTACAGATTCCAAGGCTCCACCCTTAGAAACTCCTTTTCTTCAGGAGGTCTGAAGTGGGTCCTGGAATTTGAATTTTTAATAAGCATCGCAACAGCCTCTGAGGAATGGTCTCAGAGCCACTCTTGAGATATACTGCCAAAGAGACATGCATTCTAGGAGAAGGTCTAGAAGAACAGGTGTCTGTCTTATTCATAGATGAACTCCAGCACTTGAAGAGTACACAGCTCAGATTACACACTCAACAAATATGTATTGATTTAACTAATGAACGGAGACCTGCTCTGTCTCCTGGTCCCCTGTATGAGTAGAGGGCTTGGTCACATTTTTTAGTGATTGATAACTTTGGAAAAGCTATCAAGGCATACCAGAGGCTGCATAAAGGACTCAGGATTATGTAGATGTGGAATGAGGCAGTACAGAACTAGTTTACTGGTTGAAAGGAGTAATCATGTGTGGATCTTGCCCTACCCTCAAAGATCTAACAAGCTGAGGGTGGGGGACGGGCAGGATTAGAAAGAAATACTTTGAAGCTTAACCTGAGAATCACAGCTCTGCTTAGCATCTCACCATTCACCCTCCCTTCACTAGGCTTCTGGAGGAAAGAAAGTCCTGAATGAGGGGTGGTGACTGGCTGACAGAAGGCAGTGCCAGGAATGAGGAGGAGCAAGCAGTGGGGGGAGCTCAAGGCTGCAGGGCACTGCACACTGGGGACACCTGCTCTGACCTACAAGGGACACGGAGCACACTCTTCACGCCGCACCCTAGAGGCAGCTGCTGCCTCTTTTGCTTAGTGTAGAGTGAAACCCCAGATAGCTGCTTTTGACCAAGGCATTTACCCTGTGGCATTTAGCGTCTTGTCAGGTTAAATTTATTCTTTTGTCTTCTGACTGACTTTGATAAAAAACAAGTGTCAATCTATCTAAGAAGAGAAATCCTACAACTTCTTTCAGTGATTCAATGCTGGGCCTTATAATCCGCTATCAGGGAATTCTCATGCCTCATGTCTGATGTCAGTTAGCAGGAGAATAGAGAGAGCAATCCTCACATCCACTGACTGCATCATTAGCCTTCATAAGAGTAACTTCTCAGGGTGGGCCGATCTGGGCTCTGGCAGTTGCTCTGAGCAGGACTGGCTGCCTTACAAATCTTGCTAACATCTATGATGGCTTAGTTGACATTTTGTCTGGTCTATTTTCCTTTTACCAGAAAGAAAGAAAATATGGGGCAGAGCCTGGTTAAACTGGACTTCTTCCCAATACCGTCATGCTCAATGAAGCAATTAATGGATCCAGAATCTGCTTTTGGACAATCTGAGAAAATTTTCCAATCAATATCTTCTTTCTCAGAGTTCAAAGGAAGGATTCATCTACGGATTGCTGCATACGTATTCTATTCCCATGCAAAAAGATATGAGACCTAGGTTCTGGCTTGGGCTGTAACCTTGTATAAGAAATGTAAACTCAGGGTGCCTGGGTGGCTCAGTTGGTTAAGTGTCTGCCATGATCCCAGGGCCCTGAGATCAAGCCCCATATCAGCCTCCCTACTCAGTGGGGAGTCTGCTTCTCCTTCTCCCTCTGCTGTAACCTCTGCTTGTGTTCTCTCACCCTCTCTTGGTCAAATAAATAAATATATAAATAAAATCCAAAAAAAAAAAAGGGTAAACACCCCAGATCTCATATTCCTCTGTAACCGGAGTGGGTTCTGCTATCTGTAGTGAAAAATATCCTCTAATGGTTTCTCATCACACTTAAAATTCTAATTACTTACAATTTTTATATGATTTGGGGCCCAGCTACTGTTCCCCCCTCTCTGTTTCATACACTGGCATTTCACCCTCTTTATGCCTCTCCAAGCTTATTTCTGCTTTGGGACCTCTGCACATATCTCCTACCTCAAATTCCAACCCCCACCCCACCTCCACCTCTCCACACGAAATGCTGTTACCCCAGATTGTTGCATGGCTGGCTTCTTCTTGTTATTCAGGTGTCAAGTTCAAATGTCACCTTTCTGGAGAGGTTTCCATGACCATTCAATCTCATACCCTGATCTAATTTTTTCAAAGCACTTACCATTACCTGGAATTACCTTATTTATTTGGCAGTTTGCTTGCTTGCAAATAGTTCTGCCATAACATGACATACACGTTTCTAAAAATCACTGCTACCTTTAATTGTACAATACGAACCACTGGGCTTCTGGCAAAAATGGGGTTGTGAGCCCTATACTCAAAAACTTCATCAGTGACACATTAAAAATAAAAAAGATGGAAACAATAAAAATGTAACACAGTGTTATTTATGTTATGTGTTCATATATACCACAATAAATATGTCACTTTATCTTGAAAAAGACTTGGGGTTTGCCTGTGGAAGTAGGCATGGGGAGAGCTGCAGCTTGAGAGTTATTGCGTGAAATCAGATGGACAGCTGAAATACCAGATGTGGCTCATAACACACTCAGAGAACCGAGGTAGCTGGGAGATGTTTGAGGTGGGTGCGCACACCCATTTTTCGTATTCCTATCCTATGTGGCTCGGTTAAACTTGGTGCCATTTTTTGCATTCTAACGTTTCTCATAGATGAAATCATGCCTAAGCAAACACGAAATTCACATTGTGCTTAAGCTCTTCCCTAATATATCGATAGCATTGGAATCAATTCACATTTTTAAAAACAAGCATTATAGGAGATCTGATGGCATTTCTATGCTCTGCTCACTAGAATTTAAGCTCCACATGATCAGGGAACTTTCCTGTTTTATTCATTACTATATTCCCATATCTAAACAACCTGGCGTGTAATAGGTTTTCAGCTGGTGTTTGCTGAATGAATGAATGAATGAATGGATCTTCATTTGACTTTCTTCTCTCCCCTCCTAGTAGTCTGTCCTTTCAAGGGTCACAGTGATCTTCATCAGTGTGGGGGCTGCTTTTGGTGAGGGGGCAAAAATAAGATGACAGGGACTTCGAAATTGCTGTGTTTGAGCATATGTTCTCTGAGGACACATACAAACCAAAAAAACCCAAAAATGAAACCCAAACTACCACAAATTATTATGATGCCCACCTAGGTCCTTCCACTTTTTTAGTCATGGAAGATCTCTAACGTTCCTTGTATGCACTGCAAATACCTAATTCTAATTACAGATTGTCTTAAAGAATCTGTGCAGAACTACAGATGAAGGAAGGCAGAAACACCACACAGAGCCCTATGTAATGTGGAAACACTCCTGGAATTCATTCTATCAAAAGTAAAGGAAGCTTCAAGTCTAATTGTCAGCAGGTAAATTTTCTGGGAAATTCTAGCCGCTGTCTCTCTTCTCCCTATAAGTATGTCTGAGACCTAAAATCTAATCACTCTTCCCCTAAGTCAGGGAACAGAATTAGGAGTGGCTTTGAAAGGTCATCCCAGACAGGTGGGTTATGTCATATTCCTAAAGGGTTTGAAAATTGTTTGAATTTCAGGGAAACTGTCTAGCACTACTAAGTAAAAGGTCAAATCAGAAAGTCCCCAAAGAGCTCAGGGATGCTTTTTTCTAAATTTTCTCTGATTTAAATTCTGAACCTAAGAAAATGTGCCTGAAAATGCAAATGTTGTGATTGAGTTGCTTTAGTTTATCAGGCAAAATAGAGAATATTTTGTTATGATTCTTTACTTCCTCAGTAACTGCTCAATCTTATGGAGAGTGGAGTGGAGTGGCAAAGTAATTACATGGTGAGTACCATATATTTACGATTATTTATGTTTTCTAGATTGGAGTACAGGGTAATTATTTTTGGTCTTATTAAGTGCAAATTACCAAGTAGTCTTCAGGAACATGTAATTACTATGTACTGTAGTCACATGCCACTTATCAAGCAAAATGAATGCAGTCAAAATTTTATTTAATACAAGCAAAATGATGCATGTGGTTTTATGAAGCAAAGTACAGGGACCTGCCTTCCTGTCGTGGGAGAGCAAACAGAAGCAGTTCTTCTTAACTTAGGGCTCTTTCTCAATGAACTAGATCGACATTTCTCAAAGCTTGGTGCTCACTAAGCATACAGATATCTGAAGCCCCAACACAGACATAAACAGTCCTAGGAGGTGAGGTTGTAGAGTCTGTGTGTTTAGCAAGCCCTTAAGGTGTTTTATGTGCTCACTGCTATGAGACAGCACCTGCCTGAGATTCAGAAAATACTCTGACCAGCAGGGTTACCTCCACACATAACAGGTGGAAAAAAATGGGGTCCTAGATGGCGTGAATTTTTCGTTTTTCACTGTTTGGCTAGTTTATGTTCTTTTTGGATTGCACTTTGACATGTATCTTTAATCCTACTTGCAAGGATACAGAAGTGTTATTATACATTGACTATTCCCTGTGCGTTGTTTTCTATTATACACAGACCATCTAAAGTCAATTTAGTTTAGATCTTTTAGATTTTAGTGAGCACACACAGGCACAAACATACACAAAATCCGAAGGACAAGGAGTATGAGGCTAAATAGTGGTTTGCCTCATGGTTACACCAAGGGCAAACTTTATTCAGTGGGTATTTCCTGAACACCTACTCAATGTGCTGTCATTTTACTTTCTGTACCCATTTATTCAATAATTCTTATTTCCTTAATTGATCATCAGAGTGGTTAAGGGCACAGGATCTGGAGTCAGGGAATCCCAGTCCTACCATTCACTAGTTAGAAAACCATGAGTGGTGTCAGACCATGGTCCGAATGTTTGTGTGCCCCCCAAATTCTTATGTCAGAATCCTATCCCTAAATGAGATGGTATTAGTAGGTGGGGCCTTTGGGATGTGATTAGGTCATGAGTGGAATGTTCATGTATGGGATTACTGCCTTTTTTTTTTACCTTTAATTTCTCTGTCTTTATTTATTTTTATTATGTTCAGTTAGCCACTGTACAGTACATAATTAGTTTTTGAAGTAGTGTTCAGTGATTCATTAGTTAAGTATAACACCCAGTGCTCATCACAACACCTGTCCTCAATAACCATCACCCTGTTACCCCCTCCCCCTACCCACCTTCCTCTGAAACCCTCAGATTGTTTCCCAGGGTCCATAGTCTCTCATGGTTCATCTCTCTCTCTCTGATTTCTCCCCCTTTGGATTTCCCTCCCTTCCCCTATGGTCTTCCGTGCTATTGCTTATGTTCCACATATGAGTGAAACCATATGATAATTATCTATCTCTGCTTGACTTACTTCCCTTAACAAAATCTCCTCAAGTTCCATCCACGCAATGTCCACAAGAGCCAAACTGTGGAAGGAGCTGAGATGCCCTTCAACAGATGAATGGATAAAGAAGATGTGGTACATATACACAATGAAATATTATTCAGCTATCGAAAAGGATGAATACCCACCATTTCCACCGACAGGGATTAGTGCCTTTTTTAAGGGACCCCGCAGAGCTTCTTTCACTCTGTGCCCATACAACTAGAAGTCTGTGACTAGGCAGAGGGCCCTCACCTGACCATGCTGGCACGTGATGGCAGACATCCAGCCTCCAGAACTGTGCAAAATAAATTTCTATTGTTTATAAAAGACACCCAGTCTGTGGTATTTTGTTATAGCAGCCTGAATGGACAAAGACAATAGGCAAGTTACCTCTGTGGTTCACGTTCTTTATTGTAGATTAGGGGAAATAAAAATGCCTGTCTTAGAGGGTTCCTTTGAGGAAAAATAGTATAATGCATGCAAAATGCTTACTACACTGATATCATCTATAAAAATCTCAAAAAAATGTAGCTGTTAGTGATATATTAAACATGAAAATGCTGCATTCATATATTTGGCACTTGCATTTGCTTTATTAGGCCTAATTTGAAGAGAAAAACCAATAAGACAATTTTTACACGTATCTTTCCTCTCACATTTAAAAAAAGTCCAACCACACTGACAGGCAACAGTATAACGTGCTTTGTCCTTGCAAGGCAGGGAAAAGGTTAACTTTTTTACTTCAAGAGAAGCCAGCTGGAGAAGCAGACTGTCTGCTAATGGTAAGGGAGGGGAAACAAGAACTAATTTTAGCCATCATTCCTCAATCACTGTCCAGTTCCTCTTACACTCCTCCCTGCCGGCCCCCATCCTTTCTGGACTGTGAGGCCTAAGACTGTTTTCTGCAGGGCACCTTTAGTCCCAGGAGGGGAGATATAATTCTGTGGCATCCCACTGCCTCTTCCACTGAATTGGAAATGCTTATCCCCCAGCTTAAAAAATATCCTAAATATCATAAATACCAGCTTTCTATCCCTTATAAATTATGTCTGTCTTTTTCTCAGAAATACTCATGCAACAATGTGCCTTTTCCTGCCATCTTTTGCTGGAAGTTACTTGTTCAAAAATGTGAAGCATTGCCGTAGAAAAACCTGAGAAAGTCCAGACACACTTTATCTCAGTCTTATAGTAAACAAGAATGAAGAAAGCAAAGATTAATGATGATTGTTAGGGTGAGCACATATGCTTGTATAACTTTGTTCAACCTTGCTGCTGACGTGAAAATATCAAGGGAGAAGGAGAGAAAATTATGCAAGTAAATATTATATTTCATGGGCCTTTTTGCTATAAAGATTGTGAAATATATATATGTGTGTATATGCATATATGTACATATACATGTGAAATGCAAACATTTTTCACTTACGTTTATAATTAAGGCACAAGTTCTTACTAAACAAAAATCCTAGCTTGGGGACTAGAAGCATAAACAGAAACACAATTAATGCTTTTGCTGACAGCAGGTTTCTTCTGTGCATAAGAGCAAGCATTCCACATGTGCATAAATACCGAGATGTATTTCTTTACGTACACAAACATACATGCACATAAAATATGATCACAGGCAATGAGAGCTCGGAAACAAAAAGGAGCATCTAACTGCTCAGATCTGAGACTCACGTGGGGCACGTTTTGTTCTGGATTGATAAGCAGTGCAGAAAAGGCTGTGAATGACATGGTCTGGACACAGAATGAAAAAGTGTTAGTCCTTTTCACCAAGTCGGAGAAAACCCTGCCTGCAAGTATTCTGCTAGTGCTAGCCCAGGCCAAAGGAGTGAATGTTTGAATAAAAGAAGCCTTAGAATCACAAAGAGAGGCAAACCATAAGAGATGTTGAACTCTAGGAAATAAACTGAGGGTCACTGGAGGGGAGATGGGTGGGGGAGGGGTAACTGGGTAATGGGCATTAAGGAGGGCACTTGATGTAATGAGTACTGGGTGTTATATAAGACTGATGAATCACTAAAGTCTACCCCGGAAACTAATAGTACAGTATATGTTAACTACACGGCAGGGCTGTCCACTATCACCACTGCTATTCAACATAGTACTAGAAGTCCTAGCCTCAGCAATCAGACAACAAAAAGAAAAAAAAAGGCATCTGAATCGGCAAAGAAGAAGTCAAACTCACTCTTTGTAGATGATATGATACTTTATGGAAGTGGAAAACCCAAAAGACTCTACTCCAAAACTGCTAGAACTCATACAGGAATTCAGTGAAGTGTCAGGATATAAAATCAATGCACAGAAATCAGTTGCATTTCTATACACCAACAGCAAGACAGAAGAAAGAGAAATTAAGGAGTTGATCTCATTTATGATTGCACCCAAAACCATAAGATACCTGGGAATAAACCTAACCAAAGAGGCAAAGAATATGTACTCAGAAAACTATAAAGTACTCACAAAAGAAATTGAGGAAGACACAAAGAAATGGAAAAAAGTTCCATGCTCATGGATTAGAACTATATTGAATTCAAATAAAGAATTAAAAAAAAAAAAAAGGAAGGCTTAGAATCACAAAGAGTCTTCTAATTGGATCCTAGGTTTGCCTGTAGAACCAACCCCCCAGTGCCGTCTGGGTCCAGAGGCAGGGTGATTCACTGTTGTCAAGTTGCCTCTGAGCCTAGTAATGGGCCAGCTCAGACCAGGGGGGTCCTTACCTGAGGCTCTGTGAGGATGTAAACACACCCAAGTTCTGAGACAAACTGATCAAAGACGGAATGCTGATCAGACCACCTTCTCCTAATTTCCGCTCCCCTCATCAACATCTTCATTTTGATCTACACCTAAGGCCTTGCCTTGGCACCTGTCCTGCATTAACTCCCATCTGCAGGTATTTGTCCCTTGGCCTCCTTTTCCTGTGATGAGATGTGCTGAGCTCAGCTGCACTTGGACCATAGCCTTACCAAATCATTTTAGTTTTTCTATACCTCCGTTCTCTATCTCCATTACTCAGCATTTTAAAGGGTAAATTCTAAACTAGATGCTAGACTTTAGGAAAGGTGGGTTTCTGCTAAAATTAAAATAAGCACAGATAATAAATTGATTCCCGAAAGTCTTTTTTAAAATAAATCATGGTCAATTGGTAATGTTTTTAGAAATGTATAGTTCAATGGAATAGTGTGAATCATTTTGTCACATAAAACTTTTGCAATGAAAATATTTCATTTGGACAAGTCTAGAATTTTTCTATCATGGCTCCTTATCAAGTAAGACTAGAAAACTGGAAGGCAGAAAAGATGGTATGTACTTCTTTAAATAATACAAAGGACTTACAACATGTTTCTTTCTATTACTTTTTAAGACTGTGTGTTCTTCTCTCAGCTTATATACTTACAAAGGTGAGGCTCCACAATGTTAACTGATTTCTTTACGAGATCCCCAGGATGCTACCTTAGAGCCCTTACTGCTAGCACATCGACGTCTTGTCCCTGCCAACCTCCAAACCCCTGCACCTCCTTGTGCCTTCTACATGGATCCCTTTAGCCCACCCCACTTCTGGGCTTTGCTGACACTTCAGCTAAGATAGTCTTGATGTTGGTCGTCTCTAAATGATGTTATTTCCAAACCCTCCCTACCCAGCAGTTTTACAATATTCTCTATTCAAAAAAAGCTACATGTTGGGAGAAAGCTATGCATACTCTGATCCTCTTTCAGTACCCTCAAAAGAATCAAGAGAGAGAGTGGAATGGATTACTACATAATTGATACGATTAATTTGTTTCAATGAATGAAATGACAATTGTGTCCACAGTGCCCTTGTTTCCATCCGCTCAGTGACCTGATCAGCAGATCGAGTTTCAGTTCATAGGTATAGCTTAGCAAACTCCATTTAAAAGTCTTCTCATTTAATAAACATCTGGCATCACATTTTTTTTAAAAGATTTTATTTATTTATTTGACAGAGAGAGACAGAGAGATCACAAGTAGGCAGAGAGAGAGGGGGGAGCAGGCTCCCTGCTGAGCAGAGAGCCCGATGCGGGGCTCGATCCCAGGACCCTGAGATTGTGACCTGAGCCGAAGGCAGAGGCTTAACCCACTGAGCCTCCCAGGTGCCCTGGCATCACATTTTTAATGTTATGTTTGTTTGTCAAGAAGCTAAGAGTTTTTTTGGATTTTACAGTTTGAACCAGGGTTTAGCCAAAACTAAAACTAAAACTGATCAATCATTTCCAGGGTAGATCAATGCATTCAGATCCAAATCATACCAAAAAAACTACTCTTTGAATACTGACCATTCCCACTCTTTGGAAAGAGCCCCGAGGATGAGATCAGTCTCTATCCCAAAGAACTAAAGTCTTACTCAATAACTGTTTCATTGTACATCAACCTGCAAGATCCACCAGGTTCTTGCTTACTGTTTAATTAGCAAACACAGAGCTCTAACGTGTGCTAGGCACCACACTACAGGCTTCACGTGCACCAGCTCACCAATTCACAGAAGCCTGGCTGGACAGGTACTCTTATTCTTATGAAAAATAATGAGTCCAGGGCTCCAAATATGTTAGCACTTTCTGAAAAAGCAACAGTACATATTCTGTGTTTATGTTTTTCTTGTATTGGAAGAAAGAGCTATGCGTGCCTATGTGTTTGTATGTTTAGTATGTGAATGCATGTGACTTAATGCTTAATGTGTCCCAAGAGAGCTGCCTATTGCTGATCCCAGCGGGCTGGGAAGGCAGGAGAGAGGATGGTAGGTACCCTCTGGACCGAGTGCCAGAGATGGATTCGTAAAGGAAGGGCTAAGTAAGGTCTATCATGGCCTCTGCGGTCGATATTGAACTGCCATCTAAAATCAAATCTTTTGTTTCAAAACACCAACAATCTAAGGAAAATAATTATAAATGTACAAAGTATTTTCTGCATGCCTTTTTGTGTGCTTTGTCACAATACTAAGTTTAAAAAGTAGCAAAAATAGTAAGACACAAATCACTTACTTCTAAAATAATCAAGGCTTAAAATGCTTTTTAAAAACTAAAAATTACCTATAAGCCTCATTTGATATGCATTTGGTCAGAAGAAACTAGTCACTATCACAGACACATTTTAAGAAAATTTTGGATCTAGTTGTTCCCTGGAGATGACAACTAATCTTGAGATTATTGTACTAACCCTATGGCCTTTACTTTCAAAACATATATTGCCATGTGATCAAGGAGGTGTTTCTTAAGCTGGAATTTTCAACCTCATCTAGAGTTAAAAGTGATGTTGTTCTAAACCAATGACAATGTGTAATTTGGCTTCTGTTTCTATAACACTTTGAACTAAATATTGAATGGGAAACAGCTCCAAGTGGAAAATAATAGGTTTTGTTTTTCAAGGACTTTTTGCTAGAAGAATAAATCATGTTTTTGTTAGCTCCTGGTAAGGATGAACTAAAGGATGTACATGTGTACACACACACACACACACACACACACACACACACACTTGTATAATCTAAGATGCCCAATTTGCAGACCCCATATTTTCATAATCTAACCAACATTTGGGCAATTTCCTATTCTTTACCAAAAACTGATCTTACAAAACTTTAATATTTGTGGTTCCTGTGAACATTATCCATTGAGGTCAATGGAACTCCAAATATGCCTAAACCACAGCTGTTAAGTGAAACTATCTAACAGAGTATTTTATGCAATGCTTTTTCAGGAAACCATCCCAGCCACAAAATAGATATTCTCAGCATTAGATATTTAGCTTTCTTAAACCCAGATTAAAGATCAGTGATGGTTCTGGGATGCTTTTAAACCACTCTGTAATTGCAAATGGTTAATCAAATTCATTAATCAGAATTCAAAGACCTATACTTTGACTTAATGTACTGCTTCTCAACTTGAGAATTCTCAGCAGAGCATCTATAATTGGCATTCTCAAGGTCAGTGGACGTGGCCACCACTTGTATAAATTCCAGGGACATTAACCTCTGAAAATATCCTTTGTTTTTGCAAATGCTTTTGTCCAAATTGGCCTCCAGGATTTTTTTTTTTTTTCTCTTTCAGTTACAGAATGAGTATAGCTACGCTCTTAATATTAGTCTCAAATATATTTAAATAAGTGGGCTAAAGAGTGACTGTCCAGGAGAAATGAACTTATGACCCTGTCAATTAAAAAGAAAAGTCATGGTGAATGTACAAGATAAAGATGTGAGGCATACTTGCAGACAGGCAAGAGGGGAGCGGAGATGGGAGGCAATTCAGATGAACTTTGTTGTTTTGTACCATTTTGGATTATACATGGTCCAAGATTTATGTCAGCTTTTGGATCTGTTCATAAAGCTGAAAACTCCCCGGTCCTAGATGTCTATTTGGCAGAGCACAGAAGCATCTGCACCTCGGTGACTCCTTTAAGAGTAGCTTTTACATACTGAGGCTTTCCCAAAGCATCAGGCCACTACATCACTGTGGCTCCCCTGGTCTTTTCCACCAACTAAAGCATTAGGTTGGACCTTGTGGGGTCTTTTGGTCACAGCTTAATCATTTGGGACAGGGCGGTCTGGGAAGAGCTGTCAGGCACCCCAATTTGTCCTGCATCAAGGGATAGCCTCCTGGACTCAGAACTAAACTGAGTGTGCCTCTGGTGGTGGGGGCAGAATATCACTGACAGATGAGGCCAGGACTGCAGACACAGGGCTGTGAGGCACGGGGGCTAACCAGCAGAAACTGAAAAAAAAGAGGAAATGATTAAACGAGAGGTCTAATCCTTGATGATGCACAGAGTCTTAGGGAAATCTAAGTCAAACGGTAACTTATTTTTTTTCAGCCTAAGACATATGAAAAAATAGAGAAAAGCCAAAATGAGATTTCACCAGTCACTGAATATGTAAACATTTACATTTAAACAAAACAATAACAAGAAAACACTAAACAAAAAAAAAATCCTAATTGTACTGCTCACAAGGCAATTATAGGGTTTCCAACCAATATATCATTGTAGAATTCACTATAAGCAGTGTAATTGGTAATGGGTCACAATTTAAGTTGAAGTCTGAACTCCTTACTTTAACCCAGTCAATACTCTATGTATTATCTCACTTGAAGATGACATCCAAAGCCTGATGGGAGGGGAGTGGGTTAAGGGCCCCAAGGACCCCTGCACGGGGAAAGGGCATGCAGCATGGAACCAGCAACAGGCTTTATGAGTACACAAGTCTCTACATTCCTCAGTCAAGAGACACAATAAGTGACTGCTGGGGCATGGAGGGGAGATACGGTGGGCAGCAAAAGGCTCTGAAATTTTTCGATGTTAAAAAAAGAAGCCTTGTACTAAAAAGAAAAAGCGAAAAGAAAAGAAAAAAGCACAGAGAAATACTGCTCTGGGTCAGTGATTTCCAAATCTTGTAAAAACATCCATCACAAGATAATTGATTAAAGTATTAATTTATTAGAGTATTGACTCATTAATTTATTAAAGTACTAAGTATTAATTTATTAAAATATTAATTAATGTGCATATATATTTCCCTCATTATATCTCTCTCCTCTATTCCAAGAAGGTGGCCAGCTGATGTGTTTAAAAGTGGAGGTAACCGATCCTGCTATAAGGCAAATGTGTTTGGGAGGGTCCTCCAGTATCAGGGACCCTGCCTGGAACCTACAAGGTGTCTTGGGAGTGGTATCCGGTCCTCTGAGGGAAATTGCTGCATGGTTCTTTCAAGTGGCTAGACTCAAACACGTGGTCTCCAGTCACTGTAGGTGTCCTGTGCTCCAGGTCATTCAGGAGCCACCGACCCACTTCAAGGCTCATAACAGCTCGCATGAAAAGCATATCAGAAATGGCCATGTGTACTGGAGGCCAGAAGGGTCTCTTGAAATGCTCTGCTTTGCATAAGACCTGTAGAACTTTGCATGATCCTGGGGGATAAAGGGAAAGGTAGAAAGGGAAAGTCACTAACAGATACTGAATTTGTCATCAGCCAGGTAGAATGGAGTTGCAGGATCAGAATCAGATTTAATTTTAAAAAATAATGTACATTTCTTACACTGCCATGTGATGGTCGAAAATGTATAGTTATTACAAAGTTGTATAGCTTTTCTTTAAAGGAAATCTTATTTGGAAGCCCAAGGTGAAAAGAGGTAAAAATTAAAGCTTTTCCAATTGGAACAGGTCACGAGAAGGCCTGAAATCCTGTGTTCCTGTTTCCCCAAAGAGTGCCTAAGAGGCTTCATAGACACCGTGGGATTCCATGAAGTTCTCTGGAGTTCCACGGAGCACAGTTTGAACATGGATGTTGCACTCAGTGAGCACCAGCGAAGAACGTGACGGTGACAAAGACAGCATTACTAATGAGGAGAATGGATTGCTCTGTGGTTTAAAAGGCACTTTTAGGGGCGCCTGGGTGGCTCAGGGGGTTAAGCCTCTGCCTTCGGCTCAGGTCATGATCTCAGGGTCCTGGGATCGAGCCCCGCATCGGGCTTTCTGCTCGGCGGGGAGCCTGCTTCCCCCTCTCTCTCTGCCTGCCTCTCTGCCTACTCGTGATCTCTCTCTCTCTCTGTCAAGTAAATAAATAAAATCTTTAAAAAAAAATAAAAAATAAAAAATAAAAGGCACTTTTATGTATTTACATCACTTAATCTCTGCAAAACCTGAAGTAGATGAAGCATTTATCCTAATTCTTAAGATGAAGCAACCCGCTCTGGGCATACCAGTAGGTCTGGTGCCTATTTTTTGTTAGTATCTTTTAATTTGAGAAAACACATCAAAATACAAAAAGAGTACTGAGGACACATAACAAACACTACTATTCTTATTACTTGAAATAAGTAAGTATTAACTTTTGTCATAGGTACCTGAGATGTCATTGTTAGAGAAATATAAAGTTATAGTTAAAGAGTCCCCATCTATTTCTCTCCCCAGGCCTCATATATTTTATCCTCAGAAGAACCAGTATAATTCAGGTAATACAGGGCAGGTTCTTGCTTTATGTATAAGTGACAAAAATATTTATTTTATAAATTTTAATTTATAAAGGTCACACTCCATGGCAAACTTGCATGTCATTCAACATGAAACAATTTTACTGCTATTTAATAGTACCACATAATTTGATTGCACTATAATTTATTTATGCTCTCTCCTAATGATAGGCATTTGAGTGGTTTCTGACTATAAACACTGGTAAAAACATTGCTACAGAGATGAACACAGCCATAACTGAAAGAGTTTCTCTAGAGGAGACAATGTTAGGTTACAGGGTATGAGCATAATCAGTTTTATGAGATATTGCCACTTTGTTCTCTAAGTTACATTCCTATTCAGCAATATGTGAAAATTTGGATATACCTATGTTCTCATCAAAAAGTTGGCCTGCTTTTAAATTTTAAAAATCAAATAGAGGTTGAATAATATCACATTATTGTTTTAATTAGCATTTCTCTCTATTAGTGAAGTTTAACATTTTTTTTTCATACGATTATTGGCCGTGCAGGTTGCCACTTCTATGCATTGCCTACTTAAAATTTTTGTAGATTTCTTAGTTGGTTGTCTTTTTTCTTAGTGATTTCTTCCATGCCACTCCACAGCCACTATAAATATTGGTGACAGAATAATTCCAAGCAGCAAGTTTCAGTTTCCAACAACGATCTCATCCTAGGGAGTAAAGGGAAGCTGGTATTTTCACGCTTAGTCCATTAGAGGAAAAGGGGGGGAGGGGTAGTATTTCTTTTCCTTCCCCTTATACCTATTTTCTTCTCAGACAAAAACATCTTCCATTCTCTGGCAGACCTCAGATTTTTGTCAGGGCTAGACCACTCACCTTAACAAACACTACCATGTGGCAGGCACTGTATGAAGTACTTTCCATGCATTAGCTCATAATGACCTTGGGGGAGGGATTTATTACCATCACTTTCCAGATGCAGAAATTCAGATTTGGGAAGGTTAAATGACTTGTTCATGATCATACAGTTGTAGGTGGTGCAGTCCAGATTTGAGCCAGGTGTTTGCTCTCAAATAGGTACCTTAGTATTAAAGCAAAATGACTTGCCTTAAAAGCTCTTCAAAGGGCCTCTGTGCTTTCCTTCAATTTGGAAATCCCCAGACACATGCTTCTTGTCCCTGTACACATGGAAGCTTGATTTGGTCTCTGAATCCTTGATGCAAGCACACTTGGCAATCTACTAACATGTACACTGGTCTACGGCACACTCTGTTCAAGCGAACACTCTCCAGCTTTACCTCCTCATTGTCTCTTCCTCTTCCCCACCAACTACTTCATACCCTTTCCATTCATGACTGTTGGCAAGAAGGGATATCTTTTGAGGTCACTTCCAGCTCTAAAATCTGTGACTTTCTCGGTTCACAGGAGGCAGAAGATACTCCCAAAGCCTTTAGATTTCTTTCTTACTCAACATGGCCTGAGTTGGGCCCTTCATGAGGTTAGCAGAGCAGGTGGAGGCCCAAACACTGAGATCTAAAGACTTTGGGAATGTCCTCTGTCTCTTGTGAACCCGGAAACTCACAGATCTAAGAGCTGGAAGTGACCTCAAAAGATCACTCCATCCAGCCATCTGCCTTTGTCAGGTGTCAGACATTATCTCAATTTTGATGATGAGGTAACTGGGACTCTGCGAGATTACACGACCAACCCAAGCTCATATGCTGAGGAAGTCACTACAGAGGCCCGAAGCCCTGGCTTAATAAGCTATGGCTTTTATTACACGTTAGAATATTTCATTGGATGCTTTGAGATATTTTAAAAATATTTACACTTTATTACTCAGTTGAAAACTAAGAAAAAAATATGGGTAGTGACAGGGTTGATAGCCAAGAGAGAAACACTGAAAGTGAAGGGAGAGAAGTTCTCAAAGGGAAGTAGAGGGATAAAGAAGATAAATTTTGGTCACTTCCTGCTTTTCCCTGGATAAAATCTATTTTGCATTTCCATTGGTATTCCTCTGGAATTTTACAATGATGGACGTAGGGAAAAAGGAAAAGAAGAGAGCAACACATAATATACTACACATTTGTTGTCTCATTAAATTTTCCCCCCACCAAAATCTATAAAGTAGGAATAGGTCCCCCACCTTTTATCTAAAACCATTATAGTTAGATGGCTCCCAGATTCAGAATTGTTCAGATTTCAGAAAGGCAATACATGTATCCTAAATTACAAAACATTTCCAGTAGCATCTGGGATAACATCCTGTAATCAAATGTATTTGTATTTATTCAGCCAAAATATGAATATTCTCATTAAGTGAGATTAAACAAAGACTATAAATAGCCTCATATCAGTTCAAGTAAGGTTTTGCAAGCCAACCAAGTTCAGATCAGGTCAGATTTTGACATCAAATGGATTATTTAAAAAAGCTCTGTTTTGAGAGATTTCTGGAATTTGAAAGTGCAGATAAGGGACTGGGGATCTACATTAATATCCTGTATTATTATCATATCACAAATGAAGAGATACAGGCTTAGAGTTTGAGTAATTGCCTAAGTTCCCACAGTTGCATGCCAGAGTGAGACTGGAAACCAAAGCCCTCAACACCACACTCTCTTCTCATTTTTGCCTCCAAGGAGGGTGTGTCTTCTCTCAAAGAGATGGAAGGCAATCTTATATGGACACAGGCAGGCTGATACTTGTGCTTTGTACTTTTAATATAGTCCAGGAGGTCTTGCACAGCATTATGTACATGGTACACAAATTAAAGGCCTATGAACAGATGAATGCCAAGTCGTATAGATGAGCACAAAGGAGATAGGTGAGAGATGCGTAGAGGTAGGGTCTGGCTTCTCTGAGTTCATAAGCATGATGGTGGTCAGAACCTCTCAAAGAGGGGTATGACAAAGGAGATGTTCACCATGGATTTATATTCACAACACTTTTGTCAGGGAGGGTGAACGTAGAGGGAAGTTCCTTACCTACTGCCACAGGACATTGGCCTAAGAGTCATCAATGGGAAGGGTGCACATTGTGTGGATATTTATGATGGTAAATAACCTATGCAAATATGATACTTTTATTAATTCCATAAATGTTGGTTAAGCATTCTACATACCATTATGGTGCTAGCACCTACTGGGAATATCAAAATAAGTAAAACTTATTTAATGCTCTCATAATGTCCTCAAGAGGAAGAGACAGAGAAAAGAGATAAGACACACAAAGACTTAATTTTAATACAAAGTAAAGAATGAGTAAGGTCAGTAGAAAGCAATAAATAAAGTGCTCTGAGGGCTAAAAATATGGTCATCTGACCAGAAAATTCAAGAAGGGCTTTGGAAATGATTAGAGAAAAAGGGGTAGCACTGGAGATGAATAGAGATAGGAAGGAATGTGTTTCAGATGGGAAGAACATAATAAATCAAGGCCACTTGACATTTTGTTTTCTTGGACTCCTGATTAGAAAAGAAGCTATATGCCTATATTTATATTTTTGTAATCTTCACTTCTAATCTCTTTTATATAATCTCCATTATGTAACCCTTATTTATTTCCTTAATTCTTTCATTTTTTTTCCTTCAATATTTAATGGTCTTCAAGACTTTGCAAGTGATTCAATGATTTTTAGTAAATTTATAAAATGGTGCAACCATCATCACAATTCAGTTTTAGAACATTTCTATCACCCAGTGATATTTCTTTCAGCCCATTTATAGTCAGTTCCTACTCCTACCCCTCACCGAAGCAATCATTGATCTGCTGTCTATACATTTTACCTTTCTGAAAAGGAAATAAATGAGATCATACATTGTGTAGTCTTTTGCAACTGGCATATGTCACTTAAAGTTTTTGAGGTTCTCTCATGTTATAACAAGTATCAGCAGTTCATTCTTTTGCTGTTGAACCATATTGCACTACATGGATATGCCACATTGTGATTCTATATTCACCAGCTGATGGACATTTGTATAGTTTCCTACTGTGAATATTATCAAGTTCCTATTTGGGCATATGTTTTATTTTATTTATTTTTTATTTTTAAAGATTTTATTCATTTATTTGACAGAGAGACAGATCACAAGTAGGCAGAGAGGCAGGCGGGGGGCGGGGGGGGGAAGTAGGCTCCCCGCTGAGCAGAGAGCCCGATGCAGGGCTCGATCCCAGGACCCTGAGATCATGACCTGAGCCGAAGGCAGAGGCTTTAACCCACTGAGCCACCCAGGTGCCCCTGGGCATATGTTTCAATTTCTCTTAGATTACTAAATCTACTAAGATTTCTTGGTTTATGGAAACTTTATATTTAAGTTTTTAAGAAATGCCAAATTATTTGTAAAGTGGCTATATCATTTTACATTTCTACCTGCAAGGCACCAGGATTTCTGTTTCTCCACATCTTTTCCAACACTTGGCATTGTCTATCCTTTTTTAAATAGTCATTCTAATTTGTATTTCATTGTGATTGAAATTTGCATTTTCCAAATGATTAATGATATTGAGTATTGAGCATCCTCTCATGTGCTTATTGGCCACACGTGTGTCTTTTCTGATATGTCTATACAACTCTTATCAAATGTGAAATTTGCAAATATTTTTTCCCAGTCCTTGGCTTGGCTTTTTATTTTCTTAAAGATGTCTTTTGAAACACAAAAGTTATTAATTTTAATGAATACAATTTATCTTTTTTTATGGATCTTGCTTTTAATGATGAATCTAAGAAAACATTGATTAAGCTAAGGTCATGTAAATTTTCTACGTTTCCTTTTAGAAGTTTTATAGTTTGACTTCTTCCATTTAGATCTATGATGCATTTTGAGTTATATTTTTAGAAAGGTGTGATATAAGGATCTAAGTTTATTTTAATTTTTTTCCAAATGGATAGCAAACTGTTCAAGTATGGATTGTTAAAAAGACTATTATCGTTGTACTCTGAAAATCAGTTGTTCATGTGTGTGTGGGTATATTTCTGGACTCTCTACCTTGTCTCATTGATTGAGTTGCCTACTTTTATGCCAATATTATATTATATTGATAATTTTAGCTTTACTATATAACTTCAAATAAGGTAGTATCAGTGCTCTAACTTTGTCCCTCTTTTTGAAATATTATGTTGGCCATTCTTTTTGAATTTTAGAATTTAGATCCTTTGAATTTTAGAATAAGTTTATCAATTTCTATTAAAAAAGTCTTCTGGATTTATTATAAGAAAAAAAAAAAAAGAGGCCTGTTGGGATTGTGAAAGAGATTGCAGTCCTTCCAATTTTGTTATTCTCTGCTGTCATTTCCTTTCAGCCTGTGTGACTTACCTTCATATTTATTGTAAGGCACGTCTTTTAGCAACAAATTCTTTTAGTCTTTTGTTTATCTAGAAATGTCTATTTCACCTTCATTTTTGAAGAATGGTTTTCCTGGAGACAGCATATATGGTTGACAAGATTTTTTTTTTCTTTCAGTTTTAGGTGTCATTCCACTGACTTCTGGACTCAATTGTTTCTGATGATAAATCAGTTGTTAATCATTCCCCTGTATGTGATGAATCATTTCACTCTGGATGCTTTCATATTTTTCTCTTTTCCTTTAATTCTATAAACAGTCTACAATATGTCTAGATGTGGATCACTTGGATTTTACTAAATGAGATTCATTGATCCTTTTAAACCTACAGATTAACATTTTTATTAAATTTGGGAAATTGTCAATCATTTCTTCAAATATTTTTTTCTGTTCTGTATTAGTTTCCTGGGCTCCTGTAACAATATGCCACAACAGGGTGGCTTAAACAACAGAAATGTATTGTTTCTCAGTTCTGGATGCCAGAAGTCTAAAATCAAAGCGTTGACAGGGTGGATTCCTTCTTAAGGATGTGAAAGAAATTGTTCCATGACTCTTTCCTATTTTCTGGTAGCATCAGGTTTTTCTTACCTCCCTTGTGTCACCACATTGTCTTCCTTGTGTGCAAGTCATTCTGTGTCCAAATTTCCCCTTTTTATAAGAATACCAGTCATAATGCATTAAGGCCCACCCTAATGACCTCATCTTAACTTCATCTTCCAACTCCCTAGTTCCAAATGAGGTCACATCACAGGTAGTGGGAGTTAGAACTTCATAGACTTGTTGGAAGACACAATTCAATCTATAACATGCCCCTTTGGCTCTCTCCTCTCCTCTGGAAAACAAATTACATGTATGATGGTATGTTTGATGCTGTTCTATAGGTCTCTGAGGCTCTGTTCATTTTTCTTCAATATTTTTCTCTCTGTTCTTTAGATTGAGTAATCTCTATTGGTTTATCTTCAAGTTCACATTTTTTTTTTTCTTCCTTCCATCTCAAATCTGCTCTTGAGGCCTCTAGTGAGATTTTCTATTTCAGATATTATAATTTTTGACTCCAAAATTCCCTTTTGGTTCCTTTTTATAATTTTTATCTTTTCATTGAGATTCTCTACTCATTGTTATCATGCTTTTCTTTTGTTGTTTAGACAAAGAATCCTTTAATTTGTTGAGCTTATTAATAACAGCTTTTTTGAAGATTTTTCTGCTAAATCCAACATCTGGGGATAATCAGGACAGTTTTCATTAACTGCCTCCCCTGCCCCTCCACCCAAGTAGTGGTCAATCGTCCATATTTTGGAATTTTTGTTGAATACATTTACATAATCTATTGCAGTAATTCTAAATATTGACTTTCAACTTTTCTCCTGTTGTTTTATTATATTTTTTTTTGTTTTTTTGTTTAGTAATTTGTATGGACTAAATCTGTAAACTCTGTCTCCCCTGTGAGTTATAGCCACTGATGTCCCTACTCAGTATTTTCATTTATTTTGTTTTCATTTTTAGGACAACTTCCTTGGTTTCATCCCTTTGTCTGCATCACTTAGTGTTCAGGCAAAGATAGGTCAGAAGTTATGCTCAAACACCTTGAGCCAGTAAGGCTTCCACTCTCTACTAATGGATATGGGTGTAGGCTGGAGAGCATATTCAAATTTCAGGCCATTCCCAAGTTGATCCTGGCTTTTGCTTCCTTTCAGGCTCTCTTATATTTCCTCTGGGAATTTGTGCATGCTCCACCAATCAGGAATGTTTGAATGGCATGAGCCTGTACCAGTCTTTCCTGTACATCCACACTTTTATAACAGTCTAGTGCATAGCTTGGCCCAGGCAGGACTGCAACCTCAGGCTAGTAGAGCCCCTTAGAGAGCTTGGTGGAGTCCCTATTAGCTTGCTACTAAGCTGATCATTTTAACTATCAATGCTTCAATATAAGTGAACATTCTACAGCATGAGTAGCAATGCTACTAGCAAGTATCATGAGCTAACAGTGCTGAGGGAGAGATGGAAGAAGCAACTGACACCACCACCACAGGCTTATATTGTTCTTAGCTGAAATTCAGTATTTTTCAAGAGTAAATGCTTCTAAATATATTGTATGCCTTTGGTTGATTTCCAGAGCCCTGAATGGTTGTATCTGATGTTTTTGTTCAATATTATAGTTGCTTTTTAGGGAGAGAGTTCCCCATTCTGTCATGTTTGGAAGGAATCTGTCATTTCAGGAGGTTGTTTTTATCAGTGTTGTCTTTGATTTCCTTGGCATTATGCATTGACTCTTTGCTGTGTCCTTACAAAGATATTTTCTCCAATGCTTTTGGTCCTAGCAGCTTGGGAGACAGACTGATTCTGGAGATAGCTGAGCCAAACAAAATGGATAGAAACTTCATTTCCAATCACTTACTTTATCTCTAGAAAATAACAAGTTTTTCAAATACTCTTGAGTTTTTTCCATCAATTAGCACTCTCTGGAATGTATTTCCTCCCCTTTTCATACCAATTGCTGCTCTAAGACTCTGCTCAAGATCATCCTTCATAAAGTCATTCTTAATTACTTCAACCTCCTCCAACTTCCCTTCTCTTTGAACTCTTTGGTTCTTATTTTTGCCATTATTTTTGGAAATTACACAGAGTTTATCATATATTCTTTTCCTAACTATTCTTTTATGCACTATTCTTTCTTATCTCCCCAGGGAGATCACATTTATTGAAGGTAGAAGCAAAGCTATTATTTTACATGTCTCATAGATTTTACTGAAATCCTAGATATAACTGGTGCACAATTTAGAGTTGGTAGGTTGAACTGAACATGATCAAGTGAATGGTTGCCTAATTGGTGATCATGTCGTATACTTCTAGAAAAGTTGGAATCATAAAAAGATGTTTTACACTCTTCTTCACACGGTGCAAGTCTCTGTATGCCCAAGTCACCCAACTTTTCAAAGTCTAGATAAAATACCTCCTTCATGAAGCCTTTCCCGATTCCATCCTTCCTGAATTGGCAGTGTATCCTGTACTTTTCCTATGGTGTTTGTCACTCTGTCTGCCTCACAGCTTTATGTGTATGCCCTTTTCTCTTAGCTATGAGCATCCATTTCAGGCAAAGATTTATCTCTGTAACCTTATCAGTAGAATGTCCTGGTATACAATTAACTTGGTACTTGTATATTAAGTAAATGAATAATGGGTGAGGCTCAATCTTGGCTTTGTAAATTATACTCAGCTTTTAGAATATAGTGGTTGAATGTAGAAAGTGTATTTTGTAAAATCAGAGGAGGTTAGCACTGGAAAGAACTTACAGATGATCTAGAATAGTTCCTTTTCAGATAGGATCACTGGAGTCTAGTTAAGTAAAATGAGTGGATCCAGCGAATTAGTAGCTGAGGTCTCTGGGTGGTTGATGAGGTTGTTTCACATGTTTTTATCCAGTCTTCCCTCAAGGATGCAGAATGAAACTGTGGCTTTGCACATGTTACAAGCAAACATTGGCTTTATCAGAATTCCAAGTTTCATTTAGTGCTTCTCTTTATGTCAATGAATTTATATTCAAATCCTTTCACCACCAACATAGAGCTGGTCTCACATTCACTGTAGGGTAACAAATTAGTGGGCCCATTCTAACAGCAGAGTTACCAGGTCGAAAAACCAAGGCTTTCCCTTTGATGGAAAGATGTTACTAGACCCCCAATGTATTGACTGGCCCTTAACAAGGAAGTAAATTCAAAACTAACAAGAAAATGTAAACCTGATGTGATTTCTCTAACCAAAACAGAGAGCCAATAGACCCAATTCTCTGTGAAGTGTACAGCTACTAAACCTTAATGGCAATATCAGTTCTGCTTGATGAGGGCAATAGTAAGTCCTCGGTTCATCTATTATAAAGATTGGAATTTGGGCTGATTTCACTGCACTTGGCAGGTGGCCGAGTGTAAACGAGCTAATGCAGGCCATAGTCTAGCTGTACTTAATGAAGGCAGTGCTCAAGACATCAACTTCAAGCAAAAAGCTTATATGCATATCTGTTCAGACTGAACAGCAGAACGTTGTGTTTGCTGGGTTGCTGATGTTTAAGAGCATGTTAATCTCAAATTAGAGAAATAGTAAAATCACAGTTGTAGGTTCTTCAAATTAAGTTAGGTAGCTGTCAAATCTATGCTTTCATTTTAATGGGGTGAGGGTACTTTGGGAAAGGACACCAATAGAGGGTGACAGGCACCCCTATAGATAGACACTTCCTTCTGGTTCTTTTAAAACAACCCATGTTTACATCTTATAATAATCTACTGTAGAATTTTTCCTAAACCCCTCTCCCTCTAGCCATTCTGCCCCTCTGTACCACACTGACTCCTCCTACAGCACATGAGAATACTATAAGTAGAGATAACTGCTTTCATAACTGAGAATATATTATATGTCAGGCTCTCTACTAGATGCCTTACACCATATCATTTAATTACAACAAATCTTTTCAGTTAAGCAATGTTACATGCATTTTAGAGATGAAGTGCATAAGGATCAGAGAAATTAACTGCCTTGCTCAGGGTCACATAGCCAGTAAGGGGTAAAGACAGGTTTTAAACACCCACCAGTCTGCACGGACACCATGATTTCTTATTTCTATCCTTGATTTTGACTTTGTGCACCCAAAAGACATCACTTTCAGTTACCATTGTCCATGTTCTTTGTCCTAACCTCAGAGAAAGAAAGCATGCATCCCTCGCCCTGTTATAGTCCTCCAGGGCTTTCTTTTTGGGAAGAGGCTCCATAACAGGGAAAAGGGACTTTGCATAATTTTTCTTAATATGTACGTAATTTTTCTCAAACTGTATGCCCGAAATATCTTTGGGGAGCCAACCACGGTATACACTTCTATAGTGTGGTCTATAGACAGTAACAACAAAAATATGAGGAAAGCCAGGAAACCTTTTACTACTGTATTATGTGCACAATGCCAGGCACAGTGCCTGACACATAACAGGTGAGCAATACATATAAATTTGACATTTTTGATAAGAACGTATTCTTGCAAAAATTCATTTCCTGGTCTATTTCATATGATGATCTTTGTCTATTCATTACACATGGTTATGATGTTAAGTGGAAAAAGCAGAGAATGAGATCTTATCCGTGCTGTGATTACCAGAAGAAAAATTATGAGTGAGTATTGAAAATAATTGGAAGGGAATATAAAATGGGAGCAATGATTTGTTGGTGTGGTGGAACTGTGGGATGATTATCTTCTTCCATGTTGATTCCTTTTAGAACCATGACAGTGTTGTTTATGCAATAAATAATTTTTAAAAGTATAACTGTGAATACCAATTAAAAGTAAAACATGGAAGGTATGTGCCAACACCATCAGGAAGCATAAACGTGGCATTTCTATTTCCGCTGGAGTTCTGGCTTCTAGTGAGATCTTGATCCTTGTCACAAAGTATAATCAACTGCCAACTAACTGCATTAATGGAGGGAAGTGCTGATGAGGGTTGGCTCAACATGTGGATGCCAAGGGACCCAGGGCATCCTACCGGGTACTCCACTGGAAGCCTTTCTGTTGTCTGGGGGCTTGAGGGCCTGATAGCTATGGTTCTGTAGATCATTTCTAAATAATTTACACTGACTACCATGAAAGCATCTGTATTCTGAGTTCCTTAACAGAATTCAAGTCCAACTGCTATTGTCACTATTACATCATATGGTTTGATAATGCTCAAAGGCACTGTAAGGTCTAAACTAGTGGCTTTCAAAGTACTGTTCCTGAGTAGCAACGTTGGGGCTTGTTAGAAATGCAGACGCTCAAGGGGCGCCTGGGTGGCTCAATGGGTTGAGCCTCTGCCTTCGGCTCTGGTCATGATCTCAGGGTCCTGGGATCAAGCCCCGCATCGGACTCTCTGCTCAGCAGGAAGCCTGCTTCCCCCTCTCTCTCTGCCTACCTCTCTGCCTACTTGTGATCTCTCTGTCAGGTGAATAAAAAAATCTTAAAAAAAAAAGAAAAGAAAAGAAACAAATGGAGACGCTCCAGCCCCTCCATCTTTCTGAATCAGAAACTCTAGGGGGTGGGCCCATAATCCTGTGTTTTAACAAGCCTTCCAGGTGATTCTGATGATCAGTACTTCTGAGAACCCTTGGATTACATATACCCCACTTTGTCCCTACCCTGAATTAGCCAAAGGGTCTAAAATTTTACTTTTGTCAGGACTGATCACTTAGTTCACATAACTCATTTACTCCTTCAAGTGAAAGCAATGAGTTTTTTAAACACAAATGTGTAGCATAAAAAGGGTGGTGTTTTAACATATTATGTGCCACTAACATGTTAGTTTGAATTAATTCCTCAATTTGCCTTGAAAAAACAGATTCTTTAGGGTTTGGAAGTTGAGAGTTTAACTGGAGAGCAGTTATGAGAAGAGGAAATGATGGCAGGGCAGGAGAGGCAATCGCAGAAGTAGCTGGGGGTAAATCCAGGTCCTGTAAACAAAACTTACCTACCTTCTAACTACCCCAACCAGCATCCCATGCATTCAAACCAGTTCAATGTCCTCCTTGGGAAATGGCTCCCGTCTACCTCTCCTTATTGCAAAGGCTGAATGCATCCATTCTCTGAACATATAGATTTAGTACTCAAAATGGGCCTGCACAGAATCCTCAGTTCTTGTCCAGAAAACACCACCTTCTTATAAGATGCAAAGCCATTTTCAATCAGAGCAAAAATAACGTGCAGCTCAAATCTTGTTTTCACATATAATTATGAATCATTTATCCTGGCTTGAGCCCTGCTGAGCATGGTTCTATCCTAGGATCACCATAATCCCCCTGAGAACACAGGCGTCCTTGCTTCAGCACTTCCCCACTGAGAGCTTAGTAGAGAAAATACACAGAAGCTACACCACCAAAACAAACCCTTCACCTGAGACCATCAAAGATGTCACCCACAGCAGCGCTGTTCCACGAAGGACCTCAGTGTGTGTGCACCCTTCGTGTAATGCCACCATTCATTACCTGCATGTCACTTTGCGTTTGGCGCTGCAGCCACCTGTCATTCTGAAAATGAGCAGTAGGATGCTAGAAGAGTGAAACATAAAGCTGCTTCCTTGGGCATTAAAAGAAAACCGAATCCTGAAGTCAACACATATTTCCTGTCTAGGTAGGACCAGGACCAACCCTAGGGAGATTTACCCTGTGGCAAGGTTTGTTTTTTCCCATCACTACACTCTTGTGTCCCCAAATTGCCTCTCCATTCCCAAAGTGCCAACCACGCATTCTGTAGCACTACACCGACTGACCGTACGTATGGCGCATTTTCATGAAACTTGCATTCACACCTTCTTCCTGCTCGTTTCCAGACTGAATATGTGCAGTCTTCCACCATTTACTCATGACTAAGTAGGGAAGCTGGACAGCATACTGATTATGAATATGGGCTTCTGAACTAAAGTGTCTGAGTTCAAATCCTGTCTCCACCCCTCAGCAGCCGTGTGGCCTTAGGCAAGTAATTCTACCCTCATTTTTGTCAGCTTTCTCATCAATATATGTGACATTTTTAGCTACCCCTGGGGTGGTCAGAGAGGCACATAGTATGTGGTTAAAGAGGAGTTTGTTCCCTTCCCCCTGCTGTTCTATATCTTGTCTCACCCTCGTCTTTCTCTTTTGGTCACACTCATTTGTAACCCTTCTTCCTAAAAATGGATTGCTTGGAGCACAGCGTACCTGGACATGGTCCCTGCGATGGTTTTCTCCTGGGCCTTATATTTCTCTAATAACACATACATCTTTATACTTAACCCACTATTTTTTTTTTTAAATAGAATTTGGAAAAGCGCCTGAGATACAATCTATTCATTTCCAAACATTTTCCCATTCTTTTGCCTTTTTATCAAACAACACTGAAATGCCCTTCTTAAGATGGGAATAATATAGAAGAAAATGCTTTGACCTCATGCACAGCTGAGTGAAGGCTGGTTTGCACCCCAAACACAACAACTTCAGCTTCATTTCTAATCATGATTTAAAATCTTTTTTTACCCCTGTGATGTTCTCTCTTTCAAGTCCAATACTTGCTGGTACAATACATTAGTAGCTTTAAAATATCTTTTCAGGCAGGGAGTGGGAGCTATTAGCAGGGCTATAATACTCCAGCTAAAAGGAAAGAGGTGAGAGGCGTGGGTGTGGGCAAAAGGTGTTCTATGCAACCCCACTGGGACATCATCACTTTAGAAAACAATTTTACAGTCATACAGTTAAATTAACTGGTAGTTAGAGGCAATTATGTGATAAAGTAAAAATATTTATGTTCTTTAGAGCTCCAAAACTGTCATTTTAAGTGTGACAAATTTTTAAGTAATTTCACCTGCAACTTTTGAAAGATTAGTGCTATGACTAAGGGCATAAAATTGAAACAGGTTGCCACTGTAAAATAAAATCAAACCTATCTCCTCTTATAATTTTGCTTGAATGTAGTGCTCATGAAATGTCTCCCTGTCGTAGTTCTCATGCTTAAAACCTTTATTTTCTAAACAACTGCAATTTGAAATTTAAGATTTTAAAATGCCATCCTCCCCTAAGAAATCTAAAATACGTGCATGCACACATGCATATACACATTTGTATGGTTCTTGGCGAACTGCCTTATCATTTTTTTGGCCATTTTTTGATGGTAAGCATAAGCTCACACTTTTTCTTCTTATTCTTGTTAAAAAAGTACATTGGAAGCCATAAGTCATAAAAAACAAAGAAATCACCTACTACCGTATCTTCTACATAGCTATTTTATGGCTTCTCGTTACCATTTTTGTCTCTGCTCATGTACATTTACATTTTTACACAATTGCAACTATAGTGTATGTACAATTTGGTGTTTTTCCTCAGTATTTCCTATTGTGCATTTTTAGCATTGTTAGTCTCCATGACCATCATTTTAACAACTGCAAAATACTCTTTTGAATGACTACATCCTAATTCATTTTACTGTTCTTCTATTGGTGGGTACTTCAATGGCTTCTAGTGTTTCACTATTGTAGATAGTGCTGCGATGAACATTTTTATGCTATGTCTTTCTCTTTCTTTTATTCTATTTCCTTGGGCTAGAGTCCCACAAGTGGGAATACCAGGTTAAAATGTACGCACTTTTTACTTTGGTAGCTCTTGATACCTAAGGTCAAATTACTTTTCAAAGTATTTTATCAATTGATATGACCTCTAGCAATATAGAAGTTCATCTATACCTCCGTGTATTTCAATTTCATAGCAACATGTTTATCCATATGGCTTCAATGATAATATACATAATTCTAAACCACTGAACTATGTCTCCTAAACTTTGACCTTGGTGGAAGGTCTTTTGCTCCTGCAGCTTTCATGGGTGTTACTATCAGAGCACTCAAATGCAAGTACATACAGGGACACACATGTACACATGTACATGTACACATCCCCAGATGTCAGACTGAGAGTGGGGTGGGAGTGGGGGAAATCAGTCAGATATTTGCCCTCGTGTATTGGAAGTACAAAGACATAAAGGAAAATGAAATGTAGTATGTGGAGTTCAGTCTCCAGGCTTTCTCAGTTTATTCTCACCTCTTCTTTCCACCACTTAACTGTCTCAATCCTAAACTCTAGTTCCTGCCAGGGCTGTGCTCTCTTTCATTCATGGTAAGACACCAGCCTTTGTGTATTGCTGTTGGTTTGCCTGGCCTTTTGCCATAGTCTACTATGAACATCACCATGAGAATATGTGTATATTCAATCTGTCCCTCCCCCCAACCCCAAACTGTCCCAGTCATGTACGCAAAGGGCTGCCCATGGAGCTGTACATGGAGCAGGCCCCTGGACTGCAAAATAGCATAGGAGATAAACATGCTCCTGGCTGGCCAAGCAATGGATGAGCTTGCTAGGCTCCCACCAATACAGATCATGAGCTGTAGTCCTCTAATCATGAGAGACTGGATCAGAGCCAGTAACTCATTTCACATGGGTCACTCAGGAGCCCAAGATAGAAATAAGTTTGAATCAATGCAATCAAAAGGTGAAAACCTCCATATAACTGGAGGTGTAAGGAGCAAAGTTTATTGATATCTTGAATTGTTGTAGCTCCCATAAAAAGTTATAGCTTTAACCTTTCATATATGATGGTTCTAGTCTTATTTTTATTACAATGTTATGGATAATGTATGTCTATTAGAGAAAATGTGCACTTTTGAAAATGATAATGCCACATTTACTTTTACATTTTCTTGCACCTAGAATTTTGCCCCCATTTGGGGAAATTTCTGCTTGGGGCGGCAATGACTAGGGTCAGCTTTTCGGAGCTTACAGGGCATCATGTTCCCAGCCACAGGAGACTGAAATAATAATATAAGCACCACATACCTCTGGAATAATTCTCGCCTATGTGCTTGAAAAAGGAACTGCTCTATACCTCTGTTGAGTAGGATGCTCACCCGGCCATTGTAGCTTAGAACTGGGCCCACATGGATGGGTTGGGGAGGCTAAGCTGCTGGACCAGCCCATCAGTGGAGATGAATTCAATCACAGAAGTTCTCAAAAGCACACTCTCAGATTCCTTTGCCAAAGTTTGGTTCTCACATTAGGAACACATTTTGTATTCTATTAAAAAGGTGCTGCTTCGATAAAGACCTGCATACAAAATTAACTGCAAGCAGGAGCAAATGGTATTGAGCTATTTGTCACTTAATGGAAAGAAGTGAGGAAGAACATGTATCTGGGTACGATTCTCTTTTGCCTCTCCTGCTTCACCTGCAGTGGTAGAGGAGAATCTGAGTTTTGTTTTACTTTACAGTACCAATATTAAAAAAAAAATGGCCCCAGAAAAGATGACTGGCCATTCTTCTACCAGATCAAAACTTCAAAACTTGGAAGGAAAGAAACCCTAGCTCAAAAATTTATTTTTTCAATCATTTGTACTCCCTTTCATTTTTAGCTTCCGATGATATAAAAGTAAAATCTCCTGAAAGGTTATAAAGTACCATAACAACATGTTCTATATTCTCTCAAACAGGCTGGTACATGGGCAGTGACACCTCTCTCCTCTTTCCTTAATGAGAACTTAGATTGCCCAGGGAGCACTTTAAGGATCAAAGGAGGGAACACTAAGTGGGAGATCCAGACTTCAATGACCTCTGTCACATCGCCTGTGCAACTTTAGGCAAGTATTGGGACTTTAATAAAAGGAGTAGACTCTCACGGGTGAGTGACATGTGCACAGGTCTATAGTAAAGAAAGACCCACATTTTACACTACAGGAACCCTTTTAATTTTCTTAAAGTTAAAAGATCTAGGGTCGGGGAGAGGAAGGGTTATATAAATTAGTACTGTAAGTGTTCATAATCATCATTTTTGTTTCAATAACTCTGAAACGGATGTTGGATATAGTTATGCTATTCAGTAGCACATAAATGGATTTATTTCCTTTTGTGCACGAAACCCACAGTGAAAAACTGTTGACATTCTAGATTTTTAAAAAATCATATTTAAAACATTTCTTCCATTTCCTATAAGATGGGATTAAGTGATATTCCCCATAATAGCTCCATGACATGGAAGGAGCCAGTAGTCACAGAGAATCTGACATCACCTTACGCTCACTACAGTGTGGCCTCATGCCTTGATAGGAGTTTCATAAGAAATAAGCAGACTGTGCTGGGGGAAGAAAAAGACCCTCAAGGGTATCAAGACAATGCTGCCAAAGGTTGGGAATCTTTTTTTCATGTCCGGTGCTGCCAAAGATTTCCTAGGTTTCCACTAGCAGGAAAGCCAGGCCCTCCATCCCTGCTCCCAGAGCTGACTGCAACCCATCCTGTCACATGGTTTCTTTGCTACCTGCTGTGGGAAAAAGTACGTGATTGGCTCCATAGGGGCTGGGGAATTCCCTGTGATACATTTAACTAAGTGAATATGTATATTTTCAGCCGTGAGGGTTGGATGAATTGATTCAGATCAAAGTGTAATGATCTTCAGCAGCATGTCCTCATAACTCATAATGTGACCTGTAAAGCATGAATGCCATGCTTCATGCTCCAAGGTTGGTGCTGTTAATATTGATGATAATGATGACATTATAATTAATAATAATAATGATAGTAACAGACAAAAGTTCTCCTAAGGAAGTCCATTATAATTGTATAGGCTCATACTTTCCTATATTTTTCTAAATGTTTACAATAAGCACATGCTGTTTTAGATTCAGACAAAATTATACATGTATGTGTATATGTATAATCTTTATATACATATGCATGTATACCTATGTGTAGGTGAGATATGCATATACATCCCAATCATCATATTGAAGGGGATTCTTTTATTCTGTCAACCATGTTTTGGGAGCACAATGTGCTGTCCTGAGAGCATTCATGCTGCTTTGAAGAATGTCCAAATGGTAACTGGGATGACTCTGGAGAGTTCTGTGAAAGCTTTGCTGAGAGGGGAATGGCTCTCTCCATATTTTTGAACATGTGCAAATTCCCTTGCCTACACTTTGTATACTTCCCCATTTCTGTGTTTGCTTCCAGAAGGGAGAGGGCCAAGAAAGAGCTGAACTTGTTCCAAAGGGAGGTGTTTCTGGCAGGTGTGAGGATTTTAAGATAATAAAAACATGTCGCAACCAGCAGTCCCCTCAGCTGAGCAGCAGCTGTCTCTCCACGCTACCCACTAAAGCCTGCTTTGGAAATGTTGTTGGCTTCAGACGCTAAGCAGACCCATTTCTGTGTTTCCAACCATTTGATCTTTTTATCGCTTAGCCCATCACTGGGGATTCCCAACTACTAAATTAAGAAAGTTTGAAGAGCTCTTCATTTCAACCAGTTCCCATCAACTATGGTAGGCAGAGCACATTGTTTATCTTAAGCACATAATTTTCCTCAAAGAGCTTGTGGCAAATAAAAGGACACAGGGATTAAAATTGAATCAAAGGGAAGACTGTGTCAGCAGTTATGTATTTTGGGGGAAAACAAGTTTTCAGCCCAGAGGTGGGAAATTCCATAATCTTCTGTGTTTCTGGACAAAACTCAGCACAAATGGAGGTGAGAAATGAAGTCTTCTTTTCTGCTTTATATGGTTAATGTGGGCAAGAGCCACAGTGAGCTGAAACTGACTTCATTTTGATTGCTTTCTTGTAGGTAGGAGATGGATGTTAATAATGTTTCAGACATACATTTTTATAAGGGTTTTAGAGGCCTTAGGCCAACGTGGCTGGATTTTTTTAAAAGATTTCCTTTATGCTCTTTGCACATTTTTGAGCTTCAAACTAAGATTCTATGAGCCAGCTATTTTCAAGTGCAGATAACAACGTGATTGAAACAAATCTCTATTAAAGAAGAACAAAGATGGATGAACACATTTTCTTCCATTTTATTGGGACTTACCAAATGTTGGAAGTTAAAAAAAAATAGTCAAAAACCAATATAGCACAGAAACAGGAACAGTACTGGAATATTTGATGTGTAAAACAAAAACAAAAGCAAAAATACTGTTCCACAGAAATTAGAAGTATAGTTGGAAAGCAAGGCATTTTGCTCTGCAGGAAGGTCTTTCTTAAGCTTTGGGCTATATAAAAGGAAGCAGTTAATATTAACTTAGCCCCACAATTTTCCTGTGATTAGTGATAATGGTGTTGTTGCTAATGTTTCTGGAGGGACATAAGGGGTTTCTGTGGTATGAGAGTTTATAAGCGGGTGGATTTTGAGATGGGTAGAGTATTGTCATCATTTCGCTCTGTATTTAAAGCGGTCTTGTCTTGTCCTGATGTAATCAGGATTCCCCAGAAATAATAATAATCTTCCCAACTAGTATTTATATATGTATAGTCTGAGTCAGATGTAAAAATAGTATCATTTCACAAGTGCACATAAAGTCAGAGGTATTTCTTTGTGTGTATTTTTATAAGCAGTGATCCCCCATTGACCCTCCCCAGAGCAGGCTAAGCTGGGAACAGGCTATTTCTGTCAGCTAGAATGTCTGACTCTTGATGCACAAGTAGTAGACAGAACTGGGTTGGAACAGGGACTGAAGGGGCCAAGGTCATAGGCTGGATACCAATTAGCTTCGTACAGAGGATACAACTGTGTCCTAGGGGCACAGATGCCCCTTGGTCATCTGACTGGGAGCTGCATATGGTTGATCTCGAGGGAAATCCTAGTGTGAACAATCCAGTATGATCAGTCATATCCACTGAGATCACACCAAATGCATATGCCCCTTCACAATAGGTTTCTCCTCCATGGCCACAGGGTGCTGGTCATCTGTCCTAAATGTAAAGAGCTGGTGGGGGATGGGAGGGAAGTTCCTGTGGGTTTTGTGGCATTATTTTCTAGGTCATCCACTTTGGAACTTTTAAGCCAAGGTTTGATTGTGATCTGAAGCCATGTTATATACTGAGAGGGCATCCTATTTCAAAATATTTAGAGATATAATATACTTACAGATATATAGCTATAGCTATCCAATATGCTCTTATTGGCTAGATTTCATTAGGAAGTCAAGACAGTGCCGTGAAAAGAAGCTCAACTTTGGAGTCACACAAATTTAAATTAGAATCCCAACTCTATACTACTTTCTATCACCTTAGGAAAGTTAAATAATTTACCAAGCCTCAGTTTCCCAAACCATAAAACGGAATATGTTACCAAGCCTCAGTTTCCCAAACCATAAAACGGAATATGTTTGATATCTATCTTTTTCCCACTTGGTTTTAGTGATACTCCAAATTTCTCTTTGTTTTTCCTCAGTGTCTTCCAGTTCTTTTCACTTACATGGTTTTGGAGTTTTAAGTTTCCTTAAATGAAAACTTCCTATGCCAATTCATAACAACTCTGAAGACTCCTCTAATCCTTCTAGCAGGGTGAGTTCTAACCTCCCCCACTCCCAGCTCTACATATCTGTAGTAAGTATGTGTGCATGTGTGCATGTGTTGGAGATGATAGCCTCAGGTAGTACTCATCTCCATGCTTCTACACTTCTCCACCTTGAGTTGGGTGCAGCTTTCTGCTTGCTGCTTCTACCTGGAAGGGGCCTTTTATGTGGCTCAGCACTGTTACCACATTGGGAGGTGAAGAAGAAAATGAGGGAAAAGTGCTAGGAAGAGGTGGTGTCACAGACTAAGACCAGAAAACAACATCTGAACTGGAACAAGATAGGACGTCCTCAAGTGTTAATTTCAGGCCTCCCTTCATTCTTCCTGTCCTCCAAATGGAAGAAGATACATATTTTTTTCATCTCTTAGTTCTTTCATAAAATATAAAAGGGATACTATGTCTATACATTAAAAATTGATCACATTTACTTAAATCTTAGAAACTAGAGTAACCTATTCATGGACATGCAAAGTAAAACAAGATTATATAATTCAATTCAGAAACTGACAAATTGGGAATACACGTTGATATTCTGAGCTAACAGCTATTAATAACAAGAAAGTGTGATGTCTTGCTACTACTGTACTGTGGTTGTATGAGGCAAACTCTAATACGATTAGGTATTATAGCCTAAGGAATAGGTCTTTTATGACAGACCACCAACAACCTTTGTTATTGATCATGCGACCCAGAATAGGTATTGGTAGATAGAGTACAAACTATACGTGTCCACTGTATTCACCCAGTGATGAATAACTTAGCAACCTATTTTAATTTACCTTAATTTGCAATTCAATTGGTTACACATTTTCCCCCCAAAGTGTTAATCAATTTTCAATCAAAGCAGATTGAAATGTCACCCCAGGTCCCTTCAGAGTCCTAAAGCATTATTTATTTTAGAGACAAAATCTCAACTCTTTGGTATATGTCTACATTTTCCTGGAAAGTGTTGAGCTATAGATTTGTTGTTTTACTGACCCACTTGTACAAGTAAAAGTCCATATTCTCTTCCCCTACCCTGTGCCACCTTGCAAAGAAACCAATTCATATACGGTAATTTCCCAATATGGCAGCTTTAGATAAATCCTTAAGATAAAAATACTTGCTTCAGGGTATAGCTGTATTGAAGACTGTCCAAACAAACAAACAAACAAACAAAAACCCCACAAGTCCTCTTGCCCATGTGTTTATCTCTCTGTTCAACCTTCTGGCTTCCCTAAAGCTGTTGTCTATGTTTCTAGAGTCACATATGGGTGCATCCTGCCCTGTTCTGGATTTCAAAGTCCTTCATATTCTAGAAGTCTTTGTGGTTCCTTTCTCCATCAGAGTTTAACCACCCTGAGTTCTGTTTTCCCAGGACTTCTTGGATGACAAGTACTAATCTGAATTATTTGACCTTAGATAATGGGCTATGGTGGCCTAATGTACTAATATCTCAATATTGTAAAATATAAGTTCCATAAGAAAAGGACCATGATATTATTTTAACTTACATTTGAGTCCAAACTTTCCATCACAGTGCCCGACAAATAGTACTCAATTTTGAGCCCATAAGTATTCCATAGCTATTGTTGAATAAATGAATAAGGATTCTTATTTATATTCTAATAAGGGTTTTCAAGGTTTTAACCCAAGGCATTTATAATGGTGGTGTTACTAAAACTCAGAGCAAACTTCAAAGGGGTATTTTGGGATTAGGATGTTCCAGAAGGTATGCTAAATTCTTCATGCCTTTGGGTGCCTGATTTACCACAGGTAAGATTAATTACAATTAATTTCACAAAAATAAATTTTTATAAAATATCTAGTTACATTCATTTAGCAGGCATTAAAATGTTCTAATGAATTTAAAATATATAACTTTGATCCTACATTGTTTAGTTTGGATGATTCCGTGGTTAAAATTAATAAAGTAATTTCTTTATTTACTATAGTAGAGATGAAAACGGATGCTTCTGATCAATGGTAGACTTCTGAAATACTGTAAGACAAGTCTATCAACTAACTATAGTTTCTATATTTAGGTAACTCACTTCTTCCTCTGGTCTAGCAAATTCCTCATTTTCTGATCTCTCACATACATCATTTCAGCTTTATTTTTACTTGTTTGGAAGAAAGCTACCCCTGCCCAATTTAGCATTGTGGAAGTACCCAGAAGTAATTTTATTTTATTTTATTTTATTTCATTTCATTTTTCATTTCATTTTTAAAGATGTATTTATTTCAGAGAGAGAGAGCGAGGAGGGGAAAGAAGGAGAGGGAGAGAGAAACTCAAGCAGATTCCTGGCTGAGCACAAAGGCCTTCCCTGGGCTGGATTCCAAGACCCATAAGATCACAACCTGAGGTGAAACCAAGACTTACTGCACCACCCAGGTGCTCCCAGAATCAGTTTCAGTAGGTTAACATCCCATTATAGAGTCATTAGACTGAAATAACCCCCTAACAGTCATAGAATTCCAGAACTGGAAGAAAACACTAGAGATCATTTAGTCTAGGCCGTTTAGTTGAAAAAACAGATTTGACTTAATAAGTTGTCCAGAGTGACACAGCAAGGTTAGACTCAAATTTAGGCCCTTTAATTCCTATTCCAGGATTCGTCTGAAGTTTCATCCTTAGTCATGGAGTCATTAATTCATTCAAGACCCCTTTTATTAAACATCTATAATACAGATACTGCTAAAGCATTGGTGATACAGAGATATGAGACAGTGCTAGATTGACAATACCTATTGCACTGTCCCTGCCCTCAGGGTGCTCACAGTCTAATGAATGTAAGAGATGTCTAAACCAGTGGTGGAAAACTATAGGCCTTGTGGAAACACGTAACAGGGCACCTAAGTCAACCTGAGGTCAGGGAAGACACCTGAGCTGTGGCTCCTCTTTGAAGCCCCATTGCTACCTGAACAGACACAAGGAATCATTGCTGAAAAGAACATCTGACTTATTGGTCATGTTTTCCCCAGAGTCACATTAGTGCTTCTGTGACATTCTAGTGATCTGCAACATGTAGTATTGCCTATAATCAGCAGAAAAAATTGACTAAAAACAATGACAACGACCTCCCAGACAACTTAGAAAAAAGAGAATAGCACTTCTTTAAGCAAGTAGTATTCTAATTTTTTAGAATGGATAAGAAGGAAAAGCAGAAATGCCAGAACCTTTAGCTGGGTAAGATTTAAGCCAAAATAGAGCACATGTTCTGTGGTGTCATTACTAGTGAGTAGCACAGAGGATCAACCAATTCTTGTAAATCACCAGGCCAAACAAGTAGCTTCACGGTCCAAGAACTGCACGTGTAGAATCAGGAATTAGATGCATTTCTATGGTCGGCTGAAAGGGAGTGCAGCTATAGCAAAAAGGAGTTTCTAGGGTGGTGATATGTTGGCAGTTCGAGAAGCCATATAAGTTATCTAAGATTTATCTAATCCAGATACCACAGGATTGGCTTTTTGTCTAACCAGTTCCTCAACAAAAATATTCTTGTCAGCTCACTGGGTTATTTTGCTTTGGAAAGAAATGTTTCTTGACTATTACAGGTGGAAGTCAGAAGAAAACAGAATATAATATTATAGGAATTTATGATTGGCTGATTATTATACCTATAAACTGAGGTGCACCTGCAGTTAAGTCCTGTGATTGGTTTTCATGAGGATTTCATTGACAGTCAACGTCTTCATTTTTCTTGTTATAACAGCAACCTCACTCTGTATATATGCATATATAACAGTTTTTTAAGGGAATGCAAAAATGTTTCGAAGGGTCTTTTTAAAAATCAAATAAGCAGCTGCAAATGGGGAAATAACCATTCCAACTCTGTTTGGGAAACAGCTCTGATCACTCAGGGTACTCAGCAACTGCACAGGGAACTTATTTAGAACAGCTCTGAATATACCATGAAAACCAGCCCTAAGCTAATTCGTCTGATTGTACTCTTGGCAGCTCTTTTCGGATTGCTAACACTTTGCAGCTGTAAAAATAAAACAAAAACACCCTTGAAATAAGTTAGGTGCATATATGAAAAGCACAGCTGGCCTACTCCCCCAGATCATCTGCAGATATAAGATTCATTTTTTGAATGCTGTTTTGCAAAGGGGAAGACCATGGCCATCTCTGAAGAAAAGCCAAAATTGCAAAGAAGATTCATTCATAGTTCTTTTTTTCCCTCTATACCTTTTCTCTGCCATGTCTCTGGAACCATTTTACTTAGCTCCATGGAAATTGCTGTCAGACACATCAGTATTGGCCAAGTCCACACAAAACCAAGTAGAGATCAAGTAATTTTTTGGAGGCTCAGAATAACAGAATCTGGATGATTCTGGCCATGAAATGTCTTTATTTACCATCAGGATTCTTTCATCTCAAATTCTTTGGATAATTGTTTATGTTCACATGGTCTTTCTAGGAACACTTTGAAGAAGTTATAGGAGTCAAATTATCTTGTTGACTTTTACTGTAATGGAGCTAAAATAGCTTTCTGGAAAACTTTCTGCCCATCTCCAGGAGTCTGCCTAATAGCACTTTCAGAATCAAACACTTGAATATTTCTTATTTGCAATCTTCTTTACTACGTTGCCCATGAATGTTTTGTCATAAGCAAAAGTCAGAAAGCTGCTGAGAGAAGGGTCTACATCTCTTCTTACACACAGCATCCTTGCACACTGCTCATCACAAATTTGATGTTATTAAAATTTCTCCATAGTTCCCTTTTATCTTTTTCATAATTCTTGTAAGTTGCACTTGATTTTTACTTCCTGTTTGGTCTTATCGCCAGCACTCTATTCCACCGGTCTTCTTCTCCATCAGTAACGAATTACTCATTCTTGTACACCTCCATGCTTGATCACACCTGTTGCCTTCGAAAACCCTTTTCCTTTGTTTGGAATATGCTCTCCATTTCTGCCTGGGATCTTCCATTTGTCCTTTCCAGTCACTATGACCTTCCTTTGGAAGCCTTCTTGAACATCCCCAGAGAAACCTTCTGTGTCCTTTTCTCAGCTCTTCTGGAGCATAGTGTGAATTATTTCATTATAGGATTGATCATGTTACCTTTCAATGAGATGGAACATTCCAGAGCCTTGTCTTTTCATTCTTGTATTCAGAAGTGATATATAGGCATTAACCAATTAGGACACCAGCCACACATCCAGTTTATCTGTATGGAGGACATGCTGGCTGAGTGCAACCTGCTTGTGTCACCAACATAAGCAACTACCATATGTTTATTAACCATTTACTGAACAAATTGAGAGATTTAAAGAATGAACGAAAAGATGAGTGGATGAGTGAATGTTTTTTTCAGTGTGAGTTCATGGAATATCTTACTAACTTGACTGTTGGTGGCAAAGGATGCCTTTCTAATTTTGAAATATTATCTCACATTCAGAGGTCACTAACTATAAAAACCTGGAAATAAAGTTTCCAGACATTTTATTCAGACCCTGTTTCGAGTGGATCTTTCCAAGCTATAGGCAAATCACATTTATATGTGGGTGGATTCTCTGAATTACGGTTTATTCACAATAAACCATATTTTAAAATTCTTATTAAGAATTAGCACCTACTCTAAATTAATTAAGTGTTCACAGTGTGGCTTCATTACATGTTTGAAGTGTTGTGAATTCCCAGAGCACCAGACACATCCATATTCAAATATAAGTGCAAAATAAAATTTAAAAAGCACATTACAGAGCTAAATGTAAAAACCTTTTGGATCATGATTCTACTCATCTCTTATATGAGTAGAGTCCTTCTAATTCTCCAGAGTGTGTTCTCATGCATTTAAAAGGTCAGGTAACCTGGTATTCCCTTTTACAGATGAGAAAACAGGAACCAATGAAGAGGAGCATAGGTTTGCCTAGTGAAATGCAACTCAATAATGACAAAGAGGGTCCCAGATCCACTGTCTCCTGGATGAGACCTGGACTCATGTCTTCCGTCCGGTATTTTTTGGCTACATTTCTTTTGCACAGTGGAAAACACAGGTGCACACATAACCAGAATTGTGTTTCCCTTCTATGCTCCTGGGTATAGGATTGTATATTACATGCTTATTTCTTGGGTATAAAACTGAGCCCAAGGTTATGTGGTGAATGGCCTTTGTCTCAGAGGCATTTAAAATTACATTATCATAATATTATTAATCTTTTGATTACATGAACTCATTTCTTTTGAGAATAAATTTACAATGTTTTAATTGTCACTACGGTATGTGGTAGCTAGTGACATAGTTGTAAGCAGATGTCAGTATAAATTTCAATGGCAGTACCAGGTGATGACAAGCATATCACAATATAGAAAATATTGAAATAAAATTTTTATGTTTTAAATTATCTGGCTAGATCATAAAATTCAGCAAAGCAGGATATTTCTTGCAATGTGCTTTCTAACACCTTGTCCAGGAAAGGCGCGGATATCAATTTCTCTGAAGCTTAAGTCATAGCTCGAACGTTTTCACTAGAAAGAGGGTTTTTAAGGATTCTTAGCTTAATGTCTCTTTTCTTAATTTTATCCCCTGAGCTCTAGGTAGATCTTCTTGATACCAGGGAAATTATTTCTTTTCTTCTTCTGGGTTTACATTCTCTGCATGGTTGTTGAAGGTGTGTCTGTGCTTTCTTTCTCTTTAAATAAGTTTTCTAAAAACTTATTTTTTGCTACTATTTTGCCATATATCAGTGTGCTGACACCAAATAATATTTTTAGTAGACTTTATGCCAACTGGAAAATCCAGGAAAAGTATTCATTATTAAAGTCAATAAAAAAGAATTTCTTTATTAGACTATTAAAGTTTGCCTGACCTAAGCCTATTCATTGCTGTTTTAAACAACCACATTCTCTCATATATTATGACAAATATCAATAGCTATTGTGCTTATCTCACACACCAATTAACAAACCAGTGGATTCTGGTGTAGATAATTAGTTTGACTGTAAAAGAGACCTTTGCTTAGCTGTTGGCTTTCTTTTCTGAAGTTGGTATGATCCAAGTTCACTACTAGGACTTGGTTTGAATTTTAACCCAAAGAGCTATAAAATACCTGGGGCTCTCCTACCCCTCAACTTGCCTGATATGCTTCCGTCCTGAGGGAATTAGAGTAGAAGGTGAGACATATGACAAAAGCCTCTAACCCTACTGGGATAACCCTCAAATTCTTCAAACTTTTTTGGTAAATATTAATGACCAGTCACTGTGTTAGATGTGGGAGATACAGTATGAGCCAACACAGACACGTTCTCTAATCCCCCCAGTGACTCAGAAGCAAATGGAACAAACCATGTTACTCAAGTAATCATATTTAAAAAGTTAAAATTACATCTATAACAGGTGCTTCCAAGGACAGAAATATGATCTGATAAAAGCATACAAACAGATTTTATCTAATAGGAAGTAACTGATAACAAATTTATCTATTGTAGAAATTCAAAGAGGGCTAAGAGGACTGGCATAAAGGCTGAGAGCGCAGGACAAGTGGGAAAATAATACCTAATGTATTATATGTTATTCTAATGTATTAGAAGAACAGAGAAAAGAAAGAATGTGGAAGAAAGGAAAGATAGGGATAAGACATGTAAAAAAATGGACAGCTCACAATGTACTGCAACATCTAGATGTCCAGACAATATGGGGTTTGTTGAGAAGATGGTGATAGGAACCAGCTAAGAAGGGACCAGAACAGAGATGGATGTGTAGCAAATCAGAATCAGGAGGAATCTGGATAGAAAGAGAAATAGGGAATAGAAATTTGAACTATAGACTGAATTCAGAATGTTTTGGGTTTGAGCAATCAGAAAATATGCGTTTCTGTCAAATTACTATAGTTTTATTTTTGAGAAAATATCTCATCATGCTTGCCCTTTTTGCCTCTCTGATCACCTCCCTTCAGTCTCCGTACACGTGCTCCAATTCTGTATTTGCTCTCAAGCTTTGGTTTTCCATCCTGACCTTTCCCTGAATCACCCCCTGGAAGAGCGCATAATCTCATATCTCACGACCACAGCCATATCATTGACTTTCAAACCTATTCTTCCAACCCTGACAGCTATTCTGCACTATAACCCATATTTTAAATTCAGATAATCTGTTGTCAACCTCAACTCCACACATCCAAAACCAATCAAACTATATCTCTATTCTCTCTACAGAATCTCTAACCTAGCATTGCCACTTCTGCTAATAGCCATGTATTGCCCCAAACACAAAGGCAAGAACCCTTTGAGGCATGCTTTGGTCATCCTTGACTGCTTCACTTCCTTGTACCTCTATCACCAAACCGCATGTTTTATCCTGTGAGGTGACTCTGGAGTTTGCCCATTTCTCATTCCAACCACCAACATCCTCGTCCAGGCCCACATGGCTTCAAGCTTGACCTATGACAGAATCTTTGATTTGTTCTCCTAGGATCCAGGGCTTTCTTCTCTCCAATTTACTCTGGAAACATCTGTGTAATATTCCATGAATAAATTTTAAACATCTTTTTCCCTTTTAAGAACTTATAAGGGCTCCACAATATTTTACAGTATCTAATCTAAACTCTTTCCCACTGTCTCCATCTCATGCCGGGCTAACCTCTATATTCTATCTTATACTTAGATTTGCCATGTTTCCTGACCAAGAGACATTCTTCCCTATCCTCTTAATCCATATAGTTTTTTTTTTTCTTTAGGTCTACTTTGTTGTTTTATAATCTGTTTAAACCCATCCCTAGAGCCATGATATATTTGTCAAGCACTACTCTCTATTATTTATATTTTTGAAAATAAAAATGTTTGTTTTTCCCTTTCCAAATATAAAATTAATTCATATTTATTGTGATTTTCTAAATTATGTACTACCTCCAGGAAGTTGTGGTAACCATCATTCTCTATTGAAAATCACAAGCTGTACTTTTTTAAGATGTTTTTTTATATCACTTGGTCCTCTCTGACTTCCGTATCTAAATGCTTACAGATGCATCACACTGATATTTTCTTAATGAAATGCTTCATGTACTGTTATTTAAATGTATCAGGAAGACTCTTTAACTTAGACGAATTGTAACAATTTGAATTATTTTTACTCTTTATAAGAAATGAAGATATGTGATAATGAAATCAAAATAGTTCCAAGTAATTCCCTCTTTAGATCTGAGGAATATAAAATTGATATATAATTATTGGAAAAAGCAAATATTTTATAAAATAAGTCAACAGAATTTTTTTTTTTAAAGCACGCAGTGCTTGTACACAGAGAGATTATTCCCTAAGTATTCAAAGATGGCTCCTCTAAGTTAGGTAACTTTTTTGGTTTTTCCATTTTCCCAGCTTTCTCTGTGAATTCTGCTTTGGAGAATAATATGGTCTTTGGAAATTGCGGATTTTATTGTTAGTGACCTAAATTCATTTTGATTCGCTGTTATAATGGATATGGAATAGCTGATTGTGTTTTGTTTTTGACTATATTTTGTTTTCTCACTACTCATAATCAATATTGATCCTGGAAAAGACATCTTGTGACCAATAATGAGATACATTCTCCTCATGAAGACATGGACATCATTACTGATTTGTGCACACTTAAGAATTCTTCCAAATTATCCCTCAGTGATAGAAAGTCATTTGGTCTGAGTCTGGAGGCCAACTATACAATCTGACAACTGTGACCGAGCTTGCATTGCCTAAGAGAGAGGAAACAGCCTCCTCACAAGTTAATTCACCATAAGCGTTCACTATGACCCAGTCAAAATTAATATCCTTTTCCTCTTGACTTTCACAGAATTTTGCACATCTGCATAACACAATACCTGTAAGGAGCTTCTAGAAGTTAGGGATATCTTATTTATTTCTGTATTCCCTAAATCCACCATAGAACTATGTTGCTAGGAGGTTCTAGATAAATTATTGTTCCATTGAATACAAAGACAGCTTTATCCACCCCAGACATTAGCATTTCAAGTAACTGTGCCATTCTAAATAATGGATTAATCTTCTTGAAGCATATTTGAAAATTTTTTCATAGTTCCCACCCAAATAAAATCCAAATACAGAATTCAAGACTCCTTATGACCTGAACCTAATCTACTTTTCCTGCCTCACTGCCCACTACTCTTCATAAAGGCAACACAGACAAATTACCTGCTGTTCCCTGGGTCCACCCCAAGTTTTCTAACCTTGTTTTCCCTTACTTGAATATTCGTCCAATCCTTATACATTTAAATCCAAGTGACTTTCTAAATGTCCCCTTTACAAGGTTTTTCTTCAAACCCCTTCTTTCTTTGCCCACCCCTATGAACTGGAGATTAAGTGTTCTCTTTTGAAAACTCACATACCATTCATTAGTGTCTTCTTTTGTTATATTTATAGCACATTCTATCTACAATTATAGTAGTTTTTATAACTGTCTTAACTTTCTTTTGGGTAGTGGTCTATCTGATTTCTTCTTTACTCCTCGAAGGTACCTAGTATTTATGCATAGCTAGTGCTGAAAAAGTATTTATTGAATTGCTAATAGAATGGTTTCCCAGAATCAAAAAATATAGAGAACCTCTGCCTCATTTTAGGGACAAGGATTAGGGTCTGTATAATACAGTGGCAAATAGCATGGACTTTGAAGCAAACTGACTCAATCCATATCCCATCTCTGCTTCTTCCTAACTAGTGACTTTGAGCAAGTTATTTGACCCTTGTCTGCCTCTATGTTCTTAACTGTGGAATGGGATAACACTCATATCTGCTGCATAGGGTTTAGAATTTAATGAGTAATGCATACTTAAAAACTTAGAATAGTTATATAGTAGGTATCACTAATCACAAGAATTAGCTCAACCCCTCAGAGCAGTCTTCTCAGATTCTATTATTAATTTTCTAAAAGGTCATTCCCTTTCATCTCACTCATTTCCTATCACATTCTTTCCTTTCATCTGTCTCATTTTCCTGATCCTGAATCATCTGCTGCTGAAAGATTTCCCCCCATAGCTGTTCTATTTCTTATTAAGTTTATTCCTAGTGTTCCTGAGTTTAATATTACAAATAGCTACATTTACATTTATTGTGCATAGCCTAATGTCCATTTACTGAACAAGGTGGTAGATCTGTAATATGCAAATGATGAAAACTTTTTATGTTTTTTTGTTTAAATTTTAGTTTGTTAACATATAGTGTAATATTGGTTTCAGAAGTAGAATTCAGTGATTCATTACTTATATATACACCTAGTCCTCATCATGGCAGTGCCCTCCTAAATACCCATCACCCATTTACCACATTCCCCATCCACCTCCCCTCCAGCAACACTCTGTTTGTTCTCTATAGTTAATAGTCTCTTATGATTTGCCTCACTCTTTTTTCTTCCTTCCCCTATGTTCACCTGTTTTGTTTTTTAAATTCCACATATGAGTGAAATCATATGGTATTTGTCTTTCTCTGACTGACTTATTTCACTTAGCATAATACACTCCAGCTCCACCCATGTCCTTTCAAATGGCAAGATTTCATTCTTTCTGATGGCTGAGTAATATTCCATTGTGCATATATCTATATCTATATCTATACCACATCTTCTTTATCCATTCATCAGTCGATGGATGTTTGGGCTCTTTCCATAATTAGCTATTGTTGATAATGTTGCTATAAACATTGAGGTGCAGGTGCCCCTTTGAATCAGTATTTTTGTATCCTTTCCATAAATACCTACTTTTGCAATTGCCGGGTCGTAGGATAGTATAGACATTATAACAATATTTGTTCTTCCAATTCATGAGCATGGAATATTTTTCCATTTCTTTTATGTCATCTTCGATTTATTTCATAAGTGTTCTATAGTTTTCAGAGTAAAGATCTTTAACCTCTTTGATTAGGTTTATTCCTAGATATCTTATGGTTCGGGGGATGAATGGGTTTTTTATTGATATGTCAGAGAGAGATAAGGATGAGACAATATTGTGGCAGAAACACTATTATGAAAGGAATGTGTGTGTGTGTGTGTGTGTGTGTGTGTGTGTGTGTGTGTGTATGCACGCAGGGCGTGAGATAGAGTAAAAATTCAGGCTAGGTGAAAAACTAACCTTCCCCATAGGAAACTTCTTTGAGTATCAGAAATATTCAGAAACATTACATGGTTTCCTCAAAAGCAGAATATTGTCAGCCCAAACAACTAATTTACATGAGCTTTTCGTTATGACAGTCAACATATTAACATATACTTAATAGTTTTTTTTTAACTTTTTTTTTAAAGATTTTATTTACTGAGAGAGAGTGCAAAAGAGAGAGAGAGAGAGAGCTTGAGCAGGTGGGGAGGGGCAGAAGGAGAAGGAGAAGCAGGTTCCCCACTGATCAGGGAGCCCAATGCAGGACTCAATCCCAGAACCCAAGCCCAGAACCCTGGGATCCTGACCTGAGCCAAAGGCAGATGCTTAACCAACTGAGCTGCCCAGGTGCCCTTAATATAGTTTTATTAATGTTAGTAACTATTCTATTTATTTTTGGTGAAAATTATATTCTTAGGCTGCTTTAGTATTCAGCTTTAAGGAATAAAAACTCATTGGTTTGGATTGATTTTTGCTAGTAATGTCCTATAGATGGACACGTACTTAGTATATTCCCACATTCTGCTCTCTGCCCTGCTCCCGCTTTAGGTAACAAGCACCCCGTCAGTCTCTGCTACAGTGAACTACATGACTTTGGATTGATTTCATATGTAATGATTTAATGACAAACACATATCTCTGTGTCTTTGTATCTCAGTTAAAATTAACATGTCAGTAACATTTTCCAGTAAAACTTTTAAAAGCACTTATGTTATTTACAAATCTGACATGATTCTGCTATTTTGAATTTTGAGTCTTTCATTCAATTAGAACAATCATAGCACATTCAGTCTGAGTATCACAAGCCTATGTGACCTCCCAGGCTTGGCTTCAATGTTAAACTCCGTAAATAAGTTCCATCCATCCCCCATCCACTTAAGAAACTAAAAAGCTTCTCTTTGCACATTCTTTTTCCAATTGACCCCTGTCCTCCCACGAATAGAATAGAATGGTTTGGTGTGAGTGAAGTCAAGGAATGCAGCTTTGGCAAGTGGTAATAGCCCTCACACCCTCAGGTGGCCATCCACCCCTTTAGAGCCCATCTCAGCTCAGTGAACTGTCACTTTTCTGTGTCTTCGCTTTCTGTACTTTCCACATGCTACACAGAGAGCAAAACTACAGACTTCATTTTGAACTTTAAAGAAGAAGACCAAGTGAAAACTTTGTGCCAACTACTGCACTCTGTGTTTCAAAAGATAAAATAGCCATAAACAGTATTTAATAATCTCCATGATATGTTTTACAGATAAACACCTGTTTATCTTACAGATAATCAATTTATTGTCACCATGCCTACATTCGAAGTTTTCTTTTATATATCTTAAAAATCATTTTAATAATTTCCAGGAGACAGTAGAGATTGTTCCTCTGCTGCCTTGCAATACTTTTCTTGTGGAGCTTACTGGTTTACACTTATACTTCCTGGACTAGATTCAAGTTTTCTTTTTGCAAAATTTCAACCATGTGATCATTATGATTTATCATCTACTAGATCTAATAGTCATATAGGGAAAAAAATAAAATATTCTTTCAGGGATAAAAATTAAGATACCAAGGTTTTCTCAATTTTATTTTAGCCATTCTGTGTGTCATCAGTAGTAGCATGTAAAATATTAATAACATCCGAGGACTTTTTCCTATTTTATTTGTGATGTGACATACAAGACAGACTGATTCTTCTTTAGGCTAAGCAATCTCATCATATTGCCATCATCACCAATATCATCAAACAATTTTTATTAAATGATCAAACTGGAATGCCATTGTGCTGAATTCATTTTTGCTAGTGATGTCCTATAGATGTACACGTACTTAGTATATTTCCACATTCTGCTCTCTGCCCTGCTCCCTCTTTATACCCATGCCAACTGAAATGGGCAATGAGAACACTGAAGTGTGTATATATAGTGAATTTTCTGTTACCCAGCAGTATTGAGATTTCAAATATTCAGTTTAATAAAAGCTTTTAGTGAAATTGAGATATTCGGTCAATTCGTCAGGCATATTCAACTTCCTCTTCTTGTTTAATCTGCCATAGATAATAGCCTGGAAGGGTATATCTCCACAGGATCTCTACCAGCCCCTGCTTATTAGGCCAGAGGTGGACAAGAGACCAGGAGGAATAAATCCACTCACTGACCAGTCACCAATTAAATATTCTCTCTTTAGAGTTAAAACTGAGAGAACAAGAACAACAAAGTAGGATTCAACTCTGACATTGGGTGAAAGTTTGGGACTAGAATCAGTGCCATAACAACTCCCAGCTTCACAGAAGCCAAAGTGATGGGGAGCTGCAACTAAGAGCCCTGTGCCGTGAGAACAGAGCAAATGTACAGCCCAGGAGAACAACAGTGCAGACCCAGAGGAAGAGGGAGACAGACAAGGGTCCCAGGAAATTCAGACTACATGAAATTGGATTTTATGAGATTTAACCAAAGCCTTTTAATTAATGCCTTTATTCACTGAGCTGATTGGGTGGGGGGTTGTTTAAAACTAAACTATCCTTGACAAAGACACCAGTCAACTAAGACAAGCTAATTTTCCAAGGATTAAAATATATTAGTGCCCTTTACAAGAAATCTTCCTAGACTTTGATTTGATTTCAAATTGATGCTTGAGAAAGTCCTCCAGGATCCCACAGTGGCCAAGATCTTCGATACCAAAAAAGAGAGAGGTAGAGGGAATTAGGACTGAGACATAGAGTGGAGAGAAGGGTCTGGGTGCCATTCTACCACAAGGAACATTCTTCTTTTTTTTCTTTTGGAGAGGGGAGAGGGTGAAGGAGAGAGAGAGTCGAGGAGGGAGGGGCAAAGGGAGAGAGAGAATCTCAAGCAGACTCCTCACTGAGCACGGAGCCCAAAGCCTGATTGATCTCACAATCCTGAGATCTTGACCTGAGCCAAAATCAAGAGTCAGATGCTTAACCTACTGAGCCCTCCAGGAGCTCCTCATGAGAAACATTCTATTAGTCCACTAGGTGTTTTAGAATCAGAGCCACCTGCACCCTCCCAGCCCACTCACTGACTCACTTACCCTCTCTCCCTCTCTACACACACACGCACACACACACACATACACACACACACACACACACACAGGGCAGTGCACAGCAGCATAATCTCCAATAGGTAGCTCATTTGGAAAGTGGATAAATAATGACGGTGGGGCGGGGTCATAGGTAGAAGAAAGGGAAGGCAGGTTGTAACCAGCCAGGGCTTTCTCTTTCATTGATTCCCAACATTCCATTTTTGTCCTGACACTGACCCCCCAGAGAGGATGAGGTGGCATAGAGACTAGTAATATCCTCTTCTCCCTGCAATCCCCACCCTAATGATGAGGGACTCCTGGTTAAACTGTTGGATTCATTTGGCAAAATGAAGATAATCACAAATGCATATGCATATATGCATGTTCCTTTTTTCCTGAAAATATATGCAATGATATAAAGTGCTGCTTATAATAGCATCTTCCAAATGTGCAGTTCCTTTCTGATACCTGATAATTCTGGTCATAACTTTGTTATAGAGTCCGGTGTGTGTGATCATGTAATGAAAGCCCAAATATAATTTGTCTATGCATATGGAGACAAGGAACAGAAATGAGGTTATGATGAAGATTTCCTGTTTGAATCCTAATTTCCTTTGCACTTCAAATTACAATCTTAATGTTAGGCTGATATTTGCACGTATAATTTTAAAATGTCTATTTGCTATATGTGTATTTATAGCAAATTGACAATACATAGCTTTCTTCACTGGAGTCTAATTTGGTAGGAAACTTTTCATGTACATATAAACAGTATACATCTTTGACCTATTTTTATTTTCACTTAGATTTTGTTTTGATTGTATAAAAGTAAACTGGATAATGTGTCATGATTCATTTGTGCTTATTTTTTATTTTTTTGTATAAATTTGTTTTTATATATAAATACATAAAGTAAAATAATTATACCAATAGTAATATGCAATTATTGAATGCTTATCCTGGCCAGAGAGATGCTAAGTTACTAATTTGAATTATTTCATTTAACTCTGTCAATCAACCATATGGAATAGGCATCATTATTACTTCCACCATACAGATCAGGAAACTAAGGCTATAAGAGGATTTATAACATCCCCCAAAATTATCCCAGCTAATGAGTAGCAGTGGCAGGACTCAAGTCAAGCTCACACGTCTCCTAACTTTACCATCATAACTACTAAGCCACACTGTTTACTCTTTCTGTCATCTATAAAGGCAAACGATTTAAGCTAAAATTTGCATTCTGGGAAACTGGATCTTAAAAACATCACTTGTGACTTATAACCCCTAGATATGTCCTTTAGTACACACAGTGTATTCAAAATCCACCTGAGGTTTCTTTAAATGTCTTGTGATCTTAATTATATAAAATAATAACTATGTCAAAGAAATAATCACGGAGGATATTTTTGAAGGAGCAGGAGGGTTTGAGCTTAAGAGTACATTTTATATGACAACAGGATTTTGTACAAATGGTCCAATTTAGGGGACCATTAGTTAATTATGACGTGCCTAATTTTGTTGTTTTAAACTGGGACATTTGGTATTTAGAGCAAAATATGTTTATGCATTTGTTTAAGTCCCTTTGGGTTGCTCCGAAGTTTGATATTCTGCCGAAATGAGTTTGTCATGACAGGGAGGAATGCAGGGAAGATTTTAAAAATATAAAGCCCAGTTTTTCTGAAGGAGATTCTACTGAACTGGAATTACCCTTCCTCTGCTCCTTGGTATGTATAAGTCACAGCAAACAGCTTCTCCTGTTCTGCCATGTGATTCAGGGCCTGAGAGGATCACCATACAAGTATCTTCTTGGTCCAGAAACATGGAAGGAAATCAAGATATGTGATCCCTTTGTTTTGGTCCCAACAGCTGAGCAGGTCTGTGGACACCATCTCCTCCTCCCTGCAGAGCTCAGTAAGATTGGGATCGAATCATGACTTGTAATGGGAGCTGCATTTCAGACTGAGACTATCACCCAAAGAATGAAGACAAAATATGTGAGGCTTAAAATATCTTCCTTAAATACATGCTTCCAAACGCACAGCAAATTGATGGAACAATCACTCCTTCACATGAAATAACTTAAAGATTAAGAAAAATGTAGGTTTTCAAAAATAAACGATATTCTTCTCCAAACCCTACCATCTCCAAGAGGCTTATACCAATGATTCTCATTTGTAGAACAAAAATTCTTTCCAAATAGGGGTCCTGAAGACATTGATAATTAAAGACTGAGAAAATAAGTATATATATAAATAAAAAAGCCTCAAAGTCAGGCAGATTCTTTTAGTGAGACAGCTACTTGGGACTAAGATAGGGAGGAAGCCAGAAGAATAGGAACCTCTTTTCTGAGTAGAAACAGGTTAGCTTTAGGAAAGAGATGACAGCCTATGTTAAAGCTTACCTTCTCCTATCTTCCTCACCCTAGAAACTCCCCTAACAAACAGCTCCAGTCTTGTTATCCAATAGCTACTTTCTTCTTCTTCCATAGTAATAGAATTATCAGCTGGTCACATGGAAAATGAGGGTAAAAACTCCATTTCCCAGCCTCTTTTGCAGCTAGATGTTGCCTGGTTCTGGTCAATGGGACAAGAGAGGAAATGATACTTCAAACTTCTGTCTTGTAACCTTAAAGAAGAGCCCTTTCCCTTTCTTCATCATGCTACATGGTGGTGAACTTTGTTAGGCCATAGAGAGCAAAATACCTTTATTCCAAAGTTACTGATGAGGCTTAAAATCCAAAGTCTCCTAAATATTGGCCAACTGAGAGGAATGAGGAGGAATGAAAGAGTAAAGATAAGACACAAATTAGATGGTAACATAGACAACCTTGTCTATTTTCCCACTCTACTCCAAGTTGAATATCTTTCACTAAAGTGTAATGACTGTACTCTAAGTCACCTTAAGAGAAGGATTGGACAATCTAACCTTAGGAGATATGGGGTGATGAAAAAGATCTAGATACAGGGGGGCTTTCCTCTTAGGAATTCTCTCCTTAGTTGTTACCTAGGGAAAAAACAAAACTAAAAATACATAAGAATTGGTTATGTTTCTGATTATTTACACAGTGAATGAGTGTCTGGAGAGGTGAAGCATTGCCCTTACCCAGTTGAAAATGAATGCGGTGTCCATATTAAAGTTTAAAACAGAGACTCAGGATTACATCAACCAGGTGCCTTACATTTTCCCTGGCTTTGTTCTGGGTGCAGTCAGGCATGAGGAGCTGAAGTGCTGATCCTCCCATCCAGAGTCTGGCTGGCAATAAAATGATACTACCTTTTGTCATCTAGGAAGCAGTTACTCACACAGCACAGGAACTTTTCTGTTGAAGTTAATACTGGAAACCTGGCCTTAAAAAAATAATAATAAAGAATTGTGCTTTACCATACTGACATGCAATATCTTGAAATCTGCGGGGGATTTTCCTACCTGCTGGGGGTTATAGAGTGTGAAAAAACAGCTGTTAGCAGTTTCAACAGTGGATTATTTTACAGAAATTTTCATGAAAAAAAAATCCACATGCATTCTCCAGTATTCCTTTTCTCCCCTCTTCCTTCAGGAAGCGTCTAAGTAAGAATATAAATTTAGTTTCCTTCCTTTTTTTTTCCCCCACTGTTCAGAATGCCCTAAAGGGAACAAATGTGGTGGGGAAATAAAGTAAGGCTATGAGTTTTATGAGATTGGTATACAAAATTGCCTTCCTCATTTTGTGCTGTGAACTCAATCAAACACTTTATTTTCTCTAGAAGAGGAAACCCAAACACAAAAACACCCATACAAAAGAACACCTTTCATCAATTACCTTCACAGAAAATCTTTGAGAGGTTGGTTTTCTTATTCTCCCTTGGAACTAGATCTATAACAAACTCCTGAACAATCTACATGTGGTATCACAAGTTTTGGGGTTTTGTTTTGTTTTGGCATTTCCATACAATTTTTGGTCAAAATGCTCTTTTGCCAAAATATGTATTTGAGATATTCATACATTTTTAAAACACCTGTATAATATTAATAAAATATTTACTCTTTATTCTTTTCAATATTTTACCTCTGAACAAATGTATGTGTTTAGGGTTGTCACTACCAGTTTGAAATTTAGAGCCTTATTTTTTTGGAGGGGAATATTTTGTCTGTCGCTGCCTTTTTGTTAGAAAACATAATCATCACTGTTCAGGCCCAGTTCCCACCCGCTCAGCCTGACAGGACATAAACTATTTGGTGAAAATTCCCCTCTTGGGAGTAATTCTTGTCAGGAGTCAGTTGTTGAGCAAAATCCTGAGACACTGAGTAAATGAAGGACAGTTCAGTTAAGAATCAGTAGTTCCATTTTAGTGCCAAGCAACACCACCAAAACCCAAATCCAAAACAAGCAAAGAATGATTCTGGCAGACCAGGACAACTGGTTGCCCACTGCCATAGCAATGATACTATCTACGGATGACAGATTTGAAATTAAAATATTCATTGCAGGGGTGCCTGGGTGGATCAGTCGGTTAAGCATCTGACTCTTGGTTTTGGTTCAGGTTGTGATCTTATCGTTGTGGGACTGAGCCCCACGATGAGCCCTCAGTCGGGCTCCTCACTGAGCAAGTAGTTGACTTAAAGAGTCTCTCCCTTTTTCCCTCCCCTCATCTCACTCTCTCTCTCTCAAATAAATAAGGAAGTCTTTAAAAATATAATGAAATAAAATAAAATATTCATCACATTTTAACAGGCATTGCTAAATATTGGCTATGTCTCTACAGGATTGGGTAGACACTTTGATCTGAAGTCTGGTCCTTGAGGAGGATTAGTAATAACATTCAGGTCATTGGTAGTACTTCTCAAGTCACAACTTACCTCAAAGCCAGCCTTTTATGCATAGATATTTGCTTACGTGGAACATTTTTAGAGATGTTTCTCTGGAGTTTTAGCTCTCAGAAAATCTCCCCCTTTCCAACTTTTGTTTCTCCCAATTATGGTACGTGATTGAAAGTTTTGAAGTCCTCTTCCAGTTCCCTAATAAAAGGCAAACAGTGGAGTGCCTGGGTGGCTCAGTGGGTTGAACATCTTGACTCTTGGTTTCTGCTCAGGTTGTGATCTCAGTGTCATGTCTGGTGTTGGGCTCCAAGCTCAGCATGGAGTCTGCTTGGGATTCTCTCCCTCTCCCTCACCCTCTGTTACTCCCCTTACTTGTACTGTCTTTCTAAAATAAATAAATAAACTCTTTTAAAAAAAATAAAAGGCAAATAGTTCTAAGAAGGATGGCCATAGGCCATTAGTAGTTCAGAATGAGGGAAATATATGGGACAAGTGACAAATGGTTGAAGGCAAAGTCCTATAGGAATGGGGTACTAGCTGGTATCAAGGAGGGAAGCAAAAAGAATAGAAATAAAGAGAGGTGGAGGGATATGGCCTCACCTCAATAGTTTTACTGTAAAAGGAAAATTTGAACAACAAAAACTAAAAAAAAAAAAAAGAAAGAAAAGAAAAGAAAAGAAAAAAAAGAATAAGAAGAATTAGAAACTTTAAAAGGTACAGATGTTGGAAGGTTAGAAGATGCCAAAGATTGACTCTAGTGAAGAGACCGAACACTAGTGTGAAAGCATGAAATGACTTTCTTACTACCTTGCTTGCTGAAATCCCACAACTTAACAAAGAAGAGGTGGGTGTTTTATCTCAGAAGCTTTCTTCCCCAATAGATGCAGAGAGAAATAAACCTCCGAACCTCCAAAAAAAAAAAAAAAAAATAGATGCAGAGAGCTTCTAGAAAAGGTGGTCTTCCCCCTCCCCTTTCCCATATCACTGGACTGGTTTTCTGTTTGTTTGCCTTTTACAGACTATTTTAAATGGCCCTATGAGTAGATACTTGAAAAGCTGTCTATCTGATTTCAGAGACCTCTGTGAGGCTCTCCTGCCTTTACTACCCTTGTTGGAAGTTCAAATGGTGCAAACAGAATTACAGGATTTTATGGTAGGGCCAGACCTCTGAGAGCATTTTAAATCAGTCTCCAGCCAATTCAGGGACCCTTACTTAACCTTCAGTGGCACATGAGTAGTAGAGAACAATTATTTTGGAAGTGAGGTTCCCCATTCAAATGATAATACTTATTTTCAATTTCCGACTTCTCTTTGTGGATGGGTTTTGTTTGTTTGTTTGTTTTTTTAAGATTTTATTTATTCATTTGACAGAGAGAGAGAGATCACAAGTAGGCAGAGAGGCAGGCAGAGAGAGAAGAGGAAGCAGGCTCCCCGCTGAGCAGAGAGCCCGATGCGGGGCTCGATCCCAGGACCCTGAGATCATGACCTGAGCCGAAGGCAGAGGCTTTAACCCACTGAGCCACCCAGGTACCCCTGTGGATGAGTTTTTAAAATCCATGCTGGAAAGTAGGATTTGAGAAAAGAAACGGGATGGCAGGGAGGGACAGAGAGCTGAAATATGAGGGTTATTTACCCAGATGGCAGAAGACTCTGAAGAGTCCAAGAGGAAGCCCTAAAGACTTTGTCCTTGAAATGAACTGTACAGCTAGGGTCCACCCAGCTTGACCCCAAAGCTTTGGAGCACCTTCTGGGGTATCCTTTATGAAGCAGTTGTTTGTAAAAAGATGAGGACCATAGCTATGTTTATCTAAAATGCACCAGGTGACTCAAAGCCATCCTCAGAGAAATCTAAATCTCTTATTTGTGCTACCCTACAGACACTCATTTGTCATCTTTTCTATCTCTTTAAATCCTCTATTCTCATTGATCCAGACCATCTATGTTGGAAGGGGGTAAAAGCAGAGAGAGAGAATTATGGCTGGGGGCCCAAGGCACATGGAAGGATGACAGGTGAAGACACTGAAGTGACAGAGGCAGAGACACTGTGGCTGTGAAAAGAGAGGAATAAAAGCAGAAAGGCATGCATACAAATGGCTAAAAGACACATGAAAAAATATTCAACATCATTAGCCATCAGGGAAATTGAAACCAAAACCACACTGAGATACCACCTTACACCAGTTAGAATGGCAAAAATTGACAAGGCAAGAAACAACAAATGTTGCAGAGGTTGTGGAGAAAGGGGAACCCTCTTACACTGTTGGTGGGAATGCAAGCTGGTACAGCCACTTTGGAAAACAGTGTGGAGGTTCCTCAAAAAATTAAAAATAGAGCTACCCTATGACCTGGCAATTGCACTACCGGGTATTTACCCCAAAGATACAGATGTAGTGAAAAGAAGGGCCACATGCACCTCAACGTTCATAGCGGCAATGTCCATGATAGCCAAACTGTGGAAGGAGCCAAGATGTCCTTCAACAGACAAATGGATAAAGACGATATGGTCCATATACACGATAGAATACTACTCAGCCATCAGAAAGGATGAATACTCAACATTTGCATCAGCATGGATGGAACTGGAGGAGATTGTGCTAAGTGAAATAAGTCAAGGAGAGAAAGACAATTATCATATGGTTTCATTTATTTGTGGAACATAAGGAATAGCATAGAGGAATTAGAAGAAGGAAGGGAAAAATGAAGTGGGGGGGAATCAGAGGTGGAGATGAACCATGAGAGATTATGAACTCTGGGAATCAAACCGAGGGTTTTAGAGGGGAGTGGGAGGGGGGATGGGTTAGCCTCATGATAGGTATTAAGAAGGACATGTATCGCATGGAGCACTGAGTGTTACATGCAAACAATGAATCATGGAAAACTACATCAAAAACTAATGATGTCTGGTGACTATCATAACATAATAAAAAAAAATAAAATAAAAAAAAAAAAACCACCAGAAAGGCAGCCTGTTTCCTACCCAGTCAACCTCTTTCTAGGAGGACAGCAGCCTGGAGAGATGCTCAGTCATGAATGTGACTAAACTTGGTCCATTAACACTGTCATGAGGAATTGTCATCTCATTATTATGCTCATGTTCCCTTGGTTCCTGGATAGCAAGACATAAAAACACCTTCTTTATGTTTATGTTCCTAAAAGTCATATGTAGAAACTCCAACTCCAATGGAATGGTGCTTGGAGGTAGGACCTTTGAGAGGTAATTAGGTTTGGATAAAGTCCTGAGAGTGGAGACCCTGAGATGAGATTAGTGTCCTTACAAGAGAAAACGACTTTACCTTTCTCTGCCCTGTGAGGACACTAAGAAGAGCCCTGTGTAAACCAGGACGAGAGCTCACTAAAAGCCTAACCACATGGCCAGCCTGATCTCAGACTTCTGGCCTCCAGAACCATGAGAAATAAAGTTCAGTTGTGTAAGCCACCCAGCCTATTCTGTTAGAGGAGCCCAAACTGACTGAGTCACCTTTTGTGATCACTGGTCTCAGGAAAAGCCCTAATATTTGTTACGTTGGCCTAGTCTAATAAAGCAATTATTAAGCAATATATTTTAGTAGCCTGAACCCAATTCATCTACTTAGGAAGATAAATTTCCTTATTTACTACCAGGATAATGCTAAATATGAGTAGAGAAGAGACTTCCTTGCATTAATGAAAATCTTGATACTGTGGTACTGTCTCTCTCTAACTAATTAGGTTTCAGAACGATCACACCCCTGAATCTTTTGGGTCTGACTTGGTATTAAGTCATTTATAATTAGGCATAAACTATAGCATGCTTTCTATTTGTCTATGATTTATCCATGGTATCAGGCATCTTTAGGAAACTAAGCCCTTTATATTTCTTTTATCGGCAGAAACCTCATTAATTTGTTGTTTGCGCGCGCATGTGTGTGTGTGTGTGTTTTTTTCCTGATAAGGCTCAAATTATTACCAAGGTAATCTTCAAGTAAGTTTCAATCAGCAGCCTCACAAGGGGGAATGGCATGCAGGCAAGTGGAAACACAGACCCCAGCCACCTGCATGCAAAGCCTATGCTCATCTTCCTTCATCCGCAGTCTCCCGGGGGAGATGAGGATTAGGCTGAGCATGTTAATTCAGGATGGAATAAAATGGCTTAAATCTTCAGTCAGTTCCATCCATACCTAGATATGGCAACATTTCACCATGCAGCAATCTTGTCAGCAAGGAAACATAATGCACAAAACTGTCACTAAATTATACATTGAAGCCAGTTTGTATCGGTGGCAATAGATTTTATGATAGATCCTATGCTGAAGCAGGGCCCATAATTTATATCTATCCCACGTCTCTCGCCTCTCCTTGATAAAAGTCAGGAGGAAGGCATATTTGTATTCCACTGTCCTCTGCCGAGGGTATTTAACATGCTTATAGGCCAAATGAAGCTGCTTTGTTTGTTATCTCCTGGCTTCCAGAAATAGTCAGCTCTGATAATGTGCCACTGGAGTTCTGAGTTACCACATCATGATGTAATGGCTCGGGGAGTACAGTGAAACCACAAATGTCCAAATGAATTGACACAATTTCCTGCAGAGGAAGCAATTGGAAAATAATAGGCAGAAATTCTGGCTCCTTTTACACTTAGAAGAGATGACAATCATCACTGAAGGGGTGTCTGGGAGTGTTCTGGTTGATCCACAAAAGGGAATGCTCACAAAAATCAGGCTTTTTTCCATGCGTGGTGAACCCATTAAGTGTTCTTTATCTACCTTCTAAAAGGGGGCAGGCTTGTGGAGTAAATACCCAACACTGAGAATCACCCAGCCATCCTGTTTAAAACTGGCATCCTATCAAGAGTTCCACAAAATGATCATATTCCCTTTTACTTCTTGATTTTGCACTTGCCATTTCCTCTGCATGGAACCCTGCATTCCTTTCCAACCATTACTCCTCCTTTCTTCCCTCCCCCCACCCTGACTCCTCCCCAGCCTTCGAGTCACAGTCCTCACTGAACAAGCCTGGAATTCGGGGAAGTTCTCTCCATGTGTTTGTTCCGCAACCTCATCACCTATGTCCCCTTCAAGTACATTTCTATCCACTAGACTGGGAGCCCCCTGAAGGTAGGCAGGGTTCTTTATTCACTCTTCCACCCCCAGCAGACCCCACATGCCTGGGACAGAGGAGATGCTCAGTCAATGTTTAACGAAAGATTATTGAGAGAAAGAACCCAAGCTATGGGGATTAGCTTTGTTGTTGGAGTTTGATATTTGGGGTTTTTCTCTTTAAGCCCATAAAGAAATTTACAAGCTCTCCGTAGCAGACTTGCAGTTTTTGGCATGCCCCTCTATGATAGATATTTCATTGCCCTTTGGGATCTACTCTCTACTCTTCTGTACCCTGTTCTATGCCCTGAAAGGTTGACTTCCAAGGCTTTCAGACTTTCAGTTGGATTCAGTCAGCAGAGGGCACCATTAGGAGACAGAATATGAGAGGAGAGGATGGTGGGGATACTTATCCCCTCCCCACCCCCCCACACATACAACCAAATCCCCACTGCCTCCTTGGCAGGTTGGCGCTAGTCCCTCTGTTGGAAGACCATGGTCCTTTTGATAGCTTTTTCCTATAACCCTCTAGCCTCATGACCCCCACTCCTCTTGTCCATAGACACCTAAGGTTAGTGATGACTCTTCTCATTTCTAGGCATAGATGGCTTCTTCATCCCCTAACCTGTGCATACCTTTGTAAAGGACCTTTCATTAAATTGTCTCTAATTACATGGTTGAGAGTTGTCATCTGTTTCCTGCTAAGAACCTGAGGGATATGCCTTCCTTCCCTAATTCTGCCCTTGTGAACAAAGGAGACCACACAAAGGCATTGTCACTATCACCATGCCCACTTCTCCTGGTGGGAGGGCAGTCATGTTCACAACTTCCAAAGACCACCCCCTTTGCTTACTCTCCTAAAGGAAATATAATTTTGAAAGAGCGTTTATCCACTTTTCACTTATTCATCATTTAACAAACATGTATTATGGCTCTGTGCTTGCCCTTGGAGATAAAGTATGAATAAGTATGCAAGGTCCCTGACCACATGAAGCTTATAAACTGATAGGGGAAACCAGATAATAAACAAGAAATATAATTTATAGCAGTGGAAAAATGCATGGCACCACAAGATTCCTGATAATATCCTATAGTTCATATATGAAAATATTTCCTGTATAGGTTCCTGTATTTTAAAAATCTAATAAAATAACTGAAATATAATTACAAATATTTTGCATTGTACTTGAAAAGTACAAGACATTCCAAGACTCCCTCTAAACTCTGAGTGCACAGCTTCCCTTGGTTTCCTGTCAGCTCCATGAAAGGACATGAGTACAGTCGACCTGGTGCCCACAGAGCTATGTTATCTACCTGTGGTTTGGAGCTGAGTTGGACAAATGCAGTCCAATTACTGGTAGGTAAAGGTAGATATATCATTCTTCTAAAGAGCATGCTTAATAATAAGTCTTTGTGATATATTTATTTCTTAGTGCTAAAGAGGGATTTTTAAAAAAAACTGAAATAATTTAATTTTGTCCCCTATTATCAGGAGATTATAATCTGGGATGATGGTAGATTCAAAGAAAAGGAAACTTTCTAAACTGGTATGCAAGTATGGAAATAAGTCATACCTTTATTCAACTAACATTTGTTAAATGCTTGCTATGAGCCAGTTTTGGCATAGGTGCAAAGGCGGTCAAGGAGGCTATAAGGCAAGCAGACTCTGGAGGAGTTCACATTTTAGTTGAGGAGATTGTCTAGAACGTCAAGGCAGAAGAAGCAACCTTCAGAAAGGCAGAGACTCTGGGCCTTGAGCAAAAGCAGATGGGAAAAAGTCTCCTCTAAAAGGTGCTGTGGAACCTGAAGCTCCTGTAGAACTCAGAGTGCTCCCTCCAGCACGTCACTTAGGACATCTCTTCCCCTTCCATGTGCCCTCCGAGAGCACGGCAACCCTCCAGCCTGGTTATGTGCATTAATGAGGAACTGAATGAGCCCATGTTGACCTATCTACATTCAAGGTGGCCCTGCGAAGAGCACAGTTGCTCTTATCAAGAGGGCACTTCTGAGCCAAAATCCACTAGACGAGGTGGTTCTACTCTGGTAAAGCAGCACAACAGGGCAACTTTTCCACTATTCCAACCCGAATTCCAACTCTACTCCCCCTGTCTAAAGCCAGGTAATTAAAGTTCAAGAAACACAAAATCCAAGTTTTCTCTTCAGTCTTTGGAGACTCTTTGGCCTCAAAAAAAAAAAAAAAAAAAAAAAAAAAGGCAGTGGAGAGATGGTAGATGCTAGCTTTCTTCTAACACCCTCCATTCCCTTTTGTGTTAGCTCCCTAAGACAAAAAAAAAAAAAAAAAAAAAAGGTAGTACCATTAGATTCTTCACTGTAATTTCCCATTATTTGACCTTTGATCCCTTCAGCCTCAACTCCTCTGTTTCAGAGCATCCTCTCAAGGCCCTGCCATTTGTGGCTGAGATTACAGGTGTCCATGGGATACTGGTCAGAAATAACTAGCTTGCAGAATTTTCTGAAGACCAATGCACAATGCAATATCTCTTCTCCTGGCCATTTTTTGCACTCTATTCTGGCAGGTGGAATTGGAGGTAAAATTTTTAGAGTCAGCCTTCTGGTAGCTCAAATTATATTTTATAGGTCTTGTCCAAGATGTGAGTAAAGAAGTATTAAAGCATCTATGTCTATCTTAGGTCCTCTCACGTTGAGAAAGTATGACATGATGAGAAAGAAATGAGCACAAGTTTGTTTCCCCAGAGACCTAGTTCCTCCTCCTCACTCTGTCACTGGTGGAGGGCCTGGGGCCTCAGCTTCTCTGGGTCTCAATTTCCTCACAGTACTCTTTCACTATTTGAACTTGTTACATGCAAAATAAATTCCCAGAACATTATTCCCTAAAGTAAATTTTAGCTATCTTTTAAAATAAAAGGAAAATTGCTTTTGCATCCTGTACCAGGTTTCTCCATGAACCTGGCTGGTGAGAACTGCCCAGTTTTCATGGGGACACAGAACTGCACATGAACAGGCCTAAGAAGATGTGGGGAATCCGTTCATCATTGTCCTAAAGGTCTTGCTCACTGACAAAATGCTTCTAAGCTCCTTTAGGGAGAAACTTGGAAGGTCAGCAGCCTGAGGAAGGATTAACAGAGGCTGAGAATCTGATGCTGAAAATCGGGTCTGTCCTAGTACGAAACACAGTGTGAAAACATCTTCAAGTATTCTGTGATGATGATAATCATGACAAAATCTTTTATTTCTCCAAAGAAGCTCAAAGAATTTCATAGGCCTTGTATCAATCATCCTTGCCACTTCCCCATGAGGAAGGATGAGGGCAGGCACTAATATGATATAAATGGCAGTAGCGGAGTAAGCCATCACACTGAACTAGAGCCTTATAAATTGTTCGTTGCCCCTTGTAACCAAACAGCAGCTACAGTGAGAGGCAGGGAGGGGGCTTGGCCCGGTCTCAGGCCAGAAGCAATATCCCCTAGGAGACCTCCAGACCAGTCGGTGCCCCTGATTTTTATAAATGGCATTTTAGACAACCATTTGTCACTGATTAAAGCCTGTCTTAGATTTTGAAGTTATCTCTGCTGTCCTGATATTTTTTTACTGCATAAAACCTGGTTTCCACCAACTAGCGATTACTGGATTTCCCCTTAACCCTCTGATCGTCATCAGTATAAACAACTACTTATCATTCCCTGATTGCCATCTGAGTTCTTACTCCCGAGTTCTTGTTGTCCAAAAAGAATGAGCCTGCTTAGTCATCACCCTTTAAAAAATAAAGAAGACAAAGCCTTCTCTAGGCTTCTCTGGCCTAAATATCTTCTTCTCTACTTTGCTCACTCTCTGCAGTCCTTGCAAGTCCTCCTTATTAAAAATTAAATCCCTATTCCCTGCTCTGAATGACACCCCCACAAATGCTCATGCAATTCCAGTTTAAGAAGTAAATAAATAGCCATGTCCCTGGCAGCTGTAATTGTCCTCATCTCACTACCATCACTAACATTAAGTGGGCTCCCATGAAGGTGACGACACAATACTGGCCAGAAAGAGCTAAAGCAAGTAGTAATTGCCCCTGGGGCAATCCACTTCTTGAAATAAGTTGGTATGGCCCAGCAAGGAAAACAAACAGTGGATAGGGTGGGCTAACTGGGGGAGGGAAGCAGGAAGCCTATGGAGGCTTTGGGAAAAGACAGTTTCCCCAACTTCCTAATGATGGAAAAGCAGTTTTATTACTTAAGGGTGGAGGTCAGTCTATGAAGGGTTAAGGAGAGTGCACGGGGAAGACCCAGAGGCACTGGGTATAGGTCACTCCTCTTAAGAAAACAAAAGTAATGGGAAGGATATACAACAGTTAAGGGTGATTCCAAGGTCAGGAAAAGAGTCTCCTCCCAGATAAAAATTTCTTGGGGTGGAGAGGAGTAGGAGGACAGAAAGGAGAAGGAAACAAATAAGCAACAAAAAAGGCAACAAAAGCAAAAACAACTTCTCCATCTTATGATTTTAAGGCTATATTTTGCTCCCTGTCTCAGTTTCCTGAGGTACCTCTAAAAAAAAAAAAAAGGAAAGCCTGAAATAGAATTCACTGCATTCCTTGTACCACAATATATGGTGTAATGAATGCGTGGAAGGGAGCAAATAGGTTTTTCCTAAAAAAAAAAAAAAAAAAAAAAAGTTCGGCTGTCATGCCAGAGTCCTTCAAGTAGGTAGATTTCAGAATAGTCCTGTCTGACTTCAAAGACATCTGCCTTCCAATCTGAGAGTCTATGATCTAATTTCCAACAAACCCACTTTGAAAACTCCTGGTAAACAATACCTAACCATGTGACCACATGAAAAAAATCAGGCAGCCACGGAATCGGGGCAGCCATACAACTGCCTGTAACAGTGTCTTTCCCCTGAATATCTAAGGATCGTAAATGATGGTTCATTCCTTATTCGTTATAAAGCTAAACACCTGAAAAACTCTACTGACCATGGTATTACCTTTCCTAGAAGTGCAGCTGGAAGCTACAAAATTAGAGAGCAGCCTTGGTTCTTGAAAATAGTGTATTTCTAGAAAGCACTGCTCTGTACCCAAGGAAACTGCTTCAAACCAACACATCCTTCAACAAGCCTTATTCTTGGGCACTTAAAGTTTATTTTTTTTAATTATTTCTTCTCTTTACAAAAAAATTTAAATAAAACGGATTATTCAATACAGCTCTTTCTGAGTGTGGACTCTTTGACACACTGAAGATACAAGGCTCTGGACCGGTTGCTAGGAGAATATTTTGGCGTGCAGTAATTATTTTGCATGAGCAAGTCTTATGACTCATCAATACTTATCACTTTAATGATGTCCTCTTCTAACTAATTTCTTTTAAGAAGTGAGGCACCTCACTTGTTAGCTTGGTAGAGCTGTAGCCGAGGGCACACTTGTATGACACATACTAATTCACGGTGTCCCCGCCAGATAGATGCGACTTTCCTGTCTATCCATAGAGAACAGGGGGGAGGAGTTCGGAACAGTTAGTATTCTAGGCTTCCTTTAACTCCCTGGGAAGGTACAACAAATTGATTAGATAGTAAATTAGTCTTTTGTTAAATCAACTCAGTTTGACAGTAACGGTTAAATACAAACCAGAAGATCAATAGCATTGAAAAGTAAGTTGATGGTCACTTTGATGTCCTGTGGCTGCGGTGGTCATCTGAGAGCAAATGGACAATGCATACCATTTCATTCCAGAAGATCCTTTTGTAATTTCATTTAAGTTAGTTTTCAGGCCAGGCTACTCAGATTGGGGAACTGAACTTAAGTACTGGGTGGTGTGGCATGATAATGAGCTAAGTTCACATCAAGGTAACAGGATGCCAATGAAACTTACACAATCGTGAAATGGTGTAAGTGTGAACATGGCACTCCTGAGATCAGGGCCTATAGAGTCACTATAAACAATGGTGTTGCTCCCAACAAAAACCACCCATTCCACATGGCTTAACAGGGGTAACTGTGCAAGTAGAAGCCAATAGCTCACAAGTCCAAGGCTCTATTCTGCAGCCAACCTGTTGCCCACAGTTTGAGGTGTGGTTTTCTGGTTTCTAAAAGTAACTTTCTATCTCTGTCTTCCTTTTCAGATCCATCCAAATTATAGCTTTGGCTGTGAAGAAGGGTTAGAAAAATGACCACATAGTGAAAAAGGTATTTTTTTTAAGGTAATTGCACCATTTACTGGTTCTGCTTCAAGTCTAGCCCACAGAGTCAAAACGTATTGAAATGACACAAGACAGCCTCATTGAAAAGTTGTCCTAAGCATGGCTCATGCCTTTCACTACCAAAGACGTATGTTCCCAACTTGTTGCAGATCATGTTGTAGGGAGATGCTAACTTTGCTCCAACTCCTCAGAAATTCTCAAAGAGGAAAGGAAAACAGCAAACTCCATCCCCGCTAGCGCCACCCCCAGGAGCAAAGAGCTCCACTCTTAGACCTCTGTATTCTTCTTGGGGGTAAGTAGTCCCTACTGTTATGTAAAGGTCTCTGTGGAAATTTATACTCAGCCCCAAGTTAGCAAGTAGCAGAATATCTACTACATTCATTAATTCATTCCGTAGTGTCTACTGAGAGCCTATTATGCCTCAGGGATGATTTTAAGCACTTTATATCAGTGAGGGTCCTTGTGGAGTTGACATTCATGGCAGGGGGCAGTGGAAAGACAGATAATAAAAATAGACATAATGAGTAGATTATGGAATATATTAGTAGGTGATAAGGGCTAAGAAACATAAAAAAGATCCAAATGAGGGGACTGAGAATTTCAGAAGAGGGGCAGTTAGCAATTTTAGGATATGGTAGTCTGGGTAGTTCTCTTTGAAAGGTGATATTTGAGCAAAAGCTCGAAGGAGGTGAAGAAGTTGGTGATACTGATGTCTGGAAGATCATTTCAGGTACAAGGAACATCCAGTGAGAAAGCCATAAGTCAAGAGCATAAACATCATGTCTTGAGAAAGTCTAAGAGGCCAATCTGAACTCCTCCAGTATGACTGCATGGGGGTTAGTGGACGGTGTGGGGGATGATGTAGGACATGAAGTCAATGAATAACAAGAATCCAGATCATGAGGAGTCTTATAGATCACTGCTTCTCAAACTTTCAAGTGGATACGTGTCATCTGGGATCTTGTGAAAATGAAGAATCACCTCCACTTGATGTGGGGGAGGACCTGAGATTCTGCATCTCTAACAAGTTCCTGGTTGCCTCTGGTACTTTGAGTAGTAGAACTTTTAACCACTGTAAATGACTTTTACTCTGAATGAAGTAGGGAATCCACTGAAAGATTCTGAGACTACTGAGAATAGACTGTGATGGGGGAAAAGAAGAGAAGAAGGCTATTGTAATACAGGCAAGAGACTTAGATTAAGGAGGTATCGGTGGAAGTAATTAGATTCTGGACGTGTTTTGAGAGTAGAGCTATTATAATTTCCTGATGGATTAGAAGTTGTGTGGGAGAGAGACAGGCACCAAAATGATGCTAAAATATTTAACCTGAGCAACTGGGAAATGGAGCAGCCATCAACCTGAAATGGGAACGCTGCAAGTGGAATATGTTCTAGAAGGTAGGTTAAGAGTTCAGTTTGGATGTAATGCATTTGGTGATGTTAAAAGGCAAAGTCTGGAACTTTAGGAGGAGAGGGCTGGACTGGAGATGAATGTGGGAGTGGTTGACAGAAGATAATTAAAGCCATAAAACTGGATGAGATCACCCAGAGAGAGTATGTAGATAGAAAATAATACACCAGTAACAGCCCTGGGGCACTCATCTCCAGGAGACAACACAGAGGAAGGCTGCAAAGAGAATTGCCTCTCAGGTTTCACTGGAAGCCATACATATGAACTGTATTTGAAGAGTCCTGCCATGTCTCCCATACCACGTCTCAGTCATACAGGTAACAAGGCTACTACTCCTTTAATAATGACTTACAGATGCATGTAGAGAGGGAGAAAGGTGCACTTTCCCACCCTCTACATCTCAGCTTCTGTGATGGAATTATGTCTACCAGCATGAATTATCATCTGAATGGTTGACAACTTGGAGTCCCTATGTGGTTTGTTGCAACAGGTGAAAAAAAAAACCACCCATTTAATGTAGCACAAACACCCATTTAAGGTAAGCACGAACATTTACTTATTCATTCCACTACACAGAGTGAGCAATACAGTGTCTGGCCTGAATAATACAGAAGCTACAGAGAACATCACCTATGGATTTCACCTACCTAACCATTTCAATAACCTTAACAGCTGAGCTTGGCTGAGATGCTTTAATAACAAAACACACACACACACACACACACACACACACACACACACACACACAGTCTCTTGCCCCTGGGAATCTATCATGGATCCACTTCTCAAACCTACTCATTCCATCTGGCTAAGCTTCTGTTGTAGATTTATCCCTTTATGACTCTTCTTTTCTCTACCTGCCACCTTGCTAACTGAACTTTAGGCTCAGCTATTTTTCCTGGAATATGTATTTGGCTCAGTTCTACCCATGCCTAAGGCCAGTTGCAGTTACCAAGACCAGAGTGGAAAAAGCTGTAGGCCCTCTTGTTACTCAGGAATAGAGATAATTAGGAACTCTCCTTAAAAATATATGGTATAATAGAGATTAGTATTATAGGATTGCTTGATAAATGAGCCAGGGTATGTCTGTGTGATTATTTAATTTCATGTACACATAGACGTGGACTATTAGTAGCATAGACGCTATCATGTAACTTGTGGACCTTTGGTCCATTCTGCCTTATGTTCCATTTCACACTACGGTACCATTTGGGGGGGAGGGGAGAAGATTGTCATTCTCTGATATCCACCCAAAGGTTAAGTGTGCCTGGTTTCTATTAATAATTCACTCTGGGTCTCTCATCCATGAATTTATCTATACCTTTCCCGAAGCTATTGACATTTTAGAATGTACTACCTCCTGGGGGTAACGACATAGCATTTTATGCATCACTGGAAAGTGACAATGGAGAAGAAATCTGTCAAGGCCTGCTTTGGTTCCTGTTCCCCTAGCCTGCCTCTCCCAACTGCAGGGAACACATTCCTCCCACCTATTGACTAAGCCCTGCTCCAGGCTTTAGGGCCAATCCTGTCTTTAATCACAAGGATTTAAAGAGTTCTTCAACATTTAGGGGCCTCAGAATCAAATCACTGTAGCTGCCAGTTCTGTTAGACCACATGACCCAGTTCTATAAATGAGCTTCTGTCTTGTTCCTGAGATCAGCTTCCCACTCCCCACCCCCACCCCAGTTCTGGCAGCATAATCTCTGTCTTGCTCCTTTGTATTGAGGTCCCCAGCTTGGTAACCTTCCCAGTACTCCTGGCCTTCTAGGAATATGTCCTGCCTTTTTTTTCCCAGGACTTCTGCCCGAGTGGTAGGAATCCTCTCCCTGAACCCTGGAATTGCCTGATGCTGCCTGTTTGCGTGTCTGCCTGCTTCACGATCCCCCATTTCTGTGCTCTTCCCACCTGTCAGGACTGCATGGAATTTCATATCTGATCCTCCACACTCACTGCTTTCTGGATCCACCTGTTGTTACTGATCGAACCGTGTGTATATTGTGAGTGAGGCATGGATGATACTTGCTCTACCATAAGCACGCATGTAAGAGAAATAAAGAATATTAACCTGAGCTGCTGCTTACTGCTATGCAGATTACATACTGCTCAATTGCAGAGGGCAACATGGGCAATGTCTGAAAGGTATGGCATATCGGCATGTAAATGGCACCCTCTGGAGTTGTGCTGTGCAGCAACCCTGACGCTAACCACAGCTTGATATCCCAGGGATATCACTTAGGGATTGTGCTTATAGCAAGTTAAGTGGTTATCAGCATATGCATCTGTGTTTAACATATCAGCATTTAAGTTTGGGAATGCTGACTCAAAGCCAGATAAACTTTAATTATAGCCTAATAACAGGGTCAGAGTCAAAAGAAAAACGTCAGGCAGTATGCCTAATCTCAAACACTGAGTAAAGTTAAATAATTTAACAGACAATGAGAATTAAAATTTTCGTGATTGAGGCAGGCTGTTGGTGCAAGACAGGTGGCTTAATTCTGAAATGATACAGTACATATTCTAGACTGTCATGGTCCTCAGAGCATATGTGTGGCCTGAGGTGTGCCAAACAATCAGTTCCTCCTCCCACCTGCCACAGAGCATATCCCCTCAATATTAAAGTCAGGTTTTAGGATTAACTGAATTGGAGCCCCACTCAACTCCCTCATGTGCCCCTCCCCTCAAAAATTTATCCTAGAAACCAACTATGTATTCATCTTAACACAAATCCACATAATTGACTCGATGGCTCATCTAGAAGTTTCTGAAGGGATATGTTACAGGCCAGGTGTATCAGGGAAGGAGAGGAAACAATAATGTCAAGATATAGGGGCAACCTAATACATTTGGGGGAGTGGAAATGATCTGAGAGGGAGGAGAAGTGGGATCGAGTGGAGGTGAGACTACTATCCGCTGTGCAACCCTGGCCAAGCCATGCTCCATCTCTGGGCATCTGCCCTTGCAACTGTAAAGATGAGGCAGTCAGATTAGATGACATCTACAATATTTTCCACCACTAAAATTGCAGACTATAAGTTGGAAGTTGAAGCTTTTTTTGTCACAGAGTCCCACAGTAGCGATCGTGAGACAGTGCAAGGTCACAGACTAAACCGATGCTACAGGAATCCCCAGCCAGGGTGAAGGAATGCCCCAAACCAACTCCACCTCCTCCACTATTCCCCCCAAGGCAGCTCTGAAGGAGAGGAATGCTTAATTGCAAAGTAGGTGCTCCAACAACAGCCATGTGTAATTGAAGAGGTGGTTTCACAGGCACCATTTAAAACATAAGGAAATTGGAAGCCGTACACATTGGCATTCGTTCAGAAGGTAGTATTGCGAACAATTATTATACACCCAGATTTTCCTCTCATAAATTAGATTATAATGTACGTGGTTAATTCTAGCAAGGTATTAATATCACATTAATCTGAGTCATAAAAATAAAGTGTTAATGGATCTTATTCAGCCTGCTAAGAATCAAGTGCCATATGGAAAGAGGTACTGGAGGATGAGGTTTACATATGAGTGTCCTGGCTCCTGTTCAAGGAGATGCACCCTTATTCATCTAGTCTACCGAGGTCCTTGCCCTGTTAGGTTTAGCTCTAGCTCCATTTTGCCCTGAGCAGCCCCAAAGCCAGCCTGAAATCCCCTTCTTGTTGATTTCCTATGGCACTCACTGCCTGAACTTCTTGGTGAACCTCTGCTTCCTGGCACTGTACGTTTTTCTCTAATCACCACATATATGCAAGTCTTGACATTCTGATTAGATTGTAAACTCCTTCAGACCAAGATCCTGTGATGCATTGCTCTCTTATGTTTTCAAGGGCCTGGCGTTGGAGACTCTTGCATATTTAATGCTCAGCAAACATGCTCTGAACAGAATTAATTTCATAGACTTTTGAGAGTCTACCAGAGGCCAGGTTAGGGAGATCCAATAGTGGATTAGAGAATCTCCATCTTGAGCATTCACCGAGGGAAAGTAAAGAGAAAAATGTGTGCACATAATCACTGAGACACAAAGGTCGTGGAAAAAGAGAAAGAACAAAACGATCAAAGAGGAGAGCAAGTCACTTCAAAAGATGGGCTCAACCTTGGTTTTCAAGTTGTAGCATGCACTGGAATCATCTGGATGGTTCCACTTACTAGGCCCCCCACTTCCAGAGTTTCCTAATCAGTTTTGGAAATGGCCTGAACATTTGCATTTCTCACTAGTCCCTAGGTGACGAGCTAACCCTAGCTCAAGAGCAATATTTTGAGAACCACGGGGCTAAAGGGCAAATAGGCATGAAATAGAGAAAAGCATCTCCGCAGTTATTCTTATATTTTCTAAAGAGGGCATTGCCATGTGAGCAGTATGAGCAGGGAGGTAGAGACAGGGAAGCACCCACAATGTTTACGGATGGCAAATAGCTGTATGGAGAGATGAGGCTCCCAGAATTCAGGGGCACTATTTGGTGGGCCTTCAATGTCAATGCCATGGAGCCTGGGTTCCTTACTGGGCAACGGCGAATACAGGAGTATTGTACACAGATCCCAAGGAGAGGCTGACAACAGAAGGCAATAGAAGAATGGACAACAGGGCTTGATAATTAAGCCACTAAGCCAATCTGTCTTTATTAAAGGTAAACTAAAATAGAACCGAGACATGTGTTCATCCGAAAGCCACTCCATATGTTTCTAGAGTTCCTCTGAGTAAGGGGGACAAAGGTCGCAATTTGACCATTGCCCAGGGTTTTGGGATTCTGCTTTTTTTTTTTTTTTTTAAGATTTTATTTATTTATTTATTTGACAGAGAGGAGAGAGATCACAAATAGGCAGAGAGGCAGGTAGAGAGAGAGGGAGAAGCAGGCTCCCCGCTGAGCAGAGAGTCCGATGCGGGGCTGGATCCCAGGACCCTGAGATCATGACCTGAGCCAAAAGCAGAGGCTTTAACCCACTGAGCCACCCAGGTGCCCCCTTTTTATTACATGGGATTCTGCTCTTATTATGACTCATCCACACAGAAACACAGGTACACCAGAATTTAGAACACGCCTCTTCACACGCCCACATGAGTCTGTAGCTGTGAAGTTAGGATTGAGCCCCAGTGCTAAATGCATGGGTGTGGGAGCATTACCGAATGCACAGGGTAAGAGACTTCTCTATCAAATCAGGAGCTGTCCAGAATGCAAACATGATGTATCCAGTGGAGCTAAAGAGGAGGAAAATCGCACTGAACTCCCCAATCAGGCTCTGTCTGAAAGAAAGTTGGGTTTGAACTCTTTGTCTCCCAAAATAAAAACGATAGCCAACAGATAGTGCCGAACACTGTTCCAAACACAATAAATACATTATGCTATTGAATCCTCGTAAGAGATGATTGTTATCTTTATTTTACAGATGGGAAAACCAAGACACGGAGAAGGAAATGTGACAAGGTCACACAGCTAGTAAGAGGTGGAGCCAGGATTTGAATTCAGAAAGGCCCAAAATCGGCATTTGTGTGTTTAACCACGACACTAGATGTGCACTTTCAGTTGCACAGGGATCCCGAGGTTACACATGCATTTGAAAAATAAAGTCTTGATTTGTCTCTCATTCCTCTTCCCTCCCTCTCTCCCTTGCTTCTTCCTTCCCAAATTATTGAACATCTATGGTTTGTCAGGCAGTAGGCACACAGATTGAAGCTGAATTTTAAGAGTTGAGTGAAGAAGCCATTCTAAGCAAAGAAATAATGTTAGCAGTAAAGTACATATGTGGCCAAGATACAGGGTCTTCAAAAAGATCATACTGCTCCATGGGGCTACCCTCTCAGAGTGCAGCTTTGGCTACACTTGCAACTGAATCAAATTCCAGGACCTCGTCCCCAGCCTCATTTAGTTTCCTATCACAAACCATACTGAACCTTTTTGCAATGCCAAATAGGATTCAAAGCCCCCTGGAAGAAGAGAGTGTAAAGAGGGCTTTTATATAGTTACGGGGGAAAAAAAATACCTAAAACACATTCATCTGAAGCCTTCTTTCAATTCTCCCATGGAATGCTAACCTTTATTTGCAGTTTGTGAGATTCATGTCAGAAGCTTGCTGTAGCCTGAGGTTTAAACCAGAGAGATTCTGACTTGGTCCTGAGGCAGGTACCTTTGTAGCTTTCTAATCTCTCTCTCTGAAGTTCGGGGGCTTTTAAGGGAGGTTGGTGATGTTCCCTGCGGAGGATTTTCTGTCATTCTGTGGGCAGGAATGCATGGTTGTGATACAAAGAACTGAAGTCTAAATCTCTTTACATTCTGCTTAATTGCCATTATTGGCCTAATTGCAGGTACAGGGCTCAAAGAGAACGAATGTCACTTGCCATCTGTAGCCGGAAGGTGCTTTAATCAAACCAAATCTGTTCAGGATGCAAAAGACACTTTAGCATATGCAGATGCCCGAAATGGCTTTACAGAACCAAATCCTTTTAATAAGCTTAAGACAGGCCTGAATTTATTTAAATGTCTAATTCTAAAAGTACGTATGCCTGGTAGTAATGTTTACCATCTGTCTGACACTGCCTGTTGAGGTAATTGTCAAGCTACAGTATGACATATGGCGCACATATTTGGACCTTAAATATAACAGCCTTGGCATGAAACAATTGGAAACCAAGATTTAATCTTTGGTATCATTCAAGTTGGAGTTGAACAAACAGACAGTTCTGGGCTATTACTGTTTTCTTCCTTTATGATAAATACTCCTCCGTAGACATGCTTAAGAACAACATTGGAGGGGCGTGCCTTGTTTTAATGCACTGCCTTTTTCTCGCTCTGGCTCCCATACTTGGAAACCCAGTCGGAATGGCAATTCTGCAGTGGAGGCCAGAAGCCAGTCTCCGGCCCAGGCAGCATCTGGTCTCAGCCAAAGAATATAAGGAGGGTCCCACTTGAGAAGCCCAGAGGACCTGGTTGCCCGGGCGGAAGAGGCAGAACCAAATCCAAGGCAGTGGCAGCAACAGCGACTCTTCTTTCTATTCTTTATTCTATGTGCCTGTCTTCTCTTGTCATCTCTGCTCTATTTTAGTTCCCTATTTTGGTTTCCAATCGTCCTGTCAAATATGGTGGGGTTGGAAGGAGGAAGAAGGGCTAGAGGCTGACAGCTTCAAGAGCCTCCCTAATGCCCTGGGGAGATGTACGTGATTCCAAGAGATGAGAACAACACCCTTTTCAAGTTATTTTGGTTAGATGGTAGAGACCCTAGAGTGACAAATATCTCAGGCACTGCTGCCTTCATTCTTTAAATACTAGCAGTACTGTAGCATTACATACAGCTGTGTAGATGCCTAAAGCCTGACTTGAAAGACCTACTTTATGCTTGGCTTAGAGGATGAGTGTCGCTATTGTGGTTGCAGTGGCTGTCTGGATCTAAAGGGATGTAAATATGGCAACAGGAATAATGTAACTCTTGCAGTAACGTAACTAAGAATGTGGTCAATGCCTCTTCTCAATGAGTAAGGCATGTCGTTATGCACAGCACTCCATACAATAATAGCTTCCAGTATAAAGTCAACACAGACACTCTTTCTCTAACCCTGGTTCGATCCCTACGCTCCACTGCCTTTTCATTTAGAAAAGGAGGCATGGGAGATTCTGGAAGATGAGCAGGAAACTCAACAATGATCGGTGCATGCGTGTGTGTGGACTCGTGCACTGACCGTGTAGGAGGTCTAAAATGCAAAAATGACAACACATGGGGTTAGCCGGCAAGGTAATCTGGCCATGGACTACCCCCCCCCTCCCCAGTCTGAAATGATGACTTGATTCCAGATTTTGGCATCCTGCCAGGTTCTGTATTTAAACCCGAAGCTTAATGTGTCCTCTGTTCCTAATTAGCAACAAAGCTAAATTTAGCAAAGGTTTCTCTGGTGCCACCACAGTCACAAAACGATTCTAAAACCGAACATGAAGGCCAGTTATTTAATGGATTTCGGAGAAGCCAAAACAAACTTGAAGGTGCCTCTCTGAGATCTGATGGACTCGGGAGGCCAAGAAATTTTGAGGCGAAGGCATAAAATCAGCCATTGTGTAAATTTTGATGCAGGAAAGTCCCTCCCTTGGGGCTCAGAGTACACAGTGTGGCAGGGCTTACACTCTCAGACAGGCCTGGCCCACGGAAACAAGGAGAAGACGGCACGATTCATTTCTCTTGCCTCCCAACTCCCCATTAGGATCCTACTACTCTCTGTCCTGCCTCCTTTCCTCTGACCACCCCCCAGCTGCGGGACTGTCCCCAACAGGTCAAAGTTCCCCTATGCACTGTCGTCCCCCTGCCCGCCACCCCCGACTTCTGGGCCCATTGAGACTTCAGTTATCATGCAGCAGTAACCCCCACACCAGCCTTTCCTTCCAGTCGGCCATCCATCCTCCCAGTGCTTCCTCCCCACTCTCTACACCTTTTTATTTTTAAAATATTTCACATCTACAGAGGAGCTGCAAGAATATGATGATGAATGATGAACAGGTGTATAACCTTCACCTCAAGTCATCTTGCTGCATATACTTTATTTTTCCTTTTCTCTTCCTTTGTGCGTGGGTGTGTGTGCACATACGATATATGCAATATTTTGGTTTTTGTTGCTGAACCATTTCAGAGTTAGTTAGGCATCCGAACTCCTTGCTCTTTGGTATTTTCACATGCATCGCCTAAGAATAAGGACATTAGCTAGATAATCACAATTACAATCATCACACTCAGGAAATTTAACACCGATACTCTATGACTAGGAAATATACAGCCCATGTTTACATTTCCCCAATTGTCCCATAGTGCCTGTTACAGGGCTTTTATGTGAGATATTGATGTTTATGAAAGGTCTGAGCCAGCGGTCTGCCGAATGCGCTTTACTGCTATAAACTAAGTGTTACCACTTTTGGCACCCCATCAGTGGTCACAAACATCGCTGGACATGCCTAAGACTTACGTTCTTATCCTCGCTTAAGAGGTAAAGAATGAAGATGCCACATGGAGGGCAGACCCCCGGCCTAGGGCCAGCCAACGGAACGAGGATGGAAGAGGATGTTTATGGTCCTTTCTTCTCCCTTCATCTCGGATCCCCTACAGCAGTAACTCCAACCTATGTGAGGCCTGATTTCCTTCCTTACTCCTGGTCTGTTATACCCACTTCTCATGCAAACAGCCACTCTGAGCCACTGTCATTATGACAGGAATGAGACAATTCTCCTGATAGGGACAAGCTCTTACTCCCCACTCCTCTTTTTATCCCATCGCGGGAAATAGGGAGTTTCCACTCCCTTCCACAAAGAGAAAAACTGTGGGGAGACTCTTCTGAACCCCCTCCTCTGTGAAGTGACTCAAATCTGGGCCTGCCTGGCCAGCTCCTTCCTCTTTTTCTCCAAGCTGCCTATCTGAGCAGACACACGTACATGCTCACGGCACCCCTGTGTGTGTTTGCATGCGTGGTGGGTGTGGTCAAGATGGCCATGGTCAGCATAGAGAGCAGATGAAGGGACCTCTCTGGTGGCATATCAAAGTCATGTCACATTCTCTAATTAGCTTCCTCAAAAATAAAGCTGCTATTTTGGTATTTGTCTGGTGCCTGTAATTCCCTGTTGTTTTCCATCTCAGGAGGGCTAAAGAGTCTTATTTATTGGCTCTCTGAATCCCCAACTTTTCAATCAGAGCATTAACCACAATAGAGCAAGACAAGTTTCCCACTGCCCTCGCCATGGGGTGGAATGGACACTGCCTGAACTGACTCTTCCCTCTTGACGGGTACGTAGGGTTGCCTAGGCTGTGGGACAATGGAGAGAACTCAGGGCTACACATGGAGGTTGGGGGTGGTGAGGCTGGAGGCAGCCAGCCAGTTTCAGCTGAGCCCCAGCCAGCTGGTCTGCTTGGAGACTCCACAGAATTCAGAAGGTGGGAGGAGAGGCCCATGATTCTTTCAAGCAGGTGCAAAGAAGTTGAAAATGAACAGGCAAAGTCCCCATTTTAAACTCTTTGGGAGAAAGGCAGATCCAGCTGATTCTGCCTGTAATATCCCATCTCTGGTGACCAGGAGGGAGGACCACAGCAGGAGGAGCAGGGGGCTTTGTGTCTGGCTGCCAAGGGCTAACGCGTTTGCTATGGAAACTGAGCCTTGGGTTCCGACCAGGTTCTCTGGAGACATTCGGGTTTCTTTACCAGGAGGTGACTGAGCTGCATTCTAACAAAGACTTCCCCTTAGATATAAAGAAAAATGGCCTCTCGTTAGTTCAGGGTTTGGGTGTGGGATGAAGGTTAAGCAGCAGTAAATGTAAGGAGTGGGGTCTGTCAGCCTTTTGCCTACATCACTAAGACTTTAAATTATCCTGAACAAAGTCTGATGTGTCTCCATGTGTGAGAAGAAATGAAAGAAAAAGATGTCATTCAAAGCAGAATTGAACCTGTCTAGGCCTTGAGCTGTCACACCATAGGGATGTGACATGTGAGTATGTGTGTGTGCGCATGTGTGTGTGTGTGTGTGTTGTGTGTGTGTGTGTTGTGTGTATGTGTGCACACAAACAAGCAGAGATACCTATGTTTCTCCAAGGAAGAGTGAAGGTTTTGTACGTGCCACATCTACAGAGCTACCAATGTTTGAATAATTCACGTCTACCTCTATCACACACATATGCTTGTTTTCCTTCCCAAAGACTATGACCAAAATGGCCCCCGTCCCTTGGTCTAACCCCCCAGTCCTGACTAGGATCATTGCCTTCTGTGCTGGGCAGATTTGACTCTATGGATTGGTTTCTCAAGTGAAACTTTTAAGACCCTGTGATCATGGGACTTACACAGTGCATGGCACAAGGAGTGTGTCTAATGAAAGGGTAGACATGTTACATTCTTTTCTGTGAGTGCCAAAGAGTAGGGTGTGCAGGTTAATGACAGGGAAGTCCTGCCATTTATTAATTTGATGACTCTGGGTAAGTTACTTGACTTCTTTAAGTCTCACTTTCCTCATTTATGAAATAACAATCAGGACCATCTCGTGCTATTGTTTCAGGTTGTCATACTATGGCTAAAGTATACAGCGGAATTCCTGGCAATAATCAGAACTCAATAAAATTTGGGTTGGAGCTAGAGTAGTGCTTTATCAATAAATTGCTAATTGGAAAAAGTCTTACTGGAGCTCTGCTCCTCATCGCATAATTAACATGGTTGGATAAGATTCTCAAATCAACCAGACAGTATCTGCCATTGTCTTGTATGGAGTTGTTTATGTGGGGTGTGGTCCTAGGGACAGGAGTTACCGTAGTAAGTCTTCAAAGGAGACTTTTGTGTCTCTAGTAATTTGGGAAATTTTTCAACAATTTTACATAGTATTTGCATTAATCCAGAGTTAGAAAATTGCCTTTCTGGATATATAAAAATCTTGAAGTATGTTGGAGAAAAAATTAATCCATTTTATTCTTTTTTCCCTGTGACGCCCGCATTGTGTTTTTATCTTAGGTTCTCTAAAGACGCAAGGTTCCTCTCTTTCACAGGAGTTAGCCAGGGATGCAAGGAAAGAAAATGAACTTATGCTTCAAGTCCCTTCTGGCTAGGAGGAGAGAGATCTGATTTCCACGTGAGCATGAGACAGAAAGCAAGGTACAGCACCAAGCACTTTCCTCTGCCAAAGTCCCACGGCGACACCCATAGACCTCTGACCTGATACAAGCAGCTAGAGCTACAGTTACTTGGTCACAGCACATTCAAGCACAGAACCAGGGCTACCACTGCCCTCAGTGTGGAGAGGAATGAGAGAAATGAGAGGATACTGTCTGATTCTGCCCCCTCACTGGCCAATAGACTTCTCTGGGGTCTTTCTGGGCCGTGTGCCTTTTTTCTCTGGATCCCCCCAAACCATGGCTGCTTTTATCATGGGAACCCTCAAGGGGCTCCTTAAAGTACACATTTGTGAGCCCATGGCTTTGAATGCAGATGAGGGACAAAATACATGAAGGAAAATGTGTTCGAAATCCTTGGCTCCTCTTCTTGAACGTGGCCAAGTCACTTAAATCCTTTAGAACTTATTCTCCTCATCTTTGAAGGGCAACTATTGGTCTATATCACTCACCTTGCTATTAAGGTGAAATGACACACATTTTGAAAAATACCTACCATTGAATCGATGCTCAAATGTGTAAGCTTCCCTCTCCTTGTTGATCGTAACACCTGCATGTGGGCTGGACAGTAACTCTATCTTTCAGAAGGATGCCTGTCTGCTGGGCAAGCTTTGCTGCATGAAGCAGCAACAGCCACAGTGTGGATAACTGCAGGGCCTTGTGTTAGAGAAACCACAATACTGAGGGTCAGGAAACCTGGCTCCTTCCCTTACTAGCCCCATGACTGTAAGCAAGTCACCTGACCTCTCTGAGTCTGTTTCTGCCCATCTCTAAATGCCTGTTCCACAAAACTCACAAAGTGTTTTAAGGAGCAAAAGACATGCTAGTGCCCTTTCAGTGGTAAGGCTCAGTATAAACACAACACATCAACAACAGCAAACTCCCATGGTCAAGTATCAGCTCCAGAGAGAGGCTCCTCAGTCAGGACTTCTACTCCTGTAGGCAGGGCTGTCCTACTTAGCCTATTCTGCGGACACTGGCAAAAAGATAGCACAGACATGTCTCTGAAGTAAAAACCAGGACCAGGAGAAGCCCAAACTTCCCATATCTGGTCCAATTTCATGGGCTACCAGTACAAAAGATATTTATATATCACAACTTAGGCTGGGTCTATAACAGATCTGTGGAGATCTACACTCTTAGGATCATTCCTGGTATCCTGGCCTAGCCAAGGTCCCCCAAATATGGACAGCTAACCTTTCATTAAGCAAATCTTTCACCCTAACATTCATTTATTAAACATTTACTACATTAATGAAGGTAAAGCAAGTGGCAGACATCAAGCAAATATGAAATTCTGTAAATATTATTTATTATTCCCATCTTAAAGATATGGGAACCTCAATTGTTCCAAGGCCATCTAGCTGGTGACAGATCAGCCTGTTCTCTTTCACTTCGCCAGACTAACAATCTCACCCTTTCTATAAACAACATATTTATAAGGGTCTAGTCACCCCTATAAAGTCCCACTCACTTTGTTTGTCTTTCTGGTAAAATAAGAGTTCACATTTTAAATGAAGATTCAATATGATGAATGGTGACTCAGGTATATGTCACTTCAAGAAAAATCAACGTATAGAAAACCATTTTTTTTCCCTTAATAGATGTACAAGCAGAAGGGTATTCAAGTTTTATCCCAGAATTCATCACAAGATATTACTAAAGATCAACTTTCTTTTTTTTTTTTTTTAAAGATTTTATTTATTTATTTGACAGAGGGAGAGATCACAAGTAGGCAGAGAGGCAGGCAGAGAGAGGGGGGTAAGCAGGCTCCCCGCTGAGCAGAGAGCCCGATGCGGGGCTCGATCCCAGGCCCCTGAGATCATGACTTGAGTGGAAGGCAGAGACTTTAACCCACTGAGCCACCAGGCGCCCCTAAAGATCAACTTTCCATAAGATATCCAACATACAAGTTGAGTTGTCTGATTGATGCAGATTTTTGTATTATGTTACTACTTGACTAAAGTCAGTATAAGATAGTGTATAGTCAATAAAATAGACACCATTAAAGGCAGAAAAGAAACTGTATTGTTTCTAGAAGTATATCAACACAACCATAAATATAATTACTGGTTTTACTAATATTTTGTGTCAAATGTTAAGGCAAAAATACAAAGTGAGGCCAGGCTTTCAACAAAAATGAGACTGGGTGAGGGATAGGAGGTGACCAGTCTACCCATCTTTTTCATTCTTATTTGGCTCTGCTTTTATGGGGAAATCACAGTAAGAAGACAGTTTGATGAAAATATTCCTCAAAATCAACAGACACTTGCAATGTCTTGACCTAATAGCTTGGGTCATAGGACCCAGGAATGGCAGAAGATAGGAATGACATTAATATGTGGGGGGAATGTCTGGAAGACATTTCATGAACCAGTGAATATTCTTAGTCTGAATGAATTTGAAAATTTGTTACAGAAGATATTCCATTCATTTGGGTAGAAGGGAACCATCTTTCAAAGATGATGTGACATGCCCTTGTCATATTCACATGGTTTGGATCACAGTTTTTGCCAATTACTGCACAGCCTTTAAAGTTTTCATCCTATATCAATTTTCTTCCATTCACACCTCAGGCCAGGGGTGGGAGGGTGGTATCTTTCTTTCCATGTGGCCTTATACCAGGGAATTCTTTTACCCCAGGGCAGGACAAAACAAGGGAGCACAGACCATAGAGCTGATGTGCTGGATTCCCAGAGAAACCCACTTTCTGTAGTGTACTTTTAAATCACAGAATTTATTTATGTTCTCTCTCTCCTTTCTGTGGTCAATGACACGGGTCAAAGGCATTTAATCAAACCCTTGTAGAGGGATGGGTCCCATCACCATGCAGTGCGACGATCTAATTTGTCTTCTGTCAAAAAATGTATTTTGGGAACCGAGCTGAATATGATAAGTGTGATGTCTTTTTACGGCCACTGCTGAAATATGTGTACGGCACAGATTTGCTAGGCTCATTATTTCATCTGTCTCTGGGTAAATATTGAAATTGTTGTGAGTGCGGATACTAAATACTGAGGAAACATGGGGATGTGTTTTCTTTATTCCACTCTGAGTTTAGCTAGTGAAAGCCAAAACTACCTTCTCATATCAGAATAATTGAAGACCAAGAAGGCAATGCAATGACAGGAAGGTCTACAGAACAGATGCCTGATTGCTGCTGGAGAAATAATAATGTGAATGAAGCTTATAGTGAGAAACAAAAACAAAAACAAAAACAAAACTCCTCCAGCCAGCAGGTGGTGCCACAGTTTATAGTGTTTGGCTACTTTGGGCTTTATGAACAGCTTGCTAATTGCTTTGTCAATTAATTTAAGTGATGTAATTTAATTTCTTCTGCTGTATCACATAGGTTTTTTTTTTTTTTAAGAAATCATAATCAGCTCCTTGGCCCTGGATAACCAGCTCATTTGTTAATGTTGCTAACAATTTCCAGGCATTCTCTGCTGAATTCTTCATCCATCTAACTCCAAGAGGAAGGGACAAGTTTGATCCTAGGTATTAATCAAGTGCAGATATAGACCTAGATTCTAAACTAGACCCTGTGTCTCAAACTTAAATCTAAACTTGTAAAGTAAGAAGACAGAATGATGCCCCATTCTCAAGATATTGGAGACACTCTATCTTTGGTCCCATGTAGGATCCTTTCCCCTAAGGCCATTGCAAATTTTTGCTGTATGACAGACAAAGCCTGGTCAGTCCTTAAGTATTCTCTTGTGTATAATTTATTTTATTTTCTTTGCCAAAAATGTAGAGAATAAAATTAACACATGAGACAAGGAAGGGAAGTGAGAAACTTACAAGAAACTTGACAAGAAGGGAAAATTCCACCTCTGAAAATAACTCCAGTCAGTGATATACATCTCCTAGAATTTACAGAAGTCCCTGATTAATTTTAAGTTTGAAGCCCTGAAAGCTGTATTTCTAATGCAAATTAAAGAACTGAGGAACTTGGCTGAACTGATAAAAAGAAAAAAAAAACATGTTTATTGTTTTGGGAGTCCCCATTTGCCCAGGTGCCAAAAGTTACTTCAATTCTCTGCATTGCCTTTTCTAGACATACCCAGACCAATACTCCCCTCTACTGCTTGAAAGCAATTCTACAACGAGTCAATCAGAATTATTTGCACAAAATATCATACCTGTTTCACAGGTGTAGAAACTGAGGCATAAGCATTACGTTTTCTTTTGCAAAATAAAGTTAAAAGAAAAGTTTAGAAATTATTCAAAACTCTCTCACCTCTGTAGAATATCTCTAGGTAAGTGTAGGCAAATTTACCTTTCTGAATGTGAATCTTAACCAACTGACTCTGTTAAGTGAAGATACGAGACTTGGCAAAAATAAATCTTTGAAATAGATTTAAGAAAAGAGCAAAAATGACAAATTATCAACGTATGTATATACCCAAGCTTGGGTCTAACATACTGATTATATCAGAACCTCTGTGGGTCGGACCTGGACACTAGCATTTACTAAAATTCTCCAAGCAATTCTAATAACTACTAAGCTACTAAAATGCAATGTTGGCTACTAGGGTTTTGGAAAGCAATGAAGAAGGGAATTAGAGTAATATCTTTTTATTAAATTATTATAAAATTGTTTCAGTTTGATATTTGATATAAGTATGGAATAAATTAATATATACTGATCATATTGTGGTCTCAGTTATCTTACATTAATAAAAATATTTGCAATAGTCACAATTATTGGGCATATAAACATGTAATTTAGGAATTCTGAGCAATATTAGTATCTTTACATTTTTTCATTCATAATTTAGCTGTCTGATTACATTTATTGAATAGGGGCAGACAGGACGGAAGTGTAGCGTGTGAGGGTAATAGGATCTGTTATGAACCACCACGTACCTATTATACCAAGAGAGCCTTCTCAAGGATGGAGTGGCTTCTAACCAGTCAAAACCTCCTCTTTCCAACAGAGGGTCACTCTACTAGTGTCCCATATGACTGGCTATGAAAATGACTTTTCAAGGAAACTGAGAGGCTAGTAGTATTACAGCAAAACGAATTGTGGCTAAGGAGGAGGATTTGAGTTCATCAATGATAGGTTAAGAGCCACATGGTGAGCAACTATCTGCCAAGTAGCCATGGTGATGTCAAGAACTTCTGTGGGTAGGAATATTGGTGCTACCTTTATTCACTGGAGGAAAAAAAAAAAAAAGCTTGAACCGTGGGGATAATCACTCATATCACCATCTGTGAGCCTGCTGCTGTACAGGGGAAAAATAACAGGCTATAAACACATGATTTACCTGCAAAAGCTTTAGAACTGCAATCTCAAGCCTTACAGACACAGCTCTATCTTTTATTTAAACAGCCTTTTGCTTCCATCCAAGAAACTATAAGCAATTTATAGATACAGCTGAACCCCAAGGTTCATAAGGAATATAATCTTGAGAAATATATGACTTGAAGTCATGTAACTGAAAGCATTAAAATAACCTTAAATTAGTGACCTATTCATCATATTTTATGAAACAAAATATTTAAATATGAAATATCACAATGACAATAATCCTATTCAAATGTTTATGAGTTATACTTTGATGAAGTTACAAATTAATAAGCTGCTAATTAATTTTCACTACAAATGACATAAATGTTTTATCTAAGGCTGGTCTTACTTGGCTTTGCAGGTAAGCAGTGGAAAATCTGCAGAGTCTGGGAGAGGGAGCCAAAGGAAGTGTTGAGTGAATGAGCCTGAGAAGAGTGCCGAAGTTGGGATAGAAAGACCATTTCTGGGGACAGATAAGAGGCTTTGAGGGAGTAGATCTTGGAGTCCGGTCCTGTCCCACCATTTCCTAGATATGCAATGCTGAACAAGTTTCTTAATCTTTATGACTACTATAATCTGAATGTTTATGTTCCCCTTCTCCCCGCAAATTCAAATGTTGAAATCTTAATGCCCAATGAGATGATAGTGGTAGGTGGGGCCTTTGGGAGATGTTTAAATCATGAAGGTAGAGCATTCGTGAATGAGATTAGTGTTCTCCAGAGAGATCCCTTCACCCCTTCCACCATGTGAAGATGCAGTGAGAAGGCACGGGCTATGAATCAGAAAGAAGGATTCTATCAGACTCTGACCATGCTGGAACCCTTGATCTTGGACTTCCCAGTCTCCACAACTGTAAGTAAATTTCTGTTGTTTATAAGCCACCTAGTCTGTGGGTTTTTGTTGTAACAGTCTAAATGGACTAAGACAATGATCTTCCATCTCCTCATGTGAAAGAAGTAATAGACGATATGTTATGAAATTGTTTTAGGGCCTAAATTAAAATGATGCACAGAAAGCAATGAGCAAAGGGCACAGTGAGTACACAAAAAAATGACAAACATAATAATTTATATAATTATTCATAGCTGGTCTCCACCGAAATACTTAAGAGAATCATTAACTACCATTCAATAAATAGTTTGCTATTACAAATTACAGTGCATGGTACAAATAGGTGACAATGTAAGGAGCAATGTAACTACAAATCTACCTGGAATACCTACCCTGCAACTTGTAATTACTAGCTCATATTCCAGGCCACTGTCTTCTTTACCCACATCATGACTCTCGTGATCTGCAGTCATGAGAGCCTCTTGTACATCAAGTAGCTGTTTAAGATATTCTTGGCAGTGTTTCCCAGATTCCCCAAACTAAATCTTTCACACGGCTTGTAACAAGTATTTTGAGTTCGTCTTTGATAACCACATCTTCAAATTTGGTGAAAATATGCCCGTCAATTTTCATTATTTGTGGTAACATGGAAGCAGAAATATACTTTTATTGGTAGTAGTTGACAATATTATTATTTCCTAAATAACACTAGATATCTATAACCCAGAAGAATTCAGGTTCCTAGGATTCCTCATTCTAAAATGAGGTCACAAAAAGGCCCTCCTTTTCCCATTCAGAGATTTTCTACCTCATAATCTTGAGATAGGGATTTGATAATTTGATGTCTTCATCAAGAGTGGTAAGAAATACAGGAAAGGGGTTGAGCCGTACCAAAATCAAATTTACCTATTTTTCAGTTTTGCTTCAGACTGGTATATAACTCTCAATCCTATGATAGAAAGGAAGCATTTCTTTCTTTGGGAAGCATAGGATATACATATATATATATATATATATGCATCTCCATTGCTAAATTTTAGGAATCTAGAATGATAACCTCAAGATAAATCCAGGTTATAATCAGATCATTCATTTTATTTTAATGGAAACAAATGGTCCTAAAGTGGTACAGTAGGAGGTAAGATTATTGAACTAGAATGGACCAATGTATGAAGATAATGATTGCCACATTTTGGAATATAGACAGTGGGGAATCTATAAGGGTTTTAATGGTATCAGAGTCCTGGTCTAAGAAAACAATTGGACAGTAGTATAGAAAGAGATAGAAATAGAAATAGAAATAGAAATAGAAATAGAAAATCAGGGAGGACATTTATTGTGCAATGGTTCCTATGGGAATCCTCGAGGTCCTGTGCAGTATTTACATCAAAAGGACAGAATTAAACTTTGTAGAAGTAGAACCTACTGTAAAACTGACTAGAGGCCAAAGGGGGCCAATGAGGAAAGCATGAGAGAAAGAAGGAAGATTAGAAAGATTCCAAGGCTTCCGCAGTGGTTTACTGACAGTAAGATGCTTTACTAAATAGAATTAAAGGATACTAATTATAGTGGAAATTGGGCTTGACTTTACATATGTTGATTGAGGTGCTAAAGATTGTCACAGAATTGATCACAGAACTGTTGGGCAAGAAGTGTTGGGCATGGAGATCTGGAGTTGTGTAAAGAGACTGAGGTTATACAAGTATACTTAAGAATCATCTATTAAGGAGATATTTGCCACCAAGAAATGCATTAATTTACTGAGGGAGAGAGTGTATATTTATAGGAGGAAAAGGCAGTCAAAAAAGAGAACCAGAAAACAACAATGACAGGAAAGTAGAAATTTCAGAAAGGAGCTAAATAGCAGTGTCAAGGTTGTAAGGTCAGAGTAAATGATCACTGAAAAAAAGAAGACTGAATGATTTTGTTTGACACTGAAGGCAAGGAGGAAGGAAATAAGGCTTGAGGAAGTGACAAGTGACAAGCTTGAAAAAAGCTTTAATTTTTTTTTTTTTTGGTGTGGGGAAGATGGCATAAGAATTATGTAAAAAAAAAAAAAAGCAGAGTAAGAGAATGGTTTATGGAGCAAGAGATTAACAGAAGCAGCAAGAATAGAATCCAACACAAGAGAAGAAAGGATGAATTCCAGCAACAAATAGGAACCCTTCTGTCTCATAGATGAGACAGGAAGAGATGGAAAACAAGTAATAACTCGTAAAGCATAAGAAAGAAATTAAGGGAATTGTGTCATGTATGGGTTTATCTATTGAAAATGTGGAGAAAGAACTGAGAGTGGAATTGTGAGGCAATGGAAAGTGCTTAAAATCATTGCTGAGGGCGACTGGGTGGCTCAGTCGGTCAAGTGTCTGCCTTCGGCTCAGGTCATGATCCCGGGGTCCTGGGACTGAGTCCCACATCAGGCTCCTTGCTCAGTGAGCCTGCTTCTCCCCTCTCTCTCTGCCTGCTGCTCCCCCTGCTGTACTCTCTCTCTCTCTGTCAAATGGATAAATAAAATCTTAAAAAAAAAAAAAAATCATTGCTGAGTTTTGTTGATGCAAACTAGTGGTAAGGGGACTGCAATGCAGCCATGACGGCTCAAGTGAGGAGAGAGTAAAAATGTTTTCTCAGCTGTTCAGTGTCCCAGAAGTCAAAGAATCCAGTAATCTTCTGGATTAGAGACCAATAAGGTGAGAAGGTGGAAGGTCAAGTAGGTGAGACATCCTTGTATCATTCTGACTCCAATGCTGAATTTTCTGAAAGGGAGTTCAAGCTAAGCAGAATGTAGAAAAACAATGAGAAAAGGGTGACAAACCAAGAAAATGAGGATTCAAGTACTAGAAAGGATGTAAAGGATAAACATCGAATTTAGGTGAAGGGTAGGAACTTTTTACCAGAGGTGAATTAGGACCATTTCAAATATGATGAGATCTAAGATACTGACTAAGTCACTGGTGCCTGAGATAGAACGAAAATATAAGTTTCTGGAGCTGAAAAATAGAGGAGTAGAGATTAAATTGAGGGAGGATCTTGAGCTCCCAGAAAGGAGAGTAACCAAGAGGTAGGCTCTGAGGTCACTGAGGACACTAGAAAGTATTGGTAAATCTTCAATGAAATAACGGAGAAGATGTTATAAACACACAAAGAACAAACATTTTTTAAAAATGTATCTACCTCCATCGCATAAATGAATGGTTGGATGGACCCTGATGAGATAGGACCAGCACTTCCAGAGACAACTATATATGGTTCAGGTCTAGTCAAGGAGATCATGAAAAATCACTGTACTGCTTAGTGTTTGGCCAGCTAGAGAAATATTGAATCTGAAAGTATAATAAATTAGCTCTCATGTTCCATTAAGGTACATTAACATCAGTAATCAGAAATTTAAAAAAAAGAAGTTTAATGAAAAAATGGTAAGCGAGTCCCTACTGTTTTCATTACACTCCATTTTCTAGTGAACATTGTTTCTAACTCCTTTGGAGAATTTCCTTTAGGAGACCAAGTGAAAAATGTGTCTATAAAAGAAATATTGATTAGTTTAACAATCTCATTAAATTTGATTAACCTTTTAAGAGCATTAGGTAGATCTTTAAACTATACAAAGCTGAATAATACTTTTATGTGCAATGAAGGGCACCTTTTAAACACCTCAGAAATTTATGAGAATCGGGTACTTATAAGACTAATGTTAACATTTAGAATTTTAAAATGTGTCAGTCTTCTGTATCTTACTTATTTTTAAGGTGATTCAGAATTTAAAATGACTTTGTATTTGCCTTATTTTTTAAAATATTCATGAAAAGAATGATAAACTACACTAGACTAAAAGAGAGGCCAATAGGAAACCGACAGGTCAAAAAGAGTCCTAGGGACTTTTTCTTCTTCTTTTTTCACCTTTTCCAAATTCTACGTCGTCTGATTTATGATCTCACAGAGTCATGAACAAGACCTAGTAATAAGAGTTCTAACATAAATAGTAAAGGGGCTTGTAGGGAAAAGGACTAAAAGCAATCCTTTGAAATACAGCAGCTAGCTCTTCCATCTCTAGATTCTCAGTTAGAAAAGTAAGTTCTTAGGGATCAGTATAAAGTAGACTCAACTCTGTAAGTCTCAATTTATAACCAAGGCATAACATAGGCTTGAGGGAAGAAAAGAACTCATCAGTAAATAGAGAACCACTTTTTCTTTCTTTTATTTTCCTTTCCTTTCAAAAATAAGATATAGTAAGAAATACTGATATTTCTCTGAATGGATGGTTGCAAGAATGACTATTCATACAATTCCTTTAATCATGCATGGCCATAAGAATGACTTTCAGGTTTTCTATTTCCCATTTAGAACAGATTTTTTAAAAAGGTTTTATTTATTTATTTGTCAGAGAGAGGATAAACAGAAGTGGTAGGCAGAGGGAGAGGGAGAAATAGGCAGAGGGAGAGGGAGAAGCAGGCTCCCCACTGAGCAGGAAGCCTGATAAAGGTCTCAAATCCAGGACCCTGTGATCATGAACTGAGCTGAAGGCAGATGCTTAACTGACTGAGCCACCCAGGCATCTCTAGAGCAGATTTTTAAAATAAAAGTGGTAAGGCATCAGAAACTTAGTCCCTTATGTAATTGCCCTTTTAAAAATTCAGATTTTTATTGACTGTCCATTGTATTTTCTTCCTCTGAAATACTCGTATGGTAATCAAAGCATGGGAACAGGTAATCAAAGACTAGGAATCATCAAACACTACTACAAAAACCCAAAGGTCTGTTATCATGTGTAGAATGATTCATCAATTGCTCTGCGTGTGTGTGTGTGTGTGTGTGTGTGTGTGTGTGTGTGTGTATACAATCTCCAGATTTCTTTATTGTATTTTGGGGATAAGAATAAAAATAGGGAAAATACACAATTATTTTTTTAAAAAGAGAAAAATAATGCAACTATTTTAAATTATAATAACATATTGCCAAATCCTTCAACAGCCATTTATCATGTAAAATAAGTTACCATATTCGTTGGTCATGTACACTGAAAATTTCTCAAATTGTACAGTAATAAATTATGCCACAGATGCATAATACTTAACATGAAAACTTGTGAAGGCTGACAAGGACTTTTGACACGTCTCCTATTTGTGACTTTAACGCTGCTTTCTTCAGGGCATTTAAAACTCTGTTTGTGACTCTTCATCAGCTGTTCTACAGACAGCAGCGATCTCTATAATATACATTTTCACTTTCTGCATGGTTGAGGGAGTTCATGTGCGATATCCAATTTTTAGGTAGAGTGTAAGATTACATTTCTAGAATATAGAAAGCCACAGCCATTGAAACTGCACTATTGCTGTTGATAGTAATGTCTACTATTTACTGTTTGACGGACATTTGCGAAATGTAGAGAAGATGGTGCCGGGATGATCGTCAGGCCACTGTAATAACTGGTAGTGCACGCTGTCAGCTGTAGATAGGCCTGAACCCGCAAGCACTTGGGTACTCAAGACACTTTGAAGTCAGCAGCTTCTTTGCTTTTCGGAATGGAACTGACTTTGAAGAATATGTTCCAGAAATAGATGAAATACCATTTTGGCTGACTTTCTTTGTCTTATTGAAGCCTTCATCTTGCATATGTTTGGGGCTTCAATTTTCCATTGCAAATTTTATTCAAGTTGAAGTTTTGCAAACCATCCTCCATTTCCAACAGCCTTGCCATGAATTTTACATAGGATTCCAGTGTACTTGCAAACAAAAAGACTAGGAGAGGCAGACTCGAAGAATAATTAGGAGTATCAACTTTGGATGAGGCTGACCTGGGATCAGATCTTAATTGGTCTTAGGTAAATTACTTAGACCTCTCTGAATTTCAGTTTCCTCACCTTTAAAGTGGGATCATTGTATTTTCTACCACCCAGGATAGAATGAAATTTTAATGAAATAATACACATGAACCAGGTAATAGGAGTTTCTGGCAAATAGGAAATGCTCAGAACTGTAGCTAGTATAATTATGAACTCACATATATAGGTAGGCCTTTTATGTTAACTATTGCTCAGTTTACTGACCGATTCCCTCTCAAGGGTCTCTGTGAATGGGAAGGTAGGGCTAATCTGCCTCCAATGCCCGGCACCGGTATCTGCTGGAAATATATTGCATGGTGATTTTCTAGCTAAGATGTTGTGCTCATACAGTTTTTCAATTCTAAAGAGAAACCTCCATGTCTGACCCGATGATGTTTTTGCTTGCCAACAACAAAAAAAGACCACAAGATGAAAAGATCCAGGGGTGAAAGTTGCTGACAAAATATCACATAGTGCATTTCTCTGGCAGATGTATGCTTTCAGGAGGCATCATTTTCCCCATGAAAGTACCAAACTCTGAGAATGGGACACTTGGAGAATGGGCCATCGTTTACCTATGCCTTTTGCTGATGTGACCACCACCCCTCTGTTACAGAATGAGAGGGATGGGAACCTCTCATGAGGAACTGGACCTCAGTAGACGTTTGAAGAATCTTGATTATGGTGTCTGATTCTTACACTGACTCAATTCCTGTTCTGCAGCCAATTTTCTTTTTTTTTTTTTTTAATTTGAAATCCAAGCGTTTCTTTCCAAGTTTAGCCTTTAGGATGGATGCAGAAGGAAGCTTAGTTTCTTTTCTTGTCCCCCCTGCTCAGAGGACCTTGGTAATGGATATGGAGGAATTTGATACCCTAAGGACAAAAAGAATCTCACTTGGCAAATAACTAAACCAAAGTTGGGAGCAAAACAACCACCAAAAAGATATGCAAAATGTGGATTCTTTCTTTCTTTCTTTTAAAGGTTCATAGTGAACTCTTTGTAACACTGTGCTCTTCCACTCAAGGGACACCAGGTAAAGTGATATCAGCGTTTTTACCATAAAACCCCTAGTGCCCAGGCCTTGAAAGCTATCTACAAAAATTTATGTGATTACAGAATACAGTATTCCAAATCTCATTATCTGAGTATATTTTTAAAATTCACTTGAAATCAGTATTTCCAGAGTCTTAAAAATGGTTAAAAGAAACAAAGCCACATTCGGGTTCTCAAGTAGTTTTTCAAAACGTCTTTATATATTGCTTGGAAAGGTATAAAAATACAGAAAGGGCTGTGTAAAAAATACACACAATTTAAGGTCCTGGCTAAAGATCAAATGTTCAGGGAGTTGGGACAAGCACTTTGTGCATTTGCCTCAGAAATGTGTACTTCCCTCCCCTGTGGACCACATGTGGGAGAGAGCTTTTTAAGTATTAATTGCAGTTTTAGTTTTGCTCCCTTTGCCAGGAATTGGACAGGCAATTCTATATTTCAGTACCATGGCTCAGTGGGACCTTATGGAAGACATCTCTGGTTTTTATCCTCTATCCTAACTTAAGTCGAGTTTAGATTTATCTGGTTTTCAGTCTAATTTGGATTTTTTTCTTTCATTCTGGGTCATTTCATGGAATAGTATTTAAATTGGACATTTCTAATTTGGATTTTCTTATGCTTCTGTGGCCAAAGCTACTCATGTGCTTTCTTACATTAAGATGACCTGCATTTACTGCAGTCATAAACACTAATTAGAAAATCATCATGTTCTTGAATTTCCACATCTTGTATTTCATGACAGATTCTAAAACTTTGAAGCTTAATATCCAGCACTTGTGATCAAGACCTCCCATTTTACAAAGTAATAGCTAACTATAACAGAAAGAAGCAGAACCTAAATGCATGAGTTTATGAGCTAATTCAACCAGTGGGTTTACTTTTTTAAACTGCTCTCTGCTCTAGGGAGGGTCAAATCACTGCTACATAAATGAGGAAAAATTAGAGCACTGACCAAAGAAAAAATGAATTACACAGAATGAGATTTCTTTGGCAGAAATTAGTAACTAAGCTCATTTTGAAGTGAAATAACACATATTTATGTATTTATATATGTACACACATGTACCTATATGTAAACATGTGTATGGACATATATGTGTATACACCCACATATACATATACATAAAATCTCAAATGAACAGACCTAATTAGATAAACCCTAATGTACTTATTCTTTTCTAAATGCATATTGAGGTTTCTTAAATCCATTTTTAAATTTGTCATTTATATTTTCCTTATTTGTGTGGTGGAGTATTTTATAAAGTCTAAATATTAATCCCTTGCCAGTAGTATTTTTTACAAATATTGCTTTACTAGTTTGTGGTTTGTCTTTCCAATTTTTTAAGTGTCTTTTAGAGAACAGATATTTTTAATTTAATAAACTTTAATTTGGGGTGCCTGGGTGGCTCAGTTGTTAAGCATCTGCCTTTGGCTCGGGGCTCGGGTCATGATCCCAGGGTCCTGGGCTGCATCGCACTCCCTGCTCAGGGGGAGGCCTGCTTCTTCCTCTCCCACTCCCCCTGCTTGTGTTCCCTCTCTGGCTGTGTCTCTCTCTGTCAAATAAATAAGTAAAATCTTTAAAAACAAAAACAAAACCCTCTAATTTATCAATCATTTCTTCTATGCATAGATTTTATACACTAAATAAATATTGAGCACTCATTATGTGCGTGGGTTATAACAGGCCCTGGGAATATAAACATGAAAACAAATATAGTCCTTTCTCTTAAGGAGCTGAAAGACTACTGAGAAAGTAAAGTGGGTAAATGATTATAACATACTGTGATACCTGCTGTTAGAGGCAAGAAAAACTTACTAAAGACAATTAGGGAAGCTTCATAGAAACTGATGAAATATTTAAGCTACTACCAAACAATTGGAAGAAAGAAATTTTGTCAGCATATGCCAAGGCCCAGTGACATAAAAACTCACAGCAGGAAACTGCAGGTAAAATCCACCCAACATGGAAACTAATAAGAGTGGAAAAAAAGAGAAGCATTAAAGACTGTAAACCCCAAGGGTCCCACATGGATAGGTGATGTGTTGTGAAGAAATATAAGCTTACAAATGCAGGGATTTTTTCGTGTGTTTCTTTATCCATTGCTATATCCCCAGGACTTTGAACAGGTTTAATATATAGTGAACGCTTTCAATAGGCATTTGTTGAATATTTGAGCAAATGAATAAAAGGATAAAGGAACCAACGCATATCAGTTTCCTAAGGCTGCCACAACAAAGTACCATGAACTTGGTAGCTTAAAATAATAAACGTTTATTCTCTCACTTCTGGAAACCAGAAGTCTAAAATCGAGGTGTTGGCAGGGCCATGCTCCCTCCGAAGATTCCAGGGGAGAATCTTTCCTTGTCTCTTTAGCTTCTAATGGCTCCATAGGTTCCTTGGCTTGTCCAAACATAACTCCAGTCTCTACTTCTAATGCTGGTCTCCTCCCCTGCGTTTTCCTCTTCTTTGAAGGACATTTATCACTGGGCTTAGGGCCCACCCGAGTAATCCAGGATGGTCCCATCTTAGATCCTTACTTATATGTGCAAAGAGCTTTTTTCCAAATAAGGGCACATTCACCAAGTTAGGACTTGGACATATATTTTTGGGGGCCACGATTCAACCCACTACAGAATGTCACTTCTATACTGAAAATCTTTTAATGACTCTATTGTTTTAGAGTACAATATTAATTCTTTTAAATAGCCTTTAGGACCCTAAGGATCTGACTGCTGTCTGTCTCTCTGTCTTCATCTCACTTCCTCCCCTACTCCACATACTATGTTCTAGTCACAACAGTCTTCTAGAATTTCTTTCAGGCCATGCTTTTCCATGCTCAGGCTGTCTGCACATTAGTCCTTTTGCTGTGGCTGTCTTCCTTCCTCTCTACCTCTGTCTCCTCCTCTGGTTTCAGGCTTTCTTCTCTGATCCTCGAATAAAAGTTATCCTACTATAGCTCTATATGTTTAAATACTAGAAAGCTACATTAACTAAAACAGTGTCTTCAGAAAAGGAAGAATAGATAAATATCTCATAGTATACACATACTATGGAATCCCATATAGTTGTTTAAAAAGGGGGGGGGGCGCCTGGGTGGCTCAGTAGGTTAAATTCTCTGCCTTCGGCTCATGTCATGATCTCAGAGTCCTGGGATCGAGCCCCGCATCTGGCTCTCTGCTCCGCGGGGAGCCTGCTTCCCCCTGTCTCTCCACCTGCCTCTTCCTGCTTGTGATCTCTCTCTCTCTCTATCCAATGGATAAATAAAATAAAAATGAAAAAAGATTTTATTTAAAAAAAAAAGGGTCTGACTATGCACAGACATGAAAATATCTCCAAGAGTGTAAAGTGACAAAAGCAAGTTGAAATCATATGTATGGCATGATCCTACTTACAGTAATAAAAAGAACATAACGGATATGTCTATATAGCTTCATGTATATATGGAAACATATAGAGAAACCAGAATAATATCTCCCAACTGTTGACAGTTGGGAGTAAGGCAGGAGGAGTTACGAGGAGAAAAAGGTCTTTTATATTTCCTTTGAATGTTTCTATACTCTTTCAACCATGTGCAAAGAAAAAGTTATGTATTACTTGTATAACAAAAATAGTAATGACAGAAACAAAAAGAAGCAAAAAAAAATAGTATGATTTATTCAAGGATGTACAAATAGACCAGTAGAAAATAACAGAAAGGTTAGTAACAGGTGCACACATATTGGAGATTTAGTATTTGGTAGAGGTAGCCTCTCAAATCAGCCACAAATGGATCAGCTCTTCAATAAATGGTACTGAGGCAAGTGTTGGCTAATAGTGGGGGCTAAGGAGAGACAGATAATAGATTCCTGCCTCTAACCAGGCACTGAAAGTCAGGTGAAAGAAGGAGCAAAATATAAAGAGCAAAATTATGAGAAATATTAGAAGAATATACAAAAGAATATATTTTATAATATTGGGACTAAAATAACTTTCATAAACAACACAAACTAAATAATCATCATTAGAGAACTACGCCTGAAAAATACTTGGATGTGTGCATAAAGAAAAATGTATAAAGGTGTTCACTGAAGCACTGCAACCTAAAATTAGAAATAACCTAAATGGCAAAAAAATAAGGGGAGGTTTAGGTAAAATGTCTTATGTCTTTATTATGGTTGCATTTTACCATAAAAAGCATATAGAATGCTTTGTTAGCATTCAAAACAATGAAGTAGATCCACATTTAGTGACACAGAGGAGTCTTCAATATATAATGCAAGTAAAGAAAATTATAATATATCACATATAATATAATCCAATTTATTGGATTTTTAAAAAGGAAGCTATACACTTACACACATATGCATAGATGTATGTATTTGTGAGTGCACATGTACATATGCAGATACACATACATAGCTATGCACATGTGTATGCACAGATGTATGTATAAATGTACACATGTATGTGCATTAGAAATGTGTGGACACGGGCTTGAAAAAACAAACACTAACTCTTACAATGGGGACCCCTTTAGAGAGAGTGGGGTTAAAGGGAGGGACATCTATAGATATTACCTGATTAGTAATCATCTCCTCCACTTTCCTTTAGGGAGCTCTTCTTCCCCCCTTCTTTAAGGTTCTCATGTGGTTAACAAACACAATACACATTCTCTTGTAAAGGAATGGATAAGGATGGTCATATGACTTAAGAAGGTCTAATCAGGGCCCTTCCCTGAGATTTTATATATGGACGTTGGTAAAAGAAAGCATTCTCTTTTTTCTAGGGCCACTACCAGTATGAGTATGAGTAATCTCCAGCTGTCTGAAGCCATGTTACCAATCCCTGGCTTCTTGGACTAGGAGGAAGTGAGAGAAGAGAGGAAAAGAAAGGGGAGGAGAGAGAGTGGCCAATCATTTGGGTCTTTGCATCTAGATGTCTATTGACTGGTCATGCCTTAAAGTCAGCCCATCTCTGAATCTCCCACTTATATGAATCATAAATTCATTTTTCTTAATTTGATTGGATGTCTTTTACTTGGAACTGAAAGTCTTGACTAATCTAGGCACTTTCATTTTGACTGTATGTATTTATATAGTTTGACCATCTTTACAAAGAAAATATATTAATGTGTTACTTGTATAAAAATGTCACACTGATTTAAGTATCTCTTTGTTTATTTTACTACTTTGCCCATTAGACTTGAGGGCAGGGCCCACTATAAAAACAGCATCCCAGCCTGCTATACAGTAGTTGCCCAATGAATACTTGTTTTTTAAAAATGTATTATGGAAATATCAAACTGGAAATATGGCTTTACTGTAGGATGTTTAGGGAGTGGTAGAACTAATAAAGATTATAAGTATATAAGGGACAAATTATGAAGGACTTTTTAAGCCATGCAAAACTTTCACAGTCAATGGTACTATAGATGTAGCATTAGTGCCATTGATTATATTTCTAGTCTAAATTCTTCTCCCTATAAAAATGTACAAAGTTAGTTATAGAGAGTTTTCTAACATCAAGAATTCACTAAAATATAATTGAACCCTCCCATGTCTTTTGCCAGGTGGAAAAACTGGTTTCATGGGGGTGCATATGAGGCCAAGATAACAGATGTGATTCTTTGGTAGGCCTGTTTTCTTCATTGTAATGCACATCCAGCTGTCTGGCAACCAATACAATGGGAATGGGTGATAGGGTCTTTCCAAGTTGGCACAGATCCACTAAAAAGAGCTCAAAACATTTTGGGTTGTTGGGGAATATCAACATCTTCATGTTCCTTAATAGAAGATGACGTTACAAATGGGAGATCTTTCTCTACAATACCCTCTCACAGGCAGAATCAACATCAAAAGTCCTATCTTTATAAAATCTATGTAACCTCTTTCATTGTTGTTCCTGCTTATGGTGCACATCTGTTTATTTTCTTGACATAAGTTGCACATTACAAATTCACTTAGTACACGGATGGAAAATATTAGCAGGAACATTGACTGCAGCTGTCCTTTTCATAGTCTGATATTGTTTGCAACTCTGCCTTGCATACCTTTTTTATGCTTTAACTAAAAATGAGTTCTTATGTCCCATCATTAACAACAATCCCACTTTCTCAGTAGCTATAACTATGGACTTCAGTAGACTTGGGCTTTTATTAGATATTTTGGATGTTTCTCCTAACTACCTCCCTCCTACCTGGCCCTACTGCCCTAATTCACTTCATGACAAAGCAGCTATTTGGCCACCTTGTCTTTTCACTATCTACATAAACACAGTCCAATAATGTGGACTTGCAATAAACAGTATCTCTGGCCCTGTGGACTTCTGGATCTTTTTGGAAAACAGTATTGTCTTCTCCTATCATGTTAACTGTGATTGATGAAAAAGCCCACAAAGTTGGGTGCATGGCAGAGAGCAATGCCACATCTCTTGGCTATATGAAATATGGCATGGACCGGACTGCTATGCCCCTATAGCTCAGTGCTATGCTTATCTGCCACTCCCATGAAAGATTTACCAACTAGCTTACTTGGGTTTTCTGCTTTGTTTCTCCCCTCATGTCACAAGCTCTGGACAGCAAGAAGGCTAACCCAACTTTAATAGCATCATTCTAGAAAGCCAGACATATAATATAATTGATCCCGACCAAACTCTCTTAGGGTAAAATATTGTATACTTTTCTTTGGTGTAGATTTAATTATAATTAAAGCAGAGTATTTCATTTGCTTTGCAAAATATTGTATTATGTACCTGTTCCTGGTGACCTTCATTTTTTTAAGAGGTGGGGGTTATGTCTCTATGTTTACTCCTTCTTCCAAGGTATTAACCACATCTTCATGCTTGATACTCTCAGAAACATGGATGTGACCCCAAAAATGTTGGTTGGTTTCATTCGATGTGACCCATTACCTTAATATGGACCTAGAAATACTGATCTCCCTGTTTTGCAGGTCAGTGACTCAGAATTTGACCACACAATCACATTCAGTTTAGTCATGGTGATACAGATGTGGCTTTTATGTCATCTGAGACCATGGTAAATCTATGTCCTCTGTATCATGAAAGCCACATCTACACAAACTCCAATTTGAAGTGTTCTCAAGATTGAATATTCATATCATTTATATTATGTTCATATTATCTAAGATATGTTTGTCCAGTGTGATATGCTATAACCATCTTCGTAGCCTTTGAAGAATAAGTGGAAAAGGCTTAATAAACAACTTTTCAAATCAGAGTCGGGATTTATCTCACAGGAAATTGCATAGCATTTTCTTCTCCCATCTCCACAACTGTTCAATTTGAAACTGCTCTTTAAATTGACTACTCTCTTGGCAATGATAGGGTTTTGACTGTATTTTTATTTTTTTTATTTATTGTTTACTGTTAGGGAATAAGGAATGTAATAAAAAATACTCAAGATATGAATAGTACAGGTTTTGCTTCTTTCTTGAATGCTATTATGAATTTAGAGGTTTCTTGGGACCTTAAACCCGATTGGATCCCATCATTTCTATGCCTAGGTACCCATGTCTTCAGGGACTCTGACAAGGGAATAAAATATTAGATTCATCAGCTAAATGGTAGTAGTATTTTATATGCTTGTAAAGAACTTCAACAATCTTGGAAATGAAATTTAACAACAACAAAAAAAAGATCCTGAGTTGCTGTGTGGCCATTGCAACAGAATATTAATCAAAACCAAAAGTATCCCTGAAATTACTCCTCTTGGTGCAAGGACTGTAATGATGTTACATAGGATGTGTCCCCAAAGTACCACAGAAGTACCCCTGCATTGCTACTTATGGGTAGGAATTTCAATAGTGCTACACAGGAAATGTCTCTAAAGGGTTGTTGATAGAGCAGGGATATTTAATGATGTTACACAGGAAGTACCTCTACACTGCTACTGCTGAGACAATGTCAAAGCACTACCCAACAGGGAATGTTTTTAGCTTGGTGCCAGGCATAAGATAACTCTTACTGCCAAAAAGAGACTGAAAATACCCTTCCTGCTGCCAGAGTATGCTTAGAATACTACAAAATGCAGGGAAAAAATGCCGATTGTGCCAAAAAGAATGGAAAGAGGAGGGAGCCCTTCTGCATGAGAAGAGTTCCAGGGCCAACCAAATAGACCAAAGACGCCATTACGAGGCTAACATGTAAAGCAGGCAGCCAGAATTTTGGTGAGCTGAATGAAAATCTCTGCAACAGTTCAATGTAAAGTGAACGTTAAGCTTTTGCAGACAGGAAGCCCGAGGACCACCAATAAGAACCCTGAAACCAGAAACCCACAGCTCTGTATTAAAGAAACAAGGCAGGGCATTTGCAGCAAACCAAAGAGGCTCCAACAAAGAGGAATAATGAAAGAAGAGAGTTGAAAGTGAACCAGCACAGATACCATTCTTTTGCCATGAGAGTTGAGAGATTTTAACAAATCCTTGTTGAGAAGGGCATGAAGATAGAAATCTGAACACAAGTGAGTGATATTTATGGTCATTCTATAGTAAAGGTGGTCTGATGATAACTGAAAGGTAAAATCCATATAGTTCCCATTCCAGAGAATAGCTTTAATCCCTCAACAAATCCTTTCACGGTCTTCAAAATGCCCTTAACTAAAAATCTCCTCCAGGTGTTGTTAATTGATAGAAATTTGAATAGACTATACTTAACTACTGCATTTTAGACTCTGGTGTCCTGAAGGGACAAAATCAGGCAATCTGCCCTCATCATCCTTTGTAGTACAAATCTATCAAAGCAAGCAACATGAAGAATCCAATAGGCTAAATGTTCCATACTACTGAATCACTGGAAGTTACCTATACTTTCCTTTCCTTTGCCAGAAGGCAAAAGATGAGTATAAGATTCAAGATGATCAAACTCTGATCTCCTGAAAACTCCTAACACGTATCTCTGTAGCCTGCAGTGTCTATGGCTTGCCAGTCTCCATGATCAGAGGTAAGAAAATTGTTAGTATTTCTTAAGTTGTATGGAGTTAACTTAGTGAACAATCTGGTAGTAGGTCAAATGGTAAGGATCTATAAATGAATGACTCTTAATTCCCTCCATGCCCCCTGAATTCCTGATCATTCTTATGATGTTATACAGTTTTCTGTCTTTTACGGTACTTATCTTCTAATGGACTAGGTGATTATTTATTGTATCTAGTGGTGGTTGTCTGTCTCCCCTCATTGTTGGAATTTATGCCCCAGGCTTATTCACTGATGTATCCCAAACATCCAAAAGTATCTAGTACAGAGTAATTGCTCAAAATATATTTATTTAAAGTGTTGAGTGAATAAAGTTATCAACCCCAATATTATGTTTCATCCTTCCTCTAAGGCATGTCTATCTAGTTAATTACAATCACATGGAGCTAAGCCTAATAGATTAATAAATAACTCATTTTCTTATCAAACCAAGAATTCCTCCCTCATTTCTCTGTTACATTCTTGTAACAACTCTTGGAGTCCCTTAGATTTCTACGTTTTCAGTCACTTTCTATTCTTCATCTTTCCTCCTCCTCTATGTCTATGTCATCCTGTCAGCATGTCCTACATATGACTTCTACATAATGGCCCTTATTATATCATTTCCACGTGTTACACCATAGTCTAAAATAGGAACAGCATTTAGCTATCATCTAGCTTGCCAACTCAAATTGTTTGGTAGAGGTTTCCCAGAGGGCTATGCTGAGAAGGATTCTGGTGCCATTCTGAAAGCATTCTGCTTTTGAATAGGGATACCTGTCAGAGAACAGGTACTATGGCTTGTCATCCCTGGTCTAAGACCTCATCAGCTCATGCATTTAATGTGTCAAACTCCTTTATAGTGCCCAAGTTTTAGATCTTTCCTCTCTAATACCTTTAATATAAAAGTTTTAAAACAATCTTCCTCGAAAATATTTTCTATTTCTCCTCTGTCACTCAATAATTTATAATGGCTCCCTTTGTCATTTTGTCAAGTCATATCTTTAATCTAAATTCTAGACTTATCACTTACTGAATGTCCCTCTCCCCATTCCCAGAGGTTTAATCATGTATGATTTACCTACCCAGAACCCTTGTCTTAGACAAAGGATCTGCCTGCTTTCTTGCATGTCTTGCTTGACTCTGTCCAAGTCTCAATATGCCATGTTGCAAGCTGTGGCCTGAAATGGTTGCCCTCCCTTCTCAGATACTTCTCTAATTGCTCAGAAAAATGATGTCATCTAGGAAGCTTTCTCTAATTAATAAGACCTGACAGGTCATGCCTCCACTCTATCCTTTCTCAGGACTCCTATGCTAGCCTTACTCTGTTTTATTTTCTTTTAAACATAATTTTGTACACAAATGTAGAGCTTTATCTTCAATAGGCAGGGCTGAACTATACACAGCATGTACCTATGTTCTTCCCTTGGGTTTAGCATGTAGAAGGAAACAGTCTACACTGATTACAGACTAAGCCATATCACTTTGTTCCCCTGGTCAGAGCACTGCAGATATAGTCCATAATGGAGCCCCGTAGATTTGCAAGTTGGAGATGACTGGGGTTGGCAATGGCCTGACTTCAGGGCCAGGTGTTCAGAAACTGCAGTGGTCATGAGTTAAAACAGGCTTTTACCCATCAATCTCAAATTCTTGGAAACAGTCAAGTCTGGTTCAAGAAGAAGAACTACAGGAAATGTCCCAGTGCAAATAATTGGAGCTCAGGTGTCTAAAAAAGCTTAGGGGTTTAAAACATTCACTACTCTTTAGAATCCACCCAAACTCCTTCAAATCTGCCAAAGGTACTTACCCTCTTCATGTACTTAAGTACAGAGCTACTTTGTAGCTGTAAATGGGGGTGGCTGTGAACTTCAAGATGACAAAGCCCAGGCTGAACATAATTTTAGAACCTGAAAATTGGAAGTGTTTTGTGGCTGCTCATCTCAAAAAGGGCTCTCTAATCTTATCTCAACTGCCCTCATCCACTATCTCCAGGCTTATCAGGAAAGTGTCATGGATTTGAGCCCTTAAAAAAGTCTTTCAGAATGTACTAAGCACCTATAATATGGTAGCTATGATTCTCAGAGGCTTAGAGAATTTAATACTATATAATTCCTCGGAGGGTGGATTTTGAGTCTAATAGTGGAGACAGCCCTATAATTAAGAAATTTCATTATGATGATATAGACTCAAGATGAAAGTATGAACAAAAGACAATGAGAAAACACAAAGGTGCACTTAACCCAGCCCTAAAGTTTTAAGAACTTTCTGCAAGAGGTGATATTCGAACTGGGTCTTCATAGTTAAGTAGGAGTTCACTAGGTGATAGGAGATAGTAGGATTGGGGGAAGTAAGTTTATTTAAATTATTATATTTACATTATGAAGATACAATGAGAAGTAGGATAAAGTGCATCACCACAGACACAGTGTTCTTATAGAAATGAGTTGGATCTATAAATGAATAAATACATATAAGTAAGAATGGTATAGGTAAGAACCTTGGGCGTTCCAGCAGAAGTGGACGGCAGGGAGAGAAATTAGGTAAGGATGTGCCATTAGTGTGACATGTGAGGTAGATCTTGAAATAAAGGCAGAATTCAGTGTGGAAAAAGAGCTGGGATAGCATAAGCCAGGGATGGAGATGAGACAGCTCAACAAATGCACAGGATACATGAAAAGGGCTATAATGGAAATACAGGATGTCTGAAGGAGAGTAGTCGGGGATCAGTTACAAACAGCAAGTTGGGCCCAGCTTGTGGGTACCTGTGACTGTCAGGATAAGGTGATTGGACTGTATTACGTAGACCCAGAGAGCCATTGAAGGTGTTTGAGTGGGACAGTACTGTGATCAGAGTTCCACATTAGACAGGAAATATCCATGACACAGCAGTATGTCAACCACATCGGAGATAGGGAGAGACGGAGTTAAGGAAGCTGCTTTGAAAGCATTGCTTTCCTCTAGGTAAGAAATAACAAAGAACATAGGCAGTGAAATAACAATGATGAGAACATAAGGGAATTTTAAAAATGTTGCAATATATAATTTCACAGAATTGCAAAACATTTGCATTTGTTTTTAGATGTGTATTTTCATTTAGGGGGCAGAGGGCCCTCTTCTTAACCCTGCATTCTTATTACTGCAAATGGCCCCTAGAGCTAGTATATGCCAACATTTGGTTAATAATAGGGGAGTTCCCAATTTACTCATCCCAAAGGTTGGTTTCCAAGTGACTCCTCTAAAATTTGAACTTATTTTACATAGACATAATAAAAATCAGATTTCCCCCACCCCTTGTGAGACAACCTCATAGAGCTATTCTGATGAGATAAGGATAAGGTGTGTGGTGCTTAAAGCTAATTGGTATATACACATTTATTAGTATTAGTAGAGTTCTCGGGTCAGTGGCTGTGTATAGATTCCATAAAAGGTCTATTTCTGTAACTGAGATGGGGTTACTTAGCACATCATGCCTGCCCCTCACTTAAGTTGGAGGGGGATGCTGTTTGGATAATTCAGGACCATCCTGCTCATCCAATGACACTCAGTGTACTGAGCATGGCAGAACACATGGAAGATTCCTAAAATGAAAGTTTTGTTCCCTGAGAGCTTATAACACACTTGGTAATATAAAATTAATATACACATGAAATGACTTTTAGACCAAGGCCAATCGGGGCTGACGAATGTGATTCATACTTTGGGGCACACAGACTGATGGAAAGGAAAGACATGTTCATCATTTTTTGTTTGCCATCTACTGTAGTTAATCCTCGTCAGAGCTCTGATAAAGCCGCCATCATTCATAAAGCCTGGTTTTGGTTCTAGTTCCCTTCCTTCAGTCCCACGCTACCCCAGGTTTTTGCCCTTGGCCTTTTGCTTTCCCCTTCAGACTCCACGGCTGCTTTATAAAGGTCTAACAGTAGCAAACCTTTCTGGTTAGCATCACTCTTTCCTTATGATATTTGTGGGACTTAAAGATGAACCAGACAGACAAGAACTTTAAACTCTGTTATTGCCCTTCCTTGACACTTCCAACAAGTTAATTGTCTGTTTGCCTTCTGTAATTACTTTAATTACATGCCATTAGTGACCATTAATAAATGCAAGTGTGTTTGATTTTCACAAATCTTACTTTTCTTACTCTCTGTAGAACTCCACCAAAGCGTTCACATGTGGTCAAAATAGAAAGTGAGGCAACTAAGCACATTCATATTTAACCTTTGGGGCTAAAGTGAAGAATAAAGGATAATTCATGAATGGGCTAATTGTTTTTCCCTGCTTCTGACACTGGCCAGCATCCTCTCTATAGTGGCTACATATATATGCAGTGTGTTCATTTATAAGACAGCAAAAGTTAAAAGGGGTTGAGAAATAAAAGCTGCCTAATTGCTGCTATTATCTCAACTCAGGGAGAGAATTGCTAGGTGATATTATGAGGATCGAAAAACCATTGAAGATTGTATTGATGGAACGCTTTTGCTCTAACTTCAAGCCCCAGAAAATGAAGGTCATAATTCCAGTTTTTATGAGCACCTGATTGGGCATTTACATAGAAAGAGCTGAACTCTGAGGAGACTAAGCCAATATTCTCTCTGCTATGGTTTCCTAGATTACGTCACAATATCTAGTATAAAAACAGTTTATCCCATATTGTCTTCTGGTCAGCTTTACCGATGAAGCCAACTGAAAAATATTTTCTCAAGGCAGCTTAGAGAATGAAATGTATAAAGAATGGTTAGTTAGATGCCCCTCACTGTGTCACTTTAATAACAATAATAAAATCATTGGTAAAAATGTTTAAATCTGTGGCTATTTAATACTTTCTGCATAATTCTCTTTTTAAAAAAAAAACTGAGCGGCGCCTGGGTGGCTCAGTGGGTTAAAGCCTCTGCCTTCGGCTCAGGTTATGATCTCAGGGTCCTGGGATCGAGCCCCACGTCGGGCTCTCTGCTCGGCGGGGAGCCTGCTTCCCCCTCTCTCTCTGCCTGCCTCCCCCTCTCTCTCTGCCTCCTTGTGATCTCTCTCTCTCTCTGTCAAATAAATAAATAAAAAAATAAATCTTAAAAAAAAAACTTAAATAGACTAAACTTATGCTTTTCTCCAAATATAAAATGATAATGTTAATCTCTAATTATCAGAATTTATGATTTGAGGTTTTTTCTTGTGGTGAAAATGGGTTATGCCAGGTCATTCGTGATCTTTCCCTGCTGTAGACTAATGACAACACTTGAGAAAGCTGGCCAGGGTTGAGCCTGTGGGTTCTCTGAAGCTACAGAAAGACAATTTAAATGTGTTACCCCATCCAGGTAAACCCAAGAAGGTGGTGTCATTAGTACTCTGGTGCTCCTAATCACATACTCTTCCCAGGTTATGAGGACAGAACTGATAATATAATTTACATGCCACTTCCCGTAGAGTTCATGTGGAGTAATAATTACTCATCTTTTTGGAGTAGAAAAAACCCAATACTATATTTAATTCCAGGTAAAAATATATTTCCTAATATTTTAGAAATATCTAGTTTGTGATTCTAGCCAATAAATTCTGATTAAATGAAATAATATTCTAGGGAAAATAAAATTCATTATTTATTATAAAATGTCAGTTTTTTTATTCACCCACATTGTTCCCCTATCACAAACCTTTAATCATACAATATGACCTTTTTACATGACTACTAAGTATTACCGTCTCCTCCTTCTTCAAATGCCAACATATTTTTGGATGAAGGGTAGATTTGTACTTAAAAGATATCATTTGCCCAAGATCTCTCTGCAAAGGAGGGAAGTGAAGGGGTGCTAAGAAAGCGAAAGGATGTGAGACAGGAAAAAAATTCTAAGGGACGAAACAGGAGTTGTCTTGGGCTGGGGTAAATGGGATGAGTCCATGGACAAAAAATAAAATAACTGACTGAATTAAAATCAAACAATATGCTTGGAGGGTGTTAGGTCATCTATAGCCATACTTCCCCACCTCCATTCCCACGGTTGGTTTCTAAAATAACTTCAGGGTTTTTTTTTCACTCATTGTTTTTTTTTTTTTTGTTTTGTTTTGGTTTTTGTTTTTGAGACAGGAACATGGAGGAGGTTGTAGATAGGGTGACAGGTAAATGGGAGAAGCAGTACATAATTCTAAGTTGTTTATAAGCTCCACCATTGATTTGAGTTTAATTGAACCTAAACATAAAGTATATCAAATCCCCAGATTCCTAACATACATAAAATGAGTACAATAATCAAGTCCATCTCCTTTTATCAAATAAAAAACTTATATTTTAAGGTTTTAAAGGTCATTTAAAATTCTCCTTAAATTAAACCTCCAAATTAGCAAGAGAAACAAACCCTTCCCAACCTGATCCTAAATAATTTTGCAGTCCATCCTACCAAATCACCCATGAAATTTATGCATCAACTAATGACCAGTATCAACAAAAGAGCTAAATGAAAGAATAAATGAATAAATGAATGAAGCCTTAACTTATCAAATACAGAAAACCCTTTCCCACCTCTTTGCCTTTGCTTAGAATGCCCTCCTACCTCCCTTGCCTAAAATATGCCCACATCTCCATCAAGATCTAGAATCAATGTTACCTCCCTTGTGACACAGATCTTCTTTTCTTTTTTCTAACCACACTCAGTACAAACTCCCACCATAGCTCTGCTATTTAGCAGCATCATTTTGAGCCACTTGAGGGAAGTGCTCACTACTTGCTTGGCAGTTGTATTAGTCAGGAGAAGCTCCATTATGCAAGCCAGAAACTGAGCCCAAAATTTCAGTAACTTAACTTAATATGACAGGAGCTTATTTCTTGCTCATACTTTATGTCTCATTCACAGTCAGCAGGGACTCTGCTCCACATAGCTACTCAGAGATCCAAATTGATGGAAATTCCCATCATTCTTGTAGCTATTCAGAACATGGGCCTGCTTGATTGTTATAAAATCATGCCACAGAATCATGCCACAAAATCATGAAAAACTGCATATGGGCTTTTACTCCCTTAGTCCAAAAGTGATAAATTCATCACTTCCACATACATGTCATTGACTAGTATTGGTCACAGTGCCTTGCCTTATTGCAAAGGGGACAAGGCATACACGAGAACAAAGGCAATATTTGCTAACTATTATGATCTTTACCTTAATTCTCTATTAAAATATTGTTAAAATGTCCATACTCCGTGAAGGAGTAATATACAAATTAAATGCTATTCTTGTCAAAGACCCAATGGCATTGTTTTTACAGAAATAGAAGAAATAATCCTAAAGTTCATATAGAAAACCATGAAAGACTCAGAGTACTCAAGTAATCTTGAGAACAAAAGAACAAAGCTGGAAGTATCACAGTTCCTAATTTCAAAATATATTACAGAACTATAGTAATTAAAACAGTCTTGTACTGGCATAAAGACTGATAGAACAAAATAGAGATCCAGAAATAAACCCACACATATATGCTTAACTGATTTTTGACAAGAGTGCCAAGAATACACATTGGGGAAAGAATAGGTTCTTTAACAAGTTGTATTAGGAAAATTGGATATCCATACAAAAGAATGAAATCAAACCCCTATCTTATAGCGTACATAAAAATCAACTCAAAAGGGGTTAAAGACTTAAATGTATGACCTGAAACTATAAAAGTCCCAGAAAAAAATAAAAATAACACACAGGAGAAGAGCTTCATGACATTAGTTTTGGCAAGTATTTTTTGGATATGACACCAAAAGCACAGGCAACAAAAGCCAAAATAGACAAGTAGGACTATATCAAACTCTAAAACGTTTGCACTGCAAGGGAAACAACAGAGTGAAAGACAACCTTGGAATGAGAGAAATAATTGCAAGCCAAATATCTGACAAAGGATTAATTTTCAAAATACATAAGGAATTCCCACAACTCAATACCAAAAAAAAGGAAAAGAGAAGAAAGAAAAGAAAAGAAGGGAGGAAGTGAGGAAGAAAAGAAAAAATAATAGCCCAAATAGAAAATAAGCAAAACAATTAGTAGACATTTCTTCAAAAAAGACACACGAATGGTCAACAGGTACATGGAAAGGTGCTCATCATCAGGGAAATGCAAATCAAAACCACAAGGAGATATCACGTCATACCAATTAGAATAGCTACCAACAAACAAACAAAAAATAAGTATTGCCAAGATTTTGGAGAAACCAGAACTCTTATGTGCCGTTGGTAGGAATGTAAAATGCTGCAGCTGCTATGGAAAACAGTATGGAGGTTCCTCAAAAAATTTAAAATAGATCTACCACATGATTCAGCAATCCCATGTCTGGGTATATGCCTGAAAATACTGAAATCAGGATCTCAGAAAGGTATCTTCACTCCCATGTTCACTGCAGCATTATTTATAGTAGCCAAAGTAAAAAAACAAACTAAATGCCCACCAATGGTTGGATGGATAAAGAAAATGTGGTATATAAATACAGTGGAATATTATTCAGCCTTCAGAAAGAAGGAAATCCTACCATGTGTAACAATGTGGATGGACCTAGAAGACATTATGCTAAGTGAAATATGCCAGACACACAGGACAAATAATGTATGATTTTACTTATATGAGGTACCTAAAATAGTCAAACTTACAGAAGAAGCAAATAGAATGGTGACTGGCAGGTGATGAGGGAAGGGGGAAATAAGGACTTGTTCAATGGGTATGAAATTACAGTTACACAAGATGAGTAAGTTCTAAGAGATATGCTGTACAACATAGTACCTATAACAATACAACACCATGCACTTAAAAATTTATGAAGAGGGTAGGTGTCATGTTAAATGTTCTTACCACAAAACAGAAACAAAAACAAAAAATGAATGGATGTAAGGAAACTTCTAAAGGTGATCAATATGCTTAAACCTTGATTATGATGATGGTATCATGGGTGTTTAGACATGTTCAAACTCATCAAATTGTACATTAAATATGTGCAATTTTTGTCTATCAATTATATTTCAATAAAGTTGTAAAGAAATACTCTATTAAGTGCTGAGAAAAGAGAAATGATTAAGACTTAGTGCCTTCATGCATATAGCAAGCTGGATAGATACTGAATAGTTTTAATAAAGCCAGTACCTGCTAGAGTCATGTTGCATAAATGAGCATTTCATTGAGGTCACACTAGTCTCTCCAAGAAGAATCATATTTTAAGATGATTTTTGGAGTCATGTGACATGTGCTGCAAAAAAATACAGTCATAAATATAAGTGTTAATGCCATATACCCTTTAATGGGTATATGCAATGAGGTTTGGGATGCTTAGAAATAGTTTGTAGTTTATGTTTATGGTAATTTCATGGGAACATAGAAAGGATCCTAACGTATTAAGCAAATATTCCACAACTAATTAGGCCATTTACTCCTCAATCCACTTCTCCTCTAAACTGAAAGCAGAGAGGCTTCTGGCTAAGAGATTCTGACCCCAGGGGCAACAGGGAGGGTCTGTCTTCCTCAAGACTCAGTTGTAAGCCTGTCTCAGGCAGCCCTCAAGCTTCTTCCGGAACTCAGTTCACTCCACAAGCCCACAAACAAGGCGACAAGCTGACAGGAACTAAGCCAGGATTCTTGGCCTTCTATTCTGTTTCATGAGCCAAAGGGAAAGGAGGCCACCTTCCGAGGTCCAGCCAGCTAGGAATTAAGCCTCCTCCTCCCCTCTTCCTTTACCCTCGCCAGACAGCCTGTGGACAGCCTTCTCAGGCTTCCGGCACTCCTGGCCAGCTGGGAAAGGAACAGCCTTTCCAGACCCTGTGAGCTCGCCAATAAGGCTTTTTTTTCCCCCCACTCAAGAGGCAGAATTGGGAGATTACAAAGCCACTGTCACAAAATGGTCACTAATAGAGGTTTTAAGGGACCAAGGGGAAGAAAGAGTTTCTGGGTCAAAGAAAAAGAAAGAAAGTGGCGAGTTTCTAGCAGTCCAGTCATGGTTTTCCACAGTCTGCTGATAATCAGAGAAAACCTTTTCCTTCCAAGGGACCCCAGGCAGGCTGGAAGATGTGTCTCTGAAATCTGTTCAGAGCCGTATTTCATTAGTTTTACTTTATGAGCAGATTTCTTTTTGAGCATTAATCCCAGTTCTCTAATGCATGAAAAATTTAAGTTGATATTTTATGAAGCGGTGTAAACATTGGTACCAGATGATCCCTGTTTCACATGCAGACTTCCTGGGGACCTGGTGGGAAAGCAGCTAGAGACAGTCCCTGGTTCAAACTGTGTTAATGTGCATCAGGGGACTCAGGCATGATTGTTTGATTTGACTTGTGATGTAGATCTTTCCCAAGGCTGGCCTTGGTGTGTCTTGGCCCAGGAACCTCCCTGGCCCAGCAACAGACCTCTCTCAAGTAGTGCTGAATCTCTGATTTGGTCTGGTATTATTCAGGGTCCAGTGGGCTCTGTAAATTCCAAATCTTCTCCAAAGCCACATTGGGACTGGAATCAAAGCTGCCTCTGTAGTGGCCAAGGGGAAAGGCCCAGTGAGGAACAGGAACTGCAAAGTTGTGTGGCTCAACTGAGGCCACCATACCTTTCCATGGAGTACTGAGGGTCTGTCTCCTCCTCTCACCATTGTCCACATTCTCAAGCCACCAACGGTATTAGCAAACCATTTTTTTTCTCTCAGGCTGAGCCTGGAGAAGAGGTACTGTCTGAATCTCTTTTTTCTAGGAAAGTTCCCACGAGTCTTATGGGAACTGAGCACTGTCTAACTTCATTTACTTACACTTTCTAAGGCTAGGACCTACACAAGGAGAAAATGTACTCTTAAGCTCTCCCTCCAGAACAATGGATCTATATACTCTATGTCTACATAACTATAAGCAACCAGGCAAGTAGTTCTTGACAAAACAAAAGCAAATTCAACCTTACAAGTGAACTGATCTTCTAACTTTAACTGTAGAATCCAGTTCCAATCATCAAATCAATATTTTCCAGCTTCAAAAATTTTAAGATCCAGTCTTCACCTATCAGTCCTTTATATACATCTCATTTAATCTTCCATACTTTATTATATCAATGCTATTCATAGTTTTTAGACGAGGCAGCTGAAACTCAGGAGAAATCAAGTAACAATATCAGTGTGACACAGATTATAAAAGATGGATGCAGGATTTAACTCCAGTTGTCTTTGGCCACAAAGCTCCTTTTTTTCTATCATTCACATTCTTCCTGTATAGTCCTGGGACCATTTCGGATGAAGAGGAATAGCATGGTTGGAAAACAGGACTCTTCTATTGCCCTCACTATCTCTTCTGTGTTTACTTTACTTGTTTTACACATTGGGTTTTCATAAAAGATTTTCCTTAAAGGTAAGAAAAATTGGGACACAGAATACTATACCATTTGTCCTCCTATTTCAGACTTCCTATTTAGGAAAATATAGGAGCTAAGACAGCGATATTTGACTGATCGATATCTTCTAAGGATATAATTTCTGAGTAATCCTGTGACACATTAATTGGTTATCATGTTAACCTACTAGACAATCAGAGATGATATTCTAAACTTCCTTGTGGCCCAAATTTTTTCTCATAGACCAAAATATTAATTAAGGCAAATGAGAACAAATGCATTTCAGACTCTTAATATCTTTTACATTTGGAAGAAAATATCAAATTTCCTCTGTTCTTGCCGATTTGGAAAGGACTGACTATTGACAATTAGGACAAGTGACCCTACAATCCGAATACTGCCTCTAGTTAAATTAAAAGAGTATGGGTATACATGTCATCTCCTGGGCTATGATTTTTGAAAATGTCTTCTATCTTTAATATTTCCTCATTTCTCCACACAATAGAGGATACCAAAATGCATAGCATGCTAGAACCCACCCCCTACTTTCTACTCCAGTTGTACTTTGGCACCTTTAAGGATGGAAGACGCAATGCCAAGGTATGTGGCCTCAAAACTTAGCTGTTGCAAGTGGTTCTTGATCAGTCACAACTGCCTTCTGGCTTCTTGCTGATCTCACTTAGCCTTGCTTTCCAATGATAAAGTATGTATGTCTCTTCTCTCCTCTCTCTCCTTCTCCTCCTCCTCTCTCTCTCTTTCTTTCTGTGTATGCAGTGTGCAGGTGTGTGTGTGTGTGTGTGTGTGTGTGAGAGAGAGAGAGAGAGAGACAGAGAGAGAGAGAGAGGCAGAACTCTGATCAACTGAAGTTGGTATATTATAGGAGTGATCTCCCTTTCTCCTGATTTATCAACCTCAGATGTGCCTATCTGGGACTATTCTTAACACCTCTGCCCCTTCTTCAGAAAGACACTTCCACAATAAATACAAAGGACACAATCAAAGCAGCCTACCTTGGTAGTCTAGCTCTTCCCACTAGGCCCACTCCCCAATCTGGCTCAAAAACTAAGTCTAATGGGTCTGTCGGCCAGGCTGCTCTCTACTGCCATCCCATGGTGAGCCAGCCTTTTTCTGAGAATTAACCTCTCAGTTGGTGCAGACCCTCCTAGACAAAGCAGACAAATTGAGAAGGGTCCTATCCACCAGAAGAGCAGTCTTTATAACAGATTGCTTAGACATAAGTTGAAAATAACTAAGGAATTACTGAATGAGTTATAGTTTTAGCAAGGAGTATATCAGCACCTGATTTGAGAGATGAGAAAACGTGACGTAGGAAAAGGGGAATCCTGGGGAAGCAGCCAACTGAAAAATACTAGAACCTTGGAGACATATTTATAGGAACTAACAGCCTTAAAACTCCACCAAGAGTCAGTAATGACTTCAACACAATCACTAGGATAGCCTACTCGTGTCTCACAGGGTCTGTGCAGAAGTTCACGATTACTATGATATTCATCCAGTCACCCCATTCGAACACTGTCACTATTCGAATAGAACTGCTTACTGTGCTGACCCTGTTCCCTCAAATATTCATGAGGCAAAACAGTGACATGTCTCAGTCAATTAACAGTCTTTCTTTCATACTTCGTTGCTTCTTCTCTTATCACTTGGTCAAAACCAGTAGTATTTTGCTCTACACACATCATATAACTCGCCTTGCTCCAGCAACTGCCTGCCAGACATGGTCATTACAGTATATATATTTAGTTCCTGAAAGCATAACTTTACATTGATTAAAATTTTGAAATAACTCCATAAAGCATTTTCGGTATATGGCATACAGCAAACTGACCCAGACTGTTATTCAAATGGCATGTTTAAAGTAGTGCTTCCATTATTTGTCTTTATTCTCCTTCTATTGTGTTTTTTCTAAACTGGCAAACAGGGTTTAAAAATCATAATAAAACTTGAATTTTGATTTATACTAAATCAAGAAACCAATCTGAAACGCTAACCCAACCTGACTACTTAGTTGAGCATGTCTAGAGCCAGTATTAGGCAAAAGTCCAGTCAAGATGATATATATTTCCCTAAGAAGAATGAACCTTCCAAATTCAAGCTTAATCAAATCACAGTATCATTCCATGTGGAAGACAGAGAAGTACAGAAGACCCATGCCTTACTGTTTGAAGTCTTGGTCTTTCTTATGATTCCGGGCTGTCAATCTGTGGCTAAGTGATCCAGGACTCTGCATTCAACAGTAAATAGAAAAGAAAATGAACAAAAAGATATCGGGATAGCAACAAATGCAGCAAAAGTGCATTACAGATTACTAAGGAAATAGAAAATAAATTGGAATTAGGTTCATAATCCCTCTTTAAGCAATACTAGACTTCCATCAAAAAAAAAATATTTCTCCACACAGAGCCAATATGTAAGCCAGTAGTTTCATATAAGGCCTTAGAAACTATGCAATGTGGTTACTGAAGGTAACAAGACCATGTTACAAGGAACATGATAAGGAATGAAATAATGCCAAGGCACTTATGACAACATTATTTCCTTCTCAATATTTCTGATGAGTTCAAGGAAAAAGTTTTACATTGGTTAAAGTGTGTCTCTAATCTTTGCTAATCTCTCTTTTAAACTAACCTGGGTCTTGGCAGACCATGAGATAGTGTTAGAATTTATTAATCAAGTTCATTTCCATTGTATTCATATTTGTGTCTTATATTATCACATCTTATATTTATTATAAGCCGTAGGAATATTCATTTGCCTACTTAGAGATAAAGTGTTTTCTTTTAAAATGATTTTAAATTTAAGTGTGTCAATTTAAAGAAAATATGAAGTAAATAATAGTACTTTTGATATACCAATACAGGAAAAATCATGAAGGTAATAAGTAGGTGACTAAGTTTGTGTAATTTTATTTATATAAATAGGAAAGGTAAGTATTTATGGGAGACTGGAAGTTACATCATGAGAGTTGATTATTTCTATATCAAACTATCTCCAATATCTGACACAGTGCACGGCACATGGAAGGTATTTGATAAATATTTTCAAAAATAAAGAAATAGATAAATAGCTTCTGGAGAATCTGGAAGATGTTTAGATATCTGAGCTGCTGGTAGGCATGGAGCAGGGTTTACCTATCACTATAATTCTAACACCTAGTACAGGTCCTTGATCAAATAGGACTCCACAAATACTTATTGAATATATAACTGAACAGGCTTAAGTGTCTTGACTTTAAAAAATTCTCAAAAAAATTCAAAACATAAAGACCATTTCTTTCTTACTACCATCCCCCAACCAAAAACAAAACAAAACAAAACAAAACAAAACACCTTAGAGCAATATTTCCAAAAGTCTTTGAGTTTTGACAATGGTGTTCCAAGGTGGGGGGAATCTACTTGAGGTTCAGAAAATAAGAGGGTGTGCTGCTGTAGATAATTTGATAATTTTAGAAAAACAATAATACATCCAACTAAAAGTTGACTTGCTTTTTACCATTGCCATGCACTGACAATTCTCAACCAAGTCAGTAATAAAATACTTCCCACCAGACAGATAGCTCCACTGTCTCCCACCTGGTATACCACAGATTTCAGAACAGATGGGCTCTTTACCTAAACTAAGAAATTATGGTGATAAGGAATTTGCAACGACAAACTTTCTGAATCCAGAGACCTCAAGAGTTCAAGCAAGGGTGGATGGAAAGGGAAATCTAGGAAAGCTATTCTACAGAGAAAATTCCAAGGCATCCTAGACAGAGTAGCATAAGAGGTTTATTTGGGAATCATCCTAAATGGCTTCCCAGTGTGTTGATGAAGGTAAATGGATAGAGCCCAGGGAAAGGACTACTTCCTCTGGCCTGAGTGTCTCTCAGTTATGGGACAATTTTTAACCATGCCATCCAAACCTTTGATACTGGATAATGGTAACTGTTCTATGCTTTCTTTAGTATCATTGCTATAGACAATAACCAAGGAAGCATTGCTTTAATATCTGCATAGCCTATCAACAGCAAATAATACAAAATCATGGGTTTTGATCAGTAAGTGGTCTTACATAAAATCTTGAAGTAGCTTGATACCTCCCTCTTGCTCTGAACTTGCTCCCCATAACCTCATTTCATACCTAGTGTTAACTCTTCCAAGGTTATCATCTCGGCTGGATGTGGCCTTGCTGAGCTCTCTCCCTTCTCTGATCCCAGCATTCACTCACTTAAACTGAGGCCATGAATCTGATAATTCTTACTTCTCACTGCCTGCTTTCTGGCTGAGTTAGGACTCAGAGTTTAAGCCACTGTCTTCAGAACATCTTATTTCCTGTTCAGTTACAAAGGTTGATGCAGTCTCCACTTCTCGCGCCAAATCTGCTATCATGAGGAAAACCCCAGTGATGGAAATCACTGTCAGCTATACCCAATTTTTCAACAATGAAGAAACACAGATATGAATAGCATACATATACATGTACATATACATACACACATATATGAGTACACGTATATACATACATCGTGTCACATATGATTTAAATTAGAAAGGAGGTTGAAGTTGCTGATTTCCTTGATTATATTCTTTTTCCAACAAGAAGATAGGACTAGTGCCGCAAGTGAGAGACAGTGACAAAAATCCATTATTTACATAACATATGTACTAGCCTGTGCTTCACCAAGTACTGTTACATAAACTATCTCATCTGAATCTCCTAACAACACTGCTGATATTATTATTTCTTGTACTAGAGATGAGAGAAAACACTAAGGCCCACAGAAGCAAAGAAACTTTTCCCAGATCACATAGCAAGTAGGGGAAGGAATTCAAACCTATCTTCTTTCTGCCTGCTGCCTTAGCAGACACATCTACTAAATGACACCAATGCTGTTGGATTAGGTCCTACAAAAACCCATGATGATAAAGAATTCTATCAATTTTCTCTTAACATCCCATCAGGGAAAGAAAAGAGACAATGTCCTAATGTGAAGCAAAATGCCATGATGTGTAAAAGGGATGTGATGAAGGTAGAGAAACAATCTCACTCTCATTTCCCACATATCCAGATCAAGTCTTACAAGTTTTTCCCTAATTAAACAGCCTTTTTAATTCTTCCATCCCTTCCTCTACTTCTCAGTCGGCCATTTAACTAACATTTTCAAGTTGTTTTTTTCCCACAAATTTGCCAGCCTTCTTGCATTTTCAGTCTTCACATGTTTAATGAGAACACACTGGGTATAAGGCCTTATGTCAATCCATCTACTATAGGTTGCCTTTTCTAGCAAGCATTAGCATAAATACCAACATGTTTACATCATAATTACTTTAATTCCCTTGGCCCCTACTAGACCTGGAGTGTGTGATTCCACAGTGATTCAGGGGTAAGAGATGATTATTGGTCCATGAAACAAAAATTACAATAAATGCTTGGAAACTTGGCACACTGCTTCCGAAACGATCCCAACTTTGCATCAGGTTTTTGCTGCATAATGCTTTTATGTTGATGTGAGCAAGTCACCATTTTCTAGGTCTTCAGGTTCTCATTTATAAAACAAGGATCAAAATTATTATCTTTACCTTTTCTCCATGAATAGTTGCCAATCTGAACATTTTGGCATCTGAAAAGTATATCAAAAAGCATGTTTTTCCCTGGAGAAAATCACTAGGTAAATATTATTATAGAATTAGCAAGATCCTTTCCTGGGTTTACAACTTAAAAGTTAGGGACCTCTCCCTATTATAGGTAAAAGAATTTAGCACAACTAGCTATGTTGCAAAGCAAGTGTCTAGGAAGTAAAAATTTTAAATGGCATGTGAACAATTACTTATTACATAATTATATATGAATATACAAAGGTCTATATTTGGGGCTTATTATTAATAACCAGATAATTAACAGTAGTAGAGATTGAAGTCAGAAGTCAGAGGCCCAGTGTAAGTGACTGCAATTTTATGAGGGATATTTCAATTTTTCGTACAGAATAGAGATTTATATATTCACTGGTAAAAACATATTTATTGACTAATGAATGCAAAAGCACTGTGGGTATAGGATAGAAAATGTCTTGTATTTATGAAGCACCTATCATATTGTAGATGCTGTACAAAGTGCCTTTACTTGTGTGTTTGTGAGTGGTGGAGGTGGAAGGATGGGGAGGAGAGAAGGTGTAAGAGAAAGAGAGGAATGGAGTATTCTAGCTGGAGTCTCAGCTCTACTCATCACTGGGATTCAAACATGTCCGGCAAACTTGTGACATTATCTGTTTATTTGCACAATGGAGACAAGAACCCCTTAAGAGTACTAATTCAGACAAACTAGCCTAGTCCATGACAGTACGTCATTTGTTAATGGGGTATGACAATCCATGCGAACGCTGCCATGAGTTGTGTCCTGACCTAACTGTACATGGACTCATATATATGGTACTTGTCTATTAAAGAGGTACTTAAATTAAATCAGAGGGAGAGAAGGAAGTCTCCATTTGGGCAAGAGTGCAGGGTAGTTCGTGCACATGCAAGACTACAAAGAACACAGTACGACTTCGCCACCTTGAGAGGTTGAGTAACTCGGTCACACCACAGTGGTGGCAGCACCTAGTCTCCATGGTAGCACACTGGCAGCTCCTCAAAATAATAATCTGAGGAGAGTGAAAAGTAGACCTGGCTGTGGAATATATTGCTGGCAAATGCAGGGGTACCAGGAAGCAGGGCCCTTGGTGTGGAACTGGGCATGGGCAGTGGTGGCTTGGCATGAAGTTGAGAAGATAGGTATCACCAAAGACACTTGAGGCAGGATGTGATTGTGGTGGTCGGGGGCAGCGGGATGGCTGATGTCATCGGATAACTGAATGCATTTCTTAATGAACACATATGAACACATATGAAACCCTCCCCCTAGGGACAAGGTGTTGTAGGGGCTGAATTTATTACAATTGCAATGAGTGGTCCATCAGGGAAATGCTATTTACCATTTATGGGACCCTGCCAAACACGGTTTTACACAAAAAATATATTTAACCATGATAATGGAAGGTCATTGTCTTCATCTTACTGATGAGAAACTGTAGCTCGAAAAAATGAAATCTCATTAGGGTTACTATACAGGTTGAGTAGTGGCCCCTAAAAAGATACATGCATGTCCTAATGCCTACAGCCTATGAATATTACCTTATATGGCAAAATATATGATTAAGTTAAGGATCTTGAGAGGAGGAGTTTATGCTGGATTATCCAAATGGCCTCTAAATGGAATCACATGTATGCTCATAAGAAAGGAACAGAGGGAGATTTGGGGCATCTGGTGGCTCAGCTGGTTAAGTGTCTGACTCTTGGTTTCAGCTCAGGTCATGACTTCAGGGGTCATGGGATCGAGCCCCAGGTAGAGCTCTGCACTCAGCAAGGAGTCTGCTTGGGGATTCTCTCTCTTTGCTCCTCCCCCATGTTGCACATGTGCAAAAGCGCACGCTCGCTCTCTCTCTGAAATGAATAAATCTTTTTTAAAAAAAGAAGCAGAGGGAGTTTTGAAACACACACAGAGGAGAAGACACACAGAAAAAGAGGAGGCAATGCAATCGATCACAAAGGTAAAAATTGGAGAGGTCCAGCCACAAGCCTGGAGCCATCAGAAGCTGGAAGGGGCAAGAAATGGCTTTGCCAACACCTTGATTTCAGTTCTGGCCTCTGGAACTGTGACAGCACATGTGTCTGTTTTAAGCCATCCACTCTGTGACATTTTGTTACCACCACCATAGTAAACTAATACAGTCACACAATCGTCTAGTAAAAAGAGGAAACATGTTTCAGATCTAAGTTTGTCTGACTTTAAAATCGGTCTCTTTGGGCCTTGCTGGGATGCCTCCCATACACCATCAGTATATGCTGCAGCCGTACAGTTCTCGGGCCTTGCAAAATACTTACCATCTGCTTTAGTCAACACCACCTTCTATTTGGAAATGCACTAAAACTACTGGATATATTAATATTTAAACGAAAAGTGTATGCAGGAAGGGCTACAGGAACTGAATCAAGAGAACTTGTTACGGCAAAAATCAGGAAAGAGTTTATGGAGAACGCTCTGAATCGTGAGGAAAAGGATGCACATAATTGGATAATCGTGAAGGACCAGGTAGAACATTGTGGAGTCTCTGAAGAACAGCTTGAGCAATATTTCAAGGGGAAAATTACAAGCTCCATGCCGAGTACACTATGTAACCCAGCTTGCAACTGAAAATCTTGTACTAAAATAAGAAACTAATTAGATTTAGATCCTGATTGTTTCTGTTATTGCTATAGTGGATTGTTACTATCCCTTCTGGAATCTGGGGTATTCTTATTTATTTACTGAAGATCCTTTTCTTAAAAAAAAAAAACCTTCCCACATCCAAATTCATTATTGAATTGGTTTTGTAGCTACATCTCTTTGTGGCCAAGCATTTTCTTTCTGTCCACGTGCCTCTTTCAATGCCATCTGTTTTGCTAAAGGATTTAATGAATTACAAGCCAGCCCAGCAACAAACAGGGCCACAAAGACCCGGTTCTTGAAGAACAGGTTTTAGCTTTACATCAGCCCTTCCTTCTCCACCAAGGTGAACTAAGTAATCTTTACAAGAGATAAAATTACCTGCACTCTTGCCTAACATAATAATGAAAAAGAGAAGGCCTTTTATCTATTCTTTGTAAACAGAGTAATCACAATTTGCTATGGCTCATAGAAACAGGAAAAAACAATAACAACAAACCACCACAACTAATGTGTTTTTCATTTTATCTGAGAACCTTAAGAACTTGGTCGTCTTAACTCTAGTTCATTACGTCCAACGATTTAATCTCTGAGGGCAGAGTAACAAGAAATATGTTTATGTCCCAGGTAGCAACAGCATCAGCCCAGATCAATATTCACAGAGACTGTGGGAAAGAGGTTCAGTTTTTGCAAAAACACCTATGTATATCCCACCTGAGAACAGAGAAGCTGAGATGAGGCACTGGGGTGTGGCATCCATTCTCTGGAATCGCTAGTCAGGCAAAATCTGTATTACCACAAACTATGGAGCATTAAAAAGGTTTAAAGCATCATCTCTGCCTTAAAAATCTAGTCGGAGAGATGAGACATAAGTCTTAAATTTGAAATAATAGCCCCAAACAATCAAAACAAAAAGAACCCAAAGTAAGAGTTCAAGAAAGCAAAAATAGCCCAAGACAGGACACATTTAATTATCAGTAATTGCTACAGGATGTCAGAGAAATAGAGAGAACATATCATACTAAAGTGGTCTGGAAAAGCTCCATGGCAGTACCAAGATTTGAAATGATTCACACTGGATGAGTATAAAAAGCCAAAAAAATCAATATCTAGAATCACCAAATGGTGCCTTTATGAATATTCAATAAACTCTGGTAATACACAAGGACAGTCCTGCTCATGTGGCAGGACCAAAGCTAATATGCATTGACTTGAACCAGTAAATATCTATAACCTTTTTCATCCATCCCACCATATAAATGTGAAGATGCAAACAAAAACATATATTCGAAAATTTTAAATGTGTTCTGCAAGTAGAAACTCTAATCTTATGGATTTTATATTCTGGACTAGTGTGTTTGTACTGACCTTAGTTCATCTTTCTTAAATTAACATGCAAAGACCAGATTTTCCATTCCGAAGAGCATGCATGACTCATCCAAGGTCAGAAAGCAATTAAATTTCCAAGAAGAAGCCTCTTCCTAACATCCTGTACACCTCACTTGATCAATAAGAATTTACTTAGAATCATGATTGTGATTATAACTATTACTACTACTAATTTTAATGATGGAAAGACTGATTCCATGCCCTCTGTGATACTGTCATACAATTATCAAACCTGACAGACAAAACTCAGATTTCTTGTTCTGCAGGTTTCAACCTAACCACTTGCCCAATAAATATTCCAGAATGTCTGCTTTATACATGGCAGATATAATGGTGTAAAGGAAAGCTACAAAGTCTATATGTTCATGAAGTTTACATCGAAGCATGTGTGTGTTTGTGTGTGCACACAAGTGTGTTGAGGGGAGACAGACAATAAACAAGTAGTTCAAATGAATAAAAACAATTTCAATGGTGAGGTACCTACTATGCAGAAATGATGGTGTAATGAGATGGAGAGTGACTGAGGAGGGGCCGTGAGTGGAAGCACAGTTATTTTAGATGACGCGGGCACCAAAGGCCTCTCTGAGAAGGTCATATTTCAAGAATTGAATGAAGGCAGTGATGTGAAGACCAAAGGGAGAGTGGTCCAGCCAGACAGAAGAGCAAGTATAAAGGTCCTGGGTTAGAAATGAGCTTGTTAAAGGAGGCAGAGGCCAGGAGGTTTGGAGAATGAAAAGCGTACTGGTTGGAAAAAAAGCAGGAAGAGGAAGCAGGCAAGAGTTAGACCATGTGGGGCCTTGTAGACCACAGAAATGACTCGATATGCTTGGTTAGGGCAAATATTAACAGTGATTTCTTTTTTTTTTTTTAAAGATTTTATTTATTTGACAGAGAGAGACAGATTACAAGTAGGCAGAGAGGCAGGCAGAGAGAGAGAGGGGGAAGCAGGCTCCCCACTGAGCAGAGAGCCCGATGCGGGGCTCGATCCCAGGACCCTGAGATCATGACCTGAGCTGAAGGCAGAGGCTTTAATCCACTGAGCCACCCAGGCGCCCCTAACAGATCAAGGCGAATTTATTTGAATTAATTTCTAGGTCATTAGATCTGCTCTTCTATGTTATGATAGTTATTCATAACAAACATTTTATTTATTTGCAATATTTACTAGAAATATAACATTTACCAAAACTGAGATTTATTGTTTACAGTTTTATGATCCTATTTAAGCTTAAATAAGAAATAAGATTTTTACAATATATTTCAATGCTCCCCACCCTCTCTCATGATACTTTCTACACAAAAGTTTGAAAAACAAAGGGAAAAAGCTACGATCACATAACACTAACCAATCACCCATTTTCAGTTGTCTTTTCTCCTTCTTACATCTGTCCTCAAGCATACAGCATCATGATGTAGCTTTAATCATGGCAGAAATATGATTTTCTTTCACTGCTTTCAAAGCACATTTAGAATAGGGTACTTATTATTTTTTAAGATTTGGTCATTGGCAAGAAGATTTCTTGGCAACTCTAAATAAGCCTGGCAAACCAGGTTCCATTGATCACTGCTTGCAATGATTTTCCCCCTCTCATTGACTCAGATCTCCACTTCTTATCAAAATTGGCCTTTCAGGGTAAAAAAGGACTTGAAGCAAAAAGTAATTTCTGATAAGCAGTAATGAGCCTGACTCCTTCTTACGAGGCTCCCTGGGTATAAAAATTAGATTCTAAGTAATTCTAAATAATTTTTGAGAATTCACAGGAGGAGAATTCCTCCTTTTGGTTGAGTGTCATTTGGTTGCAAATGAGAAGACACAGCTGTGGGATGGCTAATTAGAAGATTTTAACCTCACCTCACTATATCTTAACAAAACCTAGAAAATAGACATTTTTCTTAGTTTTTATGTAAGATTTTAAAGCTCCCTGACATGGGGATTTGAATATAAGGATCTAGAGAGCTTAAAAGGTCAATGGAGGAGTTAGTGGAATTGATTTTTTAAGGAATGGATTTTATTTCATAAATTCATGTGTTATTTAGAAAATTGAAGTAGAAGGACCAAATACAGTATATTCTGCACTATTCCACTTTTTCCCCCAGATAGTTATCTCTGATAGTGCCAAAGAGATGAAATCCTTTTAAATAAAACTTAATAGAATTTTCACAGAAATTGTTAATAAAATTTAATATTGGTTTAAATGGAAGAGTGTAGGGGAAAAAGGGAGAAAATCTATCATTTGTTTTGGGGCTATAAGTTTTTCAATTTATATATTTCCCCTTGCAAGTATCACAGGCATTTCAAAATTAGTACAGTCACTACAGAATTCTTGATAGCCATGCTCACTATCCATTTGTTACTCCATGGCCCTTCCTAGTCTAGTAAATCATGATACACCCAGTGCCAAATCAAACTAGATCATACTTGATTCTCCTCTCTCAGAGCCTCCTTCAACTCCATCCACATTCAATCTATCTGCAAGTCCTACAAAATATATCATAACACTTCAATCAAGGAGTTGCTGGCTGCGTTCTCCTCTGGAGGCTCAACTGGAAAGAATCTGATTCCAAGCTTATTCAGGGTGTTCACAGAATTCATTTCTGTGCAGCTGTTTGACTGAGGGGGCTGAGTAGGCTGAAGGCTACTCTCAGGTTGTAGTGGCCACCAGAAGTTCCTAGAGGCTGTCTATATGCCCTTGCCACATAGGTTTCTTCAACGTAGCCACTCACTCCATTAAGCATATAAGAAGAGTCTCTAGTTCAAGTCTGCTAAGACAGAGTTTTATATAACATTATGATGGGAGTTACATTCTGTCATCTTTGCCATATAATATAACCTAATTATAGGAGTGACATCCCATCACCTTTACCATATTTATTTGGTTAGAAAACAAGTCACAGGTCCCACCCACACTCAAGGGGAAGGAAAGATAGAAATCACTGGGGCTTACCTTAGGGTCTGCCTGCCACATTTTAATTAATATTCTCTACCATAGCTTTTTATTTTGTTTGGGGCTCATATTCTTAGTATTTCTTTTGCTTACTTTGGTTTAAAATGCTCTTCCCTGGATCCTTAGTTTCTTTAGGTGGAAACTTAGGCCATTGATTTGAGACCATCCTTCTTTCCTAATAAAGGTGTTTTAGGGCTATTAATTGCCCTCCAATCACTGTGATAGCATCATCCTACACATTTTCATTTGTCTTGTTTTTATTTTCATTCAGTTAAAAATATATCCTAATTTCCTTCTTGATCTCTTCTTTGACACATAAGTTAATTAGAAGTGTGCTCTTTTATTTCCAAACACTTCAGGATTTTCCAGATCTTTCTGTTATCGAATTCTAACTTAATTCCATTGTGATCAGGGAATATATTTTATATGTCTTGAATCCTTTTTAAATTAAAGAGGCCTACTTTATGGTCAGAATATTGTCTATCTTCATAAACATTCCATAAACACTTGAAAACAATCCTTCCATTATTGAGTAGAGACTTCTATAAATATAAGTTAGTTCATAAGCCTCCTTTGTCCTTATTTAATGTACATTTTCTATTATTTATTTAGAAAGGGTTGTTGAAATTTCCAATTCTCTTACTTCTATCAGTTCTGTTTCATGTTTTGGAAGCTCTGTTTTTAAGTGCAGAAATATTTAGTATTGTTATGTTCTCTTGATGAATTGATCTCCTTGTCATTATGAAATGGAACTCTTTATCCCTGGTCATTTTCTTTTTCTAATATCAATATAGCCACTCAGCTTTAAGTTGTGTTATCATGATATAACTTTCTGTATAATTTTACTTTTAACAAATTTACATTTTCATATTTTAAGTAAATTTATTATTTTCTTACAGGCAGCATATCTTGGATCTTGCTTTTTTATTCAATCTGATGATCTCTCACTGTTAATCAAGTGTTTAAACCATTTACATTTAATGTAATTATTGGTATCATTTCATTTAAATTGACCATGCTTTTCTTTGTTTTATATGTATCTATCTCTTCTTTATTCCCTTTCTCCCTTTGTTGTGGAATGAATGTGTCCCCTCTACCAAATTCATGTTAAAACCTTAACCGATAATGTGATGATATTTGGAGATAGGGCTTTTGGGGGAGAGAGTTATAACGATGAAGTCATGAAGATGGGACTCTCATGATGGGCCTTTTAAGGTGGCCCCTATAAGAAGAGGAAGAGAAAGAGATCTCCCTCCCCCTCTCTACATGCCCACACAAATGAAAGTACATGTGAGGACACAGCAAGTAGGTAGAAAACTCTTCAAGCCAGGAAGAGAACTCTCAACAGAAACCGTGCATTGGCTGGCTTCTTGATCTTGGACTTTCCAGCTTTCAGAACTGTGAGAAATAAATTTCTGTTGTTTAAGCCCCCAGTCTATGGTATTTTGTTATAGCATCCTGAGCAGACTAAGACATCCCTCTTTTCCTGCTTTCTTTTACATTAATTGAATATATTTTAAAATTATTCCACACTATACATTATTAGCTTATTAGCTATAACTTTTTTTTTTTACAGTGGCTGCTTTAAGGGATTATAGTATATACGTCTTTAAAATATAGAACTTCAAGTAATATTATGCCACTTCATACAGAGTGTGAGACCACTACAATGGTATACACCCATTACTCCTCTCCCATTCTTTCACTATTCTTGTCGTACATGTTAAATACCACAGATATTGTAAGATCTCTCAATATGTCATTATTATTTCTGATTTAAATAATCAATTATATTTTAAAGATAATCTAAAAATAAGAAAAAGTATTTTAATATTTGCCTACATGTTTATCATTTCCAGTGCTCTTCATTTCTTTGTGTAGATTTACATTTCAGTTTTTTTCTGAGGGTCTTTATTTTGGTTTTTGTGTTTGAGAGATATTCCTGTTGAGCATACATTTTAGGTTGACAATTTTGTTCTTTTAGTACTTTGCTCTTCTGTCTGGCCTGCATTGTTTCCAATGAGAAGTCTGCAATCATTTTTATCTTTTTTGCCTCTGCCTTTGGCTACTTTTAAGATTTTTTTATTACTTACTGGTTTTGGCCATTTGATTATTATATGCGTTGGTGTATTGGTGTAGTTTTCATCATGTTTTTATGCCTGGTATTTACTGAGTTTCTTGGATCTCTGGGTTTTTTTATTTTTCATCAGATTTGTAAATTCCTCATCTTTATTTCCTCAACTATTTTTCTTTTCTTTTTTTTTTTTTTTTTTTAAGATTTTATTTATTTATTTAACAGAGAGGAGAGAGATCACAAGTAGGCAGAGAGGCAGGCAGAGAGAGAGGGGGAAGCAGGCTCCCTGCTGAGCAGAGAGCCCGATGCGGGGCTCCATCCCAGGACCCTGAGATCATGACCTGAGCCGAAGGTAGAGGCTTAACCCACTGAGCCACCCCAGCACCCCTCCTCAAATATTTTTCTATGCTCTTCGCTTTTTTGAGGACTCCAATAACAAATATATTAGTCCGATTGAAATTTTCCTACACTTCACTGATGTTGTCTATTTTTCATTTTTCAGCTTTTTATTCCTCTCTGTGTTTCATTGTGGTTATTGTCTATTGCCATGTCTTCAAATTCACCAACCTCTTCTTTCATAGTGTCCAATCTTTTGATAACCTCATCCTATTTACTTTTAAATCTCAGGTTTTTTTAATCTCTATGATTTATTTGGGTCTTTCTAAATATCTTCTAAGTCTCTCCTTAATGTGTTCATGCTTTATTTTACTTTTTTGAGCATATGGAATATACTTTTAATATCCCTGTATGCTAATTCTTTCAGCTGGGTCATTTCTGTCTTTTTGTATTAATGAATATTTTCTCTTATACTGGGTGTATTTTCCCGCTTCTTTGCATGTATGAGAAAATTTTTATTGGATGCTTGATATATGAATTTTATATTTTTGGATGCTGGATATTTGCATATTCTTTTTAATATGTTTGAGCTTCATTCTGAGACTCAAACAAATTACTTGATGAGATTTTCAAGGATTACCTATAAACTTTGGTATGGAAAATCAGAGTAGTCTTTAGTTTAGAGCTAATTTTTCACTGCTATTAAGGCAATACAATTCTGAGTACTCTACCGAATGTCCCATGTATTACAAGGTTGTTCCATTCTGTCTGATAGGAACAAAAATTATAACGAGCCCTGTATAATCTCTTGTGACTGTCCCACCTGATCCTTTATAGGTTTCTTCTCCAGATGTAGTGATTTCGTCACATTCTTGGGCTGAGCAGAACACAGTAGAAGACTTAAGGAGAACACTCTGGAGATCTTAAAAGTCCTCTCTCTACGCAGCTCTCTCCTCTTCAGTACTCTGCCTTGCAAATTCTTGCCTCTTTGGCCTCCCTGAATTCTCAGGCCCATTTCCTCAGTTCACAGAAACTACTGATATCTGGTTACAGCCTCTTCCTGGAAACTCTTGAGGCAGTAAGCTGAGACCATCATAGGGCTCGCATCTTTTTTTTTTTTAACTTCCCATAGGTATCATTGTCTTATACTGCCTATTGTTCAATATCTTAAAACTGATTTTTTTAATAGGCTGTCTATTTTTTTTTATTGTTCAAGGTGGGTGAATTATGTAGTCTTTGTCCCTCATCATTACTAGAAGTGGAAATGTGCAGGGATCCTTTATCTTTTTACTTTGTGCCATGGCCTCTATTGGAAGTCTGGTGAAATCTGTGTACTCTTCTCAGAATATTGTTATTAAATTCATATAACCATAGCAAAGTAAACCAATTATCCTGAAATACATTTATCAAAATATTTTTATAAATAATTGTGTTACTATAATATATGTGCTTCTTTATTAAAACATTTAAAAATTCTAGCAGCAGGTCTAATAATTACCAAAATCTGAAGCAGTGTTGAGCATAAATAATATTTCCAGATACCTGCAGCAACTGTATGTATTATGAAAATATTTTTAATTTCTATTGGTGACAAAAAGAATTGCTAATGCTACTCAGATTTGGATCCTGCATTCATAATAAAAAGAATGCTAAATTTCAGTTAGAGGTAGTGCAATTAGAGATGTATTTCTTTTTTTTTTTTTTTTTCTTATCCATGTTCATGGGCCTCTGCATTGTCCATGAACATCATGGAAGTCTATGGACCCTATAGTAAGAAATGCCTCCCAATTCTTTGATTGTGGGGAGTAGGTCATGGCAGAATTTGCTGCTTCCAACACCCTTGGTTTCTCAAGCTTGCTGCTAGTTCTATATCTTCAGTGTTACTGAGGTCCTAATGAACAATAGGATTAAATGGGATCATAGATAAAGCACTTACTATTGTGCATGGCACCCAGTAAGCCCACAATACCCATAATAACATTAGCTATTAATCATCATCACCATTTTATCATGATGGGAGGGACCACTTTTGTGACAAGGAACAGGCCAAAGCATATATAATATGAAGGGCACCTCTTAAAGAAAATCAATAAAATATTTTCTTTTCACCAATTTTATGAAAACTTATGGTTATGTGAATGCATTACTAGGGTCTCTCCTAGGGCCTCAAAGCCACCTGGCCAAGTAAGGATTCCTAAAACCAAGTTTCATTAACTTCATGGTAAATCTGCTTCTGTCTCACATTCTCCTCTTCCTTATCTTCATAAATTTATCAGCTATCCATGATGACAGAGTGATCTCTTTGTCCTCATTAAGGTGTCCATCATTCCCAAATCATGTTGGGAAATATGGAGGGGTGGTAGAGATAGGAGAGAACTACCACAAGGCCTACCTTCAAACTTTGGAGCCCTTCAACTGAGTGTTTGACTTCTGGATGGATTATTTTCTATGTTTCCAACAGCAGGTATATTAGAGTGGACCAGTGACAAAGAACAGAGAGAACCTCTAGAGAGCCCTGCTTATGTTACTCCTTACTCTATTACCACCACCTAGCAAAGTAGTAATAGCACATGGTGGATGGTTTATGCAAATGTATCAAAACCATGAATAAATGTAGTTTTATTTTCTAGGAATCTTTTGAAAATGAAAATAAAAGAGAAAAGATAATGAATCCAGATACTACTACAAATTTTTAAATTTTAACTACTGAATAAAATATGTTCTCATGCTGGGATGTAGAAAAGACAGGTATATTGGGGTGAACAGAGAAAATGACCCGTTTAGCTGTTCTTTAGTGCCTTTCCCACTGCCCTACCAACTGCTGTCATCCTTCCTCCAATTATGCCCTCTGAACCTTCCCCACTTCTAGTGTGTTATTCCTATTAATCCCTGGTTACAACTGAGGTGTCTGTGCATAATTAATAATGGTAATAATAGTAACAACTAAAACTTATTAAGTGTTTACTATGTGCCAGGCTCTGAGATGTAACTGTATCATATCCCAATCAATCCTTTCACAATCCCCAAATATAGATACTATCATCACTCCCATCTCACAGATTGGGAAATTAATGTTCACCGGATCCAGGTAATGTGTTCAGTGGCACACAGTTAATGAGTAGCAGACTTACGATTCAAACCTGAGCATTCTGACTCCAGAACTTGGGCTCAAAACTACTTAGTGACCATACCACTGTATTGTAGTAGAATAAAATTCAAAGGTTCACTCAGAAAGCATCTGCATTTTAAAAAGGGTCATTCTATAATGAAAAACCATCAGTATTCACAGAAATATAAATAAAAGGGTGGCATATTAGGAGACTGAGGTAAATAAAATTCCTATCATACAAACATCAGCATGTCCCAGGTATAAATAAGAGAATCGAAAACTGTGTGTGCATGTGTGTGCACACACACCTGCATGTCAGGACAATGAGCTCTTCCTATGAATGCATCCTCAAAGCCTCATCTCAAGATAGCTCATTGCTTTCTTGCTGGGTAGTCTTCATTCATGACAGGTAGTCCTCATGAACAGAGATCTATCTATTGCCCCAGAAGTTTGCTTAGCAAAAAGTGTTCAATACACATTTGTGAAATGAAGATTATATTCTGGTACCAGGAATAAAACCAGGGAACATCAAAATGACAAGTTGAAAAATAACCTTAGAAATTAAGCTATTTGCAGGAAAAAAGGCTGCTTCATTATAGGGATCATTAATGGTCAAGAACTCAGCTACCAAAACTAGACTATAAGTTCTTGAGGTGTATTATAAAACTTCAAGAAGGCAGGGATTCATAGCGTTTGATTCATATTTGAATCTTACTACTAAAGATCCTAGTATATAACCACCAGGCTCTCTATAAATGCTCATTGAGTACGTGAAAAAGCTATACTGTTTTAAACTATATGTTCTCCACTGACTGCACCACAGATCTTGCATTACTTAGAACATTAGTTGGGTAACGGCAGGCTTTTGCTCATTTGTTCTTTAGTCCTATGAAGCAATGGTTGCCACAAATCACCGGGGTGTCAGATACTCATGACCAAAGAGATCATCAATGGGGAATGGGCTTTGTAAAGAGCAAGGTTCTCTGGGCTTCATCTGAGGAAGGCTCCTATTTCCAACACATGTTTGTTTAGGATCACGCTACCTTCATCTGCTTCATCACGCTACCTACAGCTTCATCTGCAATAGCTTTCAAGTTTGTGTATGGCTTGTCAGAAATTCTGGCCACAGGATGGGACTTGCATTGGGCTCTTGATCCCCCTCCTATGCCATCTTTTTGAAAAGAGTTGTTAGAAGTGATTTCTGTGATGAAGCAAGATGTTTTGAAATACATCAAACCAGTGACATTTGATTCTGCCTCTTTGTGGTGTGGGGCTATTTGTTTTAGTTCATGGAATAAAACCGAATACTTGCAGACGTGCTACTACTAAAAATTGGACTCTTCTCTGAACGTGAAATACAGATAGGTCCTAAGTACCATTCCCAGCTCTTTCCTCTCAGTAGAATACAAAGCTTTTGTGCACATAATGAACTCAGATATTTTAATAGCTGATTTGTACCCTTCAGGCTGCTGTTGTCATAACCTCTACTGACTCACTGTGGATTATTATGTGGGCTTAGCATTGTTGATTTATTTTTTTTTCATATCTGTTCCCAAAGCGATAGAAATTGTCACTTCCGTTTAAAACACATTTGTTGAAATGGTGCTTTTCTTCTAAAGGGCATTTAAGTCATTTTTATTTAAAATAAATTAATTAAATTTATCTTCCTCATTTGCCTCTACGTGACCTTTTGGGAACTTGGAAATTAAATTTTCTCCCAATATTTTACTTTCCAACTTGGCAAACATTGGCATTGTTTTAGATTCTGAGCAAAGTTGAAAAAGCACAGATTTCTTTTCAAAATCACTTCAAGTTTAAAACAAGAAATGATAACAAATCTGGAAATTTATCTGCTGTAGTATAAGCTTTACTTTCTCTTTTTTAAATAAATTACAAAGAAGGAATAATGAATGTAAAAAATAATGGGATCATTAAAAAATCAACTAAAACAAACAAAAGCCATCCATGAGAGTGATTTCAACTGTAAATATACTCATTTAAAAATGTAAAAGTGTGGGGTGCCTGGGTGGCTCAGTGGGTTAGGGCCTCCTCATTCAGCTTGGGTCCTGATCTTAGGGTCCTGGGATCGAGCCCCACATCGAGCCCTGCGTCGAGCCCCACATCGGGCTCTCTGCTCGGCAGGGAGCCTGCTTCCCCCTCTCTCTCTGCCTGCCACTCTGCCTACTTGTGATCTCTCTCTCTGTGTCAAATAAATAAATAAAGTCTTTAAAAAAAATGTAAAAGTGTCCATAATGTCATTTAGTAAATATTATTATTTGATGTTGATACACCTAATAAATTACTGAACAGTAATTGAAATAATCTGTTTTTGAGGAGGCCAAATAAAAATGACTAATGGTAATAACACTAAGTAACCATTCCCAAAATACACCAAAATACAGAATAGATCAAATAATTTGCTATTTATAACTTAAAATACTTTTTCACGCTTGATCACGTAATCATGTAATAAAACTATTCCAGGAGCTTTAAGAAATATTTTAAAAATTAAAAAAAAAAACCTTCCTGTTAAAATTTAAAAATGAAGATTCATTTTCCTTAAAATGTCAGTATTTTCTTAAATGAAAGAAGAAAAATGTTTATTATTGACTAATTGCACACTATAAAATACTAATTACATATAATTTTATGATTTGTGGAGATATCTTCATACACATCTCCTGAAGAGGTAGTTAAAACAGGTATTTCTTATACCTCCACTTAAAGACATAAAGCTCAGAAAAGTGAAGTAACTCCCAAATCATATAGGGGCTAAGTGTCAAAGCTGGGGCTTGAATACAAGTCATGTGACTCTGAATCCAGTTGACTCATCAAGAAACACACCCTTCCCCAATCCCTTCAAAAGCAATTTGACAACCGCCTTATATATGATTGGGTGACTTTGACCGGCATCATTCTTTCATTCGCTTCAGCATCACTGTCATCAACGGGTATTTCTTTAACATAGTGCTTGATGCCATGGAGAATTCAAAGAAGAGAAAAGAGAAAGCCGTGGGCCATACCTTCAGGATCTGAGAGGTAAGCAGGGGAGCTAGCCAGGATAGGAAGTAGTGACAGAAGGTCTATTTGTGCATAAAACAAGGGCACCAATTCTAAGTACTTGTGGCCTTCACAAAAAGAAGTGACCAGTTGGACACTGGGGTGAACAACAAACAGTTCAATTCTTGATTTTGGTCTTAAGTCAACTACATTGAGGTATAATTTACATACAATAAAATGTATCTGATTTCTGTACACCATTCAATGACCACCACAGTCAAGTCCAAGAGCATTTCCATCACCCTCACAAGTTCCCCTCCGGCTTTTCTGCAATCAATCCCTCCTCCCACCCTTGGCCTGATATACCCATTGATCTGATAGAATTTTCAAAATCTAGAAAGTAGAGAGGATAAGGGCAACAGTGAGAACACAGAGAGGTCTTAAATCAGATGAATTTCCCAACTCTTAGAATTCCAGGTTGTAAGTCTAAATAAAATGTTCAGGCAAGGAAGGAGAAGTGAGTTGGGTTTGTGGGGTGAGGGACAGCTGCCTGCTTGCCCATGTAACTCTATTCTTTTCCAGCAATCTTTTCCCAGCTTCTCACCATCTTATCACAACCCAGGCCCATCCACGCATACATTTATAGAATGAAAATGCTGCCTGCAGAGCCCTGCTGTGTTGAGGAGCTGCAAGCTGGACCACACTGGTAGCTCCAACAGTATCCTATGTCCATGAATCCTAGCCAAGACTCTGATCAAGCACTTCTTAAACTTCTGGGGATCAAAGACATTTCTAAGGAAGCTTTTGATATTCTCCCTAGTAACATGCACCTTGGCACACAATTTTCCATTCAATCTTTCCATAACCATGCATTTTTCTGCACCTTCCTGCTTTGAGCAGACCAGGAACAAATATCTCACCCTGTGCAAAAAGAATCAGGAGAGTCTCTGCATCACCACTTGTAAGTGCTTCATTAGCATTTTCTCTGAAAAGCCTTTTTTGGGGCTTTTATAACACCTTATCTTTCCTTGTGGTGGAGGTGGAGACATCCCACTATTTTGCATGAGGAAATAAGGTTCTGAAGACTTGTGGGGTTAGGGAGTGACGTGTGGCTTGTCAAGAAGAGATGCAGCAAAAGGTGGAGAGAACACAAGACATTCCGCAGTTCCTCTTAGTCTTGTTTTCCCTAAGTAGATATGGGCCTAATGTTGAGAAGGTCACCAACCTTGCTGGGTATCCCCAGTATGCTCATATTTCTACTGAGAAAGCACTGGATTAGATAATGCCTTTGAGCTCAGTATTCTAAGATTCAATACTGCCTTCCCTTATACTACCCTTTCTCTTTTATAATTGTCATCAACTAGGCTGGACGCATGAGGTCATCTTATAAAATATCCAGGACACACAGGCAAGCATCCAGACATCTGAAAAGCCCATAAAGGTGTGAAGTGATCTGGAATGTACATGGCCAGGAGGAGGCAGTTTCTGAGGACAGAACTTACCTCCTCTAAGTCATTCTCTCACAGAGGACCCTTTCCAAGGGAACTCACGATAAAACAGTGATCTACTTTAGGGACCAACTGTCTGTAAACACACTAACAACGTAACATTGACAAGCACAGGAATGTCTGTGATGAGCATACTGGGGGGGATGGGTGGGAGCTATCATTCCTCAAATCATCTAGTACATCATGTAAATACATGTCTTGAATGAATGCATGAAAAGAGGGAAATTATGTAATCTGGGCACAGAAAGGAGAACAGGGGATGAATGAGTTAGATATTTTGGGTTCTTTTATCTGGGGTTATCTGATTTATTAAATGTGCATTTAAGATAAGCCTGTCTTGGGAGGTTCTTTGCCTATGCAATCAGCACTGAATTCATTCTATTTGTTTCATGTGTAATCCTACTTTTAAAAGACAATTAGAACAGTGCTAAACAGTCCCCTATGCACAAGAGGTCAGCCACTCATCAAAACAAGTTTCTCTGACTTGGTAGTTGTAGAAACTGTGGTATGTCTCTTGGAGTTTCCCTAATTCTTTGTAACATTTTAAAATAAGTACTCTGGGACAGCTAAACACATAACTTGTCATCTAAATATGTACTCAGAGACTTCTAATACATATTATAAATATGTATTTAGGGATTTTCTTACAAGGAATAAGGAGCTTTATAGTAACTCCTTTGGAAAAATTGTGCTCTATTGCATTATATGTGTTCAGTCTCTTAAAAAATTCATGCTATTTCCCTGATAGACCAGGATGTATGATAAGAGACGGTAACATGACACTGTCAGGGAGGCAAGGAGAATCTCCAATTCCACATATGACGCGAAGCCCCATTCTTCATGAAAGACAAGGTATGTGGTGAGGAGCTCAGGATGCTTTGTTTTTCTTATAAATAATGCAATACAGTTGCTCACATGTCAACCCTTAAATGGGCAAACACAATGCACATGAACTGGGTCAGCCAGGTTCAAGGCAATCTGTGAGCAGAAGCCTGCCCGCGATTCTAGGAGAGAGACAGAACCTGCCTTTTTAGACAGATGGCTAAATGCAATGAGTTGTTTTGTAGGATCCTGCAGCCCTTTCCCCCGTCAGATCCTTTTGGCTCTGGGTACATATACCTTACTATTGTTTAGTGCAATGGAAATTAGCATTTTTTATTATGTACTCCATTAGTAAAATATTGTTGTAAGTATATCTCTAGTATATATATATTCATCAACTTATATGCTACGTATATTGAATTTTAGTAAAGCTTAATTTATGCTTTATTTTTAAATAATACATGAGTAAGAGTGCTGATATTTCTCTCCACTCCTTAATAAATTACCGGGTTCTTGGTTTTGGAGAATCAGCTCAAATTAAGAAGCATCTTCACAGGAAGTATGTCTTGTCTAGACCTTTCTTGCTTCATGACAGTCTCTTCAAAACATCCAGAGAAGGGAGTCAAAGGTTGCAACCATACCAGTACATGTCAGCAATTCTCTTTGACCACAAGAGAAGCAATGAGTGGGGCAGAAGGTGAGTTTTCATCTGCTTATTTCTTAGAATGAGATTCTGGATGGACAAAGCAACATGACCCACTGCAAGATTAGGCCAGAGTGGAAAGAGAGGAGGATTTGCCATGCTCCTCTGTTTGAGGCACTAGCAGAAGCTATCCCATGACAAAGGTAAATACTCTTGTGTTCTCCCTGGAAAAAGTATCTTCTACAGGCAACACAGTTCTCTCCACAGTGATTATCCTCTAAAGCAAGGCTCTTCCTTCAGCTCTACTTGTTTTTCTCTGCAAACTTTTCCCTTCTCGGTATCCATATTAAGTATCCAGAGTCTTCATTTCTTTCTCCTCACAACAATGAGGCTATGCTACTAAGAAAATTTGTGATAAACAGATTTCAGCTCCTTTTTATTTGACAAATGTTATTGAGCTCCAACAGTCTTCCAGGTTGAGAAACAAGTTATTGATCGGGCACTACTCCAAGAACTACGTGCTTAAAGAGTGTGCCCCATTGCTAATTGTTTAGATGTCAATAACCAGATCTCCTAAGCATTAATGAGGCCATGCCACATACCACTCTGCCTCCCAGAACAACCTCCACCTGCAGCCTGGCCAATCAGCTGAGTCAGATCATACTCAGATTACTTTTTACTGGAAAAGAGCCAGCTCTTCTCCATTTATTTGTCACACAAGTATAAACAAAAGATCATGGCCCAGCATTCATGATACACTGGAATTAATCCCTGAGTTTGAGATCTTTAGATAGGAGTACAGAATGATGGAAGGATGGCAAAGTGAGCAAGAGAAGTACAAAACAAGATAAGCAAGGCAGCCTTCATGAAGCTAATGTTAGTACATCTATGGCAAGTGTACCTTATGTCACCCTCAAAAGTGCAGTGTAATTGGGTGGATTTCTTGGTTTCTCTGAGAGTGCCTTCTAGTTTTACACCCACATCCACTGAGAGGGCAACATTGGACACATTCTTTTGGAGATGGAAATGTTCCATGTAGTTTGGAAAGGTTAGGTGTGGGGTCTACCTTAAAGTGGACACTGGCTTTAAGATTCAGATAAATTGCCAGGCCATTAATTCGTCAAACATTCATTAAGAGCTTCTCTGGACCATGAACAGTATCAGAGGCCTAAAGCAAATAGGGCACAAGTTCTGCCTACAAGAAGCGTGCAGTAATTTAGGGGAAATAGAAGTTATGTTCACAGTAATGGAGAAAGAAGTGTAATAGGCGTATGTCATGTTCAGTAAAGGCAAACATGAAAAAGAGAGCAATTATGCTAGATGAGAATACTTCAAAAAGGAAAGGCTGACAGAGCTGAGAGGGTCTTGAAGGATGAATGGCAGTGCCAGCATGTTAACTGGGGTGAGATATTTCACTGGAGGTAACAACCTGACAAATAGCATGACATAAATGGAGAACTGTATGTAGGTCCATATGGTTACAGCATGGGATGTCTGTAGGGATATGGCTGATGAAAGAGGACAGGCATGTAGGCAAGGAAAAGATCATGGAAGACTCTGTGTGCCATGTTAAGATTTCTGGAATTTATCTTGCATGCAAGTGGGAATTATTGAAAGTTTTCGAGAAAGGAAATGTATTTTAGAATGGATCGGGCCTGTTGAATTCCTTATCACTTTGCAGAGTATTTCAAAACAAGAGTTCTCAAATTCACTACAATACACATGACATATTTCCACTTGCAGCTTGCTTCCATGAAATATTATTATAAGTAAGGTAGGTGACATTATGTTTAATTTCTGGCACACTAGCTATAACTCCATTGTTTTCTAGCCACAGTAATTAAACAACAAAAAGAAATAAGCAGCATCCAAATCAGTAAGGAAGAAGGCAAACTTTCACTATTTGCAGATAACATGATACCATATGTAGAAATCCTAAAAGACTCCACAAAGAAACTGCTAGAACTAATAAATGAATAAAGTAAATCAAAGAATACTAAATCAATGTATAGAAACCAGTTGCATTTCTACACACTAATAATGAAGCAGCAGAAAGGGAAATTAAGAAAACAACCTCATTTATAGTTGTACTAAAAATAATAAGATATCTAGGAATAAACCCAACCAAAGAGGTAAAAGACCTATACTCTGATAACTATAAAATGCTGATGAAAGAAACTGAAGATGACATAAACACATTGAAAAACATTCTATGTTCATGGTTTCAAAGAAGAAATATTGTTAAAATGTCTATACTACTCAAAGAAATCTGCACATTTAATGCAATCCATATCAAAATACCAATAGCATTTTTCACAGAAGTAGAACAAACAATCCTAAAATTTGTATGGAACCACAAAACACCCTCAATACCCAAAGCAATCTTGAAAAAGAAAAGCTAAGCTGGAGGCATCACAATTCCAGACTTCAAGTTATATTACAAAGCTATAGTAATCAAAACAGTATGGTACTGGCACAAAAATAGACATACAGATCAACAGAACAGAATAGAAAATCCAGAAATAAATTTGCAATTATATGATCAATTAATCTTCCACAAAGAAGGAAAGAATATCCAGTGGGAAAAAGACAGTCTCTTCAATAAATGGTGCTGGGAAAACTGGACAGCAACATGGGAAAGAATGAAATTAGACCACTTTCTTACACCATGCACAAAAATTAATTCAAAAATGGATTAAAGAGCTAAATGTGAGACTTGAACCATAAAAATCCTAAAGAGAACACAGGCAGTAACCTCTTTGATATCGGTTGTAGCAACTTCTTTCTAGATAGGTCCCCTGAGGCAAGAGAAACAAAAGCAAAAATAAACTATTAGAACTTTATCAAAATAAAAAGCTTCTGCACAGCAAAGGAAACAATTAACAAAACTAAAAAACAACCTATGGAATGGAAGAAGATATTTCCAAATGACATATCAGAGAAAGGGCTAGTATCCAAAATATATAAAGAACTTACAAAACTCAATACCCCAAAACAAATAGTTCAATTAAAAATGGGCAGAAGACATGAACAAACATTTCTCCAAATGTTTGGAGACATACAGATGGCCAACAGACACATGAAAGGATGCTCATCATCACTTACCATGAAGGAAATGCAAATCAAACTACAATGAGATCACCTCACTCCTGTCATAATGGCTAAAATGAAAAAAGGTAAGAAACAAAAAGTGTTGGCAAGGATGTGGAGAAAAAGGAACCCTCTTGCACTGTTGGGAATGGAAACTGGTGCAGCCACTGTGGAAAACAGTATGGAGGCTCCTCAAAAAGTTAAAAATAGAGCTACCCTACAATCTAGCAATCACACTACTGGGCATTTACTTAACAATACAAAAACACTAATTCAAAGGGATGCGTGCATCCCTATGTTTATAGCAGCATTATTTACAATAGCTAAATCCTGGAAGCAGCCCAACTGTCTATCGATTGATGAATGGATAAAGAAGAAATGTTGTGTATCTCTACAATGGAATATTAATTCAGCCATAAAAAAGAAAGAAATCTTATTTGCAACAACATGGATGGAGCAAGAGAGTATAATATTCAGTGAAGTCAGTCAAAGACAGACAAATACCACATGATTTCACTCATATGTAAAATTTAAGAAACAAAACAAATGAGCAAAGGGAAAAAAGAGAGAGAGACAAATCAAGAAACAGACCCTTAATTACAGGGAACAAACTGATGGTTACCAGAGAGAGTAGGGTGGGGAGATGGGTTATATAGGTGATGCAGATGAAGGGTGCATTTGTTGTGATAAGCACTAGGTGATGTATGAAAATGTACACCTGAAACTAATATAACACTATATGGTAACTAACAAATTAAAAGAAAAACTTAAAAAAATAAATCTAATAAAAATTTAAAAGAAACAAAAAGAAAAATAGTAAGTCTAAACACCCATTTTGCTAATTGAAGAACTGGAATGTATGCACAATTTATATTGTGTATACATACAAATTAGTAATGCAATTAGAGATCATAACACACTCACTAATACAAATATACTACCATGCTTATCCCGGGGATCCACACAGAAAAGAGAATCCCATGCACACCCCCAGTGGTATAGGACAGCATCCCCCAAGGCTAGTGGCTTTCCTCCCAGACCACCTCACAGTGGCCAACAAGGAATCAACCCCTGTCCTGGAAGTGATCAGTGCCCCAACAAGGGTTGGGAGGACAGTGGGCCAGTGAGAAGTACACCAACAAGGTTGATTACCAAGATTCAGGTAGAGACTATCAGGAGCAGAGAGTGGGTGATGAATGGAGGAAATTTTCATGTAGGAAGGAAAACGTTTGTGCCTGTAATTTATTTTCTCTTGTACAAGGATTGTATATTTCCCTTTAGTGTTAGAGAAGTGGAAGGTGGTCATTCTTTGTGAGCTGAAAGTACTTTTATGCTTAACTACCACCCCCTAAGTCCATTGTCATTATAGAACTTGTATCCCAAGTGAGCCACCTCACCCTTTCAATATGATCTTTTGAATATAAAAGAATATAATTCTTTTGGAAGAAATTATATTTGTCATATATATGGAGCTTGAATAGAGGACACAAATATATGCTTAGGGGGAGAAGGACATGCCTTGAATTCTGAAATGCCATCTGTTTTTTCTAAGTTGAAAATTTGAGCCAAAATAGTAAAAATTAAAAGGTGCTGGAAACAATCTAAATAGCCTACAAAAGGAAAATGGCTCAGTAATAGGTAACACATGGAAAGAAGGAGTATTATGCAGCTGCTAAATTAATGCTAAGGAAATTAGTACTAGTCACTAAGTACTATGCTAAATGAAATGTAGAATACAAACTGATATACACTATAACTACCAACATGTGAAACAGACACAGGTATGGTTAAATCCTGAGCTTAACATGGACATGTTATATGAAAAGAGTTGACATATTACTGCAGTAGGGAGATGAGTGAGTTTTCCTTACTTTCTCTTTTTCTTATTTTCCATTAAATTTTCTTTAGTGACTATCATAATATCATGAAAATAGTATAACAAAAATTATTTTTTTTAAATCTGTGATACAAACATAACTTTGTCTGATGTCTCATAAATTTGTATTTTCCCAACAAATAAACTAGTTCAGCTCATTCTGGAGATAATTAAGCATTTGTCCCATTATCCATGTGACAATATGTACTTGTAATATTTACTCAAAGAAATGAGGATGGAGAAGCAGCCTTCCATCCTTGAAAGCTTATCCTGGGTATCAGAGGAGTTAAAGGAAATCAGCTAACCCAACACTTCACTAACTGCCACTTTAATGAAGTCTTATACTCCCCATCTCCATTGACAAGCCATCCTTACTCATTCCAGCTAACGTGACCGTTCTCCTTTTTGAACATCCACAGTCTGCCCATATTATTTATATGACGGTCAGAATCTACTTTGTATTGTTAATAACTTTGTGCATGTGTGTTTGTTGATTATAAACTCCATGAGACTTAGTTATTTTTCTCTGAGTTGCTCCTCAGTGTCCTGCATGTAGCAAATAGGCATAGGGTAAAAGTTTCAAGATACAGTCATTGATGAGTGAGACAGCAGCATACTCAGTCACATTTCAGCCAGGTGCAGATCACTTCCAGAAAAAGGGTGTGGCTGACTCTAAAAGGTTAAGTGAGCCTCAGTTGGGATTCTGACCACATGTCAAAGACACTGCGCTGTCCTCTAGATCATCCTTTTGTCATCCTTATCTACTCTCTTTGCACCCACTTTAATCTAGAAATGATGGATTATTAGCAAAAGGTAATATTCTTACATGTCCTGAGAAGACAAATTTCCATGGTAGGTAGCCATTACTAATTAACTTCCTAAAACTACCAGATTTGTGAGCGCACTCCTTTACCTTCAAAAAACTGAAGAACTTCCACAGTTGCTAACTTTTGGTGCTTATCTTGATAGGAAACCCTCTCTAACAGTTTTATTTAAGAGCTTATGTTAATATTTTCTCAGTGTGTTGCAGTTATTTATTACTGTATTTAAAAAATCACCCCAAAACTTAGAGGGCCAAAACAATAGTAATTTTATTATCTCCCCTACATTTTGGAAGGCTCAGCTGGGTGGTTCTGTCTGGGTCTCTTGTGAGACTACAGTCAGATGGTGAGTAGACCCAAGGCAGCAGGTGCTACAGCAGCCAGGAGCTGGTTAGGCATCTCTCTGTTCATGTAGTCTCAAGACCTCTCCATGTGGTCACTCCACAAGGGCTAGTTTAGGCTTCCTCACACTATGGTGACTTTAACGCAGACTGTATGAATGGTAACTCTGTAAAAGAGTTAATTCCACTGAGCAAAGTGAAAACCTTTACACCCAAGTCTCAAAAGTCATTTTTAACTGTTCTCTATTGGCCAACATAATAGCTTGACAAGTTTCAAGAGGAGGGAATACAACACAGACTCCACATCTCAAAGGGAGGAATGTAGGGGTGGGAGATGGTGTTGTGACCGTCTTTGGAAATGCCATCCGCCACAAGGTGATATATGTATCATTGCATTCCATGTGATTAGTAATCATTTCAACTTGCTGAATTGGAATGCAGTTCCTACTATCACTGGCCAAAAAAAAAAAAAAAAAAGAGAGAGAGATAATTATCTAGTCAGTGCACTCTGTAACTACTGCTGGTTGGAGTGGGATTAGCCTTCCTGTTTTGGTTCTGGAGATTGCTACTCAGAACACACACCTATGACTTGGAAGAAAGGAGCAATAAGTAATAACTCTAGTCCATTTGCAATTCCTAGTGTTACAGGTTTTTAGAGTCCTGCTGTGTCTCATAGGGTTCTCCCTGTCTAATAGCAAAGTTTTTAGTTTAGTTTAGTTTTGTTTTGTTTTTATACAGAGAATCAACACCGGAAAGAGATGATTCTTGTGTTGCAGTGGAGGACTATGGCAAATACACTTCCTTTCCTGGCATTTCTGATGGGGCTAATAACAGTATGTAGACTTCTATAGCACTTTTCCACCCTGGAAGGTGGCTCTTAACCCAAACAATGTCAACTTGTAATATTTAAAACTTTAAACTTTTGGTAGCACTTCCACAGATGTTTCCTTATAATACAGCTATCTAGGGCAGGTGTTACTCCCCTTTGAATGATGAGAAAAGGGAGCAATAAGGAGATCAAATGGCATAGGTTATATGGCTCGCTGGTGGCAGAGTGGAGATAAGAATCTAGGAGCCCCAATTGCAGCCTAGAGCTCTTCCTGCTCAGCTTTGTAGAGTAGAGCAGGTGTAAATTTTTCTGTGGCTGCAGAGACAAGGAAGAGGTAGCTGAGCCTCCCTTTTCTGTACATCACAAAGGGTATCCTTTAGAAGTGTGGTTATAGCCCACTCCTCTTACAGGAAGAGGAGGTAAAGGGGAAGCCTTAGGTTTCTAAGTGTCTCAAAGACTGTCAAGTAGGTAACAAATCTAGGAAACATCAGCATTCGATGGGTATTTTGTAAATAATACTGTTAATAGATTTTAACCTAACTTCAATGGAAATATTGCTGACATACTGTAGATGCAAGATTTGCTAGTCATTCAAAATCTCTTCCCAAGCTATTTATGCCCATTACAATATAATGAATGAAATTAGGATGAATTTTGGCTGCCTTTATAATGCTAGAAATTGTACACAATGAGGGTGGTGTGGTAAACATGGAGGAAAGTGCTCATAATTCATACATTTAAAACTTAGCTAATTATCTCATTTAGTTGTTCCGATATCAATAGTAATCTAAGGAATTTAGGGTTATAGGTGATCTCAGGGTAGAGATGTGGCAGTCCCCTCCTGCACTCCATTCTTCCCAACCAAAGGATCTATAGGGAAATCAGCCTTAGATAAACTACAAATCCTTTTTCTGCTTTACTCCTTGGATTGAAATATTTCATATTAACAGATATTCATAACATATTATGGTTTAGAATATGTTCAAATCAACCTTAATTTAAAAATAAAATGTATTTGCTATGATTCCATAAAACATTTCAGCATATGGAGTTCTCTAAGGCCATTTTTTTTTTCCCGCAGTCAACTGGGATCTGCTGTTGCCAAAAATCATGCAATGTCTATAGTTGAAAGACAGCTATGTATTTGAAACTCCTGCCCAGGGGCGCCTGGTTGGCTCAGTCTGCTAAGCATCAGCCTTCTGCTCAGGTCATGATCTTGGGGTCCTGGGATCCAGCCCGAGTCACATTGGGCTCCCTGCTCAGTGAGGAGCTTGCTTCTCTCTCTGCCTCTCCCTCTGATCCTCCCCCAGCCTGTGCTCTCTCTCTCCCTCTCTTTCTCAAATAAATAAATAAAATCTTAAAAAAAAAAAAAAAAGACTCCTGCCCATAGACATTTAAAAGACAAATAGTATATCAAACTATTATATAAATGACATTGTGTCTGCATTCCTTTATAGTAAAAAACAAATCATTTATCTTGCTTGTTTTAACAGGAGCATTCCATTTTTGTCTTTGCATTGATCATTTCTCACTACATCTTGTTCCCATCCCCTCCATCTGCATTATAATTTTTGTTGCTTCTGACTTGTGTCCACTTTAGTTTCTTTCCAACATTATTTGCTCTGTATTTCCCTTCTCTGTTTAACTTGACTTTCACTTTCCAGATGATTATTTTTCCATTAAATGTCAATTACAGGGTGAGGAACATATTTTGGGATTAGGAATGATTACCCAAGAGAGAGAATGGAAAGCATGTGATCTACATAGGTGACATAGTTCATATATATATACCTAAGAAAGACCAAATGAGACTTATAAAGAGATACAAAATAGTATTATATAAAGTGAGTGTCTAAAAGCTAACAGGACACTATGATTAACCCCGCAGGGCTGCCATGTAAAGGTAAGCATCAAGCAGAGTATCAGAGGGATGGTGGCATTTCAAAGGCAAGAGAAGGAGCAAGTTGCATACAAGGTGATGACAAATAGAACTTGGTTGTAGTGTTTGGTTTCCTAAAGGTCAAGAAAAGAATAAATGTGAGTCCCAGCAATAGGTTCTCCTGCAGGTTCCATAAATTTATCACAGTTCTCCTTCCTTTTTCTTTTTTCCTTGTCATGTGCTAAACAATCTGAATGCATATACTTTAAATTGTCTTCATGTCGTTACCACTAACTTCTTTCATGTCAGACAACCTGGTTGCATTTCATCTTGATCAACAAAAAGTCCTCAGAGATCACCAAAGACCTGATCTCTTTTGTCTATTTCTGTTCTTCGGCTCAGCCTTTCGTGTATATTAGACTTCATTCACCACTATCTTCTTGACTTTTCTTCAGAAACATGGTACACTTGCTTTCCTTTCTAAATTGAGGTCTGCCAAAGCCCTTCTTAAAAAGTGGTCCTCCCATCTCCTTCGTGCATAAGTGACAGTTCTCTTCCAAAGTTTAGTTGTGGTCTTGTGCTCTTTCTTCAATGCTCTGTTCTTTTCAAGCCAATAATTCCCACATGCCACTCAATACATGTTTGCATGTAACTCTCCCAATGCAATCCTCAGCTCAATATTTCTTACTGATTATAGGTTGTCATCACAGATTTCTTGCCAAAAACAAGTGAAATATAATCACAGCCAAGTTTGTTATAAAGTCCCTATTCCAAATTCATGGCAAACCTCCACTTTCATGTCATTCTTTGACTTTATTGATGATGAGGATAATTCTTTGCCTCCTTGTGCCCTTACTCATGGGAGGACATCTCAGGCTCTCTTTTTCATTTCTTCATTCTGCAAGTCCCTATATTTCTCTCTCCCTTGTAGGTCTTAGACACATTTCTTCCTCTATTTCTGAAACTACAGTCTTCATCTAATCTCTAACACATTCACAACTGTTCAAGGGTATTCATCACCCCCGTGGTGTCCAACCCTCCTTTTGTTTTCCCAAGTTCAACTTATACGTGAGGAACTTGCTTTTCTGTAAGTCTCCAGACTCATCACAAAGTGTGTGCTCAATAAACACTGGAGGCTGATACTTCCTATCACTTGAGACTATACCTTAGATGCATTGTATTTTTTCCCTTTCTTTTCCTTAGTGCCTGGAATGCTTTTTGAAATGAAACTATCATCCTCCTTGTATTCAAATTTCTCTTGGTAACTGTGACCTTTTGGGAAAAAATTTTAGTAGTATCTTGGTGAAGGATTTTCAAAGACTTAAGTGAGTCTTTCTTTCTTTTTGAGACCTCACAGTTACTTTTTATCTGATTTTTATTGTCTGCTTAATTTGGCCTCTAAACCCACAAGGCAGAAATTAGGTATAAAAGTGTTCAGTCATGAGAACAGCATCGGCATTTAGTCAATAATGCACTGTCTACTTCTAGCTCTGCCTTTGCAAAGCGAATGAAAAATCCTACATGGAAAAGGCTGTAATGAAAAGATACACCATGGCCAAGAGGATATTGTACAGATCATATCATCACTTAGGTCACATGATAAATTTTCTCTGTAAAGGAGAGTTCACACATTCAGAGAAGAAAGTACATCCAAAATTACAGTGTTGGCATAGCTCAGGCCAAATTGTTTCAGTTGTTTCTAGTAACCATATAAACAGAAACACAGAATCTTCAGTAGCATATAATTAAAGACTTCTAGAGAATTGATCTGTATAAATACAGAGATTGTAAGTATTCAGTTTATATAGGTTTTTAAATAGAAGTGAGCTGACTCACAAACATTATTTAAAATGTACACAAACAACTCACTTCTTGGTACATAGCTATTATTTGATTACGAAAATAAAACATTGCTAATGAAATAATTTCCAGAGTATATGCTCAAATTAATTGGCACAGTGATCTAATTATAAGATGCAAAGAATACAAGGTGATCCCCTTCTTTCATTGCATAGGAATCACAAACTAAAAATTCACAAAAGCTCCAGTTCTCACATGACTTTTTAGTTTCTCTCTTTCAATTGGTAGACTCTTATGGTTTGTCTCCCTCTCTGGTAAGCCATTAAGAGACTCTGAATCTCAGGAAACAAACTGAGGGTTGATGGAGGGGAGGAGGGGAAGAGGGATGGGATGTCTGGGTGAGGGACATTGGGGAGAGTATGTGCTATGGTGAGCACTGTGAATTGTATAAGGCTGATAAACCACAGACCTGTACCCCTGAAACAAATAATACATTATATGTTAATTTAAAAAATGGAAAAAAAATTAATAAAAAATTGGTAGACTTAAACGTTTTTATTCTTCCCCCTTTCACTCTTTCCTAAAATGTCACCTCCCCCACTCCAGCTGCTTACCCACTGCAAGGTATTGCTGGGAGGTAGCACCACATCAAATGCACCCACTAAATATGATGCACATCTGTGTTACAGATACTGTTCTAGGCATTTGGATATAATAGTGGGCTACATCAACAGAAATCCTCTCCCATATGGACTTTACATTCTAGAGGGGGAAAATGAACAATAAATGAAATGAAGGAGAAAATTAGGTAGATAAGCAGAATTAGAGACACCCAGGGTGAGGGCAAGGACAAATGATCATGGTAGGCCTCATTAAGGAAACAGATGAGCAGACTTAAAAGAGGTGGAGGAGTTAGCCATCTATGGAAAAAGCATACCTGGGAGAAGAACAGCAAGTACAAAGGTCTTGGGGCAGGAGCATTTCAAGAAGGTCTCAGGAATGGCAAGGGGACCAATGTGGCTAGAGCAGAGAATGGTGGGAGGTTTTATGAGAGGAGAGGGGAGATGTTAAGAGTCAAATCTCACAGGACATAATGAGCTGTTAAAAGGATTTTGGCTTTTACAGTGTGTGAGATGAAAATCCATTATGGGATTTTGAGTAGAAGAGTGACAGGGTCTTATCCATATTTTAAAAGATCACTCTGGCTGCTCTGTTGAGATAGCTTCTAGGGAATCAAGAGAGGAAGCTGAGAGACAATTTAGGAGTCTTTTGCAGTCAAGAGATGATGGCAGCTTGTATCAGAGTGGTTGCAATGGAGGTGGAGAGAAGTGGTAGGATTAAGGATATATTTTGAATTGACTCTATAGTCAATAGGACTTTTCTGAAAGATTATATGTGAGATGTGAGAGAAGAGAGGAGTCCAGGATAACTCCAAAGTACTTTGGTCTGAGCAACTGAGATGGGAAAGACTGCGAGCAAAATTGGGGGCGGGGGGGACATTAGAAATTTACTTTAGGACATGTTAAGTCAAACAATTCATTCACACTATCCAAATTCGGTAGTAGTTATAAATCAGAAGTCCCAGGAATGAGACAGCTTTTATAAGCCCACCCCCTAACTTATCCCAGATTTTACTAGAAGCTTAAGTCATAGCAAGGGCACAGAGCAAGAAAGAAAACTTTTATAGTAGGCTCATGAATCAAAGAGATTGTTAGGCTATCATTTTTGGTGCTTTGAAAGCAAAAAAGTAGGGAGAGGGGGAATGCAGTATGTTGTTTGGAAGTAAAAACAAGCCCAGGGTTTTTATTTTGTCTCACCTCTAGGGAAAAAAAAAAAAATCATAATTATAGTACATTAGCTGAATCATCTTCACTGGGCTATGACTCAGACAAATCAATGCTGTACAAGTCTCTTGAAGGAGGTTCTCCTTTAGTTGGAGGAAATGAAAGTGACTAAGAGCCAGCCAGCAAGGTTAGCATCCAAAGTGGGAGATCACTTCTTTTTCCTCTCAAACTAGACACTGCTTAGTTACTTTGCTAATTTCAGACTGTTGTGGGTGGGGAATGATTTGGGATGAAAGAACAGAATTAATACTATGTAGGCAAATGTGCAGAGGGAAATTTATACAATTTATTTTCAGTTAGACTGTAACTGATTATTCAAAAACTTTCCTGACATGCTTGTAAATAACTAATAATTTTTTACACATTGATTCGTTCAACAGTAAATATTTAACATTGTTCACTAACACTATGGATTGTATTTGTGGTGGGGACAAAAAACATAATAAGACATGATCCTTGCCCTCAAGATCCCTGTGGGCCTTCCCAGCCTATATGAGGGTTATTTCTTACAGTAATCTGAATGGCATATATCATGATTAGGAATGGCCACAAGACAGCAATTGGCTAATGAAGTGTTTGCCTGAATAAAACACTGGAAATTCCTCTTGCAGGGTGAGGAAAGAAATCCTCTTTTAGGTGTCAGTGAAGGATAGACAATTGAACCATCATTTTTAATACTGGTTCCCAGCAATCATCTTTCTGCAGTATTTTTCTACATCATAGGATTTAAAAAATTGAATTTCTGCTTTAGAAAAATATTTAAAATATATATTAATAACTTAGAGTCTATTAAAGCATCACAACTACTATTTGTATTAGTCAGGTCAGGCTAACAATGATGTGTTAACAAACAACCCCCAAATCTCGGCACCTTAACACAGAAATTCAAGTTTTTTATTTATCCTGCATATCTAATACGGTAAGGAGCTCTCCTCTTTAGAGTCCCTTTGAGATCAAAATGCTGGAACACTTAACCTCCTTAGGGAATGAGCTAATGCTTCACTGAGCATTGGTTTCTTACTGCCTCAGCCTGAAAGTGACTCATACCACTTACTTTAATAGCCGTTGGGCCAAAGCTAATCATATCATTCCTATGAAACTGAAAGAATCCTAGGAATACGAGGAATATTTGGTGAGTGGTTTTCTTTTCCATACCATATTTTTGTTTATTTTTAAGGAAATGAAAACACAGTAATATGACTTGAAGATAGGGTCTTAGGGACCCAAAGTATGATTCTTCTTTAAAATATATATAGAAGTAAAATAAATAAATAAATAAATAAATAAATAAATAAATAATAAATGTATACAGAAGAGCATGAAAACCATTAACAAAAAACAAAAAACAAAACCACACCTTTCTCAATTCTTAATAAAAGTAAGACAAAAGGATCAAATTACTCTAGTCAGTAGTGCTTCTACCTAGAAGGATCCCCATATGAATCTTGCCTCTCTCAAGAGCCAGGCCAGAGTAGATCAAACTGAGCCAGAGCATTCTGAGGATCTAGCAGATTGCAGGCACAGCACCTCCCTTAGTTAAAGTGCTCACAAATAAATGAATCTGGCCCCACCACGTAGGGAACCACATACCCTTAGATTTGCCATAAGCAGTTCATTGTTCCTCATCAGGGTCTTTGAGCATGTATATTATAGGACACAAGGCATATATGGAAAACCATTGCTACCATTCCATGAAGCCTTATTTTATTGTGGAAGATGGAGACAGAGTGGAGGGAGACCATAATCTATGTTGCAAAGAATTTGAAGGATTATGGATCAAAGATACGGACTGATATCTCACAAACCAGGAGCAACCTCACAGTTTAGAATATTTCCTTCTTCATTTGGGAAAAATGGTCTTTTCAAGTATGACTTTCCAAGAAAAGCCCAGCTTCCCCACCACCTAATGCAAACCACAAAGTCTCTGAAGAATAAGGCAAAGTATGAAAAGGGACTGAAAACTGGACTTCTTTCCAACATGGTTTAGTTTAAAATCTGGCCATTCTCCACTAATTTACAATCCAGTGATTTTTTTTTTAACATTTATTATCTTCCTTTGGGATCAAGACAAAGCTGTTAAAGAACTGTGGTCTCTGTCTCTCTGTCTCTGTCTGTTTCTTTCTGTGTGTGCGTATGTGTGTATGTGTTTCTGATAACCAGCTGTGTTTAGTCCCTCTTAAAGGTCAAAGGAAGGCCCCTTTCTCTTCCCATCTGGCATATTTCTTACAAAGAGCACACTGATATAAACACACATATTCCTCTTGTGCAGCAGGTCTTGCCCTTGGATTGATTCCGGGTTAGTCAATGGACCCTCACATATGATTCAGAGGGAGCTGTGCCATGTCGGACCACACATTATCTATTTGTAGAATGGATTCTATATTCCAGACACTATTTATGTGCTGTGTAGGATATAAAGTGGACCAAACACAGACTCAACTCATGAAGTAGCTTTAGTCCAATAGTTTATCACCTGCATTTAGTGAATCTTCCTGAAAACTGAGGAAAACACTTATATTTATACATCACTACTCACAGAGGCAAAAAAAATAAGGAAAACAGCAGCAAATTATCAGGATGGCATGTAGCAAGAAAAGATACAGAGGGATGGAAGATGGAAGAAGGAAAATATATCTGCTTTGATTCAGTTTATTCCTTTACAGTCAGAACCCTATTCCCTCTGCTTCAGCAGTTCCACTTCACTGTCAGCCTGTGGAGTATTTCAGTGCAAATGATCTAGAATGCACCCATTTCAAACTCTTTTTTTAATTTTATTTATTTATTTGACAGAGAGAGAGATCACAAGTAGGCAGAGAGGCAGGCAGAGAGAGAGGGGGAAGCAGGCTCCCTGATGAGCAGGGAGCCCAACGCGGGGCTCGATCCCAGGACCCTGGGATCATGACCTGAGCCGAAGGCAGAGGCTTTAACCCACTGAGCCACCCAGGCGCCCCTAGAATGCACCCATTTCAATAAGAGTAAACACTTATTCCCAAACTGCTTCCTCTAAACTTTCTTATTTTTGTCAATCTTTTCAATATTCATTGTCAGACTTGAAACTACAGTTGACGGTGTTTTTCCCCTTCTCCTTCAGCTCCCAAACATAGTTATTTGCCCAATTTTATCACACATCAATTCTCATTTTCTATTATCAATGCCACCATCATAACTGAGGCCTCATCTTTCCGTACCCAGATTATCATCACTGTTTCACATTTGGCTTTCTCACTTTTATTGTGCCAATTCTACACCATCATTTATGATTTTAGCTGACTTTGTTGGGACGTTGGAGTTTATTGAGATAATGAAAACTTATGTCCTTGCTAAAAATCTTAACATTCAGAATTTTGATGTAATTACTTAATACCTATCTCATAGCTTGCATTTTCAAAAACATAAGGAATCTGTGGACAGAATGCAACTCTCAAAGGATGGAGGTTTTCTTTCTCAATCTTTTCCACATCTTATAATTGAATTGATTTTGACATCTAAGCCATATTTTACGTTTACCCCATTATGCTTTGAAAAGAGTCTAAGAGTTATCCAAGGATTCCAAGGTTGTGATGGTGTACCTGTGTGAATCAGGCATCTCCCATTCTCCACACCTTCAGTGAGTTCTTTGCCTAATTAATTACTAACCTTAATGAAAACTCAGTCCCAGAATGTGTGATCCAGGAAACACTGAATTGCAATGTTTGGCAGAAAAAGACTTTGCAAGATAAAGTAAAAGACACATTAAATGCAGCCAGTTTTTATTAAAATCCAAACCCTAGTGTTTTGAGGCAAAACCATTATTTATTTAGCTGGAGAAGTTAACTGGTTAATGAAAAGCAACTGAAGTCTCCATTGTTGCTTTTACTGCATGACAAGCTGTGATTTTGAAGGTACACTTTATGATGGTAAGATAATTGGATATATGCCTAAGAATCAAGAAATGTAAAACTTTTTATTAGTATTCTAGTAATGCAAGTAACTCAAACGCCTGATGCAAACTTACATTTGCACTGTCCACAAAAAGAGTTCAGCAAAAGATTATAAAAGAGTAAGAGTATAATTACATGAGAAGTGATAATATCTAAATACTGAAGCACCAACAGCATTTATCACAATTGGTGATTATAGTTTATGAACAGCTTATAAATAGTGATTTACGTAGCCCGCTGTCCAATATAAAAGCTCAGAAAATTTTTGTGGAACAAATTAATTCTTTTGAGTACCTTACAAACACTCGAAAGATCCATTCACAAGTAGTAGGTGAATCACTTTACCCACTCTTTAAAAATAGCTCGTTAAGTTTTCGACAATCACTAATGGCCCAGTTTATTTTATGGTTTTAAAAATAATTTTTCACATCTTATTTATTCACACTTCTCACTAAAGCAAAAAGCACTTTCATTTGATCAGTCAGATTTTCAGTTTTTCTAAGCTGAATTGTTCTAACTTGGAAATCACAATAGTTCTCCCAAGAGATGCCCAGACCAGCTCATAATTTGGAGTTGCTAGTTTTAGAGCCATTTTTTTATCTTAAGTGTGGTCACATGATCTTTTCAGCACGTTTGCCTATTATGCTGCCTCTCAGACAAAGCCTAGTCACTTCCCCTTTATTTTATTTTTTTGGCTTATTATTTACTAACTCACTGTGTTACATATATATGTATTTATTTTTATTTTATGTATTTTATTTTATTATATATATATAGAGAGAGAGAGAAAGGGGGGAATGAATCAGAAAACTGTCAGCTTTTAATAAGAAAATTTTTCCCACCTTCTAAAATTTATTGGCCTAAACCGCTTTGTATTTGTTCCTATTGATTCATATTTATAAGCTGTATTTTTTCAGGGTAATACTTCAACCCTCTCTTCTTATCTCTATATTGTAAAAATAGAGGATGTAAAAATCAAATCTATATAGTTTTGTAGAGTGGACATCGGCTATTCTGCCATTTGTTTTCAATGAGGGCACTAACAAGTTGGAACTTGCTCTTGGCTCTTTTGGATTCATTAATGATTTTCATGAACATTCCATTCTCCTCTTACAGAAGAAACATCTTTTAGGGCTCAGTGGCCTCATACATTGCTCGATGCACTGGAACATCACTCCCGTGGAGCCATGTATCATCCCTGGTGGTTGGGGTGGATATTTAAAAGAATGAAAAGGAGTCATTATGGCTTTTAACACATTTCAAGGTTGTCTCAATGAATGTAAAGTCTTGTGCATACACAGGATATTTACAAAATAAAGGCTTATTTATAATTATTATCCTTGTTTCAATAGAAACACTAATATATCTTTTAGTCACAGAAGACATATTGATGTCAGGCATTTTCGACTATGCTGTATCTGAAATCTGAACTGTTCGTTTCTTTTGTGCATATGAATCAACAAGGGACATTGAAAACATTATGCAGAAAGTACTTTTGTGGGTGCCTTTGGAAATGGAGTCAGCATGATTCACTCACATCCACATGCTGGACCTTTAAGGGCAATGACAAAACTGTCCCTGCTGTCCATAGCTCCATCCATCCAACTAGGAAGTTGTGGTTAGTGGGCAAACTGGGATCACTGTGGGGGGATATGTTTGCTGAACAATGGGAAGAGGAGCAGAGTGAGAACTGTGCTTATAATGAGGACACAGAGCAAGGGATAGAGATTTAGATTCAGAATAATTTAGGCTCTCTGCAATGTTAGAAAGGGAGAGGGATCATGTTTCAACTGAGGTTATGTCAAAATTGTGCTTTGAAATGTTAGATGGATTCTAAAATATAAGATTTTAGTTTATTATTTTTTATTAAATTAAATTTAATATAATATGAATACCCAACCATACGGCAAAAGCCTCAGAAATCAGTTTTTAAAGAGGAGGCTTAAGATTCACATTGCAAGTTGCCTTACATGTAAATAGCCATCCATCCTCAAAAGAAAAGCCTAACATGAGTTAGTAGAAAAAGTGATGCCCAAACCTCACAGCCACAAGTACCTTTTCAGTCTAGAAAGTTACTATTGCCAGGTGTTCACAACATGAACCTGACAAGGTTCACTGTGTTCTTCAAGGAGAAAAAAAAAAAAAAAAGTAAATATTTGGTTCAACCAAGATGAGGAAAAATCATATTTTGAGACCCAAACAGAGTCTAATCCATCTAGAGGTTACTAGTTTTGGAATAGTTGTAGAAATGACCACCATCTGTGATCCAGAGGATTGGCCTGAGTGATTTGCTTCATGAAAGGACTCAGTGGCTAGGGGTCCTGACCAGCAGAGCTTTGTCTGGTCTGACATGTGCTGCCTAGGCAAGAGTGCTTGCTTCTGCTATTCAGCCCTCTACCCCCACCCCATCCAGGAGGCTACACTGCTAATATGGCAGAGAGATGAGAGAGAGTGAAGAATGGTGGTAGCAGTTGATATGGTAGTCTCATGCATTTCTTTCTATCTCACAAATTTTGCATTTTTACAGACAGCAAATAGAATGTGTACATAAGTTTCAGAAAGTATGTAGCTGTCTTCCTATCTTACCGATGTTCATCTGGACTTTGAGACATTACCTTGGGCCTGTGGGGAACTGGGGTGGGAACAGAGGCAGGGGAGTACATTATAACCCTGAGAGGAAACATATGTTCCTTCTTTCCCAGCATTTTACACGTTTTCCTCCTGTCTCTCTGCTCTGCCTCAGCACTTCCAGGCAGAGACACATGGATTTGACCTGCTCCAAGGGAGACCCAGCTCCTATTAGCCTGTCTCTGTCCCATTGTTTCTGCTCTTCCAGCTGCCTCATTAAAAACCATACATACTTTATATTGGAGGAGACACAATTAACTTACTTTTCCCAAACCAGTCCCTAGTCTGATGAAATGCCAAAGAAAGAAAAATACTTCCTGGATGATCACAGACAATAAGTAAAAAAAACATGTACCAAGAAAGTGATGGTTTGCAGTAATTGTGCAAGTAAAAATGGGCCACCGGGCAAAGTGGGAATGCTTCCCTCCTCTTTTGTTGTAGGTATCTATGCTATAAAAAAGGAATTCTCTTTTTTTCCCTCTCTATAGCAGCAGATGAAATGGTTTGGTCTATGAAGGAGACTTTTTGGAGAATGGGGTGAAGTAGGAAAAGAATAAGAATTTAATGCTAAAACCAAAAAGTAGCTGGCACACTGCATTTTTCTTACTCTTCCTCTATCAAAGTCCGACACCTCAGGCTACTCATGGAAATGGTCGCTAAATCAGGTTGGAAAGCTCACCACAGGATGCTCTCACTTGCAGATATAGCTGTGTGGGCCCCTTTATAATGATGGACTCCAAACCAACATAAAAGATACTTTGGCTGTGTTATATCATTTAAAAAAGTGAGAAAACTTTCCATAGATGCCCGCTCAATTACCACTAGGTACGACCAGAACTTTCTAATCACTGGGAAGGTCAACTGGTGTGGTCACAAAAATCTGAGAACTTTAAAACTCCCAGGGACAAGAATAGACACTTTTTTTTTTTTTAAGAGAAATCCTCTTAAAAGCACCCTTGAACCATTTTAGTTACTGATGGACTTTGACAGGAGCACAGTGGCCTTGGCCACACAATACGACAAAAGTTGGTTCAGAAGGATACCATCTGCCCTACTGTATTCCTTTCCAGTCAGGTGTTTCCTGTAGAGCCAAGTGCTTACGGTCAACATACAACTTTGTTAGTGTTCTATTGCCTTACCAAGAAATATAAAGTAGTGTAACAGCAGAGTATACTCACAGATACTACAAATCTAGGTCAAGTAAAATCCTCAGAAATTCACAGTAGATTTTTGAAGGACTGGCTAGGTTGCTATTTCATGACCTCTTGGAAATTCATGTTGCTTCCATATATAACAACACTATCTCCCAGCTATCTCACATTTTACTACTAAACCTCACATACCTTTACTTAATCCTTACAAGAACTCTAACCAAAAAAATTACATTATTGTATAAGAGGACTCAGCAAATTTAAGAGGCAGTCACACAGGCGGGGAGCAGCAGAGTCAGGAACTGAATAGCTCACACCTTCTAATGATAACTTTGATGCTGTCAGCATTGAATCCTTACCTCTGTTACCTCCAGCTTTCCTGCTTCTGGGAGCCTGGGCTCACACACGCCCTCACAAACACTAGTATTTGCTCTGGATCTTTCAGGGTGGGAATGCTCTATTTTATCGGAAATGGTCTTCCTTTGTCCCTTCCCTCCTTCCCTTTCTTCCTCCTTTCTTTTCTCCCTCCTTCCTTCCCTCCATCCCTTCTTTCCTCCCTCTCTCCCACTCTCTTATCTATTCATGCAACTATATAACACATCTGTGTTGAGTATCTGAGTACCTACAATATACAAGGTACACAAACACTAAGTGATAGGAAAATGAAAATTATGGGACACATCTTACCCACTTTTAAGGACCAGTTCCAGGCCAAATCCACACTTGAAGACTTTTCTACCTCCCTATTCTTAGAACCCTTTTGCTCTTGTAAATGAAGTGTGCAGTTGTAACTGGAAATACTTTGGTCCCCTGCAAAGCCTGTATTGACTGATTTCTATTTACACCATGTGTTCATATTAGCTTCACAGTGAGGTTGTAAGATTTTTTTTTATTAACATGCACACATATACTATTCATTTTATCTCTCATAGTCCTGGGCATATTATATTATACAGTTTATAATATGTACTAAGTTCTCAGTGCTTGATTTATCAGTACTTTGACTCTATTGTAATATGTCAGGTAGATAGGCCATTTTACACTAAATTCATCTATTTATTATGATTACTAATAATGCTCAGCTTCTCTCTTATTCTATATTTTACAAGGTAAGTCTTTTATGTAACCTGATAAAACATCTGAATCTTGGACTTCCCCCACGGAGCTAATGATTTCAAAGTAATTTGTCTGAAAGCAATTTATTTAATTATCCTACTTCATATATCCCATTCCATTTTTCTTTTTCCCTAGGAAGAATATACTATTTCTCTTAGTCTCCTCAAAAAGGGTTGGGAAGAAAGTTTAGTAAATCAGAAGGAGCTCTAGTATGATAAGTAAGAGTTTTTCGCTACTTCTGAGACATAGCTCCTAGAGTTATTATGATTATTATTACTGATTATATTATATATTATATAACTAATCATAATATATAATTAATAATATAATAATACCATTAATAAGAGCACCACCTCTTCTAGAATTTGTATCCAACAGCCCCCTCGGGGTTAGAGATGATATCAATATTCCCATTTCCCAGCAGGCTTAAATGATATCCCCAAGCCCCTATATTTAGCAAAGAGCAGACAATAATTTAACATAGTTTCCTAATATCACATTCAGCATTCTTTCCCCTGTGTATATTGTCCTCTTTTTAAAATAAGCGTATTTACGGTATGTAAAGGATAGTATCACTGAGGCCAATGTTTTCCAAAGTGTTTTCCACAGAATCATAATTCCATGGGATATTATAAAAGGTGATAGAAAAAAGAGGGATCCAATAAGTCTGGGAAATGCTAGGTTTAACAACTGTTAAGCTTCAGTGTTTCTCAGAGCATCTACCCTGCTGTTACGCCCCGCGATTCTGCAGAAGCATGCATCATCTCCCAGACTCATTGACTGTGTAGCAGGTAGCACACAGCATGTATGTGTTCACTGTTTCTCAAACTTATGTGAGCAATGGTTCATTACGGTGATCAACAACTCCTGAGATTTGTGTCCCAGGACACATACTGGGGCGATACTGATCTCTACCAATGCCTCATTTCGCCCGGTTAAAGTATTTCACTATCATGTCTTTAAATGAAAGGAAATAATGCTATCGCTGAATATGGATCTTACTTCAATAATATCACAAAAGAAAATGCAAATATGTCTTACTACACCCCACTAGCATTTGACATTGCATCTGGTACCTGACTTGTTAATTTCTTTTTACTACATTTTAACCTGTATAAAGAAGAATGTGATTTCTACCATATAAACCCTATCGGTAAAATGATCTTTATGTCTTTTTAACTGAAAATATTCTCTTTGGATTTATGACTTGCATCTGGCAGAGAAAAACTATGTAATTTATACAATTCATTACCACAGTAGTAACAAGAATAAGAGTCACAGCAGCCCTTAGGATCTTACAGAACAAATTTGAAACTAGTTTTTGCTAGTGTTAGGCTTCACTTGGGGAAAAACTATTTGGTATTATATGTGTGTGTGAAAGACAGAATTTGAGTTTCTATACCCTATAGGAAGTACACATCAGGGATGTACTTTTATATGTTAAAAAGTGTTAAAAAAAAGACCAAAATCTATCTTTAAATATTTCCTTCTGTATTCCCATGCCTTTTAACTAGAAACCTTTGGGAAGAAAGATTTTACCAACAGTAATCCTGAGGCCTTATCTTTTTCTCTATAAAGACCACATCCTCATGTGCCCCACACGATAGGATCAGAATGGAGTTGGTTCAATTAATCCAGATATCTCCATGCAGGATACTGATTATCAAAACTGAATCCATTGTGTGTTTTCCTCCGCATCAGAGCTCTGCAGGTTCTCGTGATAAAAATGGCCAACCATTAGACAAAAATACCAAATAAAACAGAAAAAAAATAACAAAACTCTTGCGCTAAGCTATTTCAGGTGCTAGACCATTATGTATATATTTCTGGAATTGTGGAACATAGCAAAAAATGCAGAAAGGCTTTCAAGGGATAACACAAGTAGACAAAGCAACATTTATTAGTATATAATAGCATAAATGTGAGTTTCTTATAGGTTCTTTCCCCCAATTATTATGGAACACCTGCCAATAGCCATATACACACAAAAATCTCCAGCAGTGGGGCGCCTGGGTGGCTCAGTGGGTTAAAGCCTCTGCCTTCAGCTCAGGTCATGATCTCAGGGTCCTGGGATCAAGCCCCGCATCGGGCTCTCTGCTCAGCAGGGAGCCTGCTTCCCTCTCTCTCTGCCTGCCTCTCTGCCTACTTGTGATCTCTCTGTGTCAAATAAATAAATAAAATCTTTAAAAAAAAAAAAAAAATCTCCAGCAGAGAATGATTAAAAGTAATTAGAACAGGTGTTTATTGGGCTGGGAAATGAGAAGGGAGAATTTAGATTATTCATTGAAGAGAAGCCCCCAAAGTGTCCTTGGATCCTGTGAAAACTTGGAAGTGGAAGAAATGTCCCTTTACTATGCAAGTCCAGTGAAACAAATTACTGTTGCATTCAGCAAGAAAGTAAGGGATATCAAATCACACCACACCAGTACTATTCCAAAGGGTAAAAGAGCTAAACCACAGAATAAGGAATTAGTGTTAATTAGCCTCCATTAGTCCATTAGCTTTATAAGCCAACATGGAGGTTAAAGATAGAATTCATACATCTTATTCAGATTTGCTCTGCCTACATCATATAGCATCATTACCAATTTTCCAAGGTAAAATTACCATTACCAATTTTCTCCATGAGAAAGTTTAACATTGACCAATATTGTTGTGGGGCATCTCTTATATACAAAGTGTTTTCAGAAACTGGTGCCTATATATAATAATTTAGCTTACAGTAGTCTTTTTACTTAGTAAATTGGTCCAAGTAAAAATAAAGAGGGACCAGCACTTCATCCAGACCTCTTCTGACACTTACTCATTTCTTATATCATGGTTTATAGTCTCCTCTCTCTCCTATTCAAATGAGAGCTCCCTGTCAGTAGGATCCATCTCTGATTTTCATTTCAAGTTTCTTAAGCTCTACTACTTGCTTTGCCCCAAGAAGTATTCAGTACATGGTCAGTGAATTACTGGATGAATACAAAAATTAAAAAAAAATAAATTGAAGACAGAGCTAGTGGCTCAGACATTAACTCTGAACATATTTTCCAACTAATTATAAAACTGATAGACTCTAATTTAATCTAGACTTATGGTAGATAAAAATTTTATTCCATTGAAATTTATTTTATTTCATCATAAATGATCTATAGAAGCAATTGAAAGCACAATGCATTTTTTTAAATTTTCAACACAAATTTCCTTTTTTTCTATTACTTAGAATATATGCAATATTTTATTTTATTTTATTATTATGCAATATTTTAAAGCTCCATATATTTTCTAATTTTTTCTCATTATATTTCCATGGTACACATCTATTTTTAATTCCCAGCAGGTATTAGAGGTTTTGGCAAATAGCACTCTTCTCTCTAGACATGAAATGTTTTAAATGCACTTTCCTAGATAGTAGTTATTCTCTAAACAAATAACATTGAGCAACATCACAATTTAATAATACTCTATGCTGTGTGCCGTTTGCTGCTTCAGATGTTGTTTCCCTCCCTAGGCTTTCACTGATTTTCTGCTTAAAATTTAGTAAAGCTGCAAAATTCTATGAATAGCAGAATATTCTGTAAGCTTGTTTTGTTATATTAGAAACAAGTGGAGACTGTGAGTTCCTTGCCTGTCAATTATAAACAACTTTTGCCGCGTCCCAATGGTCGATGTTATTTTTAAATGATTTTAGTACTATTTAGTACTCAAAGCAATAAAACCACTTGCAAACAGTAATGTCAAACACCACTCATTTTTAGACAACTCCCACCCCCTATGCACACTCAAATACTTGTTCCTGGCAAAGCAAGACTGTGAAAGAACAGAATTAGAGCTTGGTGCTGGATCCTTTAAGTATGGGGAAAAATCCATACTCTAATTCAATTACTGCAGTGATGAATATTTCATATACATCAAGACACACTATAGAATATCAAAAACACTAAATATAATTTCTCACTTTAGGAAAAAAAATTATTCTTTTATCTTGTGGATTTGTACTTGCTATTTTTCTTTAGTATGTCATCTAAGGGTTTAATTATATAAAACATAAAATATATGTTTGATGAAGAGTAGAAGTTTCATTAGACAAAGTCCCAGGTGAGCTAGCAAGTATGTTATTAGATATGCTTTGACTAAGAAAGCAAGGAAGCAGTTTTAGAATGACTATAAGCATTCAAATAATTCTTATAACAAGAAAGGCTAATTTTGAGTAATGTTTCTTGTTGTTTTAAGAATGCTTAAGAGAAGGCCATGGTAAAGATTACTTATCAATGCAATAAGTTCGACTTCTAAGCCCCAAGGCAGCTCTATATTTTTTAAATGTACAAACACACTTACAAGAGCCTCCATCTTTGGGTCTCCTGCAAAGTAGGCACTGCTTGGGTGGTTCACTTTCATCTGAGAGTTCTATCACTGAAAGCCAGAGTTAAATGTTCCCCAAGCATAAGAGGTATGACCCATAATTCTATAATGTGCAGTACAACACACACATCACAGTGACTCGGAGTCAATCAGAAGGAACAGGAACTCCACTTACAGCACTTATTTTAGCAAAAGGCCAATACTCACCTTTCATTTATATGTCTTTGTTAAAGGCTTTTTTAGCCCAAGGGTCTTTTCTTCTCTCTCTTACCAATTTCCTTTGAGTGTTGGCCTTCCGTTTCAACTGAGTTATTTTGATGATAATGTTTCCTTTAAGATGATTATTTGTTTAAAGTTCAAGCTAATAAAAGTAACTTAACCCACTAAAAATATTCTGGGGAGCAGAATAACATTTTAGGATGTTAATTGCTCATGTTAGCAGTCATCCATGAAACATATGTTGAAAATGCTCTTAAAGGTTCCAAAATGTCTCCTGCAGCTATAAATCTTTTACAGGTACAATTATGTGGGAACAGAAATAAGAAAAAGTGCATCCAACATCTGGAGTCAGATGGTTTACTGAAGTAAAATTACAAAATTAAATTTAAATGAACTTAATTAAAAAGAGGAGGGGGATCCAATTTAATATGGACATTCATCATGTCCTCATTGAAGTTTCTTTTAGCATCAGAAAAATACAATAGTCTGAATACAAAAGTTGGATAAAGCCTCTAATGGAGTGTGAAAAGATGACCAAAGAGACACAGTCAGGCAGAATATAGTCTCTTTTTCTCCCTGCTATGTTAACGACATGGAATACCCAATTGTTTTGAAAAGACAATATCAGTCAAGAAACTGAGCTTGGAAACGTATCTGTTTCAACCATCTCTTCTGTTTAGAGCTTCACTATACATATTTCGTCACTTAAGGATGGCAATTACTAGGTTCAGTTTTTAGTTCAATGAAGCATGATTGAAGACTCTAACAGTATGCAGCAAAAACAAACAAATAAAAAACACCAAACAGAAAAGTGTTCATTTCAAATCACCTGCCCCTTTAGTTCTCATTCTCTAAAACAATAATATTAACAAAACAGATGAGCATGGGGGAAGGGAAAGGGGGAAAAAAGGAGAGAGGGGAGGCAAACCATAGGAGACTATTAACTATAGAGAACAAACCAAGGGTTGATGGAGGGGTGGGGGATGGGCAAAATGGGTGATGGGCATTAAGAAGGGGACTTGTGATGAGCACTGGGTGTTGTATGTAAGTGACGAATCACTAAATTCTACACCTGAAACCAATTTTACCATATATGTTAACTAATTGAATTTAAATAAAGACTTGAAATTTAAAAAAATTATCATCATCATCAAAATGTTGACCCCCTTTAATACGTGCTACTGAGTTCTTATTGCTCACTGATCAGTTCCTGTCTTCCCAGTTCTTAAACATTCTTAAACACTCTTCTTAGTTCTATGCTATGCTTATATGCTGAGGGAGACATGTTAAGAAATAAAATTATATATCATAAAATTATGTATCTATAGTTATACGAAAAGAATAACATTTTATTTTATTAAATTGACAGATTCTAGAAAAGATAGCCAATGTTATTTGGCAGGTTTTTGCTCCTTGGTGGTTCTACATACGATGGACATTGCTAGAAGTTTGGTTTATGAAAACTTTATACCACCAGCTAATACTCAGATTCCGGTCATGTCATCTTTCCTTTCTTTTCCATAAATACTTAGTTTTTTCGTACTTATCATTAGCATATTTCCTTCAGATCCTCCTTATCTAAACGAGAGACTCGTTTAACACCTCCCCTTCCCATCTAATATGGCACACACTCACTGGTCAAGTGGAAAGCAGAAAAAAGAAGTAAACAGTGGAGGAGGCCAGAAAAACATAAATCAGGAAAGCTAACCAAATACCTGAGCAACCCTCAGAACAGAGAATAATAACACTTCTATAACTCCCTCAACATTGAACAGCTGGTAAGTAGCAAAGCCAGAATTCAAATATCAGCCCTTTGGATGCCACTCCCATGCTCTTAATTCTATCACATTGCCTCAGATACTGCAGCTGCTGGGAACCATATTAAGGGAGATTGAGGAGTCTAACAAGAAGATTGAATCTTATCTTGCAGTGGGGATAGAGAAATAACCAGTGGTACAGGTGAGAATGAATAATGAATAATTTTAACTGTTAAGAAAAGTTCATTCATCTAAATCATGTGTTCTTCACTGTCTCACAGCATTTGCTTCCCATAAAAAGTATAAAAATATTACATTTTAAAACTTTTGCAGTATCTCTACATTGTAGGAAAAGAAAAGAAATAACAATTTTATAATTCACAATAACCCCAATGGTACTGATGGTCTGTGTCACCAACTGTGACCCCATTCTACTCATAATCTATATGCATATTTTTTTATTTTTGTATACATTTTATTTTTGTATATATGTGTATATACATGTGTGTGTGTGTGTGTGTGTGTGTATATATATACATATATATATATATATATATTATTTTTTCAGAGAACTGAATACCTGCTCCTAAGGCCACAAACAGAAAACAGCTTAATTTTCAGAGCTATTGGGCCTGAAGCATTACATTTAATTACAACTTGCATTTTAGTCCCATAGAATGACTGGTCAGCTATAGTGCCTCCAAAAATTTTATGACTCTCCCCCCCCAAAATGTTATTTTTAGAAGTGTCTTAGATGGTAAGAGGAAAAGTTAAGAGTCATTTATGATTCTGCTAAAGTTCTCGAGTCCGTTTGGCAAAGACAGAAAGTCAGGACAAAGAGAAAAGGTCACTAGAACTTGCAAAGCACATACCTTCACTCAGTTCAGAGCACATGATATTGAAGATGAGCAAAACTGTGGGGTAACCAGTATTTTAGAGAATGCACAGAATGACAAAATGTAGTACTTCTAAAGAAAAGGGGAGAACACAGTCATGTTGACAGTTATTCATTCACTCATTGTATCAAGGAATGGAACAAGCCAGCGGATAAAAATGGGGAGGGGTAAGTAGGTTGGTGGGGAAAAAATCACAAAAGGAGGCCATTAAAGTTCAACAAGAAATTCCAAAGTTAAGTCTGTATCTGATGTGCCAAATATTGAGTGCAATCTTCTGCTGATAAAGGAATTTAAGGGGGTTCTTCTGATTAAAGATGAACCACTGGGTTCTAAAATGATAGAACTCAGAGGAAGCCAGCCCATTCAGTGTAAGACCATCTCACTGAAGACCACTGTTTGGCTCAAGTCAAGAGAGTATCTGTGTGTTTTGAGTCATACAACTCTTGTGAAGGACAACTGTCTCCTCAGCAACGTCAAAGTGGGAACCTCAGAACTCTTCACGCTCTTGGAAAAGTTTGCTTTACCATCCTTGACTCTTGCAGTCAACACTCTCCTTGCCCCGAATACTTACAGTGTCACCACAGTCTGTGAGAGCAGCAGGATAGCTATCATCAGGCCTCTGCATGTCAGTCACTGTCATCTCTTGTCCTTTCTTCTCTAACACCCATAGGATTTTGCTCACTACTTGTCCTGACCCTGGCCCCATACCTCTTGAAACCCTTTCCCTGAACCCTCTGGGACATTAGATCAATCATTGGTAAGTCCACTTATTCTCAACTTCCTTTGGAAACTTCCCTTTCACTTTTTGCACTAGTTGAAACCTGGTTCTCCTCCATAACACTGATTCCACTAAAGCCCTTCCAAGAGGTAGCTTTTCCTCTCATAGATCCCTATAACCAAGGAGGCTGAAAGTATGTTAGGTGTCCTCCTTGCTCTTCATTACTGCACCCAAACCTTTCTCTCTTCTTCATTTATAAAATTCCAGCTTTCATTTCCAAATCATCAGGCTATACCACCCTCCATCCCTGCTGGTGCTTCTTCTACCATTCTCCAGTTGTTTCCCCTCCATTAGCTGGAATTTTTAGTGTCTGGCTCATGATCACTCTCTAATACTACTCCTATTTAATTTTTTGACATTTCCATACCCAATATGATGATCCTTCCAACATCCTATCCTCAGTTCCTGGACTTTCTCTCTTCCAAGATTTCATCAGCCATCCTTCCTAACCCACTCACTTATACAGTCTTACCTTTGACCTTGTTGTTAGCTGTAACTGCAGCCCCTAAAAAAAATCTCCACTTCAAATATGCCCTTCTCTGAACATGACTGCTTATCTTTCCTGCTCACTCCCTTTAACATCTCAAATCCTACAATTCTGCAACCCCACCAGGACCTAAAATTCACTCTTAGTGTCCCTCGGTTTTCTCCCCCATGATATCTTCTCCTGTCTCATTGCCAAGGAGATCATCATTATAATCATATCTAACTCCTTTTTTGCTTTGGTGAACTTTCCTGGTGAAATCATAAGCCTTATTAAAGTCACTCAGGCAACCACTCAGTGCTCACACTCATGCATTCTGATATGCCTGATGTTTAGTAGACAAACAAATGAGAATTTCCGCACACTCTCACTATCACATCTGTGCCTATCCTTAACTCTCTGATTACTATGGATAAGTGGCAGTGCTCTTAGTCAAGGTCAGCCTCTCCACTTAGGCACAGAACCTTATCCTGCCCTCTTACTAGAATTACTGCAGCGTGCACCTAAGTCATCTCCCCCACTTATACCTTGTCTGCCCACTCCAGGTGTCACCTTCCATCGTCCACTCTCAACATGGCAGCCAGATCCTTGTAAAAGTATAAGTTAGATCAATCATGCCACTCCTTTATTCAAAACCTCCAAAGGCTTCCCATCTGAGTAAGAACCAAGTCTTCTATGGCACCAGTTCTCTACATGATCTGGTTCCACACTATCTCTCAGAACTCATCTCCTACTATCTCTCCCTCTTTCACTCCAACCTCAATGGCTTCCTTGCTGCTTTACAAATATGCCAGGCACCCTTTTGTCTCAGAGCCTTTGCACTCGCTGTTTTCACTGCCTAGGAAACTCTAGATATTAGCATGGCTTTCTTCCTCATTTCCTTCAAGTCTTGTTTCAGAAGGTCTCAAAACTTCTATCTAGAAAATCTCTCGTAGGTCACTCTATAATTCAACACCTGTCCCACTCTGCCCTCAACACCTCTATTTTTTCTCTTTAGCACCTATCTATATATAAAATACATATGGGTGTATAAAATATATAAACACTACATCTTTTAGATCTGTATATTGCTCAGTGCTCATCTTTTCCACCAGAAGGTGATCCAGGGAGGGAAGGGTTTTTATCTGTTGGATTTACTTCAGTATCCTCAGTACAATGCCTAGAAAGACCTACTTGGTGATCAATAATTATTTGTTCAATGAATGGATCAACAAATAAATGGGTGCATGAAGGACTAGGGAAAGAGAAAATAGAAATACTGTTTTTCACACATGGAAAGTTAATATTTAGAGATGGCTATTTTTGCTATGAAATCTGCATATGAAGTCAGGATTTGGGGAGGATATTAGGATACAACAGTTGTCACAGTGGTGCAGTGACAATATTAATAATACAGCTCATTGAGCAACACAAAAACACCAAGATTAAAGTAAATCCTTGAATAATTTAAAAATTACCATGTTTAATCTTAGCAGTAACTGTCACTCCTTGAGGAAAGAGATACTTGGTAGATCTTGCCCTTTCTGTTTAACCTGCAAATGTTTCACTTTTGATGATGTCTACTTCCTACTTTCTCAGACATTCCCTCTCTCTCTCTCTCTCTCACACACACACACACACATGCATACATGCACACACACACACTCATATAAGCAGATAGAGTCTAAAAGCTGACACACATGACCTAGGGGTAGGTTGTCAGAACATATCTTTTTGCCTAATACTAGGATGTAATCATAGTATGCCTACACAATTTATGTTTCTCAGCTCCCCTTGCCCTCGACACTCTCAAACTAGCAGAATTTATAATTTTAAGCTTCTAAAATGTTTTCCAGGATCATATTTGTGCCCTTACAATATATTTTTATAATGTATCTTTAGATAGTTAATTAGAATTTTTTGCAGATGGTTGATAAGACAGCAGAGAACACATTATTAAAACTATTCCTCCCCTTTCCCCTCAATTCTGGAGAATCCTCCAGTGATATATAAAGATTGTCTTTTATCAGAGGCTCTCAATCTATCCCAATTTTCCATAAGTCACTGTGCTCTAATGACATTTTGTCAGATGCAAAACTTAAAAATAAAAGGAGAAAATTCGCTTTTGACTTTATTACACCAAAAATGTCTGAATGATAGATGGGACCATTGCAGATATGGTGGTTGTTTGGTTCCTATTGTTAGCATGGGTTATTTTGATCAGCTGCAAAGAAATAGTGGGTGACTAGAATAGAAAATACTTGTTGTTTTCTGGGGCTTCGGTGAAATGCTAATCAAAGTAGCTGAGATTTTAGAGACCCTACTTGAATTTCTATCAATTTCCATCATTTCATGATCCCATTACTGGGAGGGTCTTAAGGATTCCTCTCTGCTGATTATATCTCATCTCCTATTTTTGCTTTGGGGAGAAGCAGAGGTCAATGATTGAAAAGAGAAATTACCTTTTGAATTGGGAATACTGAAAATAATAGTATCCAGATCAGTTAGATCCCAAGAAAATTGTTTCGCTGAGTTTTTAGTAGTATGGTCTGCTCTGATGATTAAAAACTACAGTTTTTAGGCTAATTGGGTCAGTTATAAACACACAGAAATCTGTATGGAGTATCCTAAAATAACATTTCCCATACTTAACTTTATTCCTATCTTAATTCTCTTGGGTTCCTCTTCCAGATTAGTTGCAGAATTTTGTGATCCAAAGAAAATTTAAACTAGATTCTAACATAAGGACAGAATGAACCATACCAAGCTTGAAGGAGCATTAGTTACTTTTGTTCTCTTAGTAGAATAAATTAGTAAGAATGACAGTGGATTTAATTAGTCAAAGAAGGTAAAAATGATGCTACCCTATAGCTGGAAGGTCTTGGGACCAGGAAAGAGGATGATAGTGCATGCAGGTAAACATCTTCACAACAAAGTTCACAGTGAACTTTGAATGATGTGCAAATTTTATCCCTAAAAAAACTAAATGGGTGATACTCTTGGCTGGTATTTCATATGTCAGCCAATTTCTCTGACCCACATCCATTAGGTTAACATTCTTCTCTGGTACTCTGGATAAAAATTTGGACTACTATATTTAACTTCATCCATTATTAATAGTCCTTGATTGCTTCTAACATTACTGGATAAACTGGGAAATCTGGAAGATTTTCTGTAACGTGTAATTGTTGGAATTTCCTGTTTATTATCTAGGTGATGTTTTCTAATAATTATGGCTTTATTTTTTTTAATTTAAATTCAATTTAATTAACACACAGTGTATTATTGGTTTCAGAGGTAATTTTGTGATTCATCAGTCGCATATAACGATCAATGCTCATTCCATCAAGTCCCCTCTTTAATGCCCATCACCTAGTTATCCCATCTCCCCATCGACCTCCCCTCCAGCAACCCTCAGTTTGTTTCCTATGGTTTGTCTCCCTCTGTTTTCATCTTGTTTTTCCTTCCCTTCCCCTATGTTTATCTGTTTTGTTTCTTAAATTCCACATATGAGTGAAATAATATATTTGTCTTTCTCTGACTGATCTATTTCAATTAGCACAAATCCTCTAGTTCCATTCATGTTATTGCAAGTGGCAAGATTTCATCCCTTTTGATGGCTGAGTAATATTCCATTTTATATACATTGCTGCTATAAACCTTGGAGCGCATGAGCTCCATTGAATCATTATGTTTATATCCTTTGGATAAATACCTAATAGTGCAATTGCTGGGTCATAGGGTAGCTCTATTTTTAACTTTTTGAGGAGCCTCCATACTGTTTTCCACAGTGGCTGCACCAGTTTGTATTCCCACCTACAGTATAGGAGGGTTCCCGTCTCTCGACATTCTCAGCAACATCTGTTTTTTCCTCAATTATTCATTTTAGCCATTCTGACCTCTATGAAGTGATATCTCATTGTGATTTTGATTTGCATTTCCTTGATTCATTACAGCTTTATTCCTAAAGGACATGTGATTAACTGTTCTTTGCAGGGGCAAAGACTATAGTGTATTCTAGCAAACTGTTTTTTGGCCCAAGACACTTCCCCACCCCCAATTCATATTGACTGTCTATGTTTGTAGTGAAATGGAGTCAGAAAGTAAACTCAGGGCTATAGGGGTGTATTTGTCTTAGATATCAAACACTTAGAGAAGGATTTATGGAAGCAAAAGGCTGTGGGTCAATATCCCAAAAAAAAAAAAAGCTGCATTGTAAACAAGTAAAGGACTTTCTGAAGTGCGAAGGAGAGAAGAAAGGAGACTGGGAGGGGATGGAGATGAAGATAAGGGGCAGGAAGATAAGCAGAGACTCTGATTTAGTAAAAAAATGTATATATCTGAAAAAAATTAGTGAGAGAGGTCTGAGAAAGGCTGATTCACCTCAAGAATCAACCCTAGAGATCCTTTCTCCCCTACCCTGCTGACAGGGATGTACTGTAAATATTTTTTCATTCTCACCCATGCTGTCCTTTTGGAGTAACTCTAGGACACTGAAATTTGGGGTCAATGCATCATAAACACCAGAGACTGGTTCAGACACAAGTCAGAGGCATTTATAACCACTGAATTTGTAGTTAACACAATTTAGAGAAAAAGAAAATATATTAGAGCTCAGAACAACTGTAAGCCTTTGTTCAATGTGAAGGCATCCATAACGACCTATTAAGAATCTTTTTGACATAATTTTCAAATCAGACAAGTGCTATTAATAAGGAATCAACTTTCTAGCAATACTAAGTTCTATGTAATGATTTTAAGTTTCTCAAAGTGTTTCCCATTTATTATTTCATCTTCGTATTAATCTACAGAGGAGTCCAGTGAGTCTTAACCTCATTTTACAGATTAAAAACTAAGGCACAAGAGTTAAGTGACTAAGATCTCAGAGGCAAAAGAAGGAAAAAACAAACAAACAAAAACTTCTCTAGCTAAGTCAACTATAATATCAGCATTAGGATTTAGGTCCATTGATTCTTAAATCATTGCTTCTTTCTTTACACCACTCTGCATCAGTGTCTTTTTTCCCAAACAAGTCTGTCTGGTCAACAAAGTCTTCTCACATTGCAAAAGGATTCAGTACCACCTGGTCCTCTACAGAGATTAGGAGCTCCATATCTAGTTTCAAGAAAAACTTCCCATACCCAAGGGACACAAATCAGTTCAGCATGATCTATTGGGTTTCTCTGGTAGGCTTTCACTCTTGATAACAGAAAACATAATTTGATATACAGAGCTCAGATGAAACTATGACTTCTGTGGTTCAGAAATGAGTGACTAGACTGCCTCCATGGAAGTTTGTTGTTTCACTAAGGCCAATCACATGCATGTTTCTCTTACTTTTGTTTTTCTCCTCAAACTGCCCAGCCTTGGAGGTTTTAAAAAGCCCTGTTCAGTTTAACTCTGGCCCTTCTGATATCTGAGATTTAATGACTTTCATTAGGATGTTATCTTGAATTCCATGTATATATGAGAAACCATGACTTATGTATGGGAGTTAGAGCTTGGTGGTAGTTCCTAGAAAGCACATCTAAATCATGAAATAAAACATTAAACTCAAATGCAAAGTAATTTAATTTTTAAAAGGAATGTGGTATTCAGATAAAAGAAACCATAATAGTACATTCATTTACTTTTATGTGTATGAAAGTATGAAGTTGTACCATCATTTTCAGGTATCAGTTTTGAGTAATGCATCTTCCAGGCTATTTAATAATCATTCTTCCATTGTTCCATAAATAGATTATGTGAATACAAGCTGTTAAACTAAAAGTTACCACAATAATATAACTGAATAAAACAGCAGGGCAATTTGAGAGGAATATACTCAGAAGACTAAATTTGAATACTGAATTGCCAAAATGTATTCTTTGAAAATTCACAGATATAAGGCCATCTGTGGTATACAAAAATGGACAGAGAAGCTGTTTAAGTCACATTTTGTTCAATGTATCATGGACCTGCTACAAGGACACATGAAAACAGAGACCCAAACATATGTGGAAAATATACTAAAATGGTACCCATCAGAGAACTAAAAATGCAGAATATAGTCTCACCCTAGGAAGATCTGGTTCACCCTGAAGTTGGTAATGGAATGGATATTGTTACTAAATTTAGCCTTTTCAGTTCAATAGTTCAGAGTCCAAAGAATCTACGTGGGGCATAGATGATCTTGTTTGACTCCAGTTAACCACATCATGATACATTTTCTACTTTACATTTGAAATGTATCTAGACACGTTGTTCTATACCATAAAATGTGGAATGTGTAAATATTTTATTCAGTATTTTATTTGATATCAGCTCTAAGAGTGTGTGTGTGCACACATATATGTAAATACACACAGAGTGGAACACTTCTCTTTTCAAAACAATCTTCTAATAACACAATTTGCTATCCATCTGCCAACATCTTCATCATTATGACTCTGTTTCTAAGAAACATCATAGGGTTGTGCCTCTGACATCAATAAGCATCCAGTATATCACCATACCATCAGCATCAGGGAATCTTCATTTTTATGCAATCACCTGATTGACTACAGATTTGATTCTTTTAGAAACCCAGTCTCTGGATCCATACTGAGTCTATGACTACACCCTAAGGCATTGAAAACAGAATCACATCCCCCTTCCTTTTCCCCATTGATCTTAACCTTTGTGTCCCTTCGTGCCCTAATAATCATATCTCTTCTGAATAGAAACAGTTTCACTGTTCAAAATGGAAACCATTTCTTCCACTTGGTCCAACTGTACAGAAATAAAAACAAAAATCTTGGTATTACTTAGTTTCTCTATTTTCACCAACCCAAACAATACTAAATTCAACATTTATGGACTATAGATTTCTCTTATGTTTACTGTGGTTCAATTACAAGGTAATTGAACAGAAACCCATATGGGTCAAAAGAATATTACATGTAAACAACTTCACTTTCATATATAATGCAAAAAGCCAGAACCCAGTATTATTTAATGTCCTTCATTGTTATATCTTTAAATCTTACCTCTACAAGCAAATGTGAAAATCCTTAAATTGCAGGCCTCAGTGTTCCCATGTCAACTGGCATATGCTCAGATTGGTGATCCTGCCAAAAGTCAAAGGAAAACATTTATGAGACAGAGCCTGATGGATGATTATTTTAATCCTGCATGTCCAGCACTGCCGGCAAGCTTGGTTTATGAATGCCTGCTGCTGTTTTAATGGTAAGACCTCTTAAACACAGATGAATGCAGTGCACCAATGGATTTTCTTCTTTTTTTTTCTTCCCTAACTAGGAGACTGATTATTGACCTCCACCTGGATGTTCCTATTGAGAACACACCATTCATGAATGCAAGCAAAAAGAATAATGGTGCACACTGCATGGGTAGTTTTAATAAACTGCAATAGGGACACAGTTTCCATAGAAAGAAAAGGAACCAATCCAATCTTAATGAAGTATGTGATTACATGACTGAAATGTCTGTGGACATTCTATGGGCCAAGCATTGGATAGTCCAGAGCATCTGGGTTTTGACTGAGCACCACATCAGAGTGAATACAGGACCCCAAGGACGTCCTATACTCCTACTTCAGGGAGGCTTCCAAGTTCTCCCTATCGCCCTTAGAATAGAAGCTTTGCAGGCAAGAATGGACAGATCTGACTACACTACTGGACTAGAGGGATTTGAAACCAGAAGTAGCTATGTAGAAACAGAAGGGATATGAGCCCAGTGGGAAACTCGAGAATCCAAAACCTGAATACAGGAGGGTGAAAAGTAGATAAATGAACTTCTCTAGGAGCTCCCTGAAGCTGCTTGAAAAACCAGAGAAGACTTAGGTCGGAATGGATGGTCCATTGGGCTTAACCCGAAGCCTGTGACCCTCAACCGACTAGAGATCTTTCAGACACACTCTGGGGTTCCAAGTCTTTTGCTGGTGGGAGGGTAATGGAGACATGTATTTCAAAAGCATCTGAGTAACTCTGTATATTGATCCAGAGTAAGAGATACCATTCACTTGTTTACCACACATTTGTTTCTTTCACTTTCAGAACCAAGGTGTTTTAAAGTTAGAAAATGTCAGACATAGTAATATTTCTATGGGTTTTTATTCTACCAGGGTATGAGTGTGCATGCTAGTTTATTTAATGCTAAGAAGAGACATAAATTTTATATTCACCGTTTGCTAAAGTAGTTTTTGGAATTATACACCTGATGTTTTTATATTAAAAAAACAAAGCAGAACTATGGGAGTAATTCTTCGATGGCAAGAATATATGCAATTGTTAAAGATTTTTATTTATTTATTTATTTGAGAGAGAGAGAGAGACTGAGAGAGAGAGAGCATGAGAAGGGAGAGGTCAGAGGGAGAAGCAGACTCCCCACTGAGCAGGGAGTCCGATGTGGGACTCGATCCTGGGACTCCAGGATCATGATCTGAGCTGAAGGCAGTTGCTCAACCAACTGAGCCACCCAGGCGCCCCAGAATATATGCAGTTGTGAAAATAAAAATAAGTGTGTATACTAAGGAAACTCCCTTCAGATGAGGGCCACAGAGAAGTCTCTACACCCTGCACAGTGCCTATCATGGCATTAACCATACCACAGTCCCTCATCTCCATGTATTTTAACTGAGGGGAAAAAAGTATTTTGCTGGGAAAATCAAGATTACTAACTTTAGCATAATAGACTTACATTTCTCAAGTATCCTTTCTGAATTCTGCATTACCTTAATATTTTAAAGGCCAAAGAGTCATTTAGGATAGAATGATCGTTAGATTAGTATTATTAAAGTCTGAAAATATTTGGGCAAGTATTGAGGAAGGCAATTCTTAAACGTGAGTGTACATAAGTACCTGGAGGTTTGTAAAAATATAGATTATTTGGCCCTACTTCCTAAAGATTCTGAATCATGAGATCTAGGATAGGGTCCAAGCCTATATATTTTCAAGGAAAACAGATCACCCTAATACACCTAACCCAAAGATTCACTTTGAAAACTAATTAGTAGAGACCAATTTCAGACCCAGTTAATGAGAAAAACTTTTCTCTTTAACCAGCTCCTTCTTCTGTTTTCTGGCTACGGTTGAGATAAGCGGAGCACTGAATTTAGCAGAAGTATATGTAAGAGGAACAACAGCTATGATATTTAAAAAGGGAATTGGCTTTTTAAAAATCAGACACTGCCAACAACAAAGCAGGTAAGACTTATTTGGAGAGAGATATAAACCCAAACTTGTTCCAGTTGTGTTGAGACGCTTTCTGCACAAATGGAGTTATTAAACTTAAAAAAAAAAAAAAAAAAAAAAGCCAAAGGCACACTTTCTCTCACATGTAACTATGTTGCTTTTTAATAGCTGATTCTAACATCTACTTTGAGTAATAAAGTGCACTACAAAGGCTTTTCGCCTGAAATCCTAGAATCACCATCACCACCACTTGCTGGCTTAAACAATTTACAAATGTTATGTGTTCCCCTAGGAGGCATTTGCCCTCATTCCATCCCCCACTCCCAGAAGGTCTACAGCTGTCACAGGATTTTTAAAGTTGGACACTGACTCATAAGCTTAAGAATCTTTGGACTGGTAGTCTAAGGATGTTGGTTCTAATCCTAGCTCTGCTTCTAACGCTTTTCGTGGCCTTCAGCAACAGACTTCACCCCTCTACACCTCAGTTTTCTCATCTGTGAAATGAGAAAGCTGAACCAGAAAAATCTAAGTATTCTTCTGGCTCCTCAGTCCTAGGAAATGCCAATAAAATGGCAACAACTGGGAAGACTGACATGGAAAGTATATTGTCATGTCCATTGGCCTAATCTCCTTATTTACAGGGGAGAAAAATAAAGCCTAGAGAACTTTTCATAAAATACCTTACAGTAAAAGATCAAGGACTGAACCCAAAATTTAAGCCTCATACATCAATTTACTCTTTTATTCTAATACACGAGAAGTTTATAAAGCTGTATTCCCAGCTCGCAGTTTTACTCATTGACCAAGGGAGCATTTCGAGCAGGATTTTCCTTTCTTGGCTGGGAGAGGGGTACAATGTGTCCTTTGGGGTTCTCTCCCAGATTTTCACAGGGAGAGAACATATGCTCAGGTCCCCAGAGAATTGTGCTCCCACACTCACAGCTGTACAACAGACAAGAAAAAGCTTAAAAAAAAAAAATAATCAGCATTTGCAGAAGTACTCTGGGGTATCTTCAGGAAGTATTCCAGGAGAATTGCTATTATAAAATGATCACTAGGTTCTCTTTTTCTGGATTCTACTCCACATTCAGACGTTAATATTTCAGGCACATGAGTGATACTCACTTTACTCATCCAAAGTTCAATTATCAGCAAGTATGCCTGACAACAGCAGAAGAAGTCCCTGCTCTCATACAGATTACTGCCCGGCAAGGAACTGTGCCTCCTGGAAGGTCTGCTGCACTCCTGCCAGGGTGGACTAAGGGCCAGGGAGAAGTACCACCTTCCCAAGAAAAGGGCTCATGCTTCCTGTAAGTTGCCCCTTTTCAAATTTACCAATACAGCTCAGGAGAATCTCTATTACCTTAGTGTGCATCAGTTTACCCAAACAGCTTTTGTTGAACCTAATAAAGCATTAGACTCTGTATGTCTTTTCTCATTCTGTCAATACCCATTTGCTTATCATAATCCTACTTATTCAATAACACCTAGATTAAATTCTCCTGGATCAATCAGCATGACTTTATCCCACCTACCTAAGAATGTACAGAGCAACCTCATTTATTCTTCCCACACAGCACTTGAACTGTAGGAATTCTAGAACTTCACTAGTGTAGAGGAATTATAAGTCATTGAGTTTAACTTCATTTTATGCATGGGAAAGAGTGATCTAGAAAGCCAAAGTTGCAGAATAACTGTTAATGAATTATTACAAATCAAAAGGAAAGAACAGGAGAGCAAAAAAACATTTGCTCTGCACTAGTGCTCTTTGGAAGATATTTTAAGTACATTATTTCAACTGATTCTCAGAAAAGTCTTGCTCAGTATATATACTTATTATATATTTATATATAGACAATATTTTATATGTTAAATAATAATATATTATACTAATATAATACATATTATATTATATATATTAGTATTATTCTCATTTACAGATGCAGTAAGCAAGTATCAGAGTAAATAAATAACTTAAACCAGACCAAACAACTCCCAAGTGATAGTTGGGAGAAGTGGGGTTCAAACACAGCTCTGCCTGAGGACACCAGACCGTGCCAGAGGCAGTTCTTATCCACCAGTCCCCCCTACTTCCACATGGGAGTCACAGAGATGAGAAGTAAAAGCACAGAAATTCACTGAGAAAGGGGATTTGGACAGCCATGGCAATAAATCCCAGGTCCCCAACAATGTAGTCAAGGGCCTGCTTCTGAGACCAATTCCCCAGAGGATGAAGAAAGGCATGAAAGTGCCATCTTTGTGGGGAAGTGATGAAGACTGGCAGAATTTGCAAGGATCTGAGCTTCTGGCTGCTTATCAGTCAGATGGGCATTGGTAATCACGTTCTAACTTTAAGCTCCAGGAATGATAATAGCCGAGCAGTTGTAAAATGTAAAATCTGTAGGTTTCCACCTTGTATACACTACTCTCAGAGGGAACAGAGGATCTCCTGATCCTTGTTTCAAAATTAATCTATCTTCTACACATAGGAGGTATTTGGCAGATTTGCACACCAAAAGGTAAACAGGAATTGGGCATAATGGGTGAATGCAGCTATTCCTCTGAGGAAGAGTAACATTCTGTATCTACTTCAAGTGGACCTTTCCTAAATTTTCTGTAATGACAGCCTAAGTACCATTAAAATAATGACAATAACCACACCTTCTGGATATTTAGAATTTTTCACTTTACAAAGTATCTTTACATATACTGTTAATATCCACAAAAACTAAAGTGAATAGGATAGTTATTATTCATCCAATTTTAATTTATTTACATTTTTTAATCACTTTTTAAATAAGGAAACTGAAGCTCAATGAAGTGTTCAAGATACATGTAACAATGTAAAAACAATCAAAGTTGAAGTTATTGAGGTCTTGCTATGGGCTGCACACCATTGCAAAGGCTATGTAAGTTGGCATACTTAATCTGCATAACCACTGCATGAAGTAGGCATTATCATCTTCATACAAATGAATAAACCCAAGGATTGAAGTGTGTAAAACGACTCGCCTAAGGTCATACAGCAAGTTCGTACCAGAGCAGGATTCAAATCCAGACTTAATCAAAGCCCACAGTCTCAACCAAAATCCGATCTCTAGTCTTTAAATAAAGTAATATGATTTCCAGAGCTGTCCTCATTTCCTGAGCATCTGGACTCCTTAGCCTGCCACGCCCTCCCTTTTGTGACATTCTGAGGGCCCTGTATCACACTCTGAAATACAGAAAAGTTCAAGTTATTGGACACTTCAGTCGAAATTTGTTAGTACCACTCTCCATAATCAGGTAGTTCGGGCAAAATGATCTACATCAGTAGGTACTTGACTTTGTTTTCCTTGTTTATGCAGACTGAGCTTTCTTGCTTTTCTCACTTTCTCCTGTAACCAGAGATGGTTACCTGCCTACATATGTGCAAAGCTGTGTATAACACATAATGTGCATGCTCAAACAAAACCTTTTCCACACTTCTTTCGTGGGTTCAGAAAAAGAAAACTGAAGAACTGTGAAGAGAAGAGAGTGAAGAAAGGATATGTTAAAGCTCTCTTCCTTTCAAAGAGCAGTTCTCAGGTCCCCTTGCATATGGCGCCTGTGTGAATGAAAATGTGGCTGAGTTCTTGGGAAGCGCTGTAGGGCATGTGTCTCTGCATACATATGCATAATGTCCTTTTCACACTTTGGAGTTACCAGATGCCTGGTTCTGCTGGAAGGCGTTTGGTAACCCACTTGAAATCATAAGGATTCATAACTCATTTATGCACTCCGCAGAACCCCTCGAGATGACATCTCCTGCTCTAAAGAATGATTGAGAGAAAGATGTAATAGAGCTGAAAATGACAATGAAATATTAGCAGCTGCAGAGTTTATATGAGGCATTCCGGGTAGATGAGGGAATTATGCAAGTCAGAAGAAGAGCCCTTAGGCAACACGAGAAGCAAAAACAAAAGAAGTAAGAATGTCTAGGTGTCAAGGACTAATTCATTGCTATGGAAAAGGCCCTGAGGCACTGATTCACTGTATGGGCAGGTATGTAGCCCTCAACCTTGGACTCCCCGTGCTAGCAGGGGCTGGGCAAAACTCCTCCTCCATTCACACCTGACCTCTAAAATTACTTAACCCTCTGAAGAAGTGTGTGAAGGTTGGGGGTGGGTAGTTAGGATGGACTGAGGCTCTGCATTGAGGTGGGACTTTAGGGTCTGATCCTGTTCTCTGGGCACCATCCTCCTCCAATCAAATCATTCCCCAGTGATTCTCAAATTTTTTTTCTGAAACACCATTTTCTTGCCATTTCTCTCAACTCCTTCACACCTCCTCCCCACCAACAACACCTCACTCAGGGATGAGATTCCTGCTCCTAGAAGAGAATACAAAGCCCTTTATAATCACTTCTCTCCACCCGGAGCTTCTTACATCTCCTAAAACACTTTCAGTTTACTGTGCCTTTGTTCTGCTTGTCCCCTTTTCTTTTCTCACTTCTCCACTGGACAAATTTCCTACTCATTCTTTTAAGAAACAGCTGCCACATAAGGAGCTGGCTGAAGACTTGCTCAAACTCTAGGAAAGAGCTAATCATTCCCTCTGCTGTATTCTCATAACACTGCACACATCTTTACTTGACCACCTAGCACTCACTACTGGAATTGTAGCTTACATGTTTTAGCCTGCACAAAACTATGAATTTCGGGAGGGCAAGAACAATGCCTATAAATATACCTTTTTATCCTCTATACTAAGCAAAATGCCTAAGATATATTAGCTTAATAAATACACGTTGATTGAAAAAAATGAATGAATGACTCCCTCATTTCCCTCCCATGTGCTTTTAGCAAATTAGAATGATTCTTTATCATTCTTTGATATAGTGTAGCAGTGATATCAGAGGGGGAAAAAAGCTATCTCTAGAAGGCAACGGATCAGGGTACCGGCTTGGCATCTTTGTCCTGAAACCTATCCCTTTTGGCAATTTCTTCTTTACTATAAAGGACACCCCTCTGTTATAATGCTAGGGCTTTCTCAGGTCACAGGATTAAAGCTCCCAAGAGAGAAGTAGTGTTGTATGCTGCAAAGAGCTTAGCTTTTGTAATGAGATGGTCCTTGGCTCAAATCCAGGTGTAGCCTCTGGTAGTAATAGGAGATAGAGCAAGTTTCAGAATGTAGCTGAATTTTAGGTCCCTCCTTGGTAAAATGAGGATGAATACTTACTCTATAAGACTATTATCAAGATCAGAACATAGGTCATTGTAGGTTCTCAGTAAACTACAACATTTATTTTTTACATCTCCAACCACAATCCCTCCACTTCTGATCGCTCACAAAGTTCTTTTTTTCTTCTAAAATAGGGATTATCCTTGTTGGGGTAGTTAGAAGATGGTTGAAATACCAGAATCATCTAGGGTGACTTTCCATGTAATACCCCCACATTCCTTTCTAGAAACACTCATGTACTGTACTAGGACTGTTGCAGAGTCATATATATTTTATTTCTTGAAGTTATCATACAGAAAGGAAATTGAGGTTAACATAACAAAATAAAAAAAAAAAACTGGAGTGATTTGAGAATAAAAATAATAATGGTGATAATGAAATATAACCAAAAAAATAAATAAAAGATAGGAGGTTGAGAATCTCTTCTCTAGAATTACCTTGGAAAGTCTTGCTCTTTATTTTCACAGCCGTAATTCTAACTGGGACCCTAAACCTCTCACCCTAAAATTGGCATAACAGCTTCCTAGCTGACCTTCCTATTTAGGGGTTTTCCTCTTGTCAATCTCTCCTATATATAGTGGCAAAAACCCTCTCTCAAACTCCATAAAGGTAGAGCAATCTTCTGATGAAACGAACACTCAATAGTCCCCACTAGGAGAACAAGCCACCTTTCCCCGAAGCTCTTTCACACCCTAGTGCCTTTGCCTATGCTCTTGCTTCGAACTAGAGAGTCCTTTCCTTCCCTTCTAGTCTCTACCCCAGCCCAATCCATATAGCCAAAGAATGTCTACACATGGTTCAAGACAAACTCATGTAGAGCTAACCATCCCCTCCATGGTGCCACCACTGGACCCAGCTCACCTCTATTACTGCATTCATCATATTCTATTATAAGTTATTAGTTTACCAGCCCTTCTGCTGTAGTAGGTTGTGAATTCTTTAAAGGAAGAAACTATGTCTTAATTATTCATGTATCTCCCCATAAAGTACACACTCACTAAATTTTTATTGAATTGAATTGGACTGAACTAAGATGAAACCCCGTCCACACTCCATTCAGCATTTAACTTACTACTGCCACCTCCTAGGATGGTGTATGTGTGTGTGTACAATATGTACACATCTGTACACGGGTTCTCTCATCACTTTCACATTTTTTTCATAGGCTCTTTTCAGACAAAGATTGTGCAAGGAAGAAGAGTTGCACATCTACCAGTCAAGTTCATTTCAGACCTCAGGGAAGCTGGGCTGGGCAAGCTCTCTAGCCAACACATGGATTGTGAAAACAGCTTTTGTTAAAACATCTTGTTGCTTCCTATTCATTAAATCCAAACTCCCTCTGGTGGACTGCAAGATGGCGCTGCCAACTTGACTGAAAGTCACCCAATCTAACTGCCTGGACTGGCCTAGAATGCATAACTGCTTCTTTTTGTGATTGTCTTGTGAACAGGGCAGGTTTCAGTGCTCACACATCTCTCTCTGTCTAGTAGTGACACTGCTGTAGGGTAGTAGCACTCTGGTATATTCATTCTTCTGTGATGAACATGTTAGACCTCTTGGAATCCCAGGAGTTGTTGGCTTATTCCTCAATTCAATGTTCATTCATTCATTCATCGAACATTTATTGACCCTCCTTCCTTACATCAAGTGCTATGGTAAGTCCTAGGGAAATAAAGATGCATAAGAAAAAGAGTTTGGTGCTCAGTGAAGTCACTCAGGATGGGGAGAAAATAGAACATAAACAAATAATGACACTATAATAAGACAAGTGGAAAACAGATATATGTGCATAATGTCAGAGGGGCCCAATGGAAGCAGATAAAAAGAGGCTTATGTCTTTTCACATGTGTTAGGTCTGCAGGAAACCTGAAAGCACCCAACACAGACATCTTACTCAGGCCCCGAATATCCCCCGTGAACCCAAAGATGGTGGAAAAAATTGTTAACCCTATCACAAAAATTATTGCTGTAGTTACCTGGATGGCTCCAAGAGCCCAAATTTCCCCTCTGAGAAGCCCCATCAGCAGAGGGGCTGTAGTATGCTAATAGAATAGTGTTGCTCTCTCATCACAGCATCTTAAAATCTCTGTTCTCCAACATATGTAACACCCTGACTTTGACCAAGTATAAGATACGGTACATAACTGAGAAGGAAATAAAGGTAAGGCATACTCAAGAACTTTCAATAAAACCTTGCTTCAGTTCTAACTCAACAACTGTGCTGTCCAGTACATTAGCCACTAGCCACAAGTACTTATTTAAATGTAGATTACTTACAACTAAAGAACATTACAGTTCTGCAGTTGCATCACCCACATCTCATAATTTCAACTGGACAGATATTGAACATTTTCATTATCATAAAAAAGTTCTATTGGACAATGCTGCTCTAGAAAATAATCTGAAATTTGTATTCATTGATTCAATTATTTTATAATTTTATGACTTGTTTACTTTGTTAAAGACTCAGTTCTGGCTTCTGGAGAAGGCAGAGATTAAAAGTATAATTTAACTATTTTTGAAGGGCTCGCAGTCCGGTGGGATGACAAATATTTTTAAAAAGGAAAAAAGCTGGATATTGAGTAATGGATGGTATGAGTGCATGGAGACAAAACAGCCTAATATATGCTATAAAAAGTAAGAGAAGACCCCAAAGGAGAGATGACACATGATTCTTTGAAGAGTGAGTTGTTACTTTCCTAATTTGCCAGTGGACAGGACGCTAGAGAAGGGGAGAACGTACATACAGAATTGCAGGACATGGAAGCGCTGAGAACCCTACAAGGCATTTAGCATTCCCAGAGTGAAGCGTAAACTTCTGAGAAGACGTCAGGTGAGAACAGGCTGGCAAGGTGGGTGGCACAGTGTGCTAAAGTCTATTGGGTGAGCAGGCAGTGGGAGGTAAGGAGGTTACAAATTATAACACAGTGATTAATAGCATTGACATTATCCAAAACTAGGTTTCTCCTCAAAATTTGCCACTGTTAGCTTTATTATCCTGGCAAATTTTTAAATCTCTCAGAATCCCATTTTTCTCATCTGTGAAACGGTGTTAATAACCCTGCCAACCTTTTACGATTTTTGTGTAGGTTAAATGAGACCATGTGCTTGTCACAATGCCTGGAACATGTTAAATAATCAAAAATGAAAGTTATTGTAATTTATAAAAGGAATGTGGCAGGGGCGCCTGGGTGGCTCAGTGGGTTAAAGCCTCCGCCTTCGGCTCAGGTCATGATCTCAGGGTCCTGGGATCGAGCCCCGCATCGGGCTCTCTGCTCAGCAGGGAGTCTGCTTCCGCCTCTCTCTCTGCCTGCCTCTCTGCCTACTTGTCATCTCTCTCTCTGTCAAATAAATAAATAAAATCTTAAAAAAAAAAAAAATGTGGCATTATGAAAGGATTTGAGCAGAATAAAATGATTATATTGTATACAGAAATAAGACACAATTACCTATGTCAATAATAATAATAAAACAATAGCTAATATTTGCAGAGTATTTACTAGGCATCAGGCATGATTCCAAGCGCTTTAAATAAGCTAATCATTTAATCCTCTCAACAACCCTATGAGGTAGGCTACCATTACTATCTCCCTTTTACAGATGAGGAAATGAAGGCACAAACAAGTTAAATAATTTGTCTCACTACTACCAAATGACAGAATGGGATTCAAACCCAGACATTCAGCTCTTGAATCTCTATCCTTGGCCCCCAGGCTGTTCTGTCTCTGTTAGATAGAAATTCTTTGACAAAAGTCTACCTGATTTTATATTGGATTATTTCCCACCACAGCATGGCTTCAAAATAATTTTATGTAAGTACAGTCTTCAAAACAACATTCTCGCACCATGAAAGCCAGTAAGCCAGTATGTGCACTGCAGAATTAGTCCACAGAAGGTCATCTAAATAGAAATGGACAAATGCTTGATAAATTGTGTATCATTAGAAAGGTAGGTTCAAAGCTTCCTTGATAATCCAGACATGATTGTAATTCCAGAGATTCCTCAACAATAGCGGCCGATAAAAACCTCTCATAAAACTCAGCTTCTTCTCATGAAAATGGGGCTAATGTGTGCTTCATAGATTTCTAAGAAATATTAAATAAGAGAATGGATAGAAAGTATTTTGCACAGTGTGTAGCACATAGAAGGTGTTCGCTGAGAAGTATCTTTTGCGGCTGCAATTTTTGTTCTTTTAATTAAAGCATCATTGTCCAATACACCATTGTCCATTGCTGAGTCGAAAAACCTTTCTCAGGACTCACTGGAACTCCCTTAAACATATTATGGATGGAAAGGAGGGTATCATAGATGTGAAATTCTTCAAAACAAATACATCCCAGTCTATGACCTAAATTCCAACTCTCCTTATTTAAGAACTTTTCTGACTCAGTTTCAAAAATATCTCCCTGTTTTTACCTAAATCTGGGCCCAGATGAGCCTAACAAATTGATGTTTTTATTGACTGACCTCACCAAAGGCCTCATCTCTCAAGGAAGTTCTTCCAAATGTCTTTTCTTCTGATAGTCTGTCCTTTAGTTTGATGTTCATCCTCAGGTAATTCCACTTTAATGAGTGAGGTAACATAATTATCCTTCAAATTTGTCCCACACCTTTAGAGCAGCCTCTCCCCAAGGAGCCCATGGCTAGCACAACCATGCTTTCCCCAGTATGAGACACTGGGTCTCAGCCCTGGCCAAGGGAGCATGTTCTTTCCTGCTGATGACGGCAAGTAATAATTATGGAAGCCCAGATCCTCAAACCACAAATCCCCTATTTTTGGTCTTACGATGTGGTAGAATCTGAAAACAGATCTAGGGCATGAGCCAGGAAGCCAGAGGAGCTGAACTCTAGGAGGCCAGGATTTGGGAAGAAAAGAGGTTTAGGTGGCTGATATACAGTTCCCAGGCCCTGAGTTGAGTGAAATTCTTGGAGAGATTCAACAGGATGGTGGCTGGTAGGAGAATCAGTAAGTTGAATGTTGCTTTGGCACTTGATTAAAAGCAGATTGTTGTGAGCTGAGTTGTCATGGGAATCTCACTGGACTAGAAAGCTCACTGTGGGTTTGTGGCCTAGAATAACCAGCTATGTGACCTTGAGCAAATCACTTAACCTCTTTTAGTCTCTGTTGTTTTTTCTTCACTAAAATGCAGATAATAATAGGAAATAATAAAAACAGCAAAAAGACTTTTGTTTTTAACTGAGAAAATATACAAGAGTTTAGATTTTTACAAGCGTTTATAAATTTACAAAACACTCACGTAAAGAATTTATGTGAAAGCACTTGGCAAGACTTGTGACTCACAAATGTTAACTAAAGCATAGTCATATCAATCTTTCAATGGTACATCCTAATGACTGTTTTTAAGGCACAAAGGGGGTAAGTATCTTGACCGAGGTTTTGCTGGTGGCAAGTTTCTCCAGGCAATGTGGCTCCTGAGCCGGGGCCCCAAACACTCTCTAGAGGAGGGCCCTACAGTCACAGTAGCTTATCTGAGTTGCAAAGGCAAAAGTATCAGGTTGGTTCCTGAGAGACTGATTACAGCTACTCAGAACCATCAGCTGACTTCAGGACCCCCACAGCAATGCCCATGGCACCATCCAATACTCCTTCCTTGCTCTCACTTCCGAGTCTCCATACCCTTCCCTGTATCTAAAATTACAATGTCTTCCCTCTTCTGTGCCAAGCCATGTATGTCTCCGTTCCTTTAAAATTCTCAGCTGAAGCCTCAGGGTCATGGGGAGCAGGGCTTAGAACAGTTTTCATCAGCCTTTCAGGGTAGTTAAGAAGCGAAACAACAATAAACCCCTTGTTCATCTTATTGGCATGGAGGCAGACTCTGGAACCCTTAGTCTTACTCTGAAGACTCACCAAAGACAAGCAGAAGTTCAGGAATTTATAGCCTGAAAAGTGAGGCATCTATGACTTTAGATGGTTTGAAAGGGTATCTTATTTGATAGCAGCCAATAAAGCAGGAGACAGTGCCAGATCAGATAAGAAGAAAGAACATCTCCGGCCAGAATTAAAAAGGCTATTTTGGGATATGTCAAAAGGAGTAAAGCTAGATTGAAAATGACTGCAAAGGTGATTAAATAGGTGAGAACAAAGAGAACACTTCCTGAGTTCTGGCTAAGAAGGGAACAATTCTTAATCATCTTTTAATTGTACTTCATAATTAGCCAAGTCACAAATGCCATGGCTGGGATTAGAAGATTTTTCGTAAGGCAGACACTGTTCTGGATTTTTGCTAGGGAACGTGTTGGGGGCTGAGGGATGGTGTGAATGCTGAAGGGCTTTCAATTTGTGTAGCGATTTGAGAAACTAGGTTTTATAAGCATATTTGTTCATAAAGCATATTTTGAAAGATACTGTTGTTCTATTTTTGCCTTTTTTCTCTTTCCAAAGGAAATGAAAAACAGCAATGGAAATTTTTCCAGAGGAACAAAATCTCAGCAAACAGTGAAGCAAATAGCCACTGGAAACTGCTTATGAAGCTCCTAGAGATAATGGATGTATGATATCATAGTTATGTTACAACATCTTAAGTGACAAGTGGTGAAGAGCAAGAAAATGCTGAAGGTACATCTGGGTGAGTTATTCCACGCTAAATATTTTTAATTGGTATCACAGGAGGCATGGGAAACAGGTTAATTACTTACAGGAATAAAACAATAAAATCACCTCAAACAGGCATGCATATAATATATCAATGTATAATTTCTGCTGGAAAAAAAAAAAAAAAACCCTTTCCCAATTAGAGGGAGTTAAGACAAAGTCTGTGAGTAAAATAATAATACTTCTGAATAGCTTGCTGGTTCATTCATTCTTTGAACATTTATCTAACACTTATTATGTGTAAGACACCTTGCTCATGAATTGCAAAAACAAATTAAAATACATGATCTGCCCTCATGAAGCTTGAAATTTTGGCAGAAAAACAAACTTTTTTTTTCCCCTCATCTACATGCTCCCTTCTCTCTAGGTCTTTGTGATTTCATTTGGTTTATAGCTTTGAATAACTTCTCCACGTAGACTAATATCTGACTGGTATCTCTAGCTGACCTATAAATGCGCAAGACCCATGTACCCAAGTAGGCCCAAGCAGGCCTGTTGATCGTCCACACAGAAGTCTCGGAGGGCTCTCCAAACAAGCGTGTCCAAATTAGAGCTGGCCATTTCTCCCATTCCTGCCTCGGCCTTTCACCAACCTCTACTAGTTGTTCAAGGCCATCAACTTTAAAAAGCAGATGTGGCAGAGAAACAGGATGTAGGAATAGACCTTGAAGGGCCCATACTTGGTTGAATGCTCTGCTATCACTGTCCCAAGATTCTTAATAATTTTATCTTACAACTTGTGTTTTGTATAAGAAGACCAATGAGGTAATGGAACATGTGTATAAGGAGAGAAGATACCCAGATGAAAGGAAAACCTCGATATTTTAGTATCATTACTGGTACTTTTTTCCTGTTTTTGGAACAGAGGCCCCACATTTTCATTTTGCACTGGGGCCTATAAGTTGAGTAGCTGATCCTGTGTATGAATATCACACATATCAGATTCAGGCAGTATGGTCTTTCCCCTACGTCTGCGCTCTATCCTAGATGTGCTACCCTGCCCCCTTCCTTTCCCCCTTGCTTCTCGCTGTGGGTTTTAAACTGGTCAGAGCATCAGCATTTTGTCTTTCTGCTCCATCACCTCTGGGATAGCTTGCCTGACAATGAACTTGGAGGCTATCACTGCATCATAGCAATGCTACTCAAATGGTTTCTTATTCTTTCAAAAGGATGTGCTCTTTTTGTACCATGTAACAATAAACAAAATATCTTTCTGACAATCCATGGAAAGTTTAAAAAATAAGAAAAGGCACAGTGAACCTCTTATCGCAGCTTTCTGCTTTGAAAACCAGGGTTTGCTCCACAGGATTTGACTATTTCATCTGACTCTCCATTGACAAAGCCAATGAAGATTTGCATCTTAAATATCACAACTTTCCAACGACATTTTAAAACTCTCACTCCCCAAAAGCAGAAATGTTTTTGAAATCCCGAGAGTGCTCTTTGAAGAAAATCTCTTCCCCCTCACAGTGCTTAGTAGAACAATGTCGTATAATATATTTTCCAAAGTACAACTAATTGAAGCACTTTGTCTTACTTAGCTTCCCACATTTCAAAATACATATTATGTATGTAATTTTATAAATCAGGTGTACTGTAATGACTTACCTTTATGTATTTGGGAATTTTATCATTTCTCAGTTTAAAAAAAATATCAAGGAAAGCTACAAATTTGGGGGGCATAGCATCTCCGAAAAACATATCTGTAAGACCACAGTGATCTTAATGAGGTTTGCTTTGGTCGAAAATGGCAACAGGGAAGAAGTGAAAGATTACCTTTTTCTTCACTTAAAAAAATAGGCATCATAGGTTGCCACTTCCCAGTAATGTCTTAATATTCTCTCATTTAATTATGTAAATCAAAGAAGGCTGCTGTTTATGGTAATTTGCACGTGTGGAGATCTGCTTCCCAAGGTAAGCTAATTTAAATCAAATTATAACTAAGGGAGATTTACCACTTGTTGATTTAGACAATCATTTATAACTCCACCAAACAGCTAGCGAAGACGGCAGGATTTGAAAAGTGAGGTGAAACAGTGGTGATCCCGCTGTGAAAGGAATCAGCTGAAATGCTATGGTAGGATTTAGTATTCCTATTGATGTCAGCAAGAACTGAAGGCAGCCTCTTTTGTGAGAGAAGTGATTAGTGAATACCGTTGACCCTCACTACCTCCACATTCAAGCCTTCCTTTACACATGAACTTAAAGGCTGTTCTCCCCAACTCATTCACCACTCTCTTTTGATACAAATCCAGCCTCTTCAGAATCTGCCTGCATTCTAGTTGCATAGTTGTACCAAGTGCTGAATGTAACAGAGAAAAGACCATTGTGAATGCTGAAGTGTTCATGTGTCCCCAGCTCCTTTCTTCTCTTTTCTTTTTTTTTTTTTTAACCATTAAAGTTACTCCATTTCAGTTTGAGAAGCTAAGCATGTACAAATTCATTCTTTGTTTCAGGGGCACATTTGTTACAGTGAATCCCTCCTTAGCTCAGGCAACTGGCCATGTGGGTCTCTGACAGACCAAGAAAGGTACACCTCCTCTTGGCTGCAGATACAGGTGTCTGTGACGTTGGCTACAACCTGGATTTGGCAACAAGGAGGATATAAGTATAGAAAACTGATTAAGAAAGTAGGCTTAAGAACCAGAGAGAACTAGGTTCAAACACCCATCCTGCCACTCACTTGCCAAAAAAATCTTTACAAAATTTCCTCAGCCTCTCTGAACCTCATTGTTCTTATGAAAAGATAGCATTAATTATACATTCTTCATGAGATTCACATGATGACTTAACAAGTCAATGCATATAAAGCACAAAACTACATAAATGTTCATCTCCAAAAAATAGCAGCTATGAATAATAACAATAACGATGATGATACCGCAGTGTTATACATGGAAAATGAGTGATTTCCAATATACTTATGGGTAAACAGTAAACAAAACGTTTTCCATTCTCCATGAGAACTTGACCTTCATTTAACTTTCAAGCTGGGTTAATCTGTTAAGAGTAATATGTTGGTTATGTTGCTGATGAATGTTGCTTATGATGAAATGTGGCCCATGATTCATAAATTGCATCTGGGTTGGGAGGCATATGCATGAACTATAAACACCCGGTAGGACACCACCTGGGACTTCTCTGTGTGTGCCAAATTTGTCACTGACATGTCCCTCATGGGGAGCCTGGAAATTATGCCTATATTATTGTTATTATAAGAGATATTGGCTCTTAGAGGATGTGGCGTTGAAGCAGCTGCCCAGGATGGACCCTCGCTCCTTGCAGCTGACCTGTACTACACAGAATTCTGTGAAGACTCCCACAGAAGAGAAATGCCTTGGGATGTCCTGCCGATAGGCTAGGTTTCCCATCCAGCCCATCTAAGTGAATATGCTGTCTAGTATCTTCTATGATAATGTTGTGGGTCTGAATGCTTAACTAAGCCCAAGGAAACACTCTGTAGATATTGTAGAATATTTCAACTTTTTTTTGGCCACCCAGGCATATGTTTGAAGACTAAGAGTATGATGACGTTAGGATAATATAGGTTCTGGATCAATTATGAATACTTACGGAATACCAACAATTTCCCCTGCTTATATATATTTTCCCATTTCTTTGAGGGAGACATTTCTGCTATTGATGATTCTTAGGGACTGGTGAAGCCATCTGGGGAGGCCAGAGGCTTCTTGATTAGAATCAATTCACAAATGTAATCTTCTCAATGTGTCACATGAAGGTGGCCAAATGGAAGTAAAACACAGACCTGCTGGAAATGAGTTTCTCTCCAGAGACCTCTTCAGGGGCCCTCTGAATGGCAATGGCAACCAGGGATAGCCCTCATTTTCATTAGAAGACTTTACGCACCCTGTTGGCAACCTGGGGTTCCTGGAGAGAATTAAGCCCCCAAAGCATCTATATTAGTTTTTCGTGGTTGCTGTAACAAATTACCACAAAATTAGTGTCTTAAAACAATAATAAATTTATTATCTTACAGCTCCAGAAGTCAGAGGTCTGAAACGGGTCTCACTGGGCTAAAATCAAGGTGTCAGCAAAACTGTACTCCTTCTGGAGACTGGGGGTTGGGGGGCAGTGGATCTATTTTCTTGTTTTTTCCAAATTCTACAAGCCGCCTGCATTCCCCAGTTTGTGATCCCTTCCTCCATATTCAAAGCCAACAGCATAGCATCTTCACATCTGTCTCTGACTCTGACCTTTCTGCCTCCTTCTTTGACTCACTCTGGTGATTACATCCCACTCACCCAAGCATCTAGGATAATCTTCCCAACTCAAGATCCTTAACTTAATCACCTCTACAAAGTCCTTTTTGCCATGTATAGTAACAGATTCACAAGTTCGAGAGATTAGGAAGTGAATAGTTTGTGTGTGGGGCCATGACTCTGGTATCTTTTGTTTATAATAAATTAACTTCTCCCTTGTGCAACTAGATGGTGCCAGTTATGTACCATCCCCAGAAGAACCGAGAAAACTATCACTCAAATCGTTTTTGGTGTCCTATGAATCGGATGGGTAATTTCAGTTGTGAAAGAGTGGTTGGTGAGAACAATACCTTAGATGAATAGGAAATGAGATACTTTTAGTGAAAGTTTTACAAATTCTTTTAAAATTGGATAGGGAAGTAGGCAAAGGAGGTGGACCATGAAAATCAAGTGCGAGCCCAGAAAGCATATGATAGTGATTTTAAGATGCACTGTTGTGTGTAAATATATCTATTAAGAGAGAGAGATTGGGGTAACAAGAGTGGGACAGAATGTGAATATGAATAGCTGATCTCCTAAATTCCATCTTTTCTAAAAATGTACCAGCTATCAAAGTTGTCTTTCTTTTTAAAAAATATAGCCTTTATTCTAATGACCCTTACATACTCCAGTGACTACTCCCACAAGAAATATTCAGCAAAAAAATGCATGTGTATAAAAACCATACAATAGCTAGTTTCACTCATCTTGCAAAAAACAAAAAAATCAATACTTGTTTTTGTCCCCAAATTTCATCTTGGGCCTCTTTGTGAAATGTGCAGTTCAATTTAGTGTTGATAGGTCATCCAGTCAGCGTGAGTTTATATACAATTCAGTATTAATTTCCAGCCAACTGGAAACGAAAGCACTCCAGTTAGAGTCACCTCTCCCTGGTATGCTTGACATTGTCTTTTAACCAGTAATAGGAGCCATTGTCTGATGGATTGATCCTTGCAACGATCACATAATGTCCAGCAAGAAGGCTGCAAGATTCATTTACTGTCACTACTTATTTAAAGTTGAGTGAAGCCTTTGTTATAAATTTTAGCCTACCTAATTTGGCATTAGAATGTTTTCTATCATAAGAAAGAGTTCCACAGTGGTAGACAAGAGGCCTGGCTGTGGTCCTGGCTCTGCCAGCATCCAGTGTGTATATGCCTGGAGCATAGTTCAGAGAGCAGAGGAGCCAGCTGGTTGAGTGGGGTTACTGATGGCTTATTTGGGGTAAACTTTTATAAGCAGAAACAGGAGCTGCTATCTGGTAGAAGGCTTGGAGTATCTCTGAACTGAAGAGGAAATACTTTCAGAAGGGAAAGTAGAGCAAAAGGGGTTAACTTGTCAGACTTGAGGAAGCAAGTGCCAAATTCAGGAAGGAAAGCTCAAAGCAGAGCCATGAGTCCTCTTCAGCATGAAGAGAATAAGAATTGGGCTAATGGATAATTTGAGCTGCACATGCACCCTTGCTAATTCTAGACTCTGCTTCTGACTCACATTCCCACCCCCATCTCTTGATTATTAATCACAAAGGGAGGCTAACATTCCAGACAATACAGAATGGAGGGGAAAAGTCAGTCTAGTAAGGAAGACAGATCCCTAAGATGGTAAAGAGAAAACAAAAAACAAACTAATATAAATGCTATGAAGGAAGAAGGCTACTGAGAGAATCGTAAGAGGTTACCCCCTACTAATGACTCCAGGAAAGACTTCTCTGAGGAATTTATATTTAAGCTAAAATTAGAAAGAACACTAGGAAGCCTTAGATCTTGATGGAATTATCTATTCAACTGTTTCTTGAGGCAGGAAATAACTTGTCTTGTGTGAAAAACTGGGGGTGGAAAAACGAGGCTAGATCAAGGTGAACAACTGAGGTGAAGTCAGAAAGGGATATGTGGTGGATTACTCCCAGGCAAATATTCACTTCTGCCCTCCTACCCCATTCCATGGATGAACATACTTGCCCACTTCATTGTTGTTGGACTCAGCCATGATGTTGCTTTGGGTTCCTGATGGCTGAGCGAACTTCATTCACATTTGACTTTGGCCTCAGCCATGTCACTTCTCTGGAGAAGGGGACATTAGCAAATATGACTCAAGAACATGTTTAAAATGTGCTTGCACAGTGGAGCTCACCCTATGGCACTGCTGTCACTGTGGGCAAAGAACATGCCCTAGGTAATCTGCTGGTGACAAGAGGATGAGAGACATAAACAGCAAACGTGGATCCAACATACAGCTTGGAGTCAAGTCCAACTGAGTACTACTACCTAGATCAGCCAGCCTCCAGCTGATCTGAAGATGCTTGAGTAAGATTAAATAATTGTTATGTTAAGCCACCAATTTTTGGAGTGGCTTGTTATTTGGCATTATTATGGGAATAACTGACAGAGTATATAAGGATCATCTTACAGAGCTTATGGGAAAATAGCCGGAGAGTTTTAAGTAGGGAGTGGTATGATATGAATCATGGTTACTGAAGCTCACTGTGCTGTGAGAGGACAGCAAGGAGAGAGCAGTTGGAACACCCATCTGGAGAGAACAATAGCAATGGAGCAAAAGGGAAGTGAATATATTTGACATAAATCTTGGAGACAGAACAATAATACTTGCTAATGAGGTATATACAGAGAGAAAGGAAAAGTGAAAAACTAAAGAGCGACTCCCAGGTTTCCAGCCTGGGCAACTGGCTAGAGAGCAGAACACTTTGGATTTTCCACTTTGCTATTTTTCTCATAATAACTTAAATAGCTATACAGTCAGCACAGCATGAATTACTTAATTATACTTTATGTTGGATATTGGTTTGTTTCCTGTTTTATTCTTTTTTCAAACCTCAATAGTTAACCTCTAGGTATATTTAATTTTCATATATTTTATTTTTTTATTTTTATTTTTTTTTAATTTTCATATATTTTAGATGGGGGGGTGTAGATTCCTAGAAATGGGACAACTGAGTCGATGCATCTCAATAATGTCTATTCTTTTTTCCTCCAGAAAGTCCATTCCTTCCCATAGATAGGAAGTGAATTACAGTATATGGCAGAAGCACATTCACAAAGAACAATGCGTTTTGCTTGAGAACAATGTCACAGCCTCCTTCAGGTTCCTCATAATACCAACAGCACACTTTTATAAAGTGTTTTATATGTGCCAGACACTGTTTTAGGCTCTTTATGTATACATTGTCTGACCTAATCCTCACAAACAATTCTAATAGATACTAGTATTATTCCCATTTTAAGGAATCTGAGGCTGAGGAGCTAAATAACTTATCTTTAAGAACATAAGAAATAGCTGTGTAGAATCTGCTATGTCTGTATTAAGGATGATGCTGAAACATTTGTCAGTTCATCACCGGTAACTTATTTGGACTTGTAAAGAAATTGCTTCTCACTTTTGCATCAAATAATCCTTGTGCTTATTCAAAGGAAACAGAAGATTTTTATCTGATGAGTTTTGTACCAAATAATTACTTGTTTTTCCTAAGCAAATAGCAGATTTTTATTGGACAAACTTTGTAACCTATGAGGTTCTACCTAGAAAAGCTGTAGCCAAATGTCTAGCCCACTTGGGCATATGTCTAGCTCTTTATGCATCTTTATCCTCATTCCTGGTCCCTGTTATGCTTCCTGTCTTCTTTTGTCATTTACTTTTAATTTTAATTTACACTGTGGTGGATTTTATATATCCTGTAAGCTTCCTTAAATCCTTTCTGAAACAAAGAAAGATTAAATAAATAAATAAACAGGGCAAGTCTTAAAAAAAGAATATCGATATAAAAACAAGTGAATGTCTATGAATCCTACAGGAATATATTTCATTAACAATGGTCTCTAGCACTTCCAATTCTTTTAAGTGGTATATTTGATAGACTCAATCAGAAAATGGTACCTGAAAGGGTTCCCCTTGCCAAGCCAGAAAGCTCTAGTGCAACCAAAGAGTAAAAAAACAATTCTTAGAACAGTAATATAAATTTTAAAATAATAATAATGACATTTAGTGAGTGCCTGTTACTCTTCTAAGTGGCAGAACTTAGGTGGACCCTAAGCACTTTATAACAAATTACCTTATTTAATCCTTCCACCAATTCTATGGGGGCCTTACTGTCATATACACATGCTACAGATGGGGAAACAAATCCAGGGGGTTAAGTAATTTGCCCAATGACACAGGACTCCCACATGGCAGATTTGGGGATTAAACTGAGGTTTGTTTAGCACCCAAATCCATGTTATTAATTACACAATATTTACATATATTCCTGGGATAATGAGCTCCCAACCTTCTTTAGAATTGTTACTCATTTTTCGTTTTAACATTGTCTGCCCTGATGGAACACTCATCTGAATCAATCTGTCAACCAATTAGTCACAGGGAAGAAATGAGCATTTATTGAATCCCTCCCACACAGTAGGTATGAGATTAGGCACTTGAAACCATTTAATTCTTAAAACAATTCCAAGTTCCCATTTAAATTTGAACATACTGGGACTCAAACGCTCTGTAACTAATCCAAAGTCACAAAATTAGTTAGGACTGAATCTAAATGCCTCCAAATCCATGTTTGCTTTATTTCTTCTACCAGTAGACTTCAAGCATGATTTTGGGAAATTACAACTTTAATGCACCTCAACTTTCCCATCAGAAATATGGAATAAAAAGGCTTGCCTTACATTTTCTAGACAGTGTGTTCAAGATGACCACACTTAACAATCAGATGGGGAAAATTACTTCCCAGAGCTGTTATTAATGAAGGATTTGTGTGTGTGTCCTAGAAGACTGCTTACCCCTGGAAATGTAGCCACATGTCTAAGCTGCCCCCTAAATTAGTCTGATAAAGGGAGGCAACCAGGACCATGATGGAGCCACCCAAACAGCGGGGCCTGAAAGTGCACACACCCTTGTAATGACCATGTCTGCAGGGGTAGTGCTGGTGCTCCTTCTTCCTGATTTGCCATTCTCTCACCCTTACTGCATTTGTAAGTAAGCCAAAAACAGAGATAAACGTTCCTGCCTCTGCTAGTCTTCAGGATCGTTTAATTCTAGATAAAACAACCCATTACATTCGGTTGATGTCTAACCTCTGTGACGTGCTTATGTGGTGGCCATAAGAACATGCCTGACAGATCCCCAGCTACTGGAAATGTAACTAACCAGGGCCCCCAAATGCTGCCCCCTGAAATCCAAACCCAGGTCTGCCCAGAGGTCATGCTTCCCATAGGCTACTGCCAGTAAGTGACTGAGCAGGCCAGGACACTAAGATAGGACAGAGACTGGGAGACTTCTCTAACAGCCAAATTAGCTGCAGGACTCCTTGATGGCCCTTGAACATTCATGAGCAGTTGCACACCAGTCTAGGACCTTCCCCCTCCTTTTCTTCTTCATTGAGGCCAGTCTTGGATCAAGGTCTGACATTTCACCCAGACTCCACCTCGATCTCCTTATTGTCACTCAGAGGCATTTCCCTTCGTAAAATCCTCATACATTTGATCCCACATTGGCCAATGCTGCTTGAAGGACACAGACTCATACATTTTATAATGTTTCCTGCTGCTTCGGTTTCTCTTAATACTACCCTTCAAACTTTTCCCATGGAGCAATAATTGATTCCCCCAAACCCCAAGCTCCAGCTGGAAGATTTTCCTGTTACCTCTTATCTTTACTTCTTTTAGGATACCTAAGTAATTTTACCATAAATTATGGTTGTCTATGTAGATATTTTATCTCCTCTACCAGATGTTGAGCCCCTTGAATGTACGGCATCAAAACTTACTGATATATTCTATCACTCTATGCCAGGCATTGTGCATGAGTTTTACATATGGTACATACCTATTTAATCCTCATCAACACTCTGCTAGCTATACCTTATCAATTCCATTTTACAGAGAAGAAAATTGAAGCCCAGAGAAATGAAATGTCTTGCCCAATCCTGCACAGTTAGTAGTAGACCTTATTTTTAATTTAGGCTTTTAGATTAAATCCTGTGCTCAAATTATAAATCAACCTCTATCAAAAGCTCTTGCTGATATAATAAGTGCTCAATAGCTCCTCTTGTTTCTCAAGTTCTAGGAACCAGAGGGCTAAATTTCCTGCCCCATGAGAGCAGATGTCCTTCACCTTGGGGTTCAGTTATTGTTCATTGCCTCGACCTTAATTGTATAATCTTTGTTTTTTGCTTTTCATTTTATTGCTACAGTCCTGATGAATATGAATCATTTGAGGGTGTGGGCAGTTATAAAAAGCAAGAACTTCTGTACCTTTGGGTTCAGATGCACAGAAACATGGAGATACATTTCTCTGACAAACCCAAAACAAGCTGTAAAAAATTATCTCGGAGAAAGTAGAAGCCAGGTGGTAAAAAACTATCTCAAAGAAAGTAGAAGCCAGGTTTTCTCTGTTAGAACAAAAAAATTAATTTTTACAAATTCACACAACAATTTGGTTATAGAAATTAGAATGGAACTCACTACTGTCAGTTCCCAGAGCAAAGACCAAGTTGCCTTCGTAGAGGAAAGGAAGAACATAATGTCTACTGTGACTGAGCCAAAATGTATATTCATGTGTTTTGAGACAAGGTATTTTGTAAGTGGAAACCAGGCCTATGAAGTCCCTTACTTGACTTAATGGCACTTGTTCACTCTTGAATCCTTTATTGCGATGTTCTGTTTGTAGTGCAAACTGCATTATTAAGTATTGATGAAAATTCCTAAAAATACACCTCTATCTATCTAAAAGTTGGATGCAATATTTGCATGAGTTATGAAAACTGTTGTATATAATGAGTCGGAACACTGCCTCGTGAATTCTGTGGTAAAAAATTACAGTCCAGCTCCATGAATGTAATTATTCAGGCACCCAGTCTGATTTATCATCTTGATGAGAAACTAAGCCATGAAATATTCTCTGCTAGAAATCAGCCTTCGTTCATTTCACAAATACACTTGAGAGAAACAGGAGGGGTGAGAAAAACAACAAATGATCTGCCAGGACTAGAGGAAACATATTTCTTTTCCTTCACGCAAAAAAAAGAAAAACAAAAGAAAAACAAAAAAAACTTTAGTGATCAAATGTTAATTTTGAAAGAGATAAATGGGAAAATAACTACACACTGCTGTATATGTTTTTGGCAATGTAAGCCTGACTCAGGGCTAGCGATGTTTGCTTTCACACCACTTATTCAAAATCAAAACCTAAGGGTAGAGACCCAGAAGAAGGAGCTTCTGGGCAGGAGGAAAAGAGGCATTTGGAGCTCCCCACACAGACACCCTCATATGCCACAGTTGGTAGCGATTAGTCCCTTTGCAGGCAGCAGTGTCTCTGTTGGCCTCTGCTTGCTGCTCATTGCACAAATTAGTGAAAATGAGTCACAGCATGTGCAAGCAAGTGGGGCTGATGAAATCTGCAGAGGTCAGCTTGCTGAGAAATCATTTCAAAGGAAAATAGGAACTTCTGACAGATGGAAGAGTGGGAAGCTGATAAAGATGTTTCAGGGGAAAGGGAAAGGTGAAGTGGAAAAAAAAAAAACAAGCTTCCCAGCTCTGAACAAGAGAACACTTAATGAACAGATACTAGAAAGGCAGCAAGTATTTTGAATTTGCTCTTTTTTCCAGATCTTCTTAAAATACCTTTTATGCATTGCTAAACATGCATATAATATTTTGGCTTTTCTATTCTTTTGATACAACTGCTGTGACTGAGTGGGGGAACCATGGGGGTGGAGATGGGATGTAGAAGCTGGCAGTTGCCTATTCTGATTTGTAAAAAAAAAAAAAAAAAAAAAAATTGGTCTTAAACCATTTTGTGGAGTTCCTTGAAATTCTTAACATTTAAAAAACAGCCAAAAACAACATTGGATATGAGCAATAACCGAACCTATTATAAATGAGATAGCAAAAATAGACTTCATGTGGCTGAGTGTGTATAAGTGTGAGTGTATGTGTGTGTGCTTTGTGGAAGCAGGAGCTTGAACTTGGACCAGCAGACACATAGAGACGCTTCTGAGAACAAGAGTAAAAGGTTATGAGAAATTGAATGTGTGCTAAAATTTCTTAGCATGCTGGAGACCATTCAGTTGAGTCTGGTGGCTAAGAGTTCTGTGTCATGGAATCAGAAAAGGCAAAGTTCAAGTACAGTCTTAACCCTAGATCTGTAAACATGGGCACTTAGTTAACCCCACTGAGCTTCACTTTCCATTATCTTAAAAGGTGGAGGTGATTATAATATTTAACTCATAGGGTTCTTGTGACATAAAGCAAGTAGAGCATTTACTTCATTGTCTGAGACAAGCGAAGCACTCAATAAGTTATTATTATAGTGTTGTTGAGTACTGAGCCTCTGCTAGTGCCAAATGTGAAAATAAAGGAAGCCTGATCTCAAAGAACAGTATGCCCTCTTCAGGAACATCAGTGCTGGCAGTTTTAAAAATCAACCAGTAGGTAGCCAGGAGAGAGAAGTTAAGGACCAATTACAGTGCTGATGCTCATTCCCCTCTGCATGGGAGGCACTAGGATGTGGAATCCCCCCATATTTTCCATATGTCCGTTGGAGCAAATGAATCATCAAGATGAATCAGAAACTGCTATAAGCCATTGCCCATCATTCCCAGATGAGCTGCAGCAGAAGCGAAGAGAGAAGGATCTTGCCTCTTTGATGCTAGGGAATCCTGATCCTCCACATCCTTGGAAATAGGGGAGCAGCCTAAGACCACCTTTTTGCATCAAAGTTTTGGAACACTGGAGGGCTGAGAAGAAATTGTCCTTCTCAGGAGGCACAGAGGAAAGTCCCCCGGATTACTTTGAGAGAGAAAATTTAGAGTCATGCAAATGTCATCTGTTTTCACTAAATGGTACTACAAGATTAACAAACAACAGTTAGGGCACCTGGGTAGCTCAGTGGGTTAAGTGTCTGCCTTTCACTAAGGCCATGGTCCCAGGGGCCTGGGATCAAGTCCCCTGCCTGGCTCCCTGCTCCACAGGGAGCCTGCTTCTCCCTCTGCCCCTCTCCCCAATCACTCTTGTGCTTTCTTTCAAATAAATAAAATCTTAAAAAAAAATAAATAAAACAAGCAACAGTTAAGCACAGAGGGCTCTTTCTCTGAAATCATGCTTTTCCCCATCCCACCCAGTAAACTGTGGGCTCCGTGAAGATGGAAACCATGTCTTAGCCACATCTGTATTCTACTTGGGCCCTCGAGGAACACTTGAATGATCTCATAACAGCTCTTAATAAATGTTTGTTGACTTGGTTTGTACTTTTTAAAGAAATCTCCTTTGGTATAGAAATGCCTCAGTAATCCCGTCTTAAAAGGCTTGACTCATCATGTAAAAATTGTTTATTTAAGTTTATGTAGTGCTATTCCTGTGTCTCTCTTGCTATGTTAAGCTAGTAATGTTCTACTGAAAGCAAGTAGCAACTCTTTGTCATCTCTTCTCTTTATTTCATCAAATATTTCCTTACCAAAGAGCAGAGCAATTCAAAACATTCTCAGGGCATTAACAAGGTCTTATTCACCTTTGTCTCCTCTAAACTCAAACACCGTCTCTGGTTCAGAGCAAATATTCAACGCATCTTCGTTGAATGAACGAACAGAGAGAGGCAAATAGGACGAAGATCATTTATAATCATGCATGAGAGTTAGCCCATATGTTCTCCACTGCCTCATTAGTCACTCCTCAAAAGATGTGTTCACAGTGGCTATAAGTTCATTGTGAAATGCTGAGGCTTACAACTCATTTTTTTCCATAATCTTATATTAATACCACATTTTTGTGCATTTGCATACAATTCTATTATTTTTCTTTTTTAAGTGTGGTCACAACTGTCATTTTGTCTTTCCTCTGCTAAAACTATATTTCATTTGTAAAAAATTTCATGATATCTCCTTTGATAGAACACTTTGAAACCTTCAAGAAAGCCCTCAACTCTCCTCTATCAGAGAAGGTCACCTTCCCATTGACTTTGACTACAACATCCCCAGGGCCACAGGTGTGCTTGTGTACCCCTGAGTTTGGGGCATAGATTAGATTGATTTCAGGAAATTATCCTGCATTTGTCACTCCAGAGACTAATTTGGGTAAGCAAGATCCCATGGAATTAGGCTTTTTGGTCAGTCTGCAAGGGCAATCTGTGGATGGGCTTTAGCTCAAAACCAGAAATTACACCTATTGGCTTTTTCCACTAATGAGCTAAAGCCACAAATACACTACTAATTTTATTGCCCAAGTTTTTTGTGCAACCTGTGGATTTGCTCTGAAGTGGTCTGTTTTTGAGACTGTAAATCTACCATAATCCATTGTAATTTTTACCATGTAGACATAGTCTAAGTCCTCCACTGCAGTACTGTTGAACCAGATGTTCAAAGTGTAAAATCCCCTAAAAGAATGCTTGGCCCTGAGCCCAGCAGGCTGGTAGCTTCAGCCTGGCTTAATTCACAGTTTTGCATTTCTATTATGTTTCTGGGCCACAGAGATGTTTAACTTGTTTTTCTAACTGCAGCTGTTTTAACTTTCTCTTTTTAGCATTTTATTCATCATCACTAGGGATGAGAGTGGTGGGTGATGTATGATGACCCCCAGCTATTTTGACTGCAAGTTCTAGAGTCACTTTTAATTGACTCCTAAATCTAGGCTCATCTTTGAGCTTGCCTTCATAATTTTGTTACCATAGCTATTTCAATAGAGTATCTTTCTACTGACTGATCTTTACTCAGTAGACTTATATCATTCGTCTCTAAAATACATGAAGTGAGACCGGACCCTCTCCACCTTGAATTGTCTCATTTGGCAGGCTGTCATTAGTAAACCCATACACTTCTACTCCATAAAATGATGTGACTGCTTTCCAGTGGTCACTTATATATGTTCCTAAACTCATCAATTATTCTTATTACAATTAAATTAACCAATTAAATATGAATCTGAAAACAAAGAGAATTGTTGTCATAAAGGAAATTGCATTGATATTGTGGAAAGATGTTTCTTAAGGTGTGTATAGATGGGATCATTATAAACACTTATGGGGAAAAATGAGAGCCACAGCAGAAAGAGATCATATTCATACTGGTTAAACAATGTCTCAGAATTCTGATCTCATGTCCAAGAAACTGAACCTGGAAATTGAGAATAATACATTTGTCTGTGGTTAATGCAATATAGTCATTAGAAAGAAGAAAGAATCAACAGATCCCAGTCAAAGAATACACCCTGGTGTTATGTTGAAAAAAACTGTGATTAAGTAAACATTTAAATTAAAATAAAATGTTTAAGTTTATGTGCTCCATATTTTATGATTCTCTCCCATAATGTTATTTTTTGATAAATCAACCAACATGTCAGATGAAAGGGCTTCTACTATATTTCTAAATGTGGTACTCAGGCTAAAAAAATCTTGTTCTGTGCTCAAAATTTTCTATTTCATGTCCTTGGTTGTAAGGTTATTTATCTCATTTAAGAGTTCCCTCCACTAGTCTGTTCTCAAAATCCTATTCAAAATTCACCTCTTCCAGGAAGCCTTCTCTGATTAATTCTACCTGTTTTAATTACCTTTACTTTTTATCCCCTTATCATATATGTACTCAATCTACCCCATCTCAATTACTTCTTCTTACACTGCCAACTCTTAAATGCTTTTTTAAATCTGTTAGGTTCAGCTGATTTCCCTAAACAGACTATAAATTTTTCCAAGGCAAAGGCTGCTTTTTCTCTGTTTTGGAATTTCCTTCAGTGCCTTCAATAGTACTCTTTATAGAGTACCTTTACACAATCTAAACTGATCTATGATTTTAGACATTTAAATGAATGAATTAAATAAATGATTTCTATACACAGATATTTTCTTCCTCGAAAATGCCAGTTTAAAAAAAAAAAAAAAGAAAGAAAATGTCAGTTTTGAGGTAACTGGGTGGCTCAGTCATTAAGCATCTGCCTTTAGCTCAGGTCATGATCGCAGGACCCTGGATCAAGCTCCACATTGGGCTCCCTGCTGAGAGAGAGAGAGAGTGATCTCTATAGTAAAGTGATCCTTCTCTGTGCTGATCAGGGAGCTTCTCCTTATCCCTCTGCCTGCCACCCTGTCCACCCACAACCCCGCTTATGCCTGGTCTCTCTCTTTCTGTGTCAAATAAATAGATAAAATCTTTAAAGAAAAATGCCAGTTTTGAGAAAGGCATAAGCAGTTCCCCCCAAGCACATTATTTCTACCCTAAAAGCCATGGAAATTTGGTCAGGGAAATTTAAAAGATTTCAATCAATTTATTAGCAAAATAATATGAAAGAGGTCTTAATCACAGTTAACTGTGTCAACAAAGGCTTTAAAGTTCAAAGGTTTGTAGCTGGGTTGCAAATTATATCCCAGGCTACAGCAGTTATAGAGCCAGAAAAAATTTTCCAACTCTTCCTGTTGAAGTCTCTGGTTGAAGAAGGAGAGAAACAATTATATGAGAATATGCTGTGTATGTCTTCTGACAGACCTCTTGCAAATGACTACAAACTGCTTACCTCGACTATGAGAACTCATGTGGCTTCCACCATGTCCAGTTTATGTCTGGAAGGGAGACATATTTTCTGCAACAGGCCTAGTAAGTAGCTCATTAAATTTCGTGATGTCAGAACAGAATATCATACTAATAGGGTTCTCTGCCATTTCTGGTAATCCCATTTTACAGATTATAGAATTGATCAAGTCAAATCTGGATTCATTTAGCAGAATATTTCCAAGTCATAATATATTACAGAGTGAATGAGAGCATCTGGTGGAAAATAATGTATTTAGGCCAGTTTTATGCAAAACATTGTCCTAACTGAAGTAAGCAAGGCAGTAAGGAGTCTGTTTTGGAAATGGGTACCAAGTTTGAGGCAAAAAACTATTCAGGGGATTTTTAAATTGTCATGAAAATTCCTAGGTTGGGAGGAAAGACTAGATTCACCTAAGTTTTAAAAGATGTAAGCACACTTCCTAATGATAACACACAAAACAAATGGCCAAACATCTACTCAGGAAGATCCTTCAATCTTTAACATTGAGAACACTGATCTGATTTTTAAAGGTGAGGAGAGAAAAAACAGCATATATTTTAAATAATGTTCTTCTGGTAGCCATCCCTGCTGCAGATATTCTGCTTCTAGAAAGGAGAGAATTGTGCTTTTATTATTACCCTAACCTCCTGCTTTAAAACTGTTTTTTTAAGACTCAAGTAGATGCTTTTAAGCATTTCTCCCCCTAAGGACATTTCCAGTTAATATATCCAATTGAAAGTGACTGGGCAATGTAAAGTTTCCTCTAAACACTTTATAAACATATGGGAGAGAAAACGGGTAGGTTTCCCAAACATCAGTCTGGAAGGACAATACCCTCCTGCCAAAAGGAAATTAAGAACCAGGAGCTTTGTGATTTGCCTCTACTCCTCTCAGCAGGCATAAACCCATAATATTCTCCTCAGACTCAGGGAAATGATTAGAGGTCATCTGTAACTGCACTTACTTCCTAGACTCCAGGTAACTTTTCTAGTTCTATTCCCATGCACCTTCCCACGTCCCACTCAGCCGCCCCTTCCCTGCCTTACTTTGGGATTGACTCCATACAAGATAGGATGGTAGGGCATCTTCTGACAACTTCTGATCCTCCCACTTGTTGAGGAGTGTTTTTATTTTATGAGCCCTTATTTTCCACATACCCTTTGCTACTTCCCTACAAGGACTCTAGCTCCTGATCCTTAGGTCTCCATGAAACAGCTTTTTTTTTTTTTCCCTAAGCATTGCTCTCTATTTCTCATCTCTGTCACCCAGGAGGCACTCAGCAACAGTGACAGACATAAGTTACTATTTCCATCTGATTGCATTGCTAGGAATTACTGAATTTCCCCATGAGGCCATTTGTACCTATTTCCTGACAGTTCCAAGGATGACAGCCAATCCCTGAAATCATTTCATGTTATTAAGACACAAATTTATTATCACTGAATAAATTATATATTTGATTCAAAATTCAGGCCAAATGGAAAAATTAGATTATTACTATCATCCCGCACAGATTTTATTATTAATTTGTTCATTTGAAATTTAATAATTCTAGGGAGGTCAAATAAATTATTTAAAATTGTATTCTGCCCTCAGACACAAATCCAACATATCTTCAGACATTCAATTACTCATCATATCCAGCTTCTTCAGAAGTCAAGACGAGGTCTGGCAAATAATTATGTGGGAAAAAGAGGGTCACTGATCAGCTATCAGGCACCAATTGTTGATTATTTTAAGCCAAATTAGTTATTTAAGTAATCATTGCAATATAGAAACAATAGAAGAAAGCATCCAAATTATGTTTCTGATGCGAGCACGGGAAAAACAAGGGGCTAATCAATTTCTCAGTAATAAATTCACAAAAGGTCAACTCAGGGATCTGTGGAAACTGCTGATATTTAGCATATTTTACCCCACAAGAAGGCAACCGCCTTTAAAGCACATATATCTGCCCATCCCACAGTAATATGTAACCTAATAAAGAACCACTGCTCCCTAGCTACCCATTGTCTGCAGAGAGTTGTTTATCTTTCTTTAGCAAGCTCTACAGAAAGAAGAGCAGTTTTCCAAAACTTAGATGAACAGTCTGGGCTTACAAAATAGCATTTTGGTTTTCTCACAGTAGCAATTTTAGGCGACACTAGTGCTTGGCTAGAAAGCTGAACACAAGTTATAAACAACCATTCACATAACCACCGGGTGGACATTAGGACAGAGCCAACTTTTATGTTCAACATCTGCATTGTGAAACTAGTTTGGCATTTGGTTTTGTAAAAGTAGGAGGCAGTCTGTGCCGGGGGTGCTGATGTGGATTTCTTGCTGTGCTCAGCATCCAGCAGCAGGCTGACCTCGTTGTATCCAAATGCAGGTTGTGATAAAGAAAAGAAGCTAAAAGGAGTACCCCAAGGAAGACAGCTTTGTCAAAGAAAGGACAGATGGAGGTCCAAATGAGAGACCTGCAGCAAAGGGGGCACAGGCCAGCCAGGGCAGCGCCGACACTCACCCCTCCCATTGTCACCTGGAAATCCTTGTCCCTGAAAATAACCGATCAGGTGCTCAAGAAGTGTTTGTTTCTAAAAGGGGTTTATGAAACTTGGAAGTTCATTTGAATGGTGTGCACTGTTTGAGGACACAGACCCAGCTCTATTTTAAACAATTCTTCTTTACATGGATTACATCCCATAGTTATTAATACAAACAACACGCAACTGCAGGCTGGAACAGGCAATATGAGTGGGTCCAAACTCAGCCCAGAAAGGCACGCGGTTTTTCTTTTTTCTCTATATAGAAGACCAGCATTTGACTCTTATTAACTTTTTTCCGATTAAGACAATGGAGCATAAATGTATATGTAGTGTCTATTGTCCTTTAAATTATTTTCAGTGCATTATAAATCATGATTCATACAATTTATTAGTGAAATAAAATTATATTTGCTATGCATCCCTGGTCATTTAATTTTTAACAGACTTCTGTAAGTAAATCCACAACCTTCCCTCTGTCTTATAAGAATCAGAATTGTAACTGGGTCAATAGACCAATTCTTTGCTGAAATGCTCAGAAACTGAGTTTGACGTTTTTATCTGTTCTGGCCTGGTGTGAAGTCATGCGCTCTGCTCACCAGCAGGTTAAAGTAACCAAGATATGCCCCAGTATTATAATTCAGTAGGCATGTGGACCAAACAAAAAAAAAAATTAAGATAAGTAATTTTCTTTGAAAAAATACGAATATTAGAGAAGGGGAGGTAGAGACTTAGAGAAAATAGAAAGCTGAGGGTGGAGGAGGAAAGAAAGGAAGGAAGAGGAGCAGAGGGAGCGAAAGGGGAAAGTGGGCAGCAGGCTCCATGGGGGACAAATGGACAGCTGGAAAACTTGCCACTCAAGATTTTAGACTTGTGGGGAATCTGGGTGACTCAGGGGGTTAAGCCTCTGCCTTCGGCTCAGGTCATGATCTCAGGGTCCTAGGATCGAGCCCCACATCAGGCTCTCTGCTCAGCAGGGAGCCTGCTTCCCCCTCTCTCTCTGCCTGCCTCCCTGCCTACTTGCGATCTCTCTCTGTCAAATAAATAAATAAAATCTTTAAAAAAAAAAATTAAAAAAAAAAAAGATTTTAGATTTGTTCTACACTGACACCAGTCCTGTGTTTCCTAGACTCTGATTTATCCTCATGCTACTCCCAGCTTCCTCCTGACCCATCTTTTTGAGGCCAGGTATTTTTTGCTTTTACAGCTTCTATAGCATCTGGAGACTTCTACTCTCCCAAATGTTAGACTCCTAGTATGGTGGATCAGCTTTTTCAGACATCTCTCAAGAAGCAATACAGACAAAAGATAGCTAAGAAAATAAGCGGAATGGCACAGACTACAAAGGATATGTAAGTTCAGAGGTGGGAAGTTATGAAGTGCCCTGGGAGGGGTGGGGACAGGAAAGAGAGCAGAAAACAGCTGCTGTTAAGCACCCCTATGGGCCTCTGTGATGGCTCTATTAACAGAGCTGGAATCTGATCAGTAGGAGAGAAGACATCCCGGTGGTCATTCTCCTGCCTTCCCCATACAGCTTCATGCAGCAGACCTGGTCAGTGTTCCCACACCCAGATTCCTGCAGCACTGCAAAGGCGGGATCAGTACGGCATCAAGCCCCAAAGATGGAGGCATTGGTAATTTGTCCCTGCTGCTCCTCTCCCTCGCCACAGTAACCCTGGGTCTAGGACAGGTGCTAAAAGGTCTTATCAATCACATGGGAAACACTTATATCAAATGAAGTGTGCCTCACGTGCAACACAAGCAGCCAAATCAAGCTTTAACACCTATGACAACTGCCTCTCTGTAGGGGCTTCCTAGACAGAGAGGAAACAGAGTTCTGGACACCCAATTAGGGAGCAAGAGAGGGTTAAGGAAGCACTGGGGCCACCAGTTTACATTTGGCTTGAGCATAGGGAACAGGTGCATTGCCATTCTTGCTGACTGAAAAAGGCCCCTTCACAAGAAGAGAGAAGATTCAGCCCTTGCCCCAAGAATGAGCTCTGTCACCATTTTCTGTGTGGTTCTCTCCTCTCTCAGAGCTGTAAGGAAGGGTAAACAAAGATTAAAGTTCTTCTCTTCACCACTTCTACTCTCACTCTTATGGGATTTCTTTATGAGCCAATTTCCTACTTCTGATCCCATTGCTTCCCTTCCAAATGAATGTTCCAGTTCCTTACATTAATATCCTCTCCATTTATTCAGGATAATGGGGGGAAGTGGTTATATGTTCTTTTTTTTTAAGATTTTATTTATTTATCTGAGAGAGAGAGAGAGAGAGATTGCATGAGCAGGGTGAGGGGCAGAGGGAGAAGCAGACTCCCCGCTGAGCAGGAAGCCTGATGTGGGGCTCAATCGCAGGACTCCAGGATCTTGACCTGAGCCGAAGGCCCAACAGTTAGCTGACTGAGCTACCCAGGTGCCCCTGGTTATATGTTCTAAGGATGGAAGACGGTGAATGTTTACAGCTACAGTAGATGTTTTCCTTTTTATCTGCAAGTATTCAGCATTCTTTGTCCTAGTACATGTTCAAAATAAGGTTGATTTCTGCCAGCTAATCTTCACATCTGTTGGTTTAGTCTTTAGCCATCCATGGATAAGTTATTAACTGCTGGATGGGTTTGTGCTATGACCTCTGCTTATGGTCATTCCTAAGAACCCCAGAGAAATGACAGAAACCGATTATTTACCTTTATCCAACAAAAGGTTAGCTCTTCCATTTAGACCTTTTGTTCAAAAGCCTAGGAAACTTTTACCGTCAGTAAAATGCAGGTTTTGGTAATTAAAAAAAAAAAATTAAAAATGGAAAAAAATGAAAAATTATTTATCATATGTATAAAAACCTCATAATGTTCCTACCACCTGTGCCAAATACAACTTAGTCTGTATGTCAGAGGAGTGAGGTCGAACAACACTATCTCATGTTTCCTTCCATTCTTGTCCTCTGTGAGAGACCTTTCGTCCCACACCAGGACTCCAGTATCGAAAGCCATTGGGTTCTCTCTTCAAGCCTCTTAGCAAAATTGTATTTTCTGAAAAGACGCTAATCATAATCATGTAGGAAAGTTAATGTATGTCATTGTGTTGCTTCAAACATAGGATATATTTACGTTTTAAGATATCTGTAATTTCTGTCCATGTTTCTTTTAAAAATACATAAGCACTGAAAAACAGATGGAGGAAGAGTGGGAGAGGAGGCTTCCTGGCTCATGCAAATCCCACTGTTCATGGGACGACTTGCTCAAACACAAGTGGATGACTGCATCAATAGCACTAGAGATGACATCTCCGAGCCACCTGATGGGATCTGATGGGCACCATGAAGTCATGTACAGCTGGGTTATGCACTCCCGGATTCTTGTCAGTGTCCTGAACAGTGTGATGCATAAAACTAGTGCTTAGCACTGAGGTTGGAGGTGGTGATGAAGGCCTTTGAGAGCTAGACAGGGAAATAGAAGCTGAGATAGGTTTCATGCCTGTGTGTTCGTGGTAGAATTACTGTTCCATGATCTAAGTTTGGCATTTGGTGACCTTGTCATCAAGGAGCTGGAAGTTAGGAATTAAAGTCATGTTTCTGGTGACACACAATCTGGATTCTATTTCTTTCCTCAAGCCTGAAAATGACCCTGGTCAGTCCTATGATTATCGACTAGAATTAGCAGCGGAGGATGTTCTAGTGAAAACAGCTCAGTGTCAGGAGGATAACATTTATAAGTATCCTGGAGGGAGTTGCTGGAGTTTTAGGGGCAAAGTTTAATGTAGCTGTTTCTTTCCCTTTTGAAACCTGAGGCCACAAAATAAACAATATTGTGGTTTTATTAAAACACTAAATACATGGTGATTTTCCACTGACATTTACCTAATCATGGGAAAGAGTGTACCAAAGGGGCTCAGAGGCCCCTGCAGATTTGTGCTTTGTAAGCTGTAGCATCAGCAAACATTTGCAGCAGAAGCAGGGAGGTGAGCTAAATAGGGAGCTCTCAGGTCATGTGTATTTTGAGGCTAACTAAATATGGAGTTGGTTTTTGCTTTGCATCTATCTCTTCAAGTCCGGCTCTATCTTTGCAAATAAAAAGAAAGAAGCAACTTCCATGTTGCATTCCATCCATCAGTTCAAGCATGAGAAATTTTGGAATTTCCTATTAAAGGTTATATCCCAGGCCAGGTATATCCGATCTCCTCCTTGCCTGAAGACCAGGGGAGGCCTGGGAGTTGTGCCAACCAAATGACTTGAAGAGCTAGGCCTGAGTTTGATCAGGTAGTCCAGTCACAAAGCCAAACACTGAGTGCCAAGAGAAAAAGAATTCTAAAGTCAAAATCACTGATGCCAAAGCTTTAATCTAGTCCAATCAATGTGTGAAGGGCTGAGAACTGGAGATGAAACCAAAAGACATGGGGTTGCTACAGGCAGATATAGTATATCACGGCGGGTGCCAGCTTGGGGATGGGGACCACTTGGGCTTCAATACCGACTCCAACACTTAACACTGTGTGGCCTGGAGCACATTACTGGATCTCATTAAGCTTCCATTTCCTCATCTATCAATGGGGGAAAGTATTACTCATAGCACCGTTTTCATTATCAAGAAAATGTTTGCAAAGCACTCCACACCGTGCCTGACAAGCAATTAAGTACTCAATAAATATATCTGATGATCATCATCAAACACAAAATGAGCAAGAAGCTGCAAAAGTGAACTTGAAGTAGGAGGGCCTGGAGCCTTATCTTCCAAATGCTTAAGATGTCCGAATATGTCTTTTACTGGCTCACCTTGAAAGTAATGGCACAGAAAATTCAACAGGTTGCCCTGCACCACAGGTACGGGGGGAAAATGGTGCCTCCGCAGTAACACTGAGGAGTACCTAAGGCTCCTATACATGAAGGGTGTCTTCCTTCTACTCTTCCTGAAGTTTCTGGCATTCGCATCACTTTTAGAAGGGTTTTCTTAAGAAGGTATATGATTCCATTGATTTGGGGTGGGGAACCTAATTGAGAGAACTGAATAGCAAAGACATGCAAGATTTTTCAAGTATTGGCTTGATTCATTTGTTTGACTAATCTATCACATAATAATTCTCTATCACATAATAATTCATTTATTTTTTTCAGCAGACTTTTCTGCTCCTGTGGAAACTATGGAGATGGGAGTTAAGTATCTACCATCATCACCTGGCAGAAAACTGGATTTTGAAGGCACTTTTGTGTGAATGAGTATTATGGTGGAGAGAAAAAGATCTCCGGATTGTTTTCCTAAGCTAAGAACTTGGTTTAACAAAACACATGGACACTGGCTTTTCATGAACAGTGACCCTAAAGGAAAGGTACATAGGAGTCCATACTGATTAGGAAACCCTGGGCCAACTGCAGTATTGGCCATCCATTGTCTTTTTTTGGCACTGGACTGGGGAAACAGATTTTGCCCAGCAGCTGTGTACAAACTGGCAGCAAGTTGCATCCAAAGTCCCACCTTCTGCATCAAAGTCCTTTACCAAGTTACCCTCATATCAGTCCCTTTACTGCCTCCTCCATTATCCCCCATTCTTCCCTCTCCATCAAATGAACTCAGTACTCTCTTTGTATAATCATCACTACCCTTTAATTTATGAGATGGTCTCCCTATTTTTCTTATCTCAAGCCTGCCAAGCCCTCATCATTTTCCCATTTAAACCATTTCTGAAATACCAAAAGACTTTTTCTAAGTATTGGGGAGTGGGGGAGTGACACCTTGAGAATGACCCACTTGCCCTTTCCCAGAAGACAGAAGTCGAACTGAATAGGTTTAGGCCACAGCTCTATCTCTTACCAGCGACATAATCTCAGGTAAGTTACATAATATGCGTGTGCCTTAGTTTCCTCATTCATAAAATGGGAATAGCAAGAAACCTCTCTCACAGGGCAAATAAATGAGTCAACCCAATGAAATATGCTTAAAACAGAGTCTGGTGTATAATAAGCATTTCATACTTATTTTGTAGCACGTGCCTCCAGAAAGGATATGAATGCTTAACTGCATTGTATATAGATTTTCTAGTCAGAATCATAGTGTCTCACTATTTGAAAATTTTCCTTTTGGGTAGGAACTTCCTTTATTCTTATGGCAATAACATATACTTTAGCAGGGGCTGGTAATCCAACACAATTCTAATGTACTAACCTTTCATGTATATGGTAAAATACATCGGTGATTACTATAATGATCAGTAAGTTTCAAAAATGAACCACATTTCATCATAATCGGTATCTTATAGTAGAAGGAAAAAAGGAGAATTGTTACTTTTGAATTTCAATGGGAGGATTTAAAACCATGATAACAAATTGGGATTCAAATTTTCACACTAAGCCCAACATAGTAGATGAAACATCGGCAATAATGGAAAGATATGGAGGGCAATTTTCTAAAGATGTTTTTTCTTTTATAAACTATTATTGTCTATTTTTCTCCTGAAAACTTCAATACTTTGTAAAGGTGTCAGATAATTCAAAGAAGTTGCTTCAAAACCCTCTGAGCTCCAAGCCTGATGCAACTTTTAAAAATGTTGTTACTGAATTAGAACATACACACAGAAAAGTGCACACATCATAGGTGTATAATTTGATTAATTTTCACAAACGAAACACTCCCATGTTCCCAGTTCCAGATCATGAAACAGAACATGACCAGAACCCAGAAGTCCCTTGGGCCCCTTTCATTTCCTACCTTTGAAAAGAACTACTACCTTGATTTCTGACACTATCAATTAGTTTCGCCTCCTTTTGGACTTTTATAAATGGGACCACAGAATACTCGTCTGGCTTCTTTTGTTCCACATGGTTTATGACATTAACCCATGTTGCATAGCCCCCAAGTTACTTATAGATTAAAGCAATGATGTAGCTTTCCTGCCAAGAACCCACAGACCATTTGGAATGTTCAGTGTGATCTCTGAGAGCCTAAAGTGACCAAGAAGCATCTCTAAGAGAGACTGCATCTCTCTCTCCAGGGGCAACTTTAAGAAATGTTAAGTGCTGAAATGTAGCAGAAAATAAAAGACTTTTGATCAGAAAATCTGGGCTCCAATTCTTGCTTTGTTACTCTAGTATGAACTTCAAGCTTCTGATTTATATATATCTGTCAAAATGGAAATGGAAAGGTCTGGCAGTTAACGCAAGGATCAGGGCAGCATTTTTGGAACTCCTACTAGGTGCCTGGCACGTGGTTCAATAAAGGTTGGTTTCCGTTTCCTTTGTTACAGAACAAAAGACACTTGGAAGGGTAGTCCGGGGTGTGTGAAGTGAGCATGTGGAAGTAGAGGAGAAGTCAGGCACACCTATCTTTTGCCTTAGTGAACGTGTTGGAGAGTGAGACTTCTGGAATGACTTCATGGCTAGGAGACTCAAGACTTTCGGATCACACAGCTGTCGGAGCTGCCTCCGCTCCTCCCCTGGCTGCCTCCCTGAATCACTGCTATGGCCGGGTCCACCAAAGCTGGGGAGCCTGGCACGATGCTATTGGTTTGTCATATCTTAGAGATAACTCTTGCAACGGTGTTAGGGTTGCGGGCACTGGTACCTGAATAGAAAGATGAAATCCTGAGCACACAGCTGGAAAGAGATCTGAAAGCCTCATGAAATGCTCGTCCTTTTACTATTTTATATTGGCCCCAAACATTATGTTCTAGTCACACGCCAAATGTTCTTATGAAAAGAAAAAGGGAGCATTAAGCTTCAGGGGGCCCTTGGTCTCTCAGAAGTGTCCTCATCTTGTCAAAGCTAAACTGGGAGTTTTTGAGTATGAGCCAAGGCTTGTCATCAGAAAAACAGAAAAGCTTGCTCCAACATTATTTAATTAAAATGTTAAAGAGACGCCTGTGTTGTCAGTTTAAATACATGGATTGTAGTATTACTTAAGGAAGAAGCCAATTGTATTAATCTCCCTGTTTCTCTCTCTGTCCCCGTTTCTTTGTCTCTCTGTCTCTCTGTTTGTGTGTGTGTGTGTGTGTGTGTGTGTGTGTGTGTGTGTGTGTGTGTGTCTATAAGGAAGGGGAGAATAGTCACAATTGCAAAATCCCAGATTAACAGTTCTCCTTCCCAGGAATTCCTTTTCAAATAGCTTGAAATGACTTTGGCTATAGTTGAGGACTAAAAAATAATACTTGTAAAGCACTGGACAAGAAACAGTTCAGATACTCCACAGCTGAGTATGCCAGAAGGCAGCAGAGCTTTAAAAAGTGGGGTTTTTAAGTTATTTGATGTAAGAAGGCAAAATACTTGGGATTTTCCTCTATTTTCAGTGCTGCTAATACCAAGTCGATATGCAGATGACCTGAGGTTTTGTAGTCCACTCAACCTAGATTTGTGCTTTATAATCTAGTCAGAGCAGGATTAGGAAGACAATCTGTTCTGTGGGCTCTGTGATGTTTGCAATAACAACTACAATAATAATTAGAAGAAGAGGATGGGGAAGGCAAGGGCAGGAAGGGAAGCAGCAGCAGTATAAGAAGATCCACCAGTAGTTATTGTGCCATTTTTAAATACCAGACACTCTGGCAAATGAATTACATCGCGGATTAGTTCAGCTCTATGAGGCAGGTACTATTAGGAATCCCCTTGAAGGGCTAATGAAACTGAAGTGTACAGAGGTTTTAAATAACGATAAGGGATGACCCATGCATTCCCATTCCAGAGCCTGAGTGCTTACTACTTGGATGCCTCTCCAGGCTAGACAGAGCCCCCGCTGGCTGCCATTTTTCTGACTGGAGCCTCACTGGCCAAGCAGTTAGTACTTAATCTTTTTCTTGATAAAATTTTATCTTAGATGTCCAAACAGTTGAACAAGGGTCCTTTATGATCTGCTCCTACCCCACCTCTCTAACTCTACCTTTCATTACACCCCTTGTTGCCTGTACCCACTGTCTCCATTGTTTTCTACCACTAAGGAATTTCCTGCCTCTACAAGCTGTGCTCTTTGTTATCTTAGGTCTTTTTACACAGGGATTCCTCTGCCTGAAATTTTTTATTCACTCTGTGTAATATCTACTCATCCCTCAAGACCAGGGTCTAATGTCATCTCCTCTGTGAAGTCTCTCAGATTCCCTCAAGCAGAGTTAATAACTCTCTTCTCTGTTTCCCAGCAGCACTCTGGTATATACCACAAATATAGTCGTAGGGCATTTTGTGCAGTTTTTCTGTGTTTACGTATTTGCCTTTGTCATAGTTCTTTTTGATAGGCAGGGACCCACCATCATATTCTATATTCTCGCTCTGCGTTATTAAATAGATTACAGCTTTTGTCCTTGTTGGAAAATGGACATAACCGGGGCTGCCATATATGACCATTCAGATTTCAAGCTGCACCACTCCAGAGGGCAGTATCTGCAAAAGTTACAAGTGGGAAAATCTCCTCTGGAGCCACACAGTACATTCCCTGCACAACTGACCATAACAGTCTGGTATCAACAGTAAGATATTAAAATTTGTGAATGCGTAGGATACATACAGATTAAGAGCTATAGCACAGGGCATATATATAAGTAACTGAAATCAGAGTGACAGAATTCTAACTTTCAGTCTAAACCTTCTTTGTCATTTGTGATCAGTTATATCCCAGTCTGAATAAAATAATGACACTATAAAGAGTATAATCAGCTCATAAGTGACCCAAATCATAATCTAAACATCTCCTAAACAAAATACGCTCTGTAAAACAAAACCTGGTGGCTTCTGTTTCTGATACTATATCTAAATTTTCTCAAGCATGGACAGGGTAGCTTCATCATAAATATCCAGAAACTTGACCCACTTAAGAGATTAGATGCGGATGTTAGAAACAAGTTGCTGTAAAAGGAAGAGATATTCACAGCTGTGAATATGGCCGTGGCATAGTTCTTTGGGTTTCAGCGGGGTTATCCCCCTGCAAGAGTTCCTGGGCACAGTTGTAGGGATAGGGAGATGAAGATTATTTACAGGTCACCAAGCAAAACATCAAGCCTCAAGAAAAGGCAAGAGCACATATGCTAAACAAGGGAGAAAACCACTGCAACACTGTGCAATGTATAAATAAAATTGGCTGCCCTGTTTTAACTTTGCTCAGCCAGGCTGTCAACTTAAGGTCTGATGATCAGCAGGTTGTCTATTTTGCTCTAGTCCATCCTAATGAAGGTTCTGTCTGTGGGAAACCCTCCCAGAGCCTTTTAGGCCCTACTAGGCCAGCTGAAGGGCTAATGATTGGAGGCTGCTTTTAATTTCCTCCCAGCTTCCCTTTTGTTATCTTACTGCTTGCCATCTCTCAGATGCTTGTACTTGATGGATTCCGCGGAGATAAAGATAAGGGTAATTTCTTGCCTACGATGCTTTTCTTTTGATCTTTTGTGGTTTTATTTTTGCACTTTGGAGTGTGGCACTCCTACCGTGCAGCCAGATGTGCCCGGATCCTATTGAGATGCAGCCCAGAGCATACAGACCACAGCAAGGCAGCTCTGAGATGGCCAGAATCGTTTGTGTCTGGGCCCAGAAACAAGAGGAGGTAGGGCAGGGAGGGATGGCAAGGGACAAGAGGTAGGTGGGAGGCTTAAGGCAGGGAAAGTTGGAAGAGGGGCAGTGGAAGAAGGCCTTGGAGTGGGGAGATTCCAGGGGCTGGAACGCATTCTATGTTGGTTACATCAAAAACAAATTACAGCTACTGTACAAAACTCCACATTTGCAGGGCAGGGATATACATAATGGTAATTATGCTGCTCCTTCCCCAGCATCTTGCATGTTGACCCTGAGCAGACCCCTGGAGCTAGCTTATTTGAAGGAAAAACCCCCTCTAGATCTTTTCTTCTTTGGTCTCTCGCATCTTTCGAGTGACTGATTATGAGACAAACTGTCCTGGAGGCCATGGTTGTTTTGAAGCCATGATAATATAATACAGCTGGACTCCTGCTGCCCACAAAATCAGTCACAGCTGATTCTGACCTGCAGCTCCAAAGGTATGAGAACAGTTCCACACCTATCCAGTTGAAACTTCTGAAGAAATTTTTGTTCTGGAACAAGTGTAGTTGAGTGACCTTCCAATCAACACAAAGCGCATGTGCCATCCTGCTCGGCTCGGCTGCACCTCACTCCCGACTGAAGTCATATCTTAATTTTGTAATTTTCCTTCCTAGACAGGCATGCCTTCTACTTTTTTAACTGATGCAACTGTTCCTTAGCCTTCACAATGACTAAATCACTCCCTTTTCGGGACTTTCATTCCACCATCTTATTACAAATATTCTGCTACTTGCTTTGTACTCTAAGTCTTGTTTTGTTTTGTTTTTCTAGATTATGGGGGGGGCAGAGCCAGCTGCATGGGGATGCTACCTGGGCAGAAGGACCCTACGTTTGGCTTAATGCAATGTGGCTTAATGACACCATTAACATCTTCGTAAGTTTTGGAAAAGGAATCCTGCAAATTATTTACCCAGTCCTGAATGGGGCACACATTCCCCCACCCTATCCCACCTCAGAAAGTGAGCTCAGATTCACATACCCCCATATGGCCTACTTCGTGCTAGGCCCATGATAGGTGTTGAATGAATGTTCAATTTTAGGGGGGTGTTCTTAACACCGTGACTATGAGTCCAGAGTCTGAAGCCAAACACTTAGGTTCAAATTTCAGATTCCACCACTTACTAGCTTTGTGATCTAGGACAGGTTACCTTTTGTGTCTTACAGTCTTCCTCTATAAACAAAACAATAATAGTACCTATTTCACAAAATTTTTGTGAGGATGAGCTGCTTGAACACATAAAGTTCATACAACAGTTTCTGGCAGGTAGTAAGCAAATGTTATGTATTGCCACTATTACTGTTTTTGTCGTTATTTGGAGATCTTTTGCTTTCTAACTGAATTTGATCCAGGTATGGGAGGGCAGCAGCGTTCAGGTTTCCTAAGGAAGTCAGACTGTTTCAGCAAGTTCTCAAGGATTTGGTCATTGGCCTGGGAGCACCTACAGTTTTTCTCCAAGAGCAAATGAGCAGCATGAAGTCATCACCTCTAGAAATTCCCACTGGCCCTAATTCAAGAAACTCAGCCTCTCCCTCCCAGCCACTCCTCCAGGAGCAGAGCTCATCCTCAAGTAGAGAAAAGGATTGTGTATTGGCAGCAGCAACTCGGAGTCTTGCAGCTGCCTCTCCCCCCACCTTCCTGTGACTAGTCCCCGAGGGAGCTTCATTATGGTTGGCCACAGCTACGGCTCTCCTCTCCAAACTGGTGGTTAGGAGGCTCCAGAGAGGGCCCCTCTGCTTTCTCCACAATGATTACTATGATCTTCAACAAGCTCAGGGCCTGAAGAAGGTTGTTTGGGGGCTGGTAAACCCACCCAAGAGCCCTGTGAGGAGTGGAGTCAGTCAGCATCGGACTATGGGAGACAGGGACACTGAGAGCCCAGAGATTACAGTCATCTCAGTAAAGGACAGAACTAGGCACCCCAGCAGCTCTGAGGGTCAGTCTGTGTGAGGCCAGGTTCCAGTATCATGAACAAAGACCTTCCTGCTTGGGAAACAAGAATTCCCGTTCTTGCTATGGAATCATGAGGCTCTGTATTTACACTGCATCTGTCAGCATACCACTGATCCACTCCTCTCCCAAACTAGTCTTATTATCCCTCTAGAGCTGCAGCAAGGCAGGAGTCTCTCTTTCCCCATGATGATTTCCACTTCACTAGGTAGCCAGCTCTGCCCCCATTCCTCTTTTTCCCTTTCTTCATCCCACTCACCCTTCCCTGGCTTCCATGGTGGTTGCTTGATGACATTTCTCCTTGCCAATTAAGGCAGACCACTCAGTGTTCAACAATTTAGAGAAGGTGACCACAGAAATCAATGTTTTGTAATAAAAGGGGAACACATTTATGAAGCCTAATTTACTCGAACAAGCTCATTTTTGTTTTAATGTTTTTAAATCTTGGTAATTCTATTAAATTGGAAGTCTTTGAGAAGAATGTTGCAAGGATAATTACACACTATGGTTTGCTTTCCAGCCCCAGCTTTATGGAGAAATCAGAAACAGTGGTATAATGCAGCAGAGCTTCTGGAACTTTCTAAAAAGAGAGGATACAGCCGTGGAAATACCAGAAGTAGTGGCATGCAGAGCTGAGGGGAGTGAAGGTAGTGGGTGATACAGGCACTGGGTCCAGCAGGAAAGGACATAAAGGGAGACAGGATGGCTCCATCCATTCGTTCATTCCATAAATATGCCCTGGGCAGCTATCAGGTGACCAGCACTGTGCTAGACCTTGAAAGATAGAGGAGCAAGCAGGCGGCTCAAATCCCTGCCCTCACAGAATTGCCAGTGTAGCTGGGAGGCCGTTAGTGGTTTTACAGAAGTCTGAACAGAAAGAGGCAGTAAGAGACTCTCTAGTACAACCTTTCCACTTTACAAATGAAGACTTGTGTTGTGAAGTATAAGATTTGCAGAAATCATCGTCAGCACTGAGACCTATCCCCGTATCTCCTGATTTCTACTCTAATGTTGTTTTATCCCCTTTCGATGTGACTCAAGGAATAATAAAAAGTGGCCTACAATTTCTCCATCAGTGGCCTGCCATGGGACAAGAGCTTCTTGAGGCCAGTGGTCCTTCCCTAGGGGACATGCGCATTTTAACTGGATGAAAGCAGCAGGATGTTATCTGAAGGGGTGGTTGGGGGATGCCACGAAAAAAGAGTTTATGTTCCCAGCACAGCTGAATCCTGAAACACAGAGTAGCCAGGCTCCAGGCTCTAGGATGAAGAGAGGAAGAAAGCAAAAGAAGGCTCTGAGAAGAAGCCAAGGAAGAAGAGAGGAACTGGGAAAGGGCCTACTCGTTAACAACCACCTATACTGCACACGTGTTTCTACAGTAAATCCTCAGGATAAAACCATTCTGCCCATTTCTGCCCAAGGGGGCCACCATTTTCAAGAGGCAAAGTTAGGACCCAAATCCAGGTTGGCTGGTTTCAAATATATATGTGGATCTATATTTCAAATACTCCATTCCGCCACCCTCATAAAATTCCCAGCCGCACGGTTTCCTGTGACTTAAGGCTTCATTATAGCCTTACTTTATTTTATTTTATTTTATTTTATTTTATTTTACTTTACTTTATATTTATTTTAGTTTTTGATTGCTCTCTAAATACAACTAAGAATCTGTAAATATTTAAAAGTCAGTACAGGTAGCTGAATAGAATGTATTCCAAATTTGCCATATGAGGAGAATGAATACTTCCTAAATTATTCTCTTCATAAGCCTGCAGTTTCGCAGGTTGGGTTTTCTTGAAACAGGATACAGTTGCTTTCTATTGACAACTGGTACATTTTCTTGCCTTGCACCTCTAGTCTAGTATAGCACCATCCCATACCACGTTCCATAAGAAGAGATAGATTTCGAATTTGTGATGTCCCATATGGTAGCCACTAGACACATGTGACTACTGAGCACTTGAAATGTGGCTAGGATGATAGAAGAACTGAATTTTAAATTTTGCTTAATTTTAATTTAAAACAGCCACATCGTGGCTAATGGCTAACGTATTGAACAACATAGATCTAAAAGGTTCTATAAATGTAAGTTCAATACATAGGCCTATACTTACCTGCTAAGAAAGCTCAGCATGTACTGGGGGAAACTGAAGAATGCTCGCGCTCTGATATGAAGACACGAATGTCAGAAGCTATCTGGGCTGACAGCTTTAGTAACATCCAGACATCATTAGTGGACTTAAGGATTCATTAAGTTTTAGAATCCCTTCACTGATGAGCAGGATGCACTTGTCTGATATGGCTAGCTGTGTCACATTATTGTACGGGCAAAATGAACATTCTCGAAAATTTATGTCCTTGTGTAAAGGCTAGGAAAAAAACAAAAGCAAAAAAAACAAAAACAAAACTTTCAGCCTTTAACTATGTCAAGCTCAGAGCACTTCCAAAATCCCCACTGGGCCCAAATCAGCTTTGTCAGTGGATGTGAACGTAATCGATTCAGCAACGTTCTGGGTCTTTCACCCGAACACACAATAATCTGCTTTAGAGCTTTTTTTCTCCCCTATCCCCAGCTCTATTTGATCCCCTCGAAACTGTGCTAAGTTTCACAGTGTTTCTAGAAAATGTGTCATAAGATTGAGGCAAATTTTGAAAAAGAATCCCTGATTGAAAAGCTATTATAACCTAACGAGGACCGTGATTATCAGGACGACTGGGTGGCTCAGTTGGTTAAGCGGCAGACTCTTGATTTCATCTCAGGTCATAATCTCAGGGTCCTAGGATGGAGCCCCATGTCAGGCTCCATGCTTCAGGATTCTCCCTCCCCCTTTGCCCCTCTCCCAGCTCACTTGTTTTCTCTCTCTCTCATAAATAAGTTTTTTTTTAATTTTTAAAAAGAACCATGATTATCATTTTTTCCCTTGTCTCTTTTTTATGTTCATTCTACCCAGTAGATACTAATCCCTAGAAAGATTTTTTAGTTGGTATAAAGTTTTTGAATTTTCATAACTCTAAGTGATTGAAATATGTAAAAAATATGTGTTCTACTTGCATAGCATCTTCTTCTCAGAACCTTAAGTCTTCATGCTCATACTTCTTCATTCCCATGGAATAGAGAAAAGAGGAATTCCACCCCCTCTCCCATACTTTCCATAGTCCAGGTAAATATCAATTGTCCACTACGCACTAGGCACTGCTCTAAGAATTAACTCATTTAATCTTCATGGCAATTCTTATGAAATCACTACCACAGATGATGAAAGTGTGAGGTATGGATAGGTTAAGATCTTGATTATTCAATAAAAGATCAATTAGGTGCCAGATATACACATACCCAGCACTATGCGAAGTGCCACAGAGATATAGTTCTTACCATCAAGAAATTTCCTGTCCAGAAAGGGCAGGTGATATGCATCTGGCTATCTAAGATTCAAAATGACAAGATAAATTCCATAAAAGGTAACATGGCAGACCAAGTATGGTCAGAACTAAAACTATTCTTACTATAAGAGTGAATAGCCTCTCTTCTCTTCTGTCTTCTGAGACCCCTACAGATCAGAGTTAAGGCTCTCCTCCCCAGAGCTGAACACCCTAAATTTATGTTTAAAATATGAAAATAATCTCATAAACTATTCAACTGCTCTTATGCATAAAATAGCTGTAGCCATGATGCCCAGTCAGGGCCCCGACTCATGCAGAACACAAAGTATTTTCCTCTGAGACATCTGATGAAATCCAGATCTGCCCATGTGGGTGTTGAAAGCGCTTCATTCACACATTACCACTTCTGCCCCAGGAAATAAATTATAGCCAGGTGGTCTCTTACACATTTCAGAAACCAGGAAACTGAAACATATAAAAACGATCCTTTCACCAGATGTTTCAAAAGGCTTTGGAGGATAAAAAATAGGAACCATATTTCCTATCATCCTAGTCCATTCCTTTCCTTCCTCCCCAATAGACCATGATAAACTCCCATGTTTATATGGGGATCATCACTAGGAAGCAATTATAGCAAAAATCTAAACCTATACTGTTATTTTTATTACTATTTTTAAAAATATTTTTCTATAAATAAATTTCTATAAATAAACTGGGGGTAGGGAGACAAACCATAAGATACTCTTAATCTCACGAAACAAACTGAGGGTTGCTGGGGGGCAAGGGGGTTGGGATAGGGTGGCTGGGTTATGGGGAGGGTATGTGCTATGGTGAGTGCTATGAAATGTGTAAGCCCAGTGATTCACAGACCTGTACCCCTGGGGCAAATAATACATTATATGGTAATAAAAATAAATAAACTGGGGGAGGGGAGGTCAGAGATAAAAGTTACTTTACATAAAAGGACAGATTATGAACCAAAAAAGCCCAAGAAATAAATAGTGATTATGATGGCAGGGTCATGGTGATCATTCTTCATAGGAAAGTAACTACTAATCATCCAAGGTCAAACATCATCTTATTCAAAGACATGGGGAGGCTCCCTTTCACACATAGTGTCTACATAATCTTTGGACAGGCAAATGAAGAGTTTAAAGAACAGCATCATCCCCCTACAAAGAAAACTTAGAGCTTTGGCCTAGAATAAACTGTGGGACTCTGAAAAAAATGTTTCTAAATATTCTCAAAGTCTACAGAAATACTGAGTTTTTTCTATACTGAATTTATTTAGCTCACAATATATTAGTAAACTCTGTTACGATATGCCTTCCTTTTAGGATAATTGTGGAGAAAATACCCACCCAAATCACTTTCCTGTTGGATCAGCGGATGGTGTTGCTAATAGCTTCAGAGGATGAAGAACTGCCTCTGATATCACTAGGTAAGCATGGCAGATGGCTCTGTACCTAACATAAGCATTTCTCAGACTCCTCTGGTCTTCTCAATGGGTGTCTCTCTTGGTGTTTTGGAGGTTTGGGATTTTTTTGTTTTTTGGGTTTTTTTGGAATGTTTTACCAAAATGTCATGAACAGCCCTTAATTTATGTAAGCATTAGAGTTTGTTCATATCCAAATAGAAAGGATTTAAAGATTATCTGCCCATTTGGTGTAATCGACATCTCCACTGTCCTACATAACTTTCAACAATTGAAGCTTGTCCCTATTCCCATATTTTAAAATATTCATTGCCTAGTGTTCTTGACTGTAGAGTTCTCCTGTTCTCTGGAAGGAGAAGCGACCTAGTCTAACTTATGTGGAACTAAGTAGAAATGTGGTAGGTTCTTACTGACACTTTAGGGGAATCAATTTTTCTTCTATTTTAAGGATGATCTTCCTTAAACGATATAGCTTTACTTTTTGTTTCCACCTTTTTCCCTTCTCTGTCTCTCAAATGAATGTGAAAAAGATTGGGGAAAAGGAGAAAAAAAGGAACATAGATCAAAAGAGATGAACTCCCAGTACGACGGGAATACTCCAGTGACCAAGGATTGAGGAGGCTTCTAACTCCCACTGTTGCTCAGAATTTCCCTCCGGCTTAGACTGTCCCCATTTGGAGCTCTGAAATTCTTTTTTTTTTTTTTTTTTTAAGATTTTATTTATTTATTTGAGAGAGAGAGATCACAAGTAGGCAGAGAGGCAGGCAGAGAAAGAGGGGGAAGCAGGCTCCCCGCCGAGCAGAGAGCCCAATGCGGGACTCGATCCCAGGACCCTGAGATCATGACCTGAGCTGAAGGCAAAGGCTTTAACCCACTGAGCCACCCAGGTGCCCCGGAGCTCTGAAATTCTAACGTTTTCTTGCTCTCACAATGTTATCCAGAGTAGAATGTCATGTTTGACTAGAAATACTGTAAACAGAGACTTGGAAGAGCAATTCAAAACAGCAAAATCTTGCCCCTGAAATTGTTTTTGTAATTATAATCTTTGCATTGGGAAAACATGGCCTTCTAATTTACTCATGCTCCCCTAGTGTGAAGGCCTGATACACTCTGATGTGCAATGTTTATCATGAGGAACTCTTGCTAGATTTAAGAAAATAGTTCTCTAACTCTGTAGTCAAGTGCACTGAGTTCTTTTTTTCCTCTTTTCCTTCCCAGAGCTGGTTTAAAGGCTATTCAAGCAGGTAAGCATAGTCCTGAAAGGACAAGCAAATGGAAAGGAGAGTTGCAGGATACCGCAGAGCTAAGGAGGCAAAGCAGACATCTGTTCTAAAAAGACTATAATGGTAAATGCATTTTCAAAACCTTCCCTTTCACACACACATATACATATACACAGCCTTTCTTCTGACAGTCTCTAATCTAGATAATTTTCTACCTCTGATCTTTGAGTCCTGAAGATCTTTCTTAGGTAACATCAGTTGCAAACAAAACATAAAGCTTTCCATTTTTATCTCAAAAGAAAGGAAAACAGCTTCAACAGGAAATTTTTGAGAAGGTAAAGTTATCATCAGCATCTACTATTTTCTTTTTAATTTAATTTTTGTTTCAACACCTTAGGATTTTAGTCCTCTTATCTGTATTTAACTGATTGGCAATTTGGTTTTTGGAATCCTTCATTCACTGCTTGCAGTCTACAACTACTTGGTCCTTCCCTTCCACCCGCATTTCTCTCTTCAGCCTCCTGTCTGTCTCTTAACCCTTCCTTCCCTAACCTGAACACCAAGTAAGACCTCCGAAGGGAACAAAGTCTGAAAACATGGAAATTTGCTACACAAGTTTACACTTCAATGCCCCAGGTGGAAAATTCTAAACCTTTGCCATCTTTTTTATTTTTAAGATTTTATTTATTTATTTGACAGAGAGAGAGAGAGAAAGAGAGAGATCGCAAGTAGGCAGAGAGGCAGGCAGAGGGAGAGGGGGAAGCAGGCTCCCCGCCGAGCAGAGAGCCTGATGCGGGGCTCGATTCCAGGACCCTGGGATCATGACCTGAGCTGAAGGCAGAGGCTTTAACCCACTGAGCCACCCAGGCAATTAATGATTGCCATCTTTAATCATAGGAATTCAAATATTTCTTCCCGGACTCTTAAATTTTCTAATTGGTTTCAAATAATATGCAAAAAAAAAACAAAAAAAAAAAACCCATGAATTCATTGTAACAGTTTCACAAACTCTTGACTGATTCTGTCCCATAGGGCTGGACACACATTTTAGGCAGCTTAAAGCTGTTAAATAAACCAACGTTGTCACTTTTTTTCTTCCAGTACTTAGGCTGCCAGTGACAGAGACACGAAGTGGACTGCAAGGCCTTTTGCTGACCGCGTGGCTCCTCTCTGAAGAATGGCAAGCAGCCACTTCTAATCATAACAGTTATGTGCCTGCATCATTGCTGGTACCATCCTGCTAATTCACTCTTACCCCCTTCACTGGAAGGGAGACACACTAACTGAAAACTTGTAGGGAAAAGAACATATTCTGGTTCAATGGTAACTCCCAAGTTGCCTTTCTTCTGCCAAGTAAGAGTGGACTCCTAATCTAAAGTTTCAACCTCAAAATAGATCAGAGAGAGACTGGCAGGAGGCAGGGGAAGAGCTGAGCCATAAGAATGCTTAGTTGTGATTTATAAAAATTAAGCACAAAATACAAAATTAAAAACAGGAGAAAAATGTAAACCAGTCAATTAACTGGTAGCAAAAAAACTCTTCTTTTTTCTCTGTTTTCTTCATGTGAAGGACTAAAGGAACTGAGAATACTTATCCTGAAAAAGAAAATTACAGGAAGGTATGGGGTATCAGGGGTGGGGACAAGGAAACCTTGACTATCTTTGAGTGGTTGAAGTACTGCAACTGGAAAGAAGGGACAGGTTTTGACATATGTGGCCCTAAGGAGAAGAGCAAGGTCTAATGAATGGAAGGTATGGGAAAATGGATTTTGAGAATGTTAAGACTATTAGACAGCAATTCATAAGAATCAGACCTACCCAATGATGGAATGGGACATCTTGGTGGAAGGAGAGATTCAATTACTGAAGCTAGGTGGATCTAATGGTATGATGGAGGGAGCGCTGGTCCAGGAATCAGGAATCCTTGCTTTGTCACTTAATGGCTAATTGATATTGAGAAAAATCAATTAACCCACTTGGACTTCACTTTTCTCATCTTCAAAATGAGATACTTAGATGTGCTTTTCTCTACAGTCCTAGCTCCCATAACATCCTCTTATTATTTACATATACATTTTTCTACTAATTATTCATAAATTGATGAGGTACTTGGGTGTTTTATAAACACAAAATACCCAAGTAGTATTTGGGAATACTATTTGCATGCATACTTCTCAAATTTTATTCTCACACTGAAAGCATTACCCTTATGCATTGCAATGACAATTCCTCCTGTAACCAGAGGTGCTTGACAATTTTGGTTAACTTCTGTTTCCAGCAAATGGTATAGCTAAATTTGTTCAAGGAGAAGCTATAAGTAATACAGAGGGGAAAAATGTGTTATACTCAACTAGGATTACAGCTTACTGGTTTTATTGATGATGCACTCTGCTGCATGTTGTTCAAAGTAAAATAGAGAACGATGAAAAAGATTGAGGCTATAGTCAGGTCTTGCAGGAATCAAGATAAGGGTTCAGTGAAGCACAATAATATTTTTTTCCTAAGACTGAGAACCCACAAGATTGGATATTGGCAAATGCTCTGCAACCACTGTAAAATCTCAATTATTGCTCCATATCCATCCCTGAAGTCTCATGTTCATCTCATTCTTTGCTCTCACACCTCAACACACACATCTGCATGAAATCATTCAGAAAGCATTCCATTAAAAGACATTATGATAAGATGGCATGGTTAAATTTAAAGGACAAGTATCTGTGGCTCTATATTCTATCTACCCTGGGAAAAGTAAGAATTGGAAAAGCAAGAATCATGAGCAATACATCTCTTTGTTGAAAGCATTATGGCATTCAGAGTAGAAGGTGCACTTTTTTACTTCTCCTTTTATTCTTAAGTCACCAAAAGGTATAGCCCCAGAAAGGGTTTATTAAGAAAAGTACCAGCACACCAAAGACCATAGTATGATCCCAAGAATCAAAAGTTACCTTAGAAATTGAAAAAGTCAGAGAGAGAGAGAGAGAGAGAGACAAAGAGACACACAGAGAGACAGCTTATTAATGGAGATAATTTAAGAATCCCACAGGAAAATAACTAAATAATATTTTATATCTGGTTCTTTGTGAAATACATTTTTCAAAATCTTGAAACTATTTCCAACAACTTGCCTTAAGATATACCCTTCATAATTGTCTGCATATCCCTTGTATCTATATTAATGGTCTCAATAAAAAAGGAAAAGATTCTGCATACAACAGTCTTGACAACCTTACCCAATATTTTACACAAATGGTACAAAATTGTCTTCATTTTTGTCTTTAGGAAAAAGGATAATTCACTCAATCTTTCCTGACAAATGTTCACTCTCTACCTTTTTTGAGCACTGGTTTAGGAGCCGAGAATTCAAAGATGAGATTAATATATTCCCTACCTTCGAGTGATTTACTTTCAGACTGAGAAGACCAGACGTGTAATAAAATTTAAATAATATGATAAGGACTACAAGAGAGGTATAAGTTTAGAGAATGAAGAGACCAATTCTGCTGGACAAAACCAAAGAACTTTTCATGGAGAAGGTAACTTGTGCCTTGAGTGTGACACATTCCCAATGAGAACAACATATGGAAAGGAACTAAGGTGGAAAGGTACCAAGATAGAAAGCACTGGAGGTGTGCTTCCTTGTTAGAAGCATAAGTTACAGAAAGAAGAGGAAGGAAAATCATTATCTACCATTTATGCCAGGAAAAGGAATTTGATTTTTATTTGGTTAACTCTAGGAAATCCTTGAACTTGTTCAGTATGGTCAGGGATTCCTAAATGGGACACGCAGGTTTAAAGAAATCTCAGGCCTCTATTATAAAGACAGAACTCTTTAGGAACTATCAGTGTAATTTTCCATCCTAAAACTCAGTATCTTTTGTGAGACCCTTGGGATAGCTTGAAAAGGTTAATCATGAAGATTTCATTATGAACAGAATTTGACTAAATGTAGGGTATATATGTATAATGAATAAACTGTCAGTAGAAAATAAAAGCAGCAAATCAAGATCCTAATAGGAGTCCTCATGACATCTGCGTAGAGCTAAATAAACCTTTGTATGGAAGATTACTAGTAAAAGAACTTATGTTCCGGTATCCAAACAGTATTCATCCAAAAACTATTTCATGAGAATTCTATCTGCCTGGTTCTATCTACAGGATGCTAACAATATATAGACAAAAAGTAATTAGAATAAATCCTCTCAGGTGACTGAATCTTTATAGGACAATATATCCAATATTGGGAACATACTAATATCCGGGAAGCTTTGCAGGACACACAATTTAATTACACCCTTGAGAATGTAGTCAAAAACTGTCAATCAACTAATCCTTCATCCTTATTTTTTTTTTAATTTTATTTATTTATTTGACAGAGAGGAGAGAGATCACAAGTAGGCAGAGAGGCAGGCAGAGAGAGAGGGGGAAGCAGACTCCCTGCTTAGCAGAGAGCCCGATGCGGGGCTCGATCCCAGGACCCTGAGATCATGACCCGAGCCGAAGGCAGAGGCTTCAACCCACTGAGCCACCAAGGTGCCCCATCCTTATTTCTCTTTAAAGCTCATGCTCAGGAGCTATATACTTAGGTGACCGTGGCTGAAGGAAGTCTAACTAACTCTTTTTAGCATTCAGTGTACAATTGTGTATGGACTTGGGATGACTGAGATAAATGAACCAAAACAGAAGGTTCTTCACCCTTAGAAAGTGAGCTCCTCCCAGATCTACCTGCCACCTCATAAGCCTGAACTACATTCCATCCTTCTGATGGGACACTTCCTCTCCGAATCAATCTCAGGACATGATGATTGACATAGCAGTGTTTATTCAAGGCTGCCTCTCTCTTGAGCTTCTAAGGTAGAGCAATGAAGATAAGAGAGCTTAGTAAAGATAAAAAGGTTATTAGTCTTCAGATAAGACATCTTATCTTCAACACCTTCTCCTACTTTAATATTGAGGCTCTGTCAATTCAATGACAGCATATTGATGAAAATCAGCCAATTATTCATCTGGATGTTATAAATATAAATAAATACAATGTGTTATTATTTACTTTTCTATTAATTATTAAAATATCAATAATATTATCTGTTGCTTAACTAATATTAATTTTTCTTTTAATAAAGTATAACCCTTTGTTTCAGTGGGAAATAGATTTCCAGCTTCCACATGTGTGTTTGTTATAAAGTGACAGTCAAAGTTTAAAGACATTTACTCCTTCAATCACAGGACTGTCCTTATTTATTTTCAGATGGACTCGATAATAGATTTTAAAATCCTGTTTTAATTTTGTTCTTCTGGAACATGTCATTTCTTTTGGTCAAGCTGTATTTTCCATTTTATTTTGATGACAGTTAAACATAGTACTTTCCTCTCTCAGAAATCTTCCATGTCAGAGCTATAAAAGAATGTATGAAAGGCTCTAAATTTTTCAGTTGTTCACCAAATTGTTTTGGACCACCCTTACATTTGTGTGAAACACTGAGTCAAGTCGTGTTTAAATACCAGGAAGTATCAAACATAAATTTAGCCCTTAAGGAACAACAGCTATAGTAACTCAGGTCATAGTTAATTACACAACAAAGTAGAAAGTGATAAATGACAAACAAAAGAAGGTGTAAGTATGAGGCACAGTCTTCTCCCCTGGTTGAGGACGAGGTCTATGAATTAGAAATCCAGATCTAAAATCATATATTTGACCTTGGATAACTGCTGTGCCTCTCTACGGATTTCTTCTCAGGTGAATTAAGAATAATAATAGTATCGACATTATGGGGTTGTTATGTGGATTATATGAAATAATGTACCTAAGGAGCTTTCATATTATACAACAGTATTTAATGTTTATTATTGTTGTTGTTATTGGTACAGTAGAAAAGAAAGCATCACAAAATTAGATTTAATATGTGAGAGATTTTATAAATGAGAGAGAGAGAAAAAAACATGTCCAACCTAAGAATCAGGAAATTATTCAAAAAAATTTGACATTTGAGTTGAATCTTTAAGGTCAGATATGATATAAACACATGGAAATGGGTGGAAAGAGGCATGCCTAGGTGGCGCAGTTGGTTAAGTGGCCAATCGGTTTCGGCTCAGGTAGTGATCTCAGGGTTGTGAGACTGAGCCCCACATCAGGCTCCACGCTCAGCACAGCATCTGCTTAAGACTCTTCCTCTCCCTCTGCCCCTCCTCCCCATGCTCTCTCTCTCTCTTAAATAAATAAATAAATCTTAAAAAAAAAAAGAAAAGAAAGAAAGAAATGGGTAGGAAGAAGTGGATGCACTAAGAGATAGAACTAAGAAAGCATCGAGTTTCCAAGGAGAATAAGAGGCTGCTTAGCTTGACAACTGGACAATAGTATGTGAAAAGAAGAGCCAAAGTATACTACTAATATCCATGCAACAAAGAATCTGACCTTGATTTTGTAAGAAATGTAGAGCACTTCAGAAGTTTTGATGATGAATGTTATCATAGTACAGACGTAATATGGTCCCACCTCCTACTTGGGACAGAAAACCTTATAAACAAAATGGCCTAATGAGCTAAGATAAAGAAGACACTCATGATCCCTTTTCTTTAAAATTTGTATTTACACTCAAGTTCAAATTGTTTGGATTTGCAACATCTATCCTAAGCTCAGTAGTCATAACTAAAACAGCTATAGTTCTTTTTAAAAATATTACTTGTCCAATCACACAGGCATTTTAATAAAAATATAAATGAAGTTTTGCCATTTTTAGTAATAAAGGTAAAAAAGCTTTTGCATTGGAAAGACACAGATTTTTGTCCTTTTCCACTCCCCATTCCAACCTTTTTTATGAAAGTGATATAGAAAAGCAAACACCAAAAGCTGTGTTTGAGTGGAAGGGCCAGGTCTATGGAGACAGCTGGTGGAAAAGACAGATAAATGACTCAGAAAGGTCTGTGGTTTCCTGATGTCACTTAAAACATAGAAGCCATGTAAAAATGAGCCTTTGCTAACAGAATACCTTGAGTATCAAATTCCAGAGATAATCTAAATGTTTGACCTACTATGTTCAAGTTTACTGTTTGAAATTCAATTTTTCAACATTTATTTAGTAAGATACTATATGTAAAGTACAAGGCTGATATATTTAAGCCTCTGAGATTGGCTTAGTTTCTGCTCTAGTGACTGAAATACCAGATCAGGTATTTCAATAAAGGACCATTTTATTAAAATCTTACTAATCTCCCATTGTTGTTTTTGATATCTATCCTATGAGATTCTATGACTTTTAACCAAGATCAGTTGAATTAAGAGACTTGATTTGTGGGCACCTGGGTGGCTCAGTGGGTTAAAGCCTCTGCCTTCGGCTCAGGTCATGATCTCAGGGTTCTGGGATGGAGCTTCGGGCTCTCAGTTCAGCAGGGAGCCTGCTTCCCCTTCTCTGCCTGTCTCTTTGCCTACTTGTGATCTCTCTCTCTCTGTCAAATGAATAAATAAAATCTTTAAAAAAAAAGAGAGACTTGATTTGTGATAAAGGGATATGACTGAGTTATCAAGAAAACATACTCCTGTGACCATTATATACAAATAAACACTCATACATATATCCCTAAGCATATTGAAAAACAAAATGCTTTTATTATGCTAACTTCTGAAATGAGTAAACTGCTCTGAAACTTACATGAAATCATTCTCCAATAATAGACCCCACTTAGTTAATTTGTTGTTGTTGTTTTTGTTGTTGTGGTGCTGGTGGTGGTTTTTTTTTGTGTGTGCACCACACAGCAATAGCATGAAACCTTGAAGGGTTATTTCATCTCCCATGATGAGGAGTTTATCTCCATGGTGTGATAAAGAAGATCAGGCTAGTATTTTATTCTAGATTGTATTCAACCACATTAGCATTGAGACCAAATTTCAATTTACTCTAAGCAGTTACCAAAATCTGTTTTTATATTAGGCCTTATCTCTGGATCCATATTTTTTATAATGATCTCAATTCCACTTTTTCTCCTGCATCTTTTGGTAGTGCAATGCCTACTTAAATGCAGTTAAAATTCATTGTAACACCTTATTTATACTACAATCACACACGGTATTTTCTATGAAAAAGTATTCACATTTTAAAACAATCAGATAATGGCCCTTCGAGCAACAGAACCACTGGATAATACTTCCCTGTCTTTACATTCAAAACATCTTGGCACACTGATATGGTGGTGGGGCTTGATCCCGCAAATGCTTCTTCCCTGGGCTTAACCAGATGCACCAACATGCCCTGTAGAGTCATGAACAGTGAACAAATAAACAAAAGTGCCTCTTCCTCATAGAGATGTTAGCCTGCACCTGCAAAACCTCAAATAACATCCTCTGATAAGGAAATCAAATCAAATCCACAAAAAGTGCCTTCCGCTTTTTAGAAGACAATCGTAACCAATATGCCTAGAAGTATTGTTCCTAAGGAATATAATTCCCTTCTGTGTGGGGAAAGCAGGCCTGGATAAATCACTACGGGCTGAACCACTCTGTTTATACCATGGAGAGAATAATGGAGAGAAACGGAGATCCATCGCCCAGGATCTGCTTTGGGATTGCGGGGGAGAATGGAGCTTGGCGAATTCTACCATTAGATGCCCTGATTCTTTTCCCCTGTCCTCTATCCCCTGGCCTCCTATCTTTTCTCCTGTTCTCCTATCCTTGAAGAGCAGATCTACAAGGTGGTGCATCCCCTGCTTGGCTAAGAACAAAACCAGCCACCCAAAGTTTCTAATTTCTGTAATCCTGTTGTTTCCCACATCACAAATGCCTCTTCCATTCTCTGCCTGATAGCTCTTTCTGCCTTAAGATGCTCCTTAAACATCACCCTCTCTGGAAGAGTTTCCATGAGTCTTTCCATAGAATTAGTTACTGATGGTAAGGTATAGTGGGAAAAAACAATGTGTTGGAGGGGGGACGCACCTGCAGTCACACTCTTGAGTCAAGGAGGCTTGGCTTTGAATACTGACTTAGGCAGTTACCAGTTGGATGATCTTGAGCACAAGATTATTTTGAGATATAATGAGATTACATATTTCATGGACTAAATGTGTGTGTCCCCCCAAAATTCATATGTTGAAATCCTAATCTATGTGGTAGAATTTGGAGGTGATGCCTTTGAGATTGTTTAGTTTATGAGGATGGAGCCCTGATGAATAGGATTAGTGCCCTTCTAGAAAAAGACAGTAGTAGAACTAGTGACCGCTTATGTATATATAGTTCTTAATGATTATGGTGCAATTTGAAGAGTTTTTACATATTAAGTCATTAATCCTCACAACTCTATGATGAAGCACCAATGTCTCCATTTACAGATGAGGAAACGATGTTAAATGTTAAATAAATTTTCCAAAGTTACATTCTAGTAACCAACACAGGTTCCATTTAAACCTAGGCAGTCCAGTTCCAAAGTTACATTCTAGTAACCAACACAGGTTCCATTTAAACCTAGGCAGTCCAGTTCTAGAGCTCAGGGTGTGCAGTAAGTGTTGAATGAAGTAAAGTAAGAGCAAATAAACAAATGGTGATATATTTATTCTTTCAGCTTTATGCCTAAATGTGAGCTGGCTATGTGATTTAGGAGGCAAAATTTGAAAATATTTTTATTAGAAAGATTACATCAAAAGACCTATATCAAAAGAACCAGATTTTGATGAGAGAAAAGAAGGGTAAAGAACAGGGACTGCCAGAAAACACAGTATCTAGATATTTATGTGGCAAGACGGAAGAATGTCAGAAACTCTCCTGTCCCATAGCATTTTCCCCATATAGCCAAAGACTTTTAATTTCTACCATAGAGACATGGCTGAATTCCTGGAAATAATACACCATGTTCATTGACACTAAAATATTAGTGACTTATTAGGAGTAGTAGATCCAATTTCTTTAGAGAAATACAGGAAATGTGTGATCTCTGGTTTTCCAAGGACAGATCTGGAGAAGGGAAAAGAGATGATGAGGGAGTGAAAGGACTCAGAAGGCACTCCATGCTTCCTCCGTGCTTCTATGGTTCCGTGTGCATTCGTCCTTTCTGGAAGAAGGGGCAGATTCTCACAGAATTTATAGAAGAAAATATACGGAGCAAAACATTGCTACCTTGTACACTCTTATTATTACCTATGGATTTTTAAGTGTCTCCAATGAGTTCCAGCTACTTGGTGTCTGCACTGTGATTATAGATGCCCAGCAAGTCATTGAAACAAGTGTTGTAGTCTGAAATGAGCAGAAATGCTGATCAATATTCTCAATTGTTATTTGGAGGGAAATAGCTGCTTTTTGTCAGAAGAGCCTGCTCCATTTAATTTTCAACATTGGCTGTGAATAGGTCTCCATTTGTTGGAAGAAATACCAACTATGTTAGGTTGGGCTTTAATTTAGGTTTAAATTTTTACCAGTTACTCTAGAGCTGTCCCTGACATTCCAAGGTAAATGGGCCTTATGTTAAGAAATGTTTCAGTAGAATCACAAAAGCTATGGTAGGGTTGCAGGTTGTCATCAATTATACAAACACCACTTCTGCTAGAGTTAGGTAGGACTCTGACAGTATTAATTCCTTTTTAATGTTGTTAAAAAAATACAAAAATTCACTTAAGACAGAAACCTGGCACCATTCCTAGATGAGAAGAATATACTTCTAAAACTCTTTTTATAAAAATAGATTAGCAAATCTTTTATTCCACTCTTACTATGTCACCATAGAATATCACTATAATTACTCTGTTTCTAAATTTGAATTGCCTTTATTTGATTTTTATTTAAAGCCATATAATTCTTCTCTCGTTACCTTGTGCTATCATCTGCTGGTTGAACTTCCAGTCACCTCAGCCCTCTTGAACACAGCTATAAGCTGAAGGCAAAAGGATAGTTGTGGAAGAAGTTTTGGGGGATTAAATTTAAGCTCCTTGTTTTCCATATGTGGTGCAGGGAAGTTAAGTGACTTTCTTAGGCACATGGAATAAATGGAGGCAAAGATCCAGGTGACACTAGGGCAAAACCCCTGGTCTCCTGATGCTACTCCACTGCCTTCCAAAACTCCCTTTTGCCTTTGAAAGGAAAATGCTAAGCAACATGAAAAACTTGTCTTCTAGAGTCCATCTACTTTACTTATTAGGAGAAACGGACACATCTGCAACCAGAATTCACTGATGTAATATGATTAGCTAAATCAGAATTACTAAACTAACTCTTTGTCTTACTATGCCTTTGAGAAACTTAAGCTCTGACATAGGTAGCAATAGGGTTTCCTGATGGTGATGTATACAAGATGACTTTGGGGGATATATATTTTGTAATGGTTATATATTTAACATTTTAATAGTTGCATGAGGTATAACCAACATAATAAAATGCTCATATGTAAAATGTATATATACCTGTGAAACTGTTACCATAATCAAGACATGAACATATATACCCATCACTTCCAAATGTTTCCTTGTCCACTCCTACCCTCCTTCAACCTCCCTGTCTCTGAGTAACCACTGATTTACCTTCTGTCACAACAAAGTAGTTTTCATTTCCTAGAGTTTTTGTTAAATATAGTCATACAAGGTGGATTTTTTTTTTTTTTGGTCTGTTTCAACTCAGCTCTATTATTTTGAGATTCATCTATGTTTTTATGTATTTCATCTATGTTTTTATGTATTCCATAATGCATTTTAATAACATTTTTAAAAAGATTTTATTTATTTACTTGAGAGAGAGAAAGCATGAGTAGGGGGAAGGGCAGAGGAAGAAGCAGAAGCAGACTCCTCACTGAGCAGGAAGCCCGACTCCACATAGGGCTTGATCTCAGGACTCTGGGATCATGACCTGAGCTGAAGGCAGATGCTTAACCGACTGTGCCACCCAGGTGCCCAATGCATTTTTTCTTTTTTTTTTTTTAATTGCTGAGTAGTCCTCCATTGTTTGGAGACACCATGTTTGCTTATCCATTCACTTGTTGATGGACATTTGTTTCTAGTTTTGGGCCATTACAAATGAAATTGCTATGAACATTCATGTACAATTGTATGGTCATATGCTATGATTTATCTTAGGTAAATATCTAGGTATATAATGGTTGTGTATTTAACTTCTTTAAAAAAGTGTCAAGTTGTTTTCTCAAGTGGTTGTACAATTTTACATTCCTACAAGGAGAGACTGGAAAGTTTAGTTCCGCAAATCCTTGTCAAGAGTTGACATCGTCAGTCTTTTAATTTTAGCCATCCTAAAAGGTGTGTAGTGATATCTCAGTGTGATTTTCATTTGTACTTCCTAATGACTTATGATGTTGAGCATTTTTTATGTGTTTGTCAACTTACATATCTTCTTCAATGATGTGTCTGTTCAAATCTTTCACCCAATTTTTTTTTTTTAATTTTAAGAGTTTATTTGAAGAAAAATCTATTCAAACTGGGCAGCACCAAAAAGAAACTGGTTAAGAACACTGCACCAGCAGGAGCTCAAAGAGAGACTTTTATAGAGAAAAGGTTAAAGGAAAATAGGACATTTTTGATTGGCTATAGCTGAAAACCTATTGGTGGCCCATTGGCTGTGACTGGTCGTCTTTGGGTTACAATTTCATAACCTTGAAGTATGTACAGGCCTAGATTTTAATCTGCTTACAAAGGCCATAATGGCGATACAGCCACTTCAAATGGCCTTAATGTCTCTGTAGTCTCTTTCATTCTGTAACATTTCTTCAACCTTTCTTCGACCATGTCATTTTTCTACTACTTTCTAGGATAGAACACCCAGGCACCCTGAAATTTTAATTTTAATAAAATTCACTTCTCAATTATTTCTTTTATGAATCATACTTTTGGTTTCATATCTAAGAATCTTTGCCTAGGCTAAGGAAAAATGGCTTCCTCTTATGTTATCTTCTTGATGTTTTATAGTTTTAGGTTTCACATTTGCCTATGATCCAATATCAAGTTACTTTTTTGTACATGATATGCTATTAATTTTTTGTGTATAGTATGAGGTATGGACCAAAGCTCTTTTTTTTTTTCCTTTACATACGGCTATTTATTCTAGCACCATTTGTTGAAAAGATTATACTTTCCCCATAGAACTACATTTGATCCTGTGTTGGAAAGCAAGTGTCCATTTATAAGTAGATCTGTTTCTGTACTCTCTTCTGTCCCATTGATCTATTTGTCTATTGTTACTCCAATACCATCCTGTCCTGATTACTGTAGTCTTATAACAAGTCTTATAATATTTTAGTGTTAGTCCTCCAAATTTATCATTTTCAAAGACATTTTGGCATTTGGCATTTTAGATAATTTGCATTTTCATTTTCAAATGAATCAGTTTCCAATTTCTACAAAAAGCTTATTGCAATTTGATTTGGAATTGTATCTAGAGCAATATGGGGAGAATTGATAACTTAACAAATCATGTCTTCTAACCCATAAACACAGTATATAAGTTCATTTATTTAGATCTTCTATAATTTCCTTTACTGGTATTGTATAATTTTCAGTGTATAGATGGTATATGACTTTTTTTCAGATTTATCCCTAAGTTGTTCATATTTTTGATGCTATTCTAAATGGTTTTGACTTATTTCAATTTCCAAATATTTATTGCTAATATATAAAAATACAATTGATTTTTGTCTTTTTGGTTTTTTTTTTTTAAGATTTATTTTTTTGACAGAGAGACACAGTGAGACAGGGAACACAAGCAGGGGAAGTGGGAGAGGGAGAAGCAGGCTTCCCGTGGAGCAGGGAGCGCCATGTGGGGCTCGATCCTAGGACCCTGGGATCATGACCTGAGCTGAAGGCAGATGCTTAATGGCTGAGCCACCCCGGCGCCCCTACAATTGATTTTTTTATATTGATCTTATATCCTGTAACCTTGCTAAATTCATTTCTTAGTTTATGTAGGGTGTTTTTTTTTTTGTTTTTTTTTTTGGTAGATTCCACTAGATTTTCTATATATTTGTGTTGTCTGCAAATAAGAGTTTTATTTCTTTTTTCCTACCTAGGTGACTTTTTTCCTTGCCATTCTTTGCTGCCTAAAATTTCCAGTGTAATATTGCACTGATTGGTACTTAATTGAATCCTCAAGGCAGATATTCTGCAGATCTCCAGACTTCTCCATGCAATTCTCTCTTCTCAGGATGTTTGTCCTGAGAACTCCAGCCACCTTGATCTCCTCACACACTCAGCTTCATATGGGAGTGTATCATGCTCCTCTTTGTACTGTGGCCTAGAAACTCTCCAAAGAGTAGTTGGGGTAATTATAGGTCCTAGTTGTTTTTTTTTTCCATCTTTCAGGAATTACTGTCCTTCTTACCTAATATACATTGTCTTGAAAATTATTATTGCATATATTTTTTACATTTTGTGGCTTTTCAGGTGAGAGTATAAATCCATTCCTTTTTACTTCATCTTGGCTGGAAATTCTTACATATTTATTTTAATGTATACTAAAATATAAGTAACAGTTATAGTGATAGTAGAACAGTGATATGATTATCTTTCACAATAATTTTAAGTAAAAAAGAGCACCTGAGTGGTGCAGTCAGTCGAGCATCCAACTCTTGGTTTTGGCTCAAGTTGTGATCTCTGGATGGTGAGAGGGAGCCCGGAGTCAGGCTCTGTGCTCAGCGTAGGGTCTGCTTGGGATTCTCTCTCCCTCTACCCCTCCTGCTTGTGTGCTTGCTCTCTCTCTCTCTCAAATAAATAAATAAATTCGTAAAAAATAAATTTAAGTTAAAAAAAAAAGGAGTGCCTGGGTGGCTCAGTGGGTTAAAGCCTCTGCCTTTGGCTCAGGTCATGATCTCAGGGTCCTGGGATCGAGCCCTGCGGCAGGCTTTCTGCTCAGCGGGGGGCCTGCTTTCCCCTCTCTCTCTCTGCCTGCCTCTCTGTCTACTTGTGATCTCTCTGTCAAATAAATAAATAAAATCTTAAAAAAAAATAAAAGTAAAAAAACAACCAAAAAAACTAGTCTGTTGTTGAAAGCATTACACATATAATACAGACAAAACCAATGTGGCAAAAACCCTGAAGGTACTATTAAAATCATTAAGTTTATGAAGCACCATAATAGGAGGTAAATTAAAAGCGGCTGTAGGTGAGGGCTTACACGAAAGGAAATCAACTGGGAAAATACAGGTGACTCTAAGCAAAGAAGCAAAAAATCTAGATGACTTGAAAATAACTTGGGTCTATTTAGGGTAGAGGCAAGAGGGCTGCACCCAACAAAAATTATTTTAGTTATCATATACTAAAGAATGTAATAAGTGTTGCTCATGATGATGATAATTTTAGATCAAAAAAAAGGTAAACTGAAAAAAAAAAAGGTAAACTGGGTTCAGAATACTATGCTAAAGTAAGTAATCATAAGACATTTTAGGAACAAGTCAATAAACATTTGTTAAAATTCGCTGACAGAGAAAGACTTAGATATTTGCAGAATTTATTCAATAAGAACATCTTAATTGTGTTTCCTGAAAACTAACAAGACGAATAAGATGCTATTGTTCGTTACCTTTTTTTTTTTTAAGACTTTATTTATTTGACAGAGAGAGAGATCACAAGTAGGCAGAGGCGGGGGGGGGGGGGGGGGGGCGGGGGGGGGCAGGGGGAAGCAGGCTCCCTGCTGAGCAGAGAGCCGGATGCGGGGCTCAATCCCAGGACCCTGAGAACATGACCTGAGCCGAAGGCAGAGGCTTTAACCTACTGAGCCACCCAGGTGCCCCTGTTCATTACTTTCTAGATGACTAAGAATTAGTAATTTGGTGTTCTAGGGCAAACAAGAAACAGTTTCATTGAACTTAAAGGCTGGATCAGCCCAAAAGTGTTCAGGCAGGGAAGGTGGAAGGAGGGTGGGACTAGTACAAAACATGAGCTTACCATTAGGGACACTTCATTTCCCAGATGCCACAAGAAATATCATGAGCCTAAAAGTAATGTCCTGTGAAACCCTAGAACAACAGCTTTGGCTTTGTGTAACTATTTCTAGAATAACAACAACCTCTGTTCAAATGGTGCACAAGAATCACTATAGAGTGATTCTTTAGATCCTACAAAGCTGTTTAATAATAGAAGCAAATATTTATTCATAATTTTACAGTTAAGAAAGTATTTGATCACATTTCATCTCAATTTTGATACTCAGGAAAATCTAGAGAGAGAAAGAGATAGAATTATCCTCACATTATGAATGAGAAGGTTCAGGGAGATTGCGACCTGTCCAAAATCATACAGCTGCTAAGTGGCAAAACTTGGAAAGGCACACAGACCTTTCTCCCCAAGCTAGTGCTACTTACAACATGCAGAAATATGTTTGGATCTCATTCCTCATTCCATTTTTGATCCTCTGGTAGTTAAAAACTTAACCTGAATCCACCGGCAATCCTAAAATGAATTCACATATGAAATCCTAAAATGATCTCTCATACGTAGACATTTTTAATGAGTGAATGGTCCAAGTCTTTAAGACCAAAATGGGTTAAAAATTTTTACTTTAGAGAGTTTTAGAATGATCACTGAAGCTTGAGTTCTAAATCTCCCAATAGTACCTCCCATTCCAATGGTGCAATGGGACTTTGTATATTATATCAGTAAACACAGAAGTCTAAGGGAGACAGAGTGGTGTTTCAATTTCTATTTGAATCAATGCTTTCCTACTGCCCACTTCTCTTTTGCTCAGGACAGTTTATCTTAAGCCTGGGGCTATGGTCCTAACAGCATGACTTAACTCCTTAGCCCTACATCTGCATAGTGTTTCTATCAGCCAACTGAAACCAATTCTGGAGATTCAGCTGATGGCTTCCAGATCCGACCCCTGAAAAAAAGCAAACATGGTGTAGAAAGAATGATTTTGACTAGAAATGTAAAGTTGTAGATATATATTATTGTCTCTTGACAGTAGGGGTTGACCACTTTCCTGAAAGGGGAAACAGCAAGTAGATGGCAATATATGACTAACGGAAAGAGTAGAGGGTCCTCTGTTCTCCCTAGAGAGGTTGCAGCAGAATTAGCATTCCAACTATGCATTCTCTAAGCAAATTTCTCTTTGAGTTTTTATTTTTTTAATTAGCACTTGGGTAGTTTGTTTTGCCTGGTTCACATGCAAAGCTGGTTCTGAAGAACAATTAACTTGGCTCACTGTCATCTCCAACACTCTCCCCTCTCCTTAATTTCCAGGCAATTCCTTCTCCTACAATAACTTATTACCCATCAACTGACTCCCCCCCACCCCCAAGCTCTGTAACCTCATCTCCTCCTACCATTATTTCCTGTGCTCACTCTACTCCACCCATATAGCCTTGCTCTTCTTTGAAACTGCCAAGCCTTTGGCACCTCAGTGCCTCTGAACCTAATGTCCCCTCTTTGCCCCAGATAGCCCCATGGCTTGCTTCTTCACTTCATTTAAGTCTTTGCTCAAATGTCGCCTTATTAAAGACTACCTTGTGAAAAACAGTGACTTCCCCACTCCCAACACTATCATCCCCCTCTCTTGCTTTATTTTTCCTTATAGAACTTTGCAATGTCTGGCCTACTACACATTTACCAATTTACTTGTTTATCTCTGGCCTTCCCCCAATTAGACTGTAACTTCCATGATAGCAAGTGTTTTATCTGTTTTGTTTCATGACAATCACCAGCAACTAGAGTGATATCTGGAAAAAGGAGGTAATCAATTAATCTTTGCCTGAATAACTGAGTAAAGAAATGATGTATGCCATCAAATTAACTACTTAATTTTCCATTTCTTGTTATGACACTTGGCATCAAATTTTAGGTGGTACTTCTGAGTCCAATACTAATCAGACAGACTATTGCCATCCAGATATTTGGATAAGCTGTGACAGAGTGGACTGTGAGGTCTTAGGTGTAGCCTTTGGATCTGAAGTTCTAGGCCTGAGCTTCTTGTCAATAAAACAGAAATACACTAGCATGCCTCAGCTCTCACTTAACAGTTTATAAATTTTTTCTTAAAGTTTTTCACCAATTTTTCTTCAGATTTTGATCAATTATTCTATTTTACATTATGACATACATTTCACAACAGCATGGACTACTATAAATGAATATTTACTCACTAAATCCTACTCTATTAACCATAGCTTAATTTAACTGGAATAAGCTCTATAGACTTGAATAGAGCATATTTTAAACTCATGAATTTTTAGAGTCATAAGGAACAAAGGTTGCCAAATCCAGTCTCCCACCTCATTAGGAACTTCTTCCAGAAAAAGAAAAGAAAGAAGATACAATAGCCACAAAAGTAACAGCACCCATGTATGAAGTTTTTATCTTACTATATTATCTAATTATCTAAGGTTACAATATTTTTTTTACTTCCACTGGCTCCTTCCAGTAACCCAGTTAAATAGATGGGTAAGGGGCGCCTGGGTGGCTCAGTGGGTTAAAGCCACTGAGGTTAACTCAGTTAACCCACTCAGTTTAACCCACTCAGTGGGTTAAAGCCACCTGAGCCTTCGGCTCAGGTCATGATCTCAGAGTCCTGGGATCGAGCCCCGCATTGGGCTCTCTGCTCAGTGGGGAGCCTGCTTCCCCCTCTCTCTCTGCCTGCCTCTGCCTGCTTGTGATCTCTCTTTCAAATAAATAAATAAAATATTAAAAAATAGGGACGCCTGGGTGGCTCAGTTGGTTAAGCGGCTGCCTTCGGCTCAGGTCATGATCCCAGGTTCCAAGGAGTCCCACATCAGGCTCCTTGCTCAGCAGGGAGCCTGTTTCTCCCTCTGCCTCTGCCTGCCACTCTGCTTGCTTGTGCTTTCTCTCTCTGACAAATAAATAAATAAAATCTTTAAAAAAAAAAAAATTAAAAATAAATAAATAAATAAATAAATAGATGGGTGATAGTCACTGGAGTGGCAACAGTGTAAATGACTGGTTACTTGTGCATACAGCTGAATGGTGCATCTGTTTAGAGTACTGTATTGTGCATGTATGCAGATCTATTCTGTGATTCAGGACCCATTCCACGTAGGACCCTAATCTACTGCCACAATCCTTTATCCAATAATCATGATTATCTTGTGAGCACCCTAGGACCCAACCCTGCAGACCAAGAATTTCAAGATTATGGAAAAGCTTGTCTTTCTCACCCATATAACTCCTTAAGAATAAATGACCCCACAGCCACAGCTAGATTCCAGAGGGAGAGCTCTGGTCTTGATTTAAAGCTTAGGTGGGCTTACAAAATCATCTTGAGTTACATCCCAAAGAGGGGGGAAACACTGTTTGAATAGTTAAAGGGAAGCTGCCATATCGCCCTTCTTGTGCCACCCAGGGGCACATTCCCAAGTTCCTTCTGATTGTTTACCCGCAGCAACGTCAACAAGAGACAATTAGGTGAAAGCTTTGAGCTTAAAAATAAGCTGTCAGGGCCAGGACCCATTCCCTCCTGGACTCGCTGCTCAGACATGATGTTTTAGCAGCCTGCCTTTCCCGCGAAACCTTCCCTGTCTGACACGTCCAAGGCTGGAGAGGGAACCTGAGTGTGTTTCTTCACTCTTGCAAGCAGTTTTTGATCTCCACTCAAGGTCACATAAATATGCACAAACCAATTAAAGCTCAGTTATTATGTCAACAAAGAGGCAGTGTTTGTTGGCGCTGCAGCACACTGTAGTGTTATTAGTTAGGGAAAAGTAGAATCACCAAATATGTCTTGTTAGCTGCATTAATGTCATTTACACTCATTCTTCAAATAAGTAAGCTAATTAGAAACAGACTTTAGGCTAAGCATTTCTCATTCAAAACCCTAACACATTGGAAGAATGATAATAAAGAAGAGAGGTGAGTTTCCTGCCAAAGTTGTGCATGGTTTGGGGGTAATGGCAGGATTCTTTTACTAAGCTTATTCTTCCAAGATTGTAGCTGACTCAGTCATCATCACATCAGGCTGCTACTGGTGCAAAATGTATTAAGTGACTGGAAACGTGAGTTATTGCTGTTGGTATGTTTTTCCATGTTGTCTCTTCTCATAATGGCTATGGAGAGAAACATTTACCACAAATCTATTTCGGGCTTTGGTTCTTACTGAGGGATAACTCAGGGTTTTTTGAACTTTTAAGTCATTATAGAAAATTTTGTCAATGTCGAAAAGTATAGACAGGACAATAAAAATCACTTATAATTATATCATCCAAAAATACTGTTATTTTGCTTTGTTGCATTTCCTTTTATAATCCTGTCTCCATACACATATGTTTACATGTATGTCCATGCATCATTTTTTCCAAAAACTGAGTATAATTCCATATATTTAGCTTTGTATTGTGTTTTTTCCCAAGGTATATAATGAACATTTTCCATATTTTCCCATATAATTAAAAGGAAAATAAGATTTAATGATATATGATATGATAATATTCTAACATGAATGTACAATATTTGCTTAAGTAAATTGTTTGAACTTAAACTAGTTTCTAATATTTCACTATTACAAATAATGCTATATTGTATATCCCTCTGTATTTATCTTGGCATACATATGAGATTATTTTCATATAGTCTACTTTTAAGATAGAGAAAAATACATAATGGGTCAATGCTTATGAGTGCTAGCTCAAGAAAATTAAAAAACAAGAATGATGTGGCCAAGGGTTGGACTATTCCAAAAGACATCCAGATCTTCCTATGGTGACCCTCTATCACTTTGGCCTGGGAGGTGGGTGGAGTGCATTAGGAAATTATGGGAAAGTGAAATTTGCCAGTGAGATCTTGAGGGAAGAGGGAATCAGAGATAAAACTCATGACCTAGACTATTCAGATCTGAAGCTCTTGTCACAGCTAAAGACTAAAATTGGGCAACATAAACAAGGCTATGCAACATGGAGATGAACCCACACTTCTAAGCACTAGCCGCATTCTTCCACATCCATAACTAAGTACGCACTGTCTCTACATCCTGGATCCTCTAAACAGGAACTCTTTCTCTCTCCTGTCTACCTTGCATTTTTCAATGCACACATTGAAACTCACTTCATTTCCTCTGAGAAAGCTTCACTAACCTTTCCAAAAACTTGTGGCTACCTCTGAGATCCCATAATATTTTGTGCTGAGAAAGTGCTGTTTGGCTGTGTGTGCAGATTAGTGTCCAACAGTACTTCATGACAACAGACATTATATCTTATTCATCTTGGTAGGTCCACAGATTCTGGCATATCATAGGGATTTAATAAATGATGGATGAATTAAGGAGTAGTGACTGGGACTGATATTAATACCATGAAGCATGGCCCACTCACCCTACACAGCCCCAACAGTTTTCCTAGCCAGTTTTGGAACATGGAAAATATGAAAGCAGAGACTTCTATCTTAGTGTCTGGCTCCTCAGTCATGCTAGTCTCTTCTATCCATCAGCGACTCTGATCACTATCACCATTGCAACTCAACTCCATGACTTACATGATGATACTTCTCATGAGACAGTACCTTTCCATGAATGCCTTATCCTATGCAGAAAAACCGTGGACTGTTTGATTACCAATGGACTAAGGATTACTTACATCATGTACACACAAACACATACACGTGCATACACATGGACACACACAGATACACAGCAACATCACTCATTTCTATAGTCATATGCAAATGTCCACATGCACAGTCCCAGACAAGAGCAAAAAAAAAAAAAAAAAAGACAAAGAATAAAATGAGAAAAACAGACTATAAAATAAAAAGCATAACAAGAAATCGTGAATATTTTGTGTATGGGAGCTGGGACCCTGGATTGGCGGGGGGTAAACGTGGAGTCAGCAAAGGAGACACCAGTTGCTAATTCTAAATAAAGGCAGCACTAGACGCACAACTTAGTTCTGTTTTCTTTTCATCTGTCACCTTACCAAGTGGGCAACCTGGAGGCAGCAAGCTGGTCACAAAGGCAGTGTATGGTTCTTAAGCAGCATCTTTATCAGCTGATTGAGGCAATGATGACAACTTAATGAAACAACAGGAGAAAGATATGACTCTAAAGCAGTGTTTTCAAACTTTAGTGTGCAGGAGAAATGTCTTAGGATCTTGTTAAAAATGCAGATAGTCCCTACCCTAAGTAATTTTGATTCTGTGAGTCTGTGGTAGATGCCAAGAAATGACATTTTTAGCAACCATTCAAGTGTATTCCGAGGTAGGTCTGAGGGCCATTCTTAAAGGAAACACTGCTATAAAGGGAATAAAAAGAAATACAGAAGAAGTGAAGAGGCACGAGCTAAACTACCTAACGTAACCCAAACAATGCACACTGTGGTATATCACAATCATTATAGCAAATCACAATGATTTACTCTACTTCAACTAAAATGTTCTGCATTAATTTTATTTCATTGGCTTGAGATAATGATGCCAAAACGTTATATAACTACTTGTTTTCTCATGTATACATTTTATAGTCAGTATATATACAGTGCCACCATGAGACTCACGACGCCTTTTGTTATAGGTTTCCGCTATGAGCTGCATGGCTTATTAGTGAAGAGGTTAAGAAAACAGTAAGAGGATATTTTATCCATTCATTTTATTTATTTATTTATTTATCTATCTATCTATCTATCTATTTATTTATTTTAAGATTTTATTTATTTATTTGACAGAGAGAAAAAGATTGCAAGCAGGCAGAGAGGCAGGCAGAGGGAGAGGGGGAAGCAGGTGCAGGGCTCAGTCCCAGGACCCTGAGATCATGACCTGAGCCGACCCAGGTGCCCCTTTTCCATTCATTTTAAACACTCCTTCCATGGAGCTTTCCCTGACCCTTCAGCTCATTTTACCACGAGAAAGCACCTTGTAATTTCTCAAACTGGTGTTTGTAATACTTGAAATAACTTGCCCCCACTCTGTCTTGCTCACCAACTAGAAAGCTCCATGAAGACAGAATCTTTTCTTCCTTGTTCAACAGTCTATGACCAGCATCAAGAATAGTGCCTGGCACATTTTAGGTCCTTAAAATTTTTGCTGAAGAATGAACAAGCTTTATCTTGAATGATGAAAATCTACCCTCAAGATAATTTGGCTAAAAAGAGAATCATAAAATAAGAAGCTTGGATTAATGAAAGAATGAATGAACTCTATCTTGATTGATGAAAATCTACTCAAATGACTTGAAGGATGAATAATTAAAAGACAAGATACTAAAGATTGAAATGATAAAACAGGCATGGTAATATTTCCCCTGACAAATCCATTGTCACCTCTTTGATGAGTCATTTCTTTCCCTCCTACTCAGTGCCAAGTTGGTAAGAGGTGAGGGACGCACCAGAGCTCATGAATGGTGGGAGACAGGCTGGCTAGCAACATCAAGGTGGATCTCATCCGCAGGTAGGAGCTGAGCTAGAGGCCAGATGAGAGGAGCTGCGTGCTAAGCCTTGTTCACCTTCCTGAGGAGTCCCGGGAGATGCTCTGATGATGGTCTAAAGCAAATGCTTTACCTGATAGCAATCCAGGTGTCCTCCATTGTTTCTGTCTTAAAATGGACCCTTTATACCTCCAAGGCTCAGTTAGGACCCTGATGTGCATTAAAGAAAGCTTCATCCTCTCAGCAATCTCTGGTTTACCGCCCAACAGCATAATTATGTCTGCTGGGTAGGAAAGGCAGAGTTTTCAGGGACAAAGCCCACTTTTTAGTGTTTTGGAAAAGCTTCCCCAAATATTCTGATAGACTCTCTTGGTTAGGAGTTTAGAATGCATGTCAACTTGGCATTAAAGAAGAGATAACATGATCTTGCTAGCTATATAGTCATCCTGAGAAAAATTAGCTTTCCTGCCTTTGTTCTATCTAACGTATACAGAGTCAAGATTCAAGACTGGTTTTGTCTTTGTGCCTAAATTATCAGACTTTAACAATTTGTTCGGCAGCTTTCCTCATATTTGCAAACTAAAACCTAATCTTTAGAGGAACATACACCTGAAACCTAGCATATCTGGGTTCAAATTCTGGTTCTGCTCTTTACTGGCAATATATCCATGAATGAACACATTAGCTGGCCTCACTTTCCACATTTGTAAAATGGAGATAATGGTAACAAACATAATACGTATAATTCTGTGAAAATTAAATGAGGAAAGGATAAAAGTACCTTGATCCTGGCATTTAATAACTATTCAATAAATATTACTTCCCTCTCCTATTCAGTTTCTCAGAGAAGGCCTAAGTTTTCCTAGGCACGCGTGAGCATTTGAACATTGCAAATTCTGCAACCCTTCTCTGACAGGCAGAAGCACCGTCCCACGACACAGCCATGTTTCCCAGTTCAACATATCATGCTTTTCTTTTCCTTAATGAGGAAAGGATTTCTTCACGAAGAAAAAAATGTTCTTTATTGTTTGCATCTCATCTAATGTTTACCTTGTATTCATATTTTCTAAGTCACAAGTTAAGGGATAAAAAGTACTCTCTAATTAGGCTTGTGTGTAAGTACAAACATAGGCCTTCTACTAGCACACCTATAAAAAAAACACACTTTTTTTAAAAAAAGATTTTATTTATTTGAGAGAGAGAGCAGGAGAGGAGGGAGGGTCAGAGGGGGAAGCAGACTCCCTGCTGAGCGAGGAGCCTGATGCAGGACTTGATCCGGGACTCCAGGATCATTACCTGAGCCAAAGGCAGTCGCTTAACTGACTGAGCCACCCACGTGCCCCTAAAAAAAATCTTTTAAAATAAACAGAAACAGGGTCGCCTGGGTGGCTCAGTGGGTTAAAGCCTCTGCCTTCGGCTTGGGTCCTGATCTCAGGGTCCTGGGATCAAGCCCCGCATCGGGCTCTCTGCTCAGCAGGGAGCCTGCTTCCCCCTCTCTCTGCCTGCCTCTCTGCCTACTTGTGATCTCTTTCTCTCTGTCAAATAAATAAATAAAAATCTTTAAAAATAAAATAAAATAAAAAACAGAAACACAAGCAACACCTTCAGCTCAAACACATATGTATCTATTCATAAGTAAATGTGGTTAATGGAGCAGAGTGGCATCTCATTTGTGAATTTTAACAAAAAAGTTGGAAAATGTGGGGGCAGGGCTATTAATGTAATGAGAATAACTAGTATGTGTATCACGCTTGTGCACCTGGCATTTGGTTAAGTGGTTTACATTAACTCTCTGACTGGATTCTTATAATAATGTTATGAGCTAGATGGGATCATGGGTATTTTACACGTGAGAAACTTGAGAAAAAGAGGTTAATAGCCAATATCACTTGGCTAGTCAGTAGGGAGCCAGGGCAGGAGCCCAGTACTGATGGGCCCAAAGTGCATATACAGTACCTATGCAGTAGCTGCTTCCCAAAGGCTTAAACATCACTGAGATAACCAACATCTGATCACCCAAGGGGCATGGTCTCACCACAGGACAGCAAGAATCTGACTCTGGGCTGACTCTTCTTGTCATGGGATGAATTGGCATAGGACTCTGGCTGGCTGTTGGAGCCTGTCCCTGAGAAATGGGACATCCAGATGTCCAGAGCATGGTCCAGAATTTTCCAGAGTGGTGTCCATGGCTTACCCATTATAACCATGTGAATAACCAGCTTTGTGTGCCTTTGGGGGGGGGGGGGCGGAGGGGATGGGATGGAAAAAGGGAATTAATCTGGCATGGGGAAAATCTCTTTCTCCCCCAACAGATAACAAACCCCAATTACTAAAACACACACACACACACACACACACACACACACACACACACACACACTTCTACATCACTGATTTTCCTTCAGTAATCAGTGCCTCACAACCAACAGGTTATAAACCTTATCCCCACATTCAGAACTTGACCGTGGCACTTTCAAAATTTCCTGTCAGATCTATTTTCAAGGTTCACATGGCAACACTGCTTGTAAACAACTCAGCCCTTACTAACAAAATGTAAGCGTAAACCATGCTATATTGTAATGGAAGTCGGTAAACACATTTTGAGAATGGGGAAGAGAAAGAAATACTTCCCATGTGACCTGTTTGCAATTCTGATCTTCACACATCATGTGAATACATTAGAAAAGCAACACCTTTTGAACAAGAATATGCATAGAAAATGCTTTTTACAGGCCAGGACAGATGGGATGAAATTATCTCTTTATTCTTTCTGATTGAGAGCAGTAGTGTGACTGCTATGCTACCCTGGTTAATAGTGGAGCCATTATTGTCATAAGTAAAATGAAATAATGTTTATGACAACATTTCTGTAACTCCTTTACAACTGATCTGATTTGAGATTTTAAACATGATTGTGAGGGAATTTAGTTCTTATTTTCATGCTCAGCGATAAAGAAATTAATGAAAATTGCATTAGGGAATCCATTTCCATAATGGTTTCTCATGTGGGTCCTGTCCAAGGTGGTACAGCTTACGGAGGTTTTCACAAGGAAGAGTGTATGGCAGTTTTGGTTTGAACCCTTACTGTCCAAAGTAATTTAATAGCAGCCACTTTTCTAGAAACCTTCTGATTTCCTACAAATACAAATCCAATTACGTGTAGAGGGTTTAATAACTAGTTACATGAGGCCTTTTTTTTGTTATTCTTATTGTTTTCTGATACCTGGGCAACTGCTTCAGGCCACAAATTCATTTCTCTTATAAGTAATTTTTAGATTTTATTTTTTGACTATAGAAGAAGCGCTAAAGATAAAAACAACTGCAAATCAAATACCAACATGTAAATCACTCCCTTCATTAATAACCTGGTAACTCCAGGAACAGAAGAGGTACAAGGAGGGAAATAGCATGCATAAGGGCAAAACTGAACATTTAGACCCAACCCCAGGATGAAGGGATGGCCAGGGAATCAGCCTAAGGGCATTTAAATGGCAAAGAGGCTTTAAGATTGTTTTCATTTTTGCAGAAGAAGCCTTGATAGGTAATGCATTTTAAAGGGAAGGCATTCTGTCACAGTCCATTAGAATATGTGAAAGGAAATAATACAGACAGATCTTGTATCTGAAAACCTCCACCCTGTGCTCTTCTATCCAAAGATCATGTAGTGGTTAAGGACGATGGATAACTATGCGTTGCCTATTCTAGACAAAAACAACAAATTGAGCAAATTAGGAAAATGTTACAAGGATAAGTTTAACGTTTCTGCTCTGACTGAGGGGGACTAGGATAGAGATCAATTTAGAAAATAAACATTTTTTCTACAGAACTGTGTTGAGCAAAGTAATGCAGAGAAACATACAAAAAATGGCCAGAAACACAAAGAAAAATATTCAAACTATCTAGAAAAGAGAGAAAATAAAAGAATGAGGTAATACTTCTTTTCCTAGCAAAAAGATTACAAAGAACAATGATACCAGTATTCCAAGAAAGTGTGGCATGTCTGGCACATGCATATGCTACTGGCAGAAGAGTAAAATAGTACCACCTCTCTAGAGTGTGATTTCAGAAATTTGGATAAAATGGACTTATCCTTTGACTCGATAGCTCCACAAAGATGTGTTCATCTGAAGATTGTCTGTGATAGCAACCACCAGAGCCAAAAATCAAATGCAAATGAATAGAGGGTTTTAAATAAAGAACCACATTACAATGGAATAATAATAGCCTTTAAAAATTATATTGAACTATATTCACTGGCACAGAAGGAAGCTCACAATGTATTTCTAAGTGAAAGGAGCAGATTATAAAACAGTATATCCTACACTTACTATATCTAGACATGTACCTAGACATATACATACATATATCCTACACTTATTATATATATACACACTTATGCATATATATGGTAAGTATATGATATTTAGGTAGTATACAACATAAATAGCATACATCTATATTTACTATAATTTATATAGATACATATGCATATAAATATATATACTATATATATCCACATATATGGATATATATCATATACTATTTGGCTTCCCTGTGCTTGCTTAAGAGAATCATTAACCCTTATTAAATATTAAATCCCTGCTGTTACCCATTTAGACCTTGCAATAATATTTTCCGTAAGGATAACAATTGATTATGAACTTTTGAAGTCCACAGTTTTGAAGATCTAAGTCTTTTTACTTGGTTTTTATATTAGAAATCAACACGCTTTTCCACATGGCTTCTGCCACCACATATATATCTCTAAATAGGTAAACACAGGTCAAGTCACTTTTTTGGGGAGGCATAAAAGATTATACCAAACTAAAATTCATTTTTATACATTTATAAATTCATATTTACGAAAGAAAAAAATTTAGGTAAATATCTAGGTGCAACAAAATGTTAATATGTTTATTTCTGGATTGTGAAAATGTGTTAACTTGTGTTATACATTACATATTGACTGTCTTTAGTTAACTTTGATGTTTATTTTTATTTATTTTTTTATTTATTTTTTATTCGAGAGAGAGAGAGAGCATGAGAAGAGGGAGGGTCAGAGCAGGGAGTCCGATGCGGGACTCGATCCCAGGACTCCAGGATCATGACCTGAGCCAAAGGCAGTCACTTAACCAACTGAGCCACCCAGGCACCCAGCTTTGATGTTTAAATTTGTTCCTTTTGGTCTTCTAGTCTAGGTACTTTATTTAGCAAAATCAAAATGACCCAAGCAAAACACCAGTAACATTAGAAGAGTGCTTTCTTCTCAACTGCCAATGGTACCCACTAGAGTCCAGGTGAATGTAGCAATATGTTCTCAAAGGGAAATAAAGATAGAAAGATAATTGTCATTTGAGGGAAATACAAAATCACCATTAGGCAAATACCACAGTTGCAGGCAACATCCACTAATGGATGCTAAAATCAATGAACAGATGATTAAGGAGAAATAGGATGTTAGCATTAATTCAAAGTATCTCCTCCAAGATATTTACCAACCAGAAAGAGAAAATTGGTCATTCTGCAGTGAAGAAATCTAGTAGGTATAAGGTTAAAATCACCAGCAATAATACATACAGACATCATGTAGACATGGTATAAAGCACTGAAAAGGGTGCAACATTATGCCTGTGGTATTCTTCCCAAAAGTACATAACCTCAGTTGATTCACGGAGAAACACCTGAGAAGCCGAAGTTGAGAGACACTTTACAAAATAACTGGCCAGACCTCATTAAAAGTGTGAAGGTCATGAAAGACAAGAAAAGAATAAGAAACTGTCACAAATTAGAATAGACTAAGGAGATGCAAAATAACTAAATCCAGATTGGATCCGGGAACAGAAAAATAACAGTAATTTTTTTGAAAACTCGGTGAATTTTAATAAGATCTGAAGTTTACCTAATAGTATTTCACCAATGTAAATGTCCTAGTTTTAGAGGAAGCTGGGTTGAGGGTATAATTACCGAGTCCTCTATTTTTGCAACTTTTCAGTTAAATAATAAATTATTTGGAAATGAAAAGTTTTTCAAAATGGGGGGCAATTGCCATGCCTTCCTTCTGAATTTGATTCTTGTTCCATATATGTCAAAGAAACTTTCAACTCTTCGCATAGTTTTTTATTTTATGTAAGCACAGACACACCCTGCCTGAGTCTTAACAATATAGCTAAGAGAGGCTTCTCACAATCCATAGTGTTAAATTGATATGCTAGTGTCTCCCACCTTTAATGGTGCCCTCTAATCAGGAAAGGGCTTTCCTGCTCCAGCAGACTATTAGAGAGGGAGGGAGACTGTGTTATTAAGCATTTAAAAATAATCCCATCTAAAGGGTTGAGAGGGTTTATCTAGTCATCTTCTGTAACAATCACAATATAAATGGCCAGTATCTACATAAGTGCTAGTCACACAAATCTGTGTTGACTGGTGAATAAGAAACATAAAACAACTATATGCTCCATCTCCGCATACTGAAAAGGTAAAAATTATTTTTCCTATAAAGAACTAACACTTCTTGGGGCACCTGGGTGGCTCAGTGGGTTAAAGCCTCTGCCTTCGGCTCAGGTCATGATCTCAGGGTCCTAGGATCAAGCCCCGCATCCCGCATCGGGCTTTTTGCTCAGCAGGGAGCCTGCTTCCCTCTCTCTCTGCCTGCCTCTCTGCCTACTTGTGATCTCTCTCTCTGTCAAATAAATAAATAAAATCTTTAAAAAAAAAAAAAGAACTAACACTTCTTCAAATTTATGTTCATTGGACTATGTGGTCATTTCATATAAGGAAGACACATAGTCTGCTAATAAGAATGAAAACGATAACACATAATTTATTATAATAAGTTCTTTGTAGAGGGAAAAAATGAAACAAGTATAGACCTCTTAGTTTTGACTCTGAGATTGTGGTTAATGACCACATTTCTTTACTCAATAAATACTGTTGCATGATGGCTGATGAAATAAATGCATTCCATTACCCATCCCTAAAGTATCTAGGCAAAACTCTATGGCCATTATTCTCTGCATTCCACCCCCTCTCCCCTTTCTAGGGCAGCTCCAAAGTCTGTAATCTAGATGATATTCAGTTCTGTCTTATTTGACCTAGAAAGAGACAGTGACCATAAAGATGGGAGTGAATCCCTAAGACTGTACCAGGTACTCCTTATTAGAATGGCTTCCCCCGGGCGCCTGGGTGGCTCAGTGGGTTAAGGCCTCTGCCTTCGGCTTGGGCCCTGATCTCAGGGTCCTGGATCGAGCCCTGCATCAGGCTCTCTGCTCAGCGGGGAGCCTGCTTCCCCCTCTCTCTGCCTACTTGTGATCTCTCTCTGTGTCAAATAAATAAATTTTAAAAATCTTTTTTAAAAATTTTAAAAAAAAATATTAAAAAAGGAGGGCTTCCCCAATTGACTTAAGCTATTGGGACCCGGAAGATTAGTGATGATATTAATAGATATTAATATATTAATTATATTTTTAAATTTAATTTTACCTAGCTAATACTGCGTAATAAGAGATAGAACCTTGTTATCAAGTAGTTTTTAATTCAGCATAGAGGACAAAAATAATACTTTAAATTAATCACAGAATACATAAATATCAGGCCATGTAGTGGGGTCAACATGCCATCCAGCATCACAGCAAATATCCACATATTGAATCACCGCTTTCTATGTAACAGGCACCGCCTGGTATTAGGGAGATAAAGACAAACACACACAACGGCACCTGGGTGGCTCAGTAGGTAAGCACCTGCCTTTGGCTCCACTTTGGTCCTGATCGAGCCCTACATCAGGCTCCTTGCTCAGCTGGGAACCTGTTTCTCCCTCTCCCTCTGCCTGCCACTCCCCCTGCTTGTACACCCTCTCTCTCTCCCTCTGTGTCAAATAAATAAATAAAATTAAAAGAAAAGACAAACACACACCTTCTCTACTCTCAAGGAATTCACAAGTATAAGGGAGAAGATAGGAAATTAAAAAAAAAGAAAAGAAAAGCAATACAGGCAGTGAAATGTTAAAGCAAAAGAGGAGGTTCTTAAACTCTTCCTGGATGTAAGAAGGAAGACTGGAGAGGAGGTGATGTTTGCACTGAGACTTAATGGATGAAAGGGAATTTTTAAAGAAAGAACACAGGTTGGGAGAAAGGGCATCCTGAGCATAAAGAACAGCAGGTATTAAGTCAGGACAGCATGAAAACAGGTAAAGTGTAAGGAGTCGAAAATCTGTGGGTAACTGCGGCCTCCAGGACAGAGGGAGAAGGGGGCAGAAGTCACCGCTGGAAAGGGAGACCAGGACTGGGGCAGAAAGGACCTTTATGACACACTGGGGAGCTGAAGCTTTATGAGATAGATAATGAGGAATCACTGCATATTAAGTCAAATTGAGTGATATAATTTGGACTGCTGCAAAGATAAAATATGGAACAAGACAATAGAGAAAAGAAGACAAGTCAGAACAATATTGTGTATTATTAACAGCAGGGCCCTTACGGTAAAAGAGGATTTCAGTGAGGACTGGAAGGTTTCTGGCCGGGCTGCGAAGTGGATGGTGCAGGGATGAGAAATGCAGAGAGGGAGCTCATGAAGTCCATGAGAGCTGGAGAAGCAGCCCTGCAGATAAACCCAGTGAGTATTCAGAGAAACTGGGGCAACAGAAAGGCACAAGAAAAGAAACAAAACAAAACAAAACATGGCCTTAGTCTAAAGCTGTGCTGCCCAACACGAAAGCCACTAACCCCATGTGGCAACTGAGCTCCTGAAATGTGGCTCTTCTGAATGAGATGTGCTCAAAGTGTAAAAACACACCTGATTCCAATGATTTTACTTAAAAAAGTAAAATATTTCATTAATAATCTGTATATTGATTCGATGTTGAGACAGTAATATTTTGAAATACTGGATTAAATAAAAATGTAATTAAAATTCTTTTCACCTGTTTATATGTACCTTTGTAAATACAGCTCTTAGGAAGTTAAAATTATGTATGTAATTACAAACGTAGCTTGCATTAGGTTTCCATGGGACAGTGCTGGTCTAAAGGCTCCAGCCTTAACACTGTGGTGGGGTTTAAGGATGTGACGAGGAAAGCAAGGCTAGTCTGGGCCTTGTTTGAAGGCAGAGGCTGATCAGAGACTGGAAAAGGAAACAGAAAAAAATCAGAAGTACTAAAGACATGACCAATTATCATTTTGATGGGTCATGGTGAGGAAAATAGCCTGGACGGAGTAGACATGCATAAATATGGATACATAAAAAGAAGGGAATCCGATTACGGAGAATAATGAATGAATATGGCTAAACATGTCTGCAGTGTAAAACAGACAGCAGCTGGCAAGGGTGGCATCGTGATGAGAACAGTGTTTTAGGAAGAACCGTAAGTCATTGGTACACAGGATGAAATAGAGACAGAGAGTGACTGAAGACAGGAAGGCAGAGGGAGCCGTGGTTGTTGTCTAGCAGTAAAATGGTGTATTTGTAGAGAAGGGTGAAGGTTAAATGTAGAAGAAAAGGAAATGCCTAAGCAAGAAGAGATGCTGTCAAGGGCAGGTGCAATCTAAACCAAAGCCCATCATTTGGAGTGGCCAGGCCAACGTTACACTCAGAGCTGAGACATTAGAGACTTCAGGCCACTCCACTTCTCCGGCCTTAGCCCGTATCTATGAGGTGTTTCATTGCATCAACCCTGCTGAAGATGGCAAGCTGCACAGTCTTCTCACAAGAGCTTCAGGAAATGGCAAGGTCGCTGAAGATCGCTCCATAATTAACATCCATCACCGGGGACTGTCTCCCGCAGCTTTGAGCTGCTCCAGACATTTGGTTTGCCTCATGCAGACCCAGGAGAAAACCCACCAAAATGATTTCCCATAAGCAAGGAAGAAATGTGAACAGCCTAGGGTAATTCTTGACTTTTGTTGTTAACTGCTGTGCGGGGTGAAAAAAGCTATATATGGATTTTTTTTTTCATTTCTCTTTCTGTAATTTTAATGAGACCCAAAGTTAAACTAAAAAGATTCAAATTTTCAAATCCAAAAGATAACTTTTAATTTGTAAAAGAAATGGAAATACATCTTTTACTTCAGGGTAAATATCACTGTGCTGGTCTGCAAAATGACCTGATTTTGGAATTGAATACATCAAAATATACGTTAAAAAAAATCCACACAGCTCCTCCTGCAGGCATCACATTCAATATCCTCCCATGATCCCCTGTTGGCTCCAAAGCAGATTATATTCAAGAATCAAGAGGTGAAAACACTTGATGAATAAGGGTATTAAAATGAATGCTATGTCTCTGAGATAGCAATTACATTAATAACTTCTCCTGAATCCTAAAAAAAAAAAAAAAAAAAAAAAAGAAGAAGTCAGCTTTCTTTCACAAAGGGTGTCAAATTGAGTATATGGACAACTAAATCCTACTCTACCTACATCAACTCTTTAAATGGAGGAGAACATGTTTATGTGTGCTACCTAAACCAACCGATCAGGGCACTGCATAAAGAGAAAAATGCATAGACGATACAACAAAAGTCAAACTCTTTGGCTCAATTCTTTCCATGTCATGCTGTCAGGAAATCTTGAACAGGCAGTGGTAGGACAATGAGGTCTTTAATGAATGGTCCTTGGTTGCAATTCCAAATCAAAGTATTATCCCACTCTGTTTGGAATTTTGCCTCCCAAGCAAGCATTATATTGTTAACTTTGTTCAGAGCTTCAGTCAAGGAATTAGGCAGTATGTGGTATAATCAATCCTAATTAAGCAAGAAATTCTGTACTCAACTATGGCCATAAAGCCAAGGTACGGATATTTCCATGATTTTTTAAGAAAAGGAACAGTGGAGGAACTAAAATTTATGTCTATCTTCAACTTCTGCAAATCATCCTCAAATATTTTTTTTCCTTCTGATTTTGTCTCAGTCCTCTCATAGACTGTGATGTAGTGTAACATTTAGAAAGAAACTATAGGTTTCAGTTTCCTATAGACAATATATAGAAAATACCATCTCTCCTTATAGGACCAGAGTGAAGATTAATTGAGATGAAAGTGTCTAGTATACAGTAGATTCTCCATAACAATAATAACAACTATTACTATTCAAAGAGTATATAAGTTTTGGTAAAAAAAAAAATCATGAACTATATCTATATGTATCTAGAGCATTATTTTTGCCCCCAGGCAATTCCTTAGGATTTTACAAACTCCATCAAAGTAGTCTACAAGTTCGCTAAACCATGGAAGCAAATGTGAAAGGAGCAGTTAGCTCCTTTCAAATAAATAATGTCCTACATTAAAAACAGAGACATGCCTACTTCACCAAATGCAGACACTGGCTGAAACACAGCCTGGGCCAGGAATCTAACGTCCTTCTCATCATCAGCCCCATAGCCTCTGCAACTTTTGTCTCTCCTTCCAGTTCACAGTTATGATGGAGTGTATGATTTCTAAATGTAAGCGGAGTTTGCAGCCCTTCCATCTCTAAGTCAGGGTTAGTTTACCTATGCGGTTTTGTCAGCAAACAACTTGCCACATGAAAAAGGTGCACTCCATCTATCCTTCCACTTTGCCACAGATCTGAAAGGATGTGTTCACAAGACTCTCCCGTGTACCACACACATACCAGAAATTTAGAAGTTTGGAGCACCTGGGTGGCTCAGTCAGTTAAGCGTGTGCCTTGGTCTCAGTTCATGATCCCAGGGTCCTGGGATGGAGTCCTGCAGGCTCCCTGCTCAGCGGAGAGCCTGCTTCTCCCTCTGCCCCTCCCCCTGCTCCTGCACACTCTGTCTCTCTCTCTCCCTCTCTCTTTCAAATAACTAAATTAAAAAACCATCTTTTTGAAAAGAAATTTAGAAGTTTGTAAGTGAGGAAACTGAAAACTAGTGTAAAGATGAACCATGTCCCCTTTGTTTCCTACAGGCAGTCAGGGGTCCTTCTGAGAAACGTGATTCTATATTGCCCTTAGGAATGATATATTTTATAATTTTATAAGCGCATCTCTGAAAATACATGAATCCTGTAGTAATGTCGGCGGGGTAACCAGAGTGTTGAACTTGAAAGATGTTAAGTGATTTTGGTAGATGTGTGTTTTAACTTTGGCAATATCCATATGATTCCAAGCCAATAAATGACAGAAAAGAAAATAAAAATTTCCAATGGGTTAGCTGTAAAATTTTTAAATAACTAGAGCAAACTTAGCTCCTTGATTTTAGTTTCTGTCCAAAATAGTTCCACTCTAGTGGAGAAGAATTACACTTATATCATTTCCCCCCCATTAACTCTCTTCCTACAATTATAGGAACAAAAAGGCAAAATTTGACTTCAATTTTCTGCCAATGATCACTATGATCTGTTCACAGAGATGCACGAAAAGCCCAACCCAATACCCTGATGCCATTGCCAACACTGTTATGTAAAAGCACTGGAGTCATTTGTCCGAAGGTTCCTCGGAGACATGACTATGGAACTGTTCTGCCAGTGAGCCGTTGTGTCTCAGGAGGTTGGTTCTAAAGATTTCAAGGGAATTTTCTTGGCTTCCTTAATTAAGAAGATAGGCCTACTTGAATCTTCATTTATTTTAGAGATTACAGGTAGAAGACAATGTTTTAAGACCCAACAGATAAGGAAGTTAGGTAATTGTAGATATTATTGAATGTCTACAATATGTCAGAAATTATGCAGTAAATATTACTCTCATTTAATGACAAGATGACACATTCTCATTAGCTCAACAGCAAACTGAGCTCTGGGGAAAAAATGGTCATTTATAAAACCAGCAAATAACGACTAGGTGGCAGAGTGGGGATTTGAACAAAGGGTCTTTGCAGCTATATAGATATATAGACATATACCAGGGAGAAAAGACTAGTTAGGCCAGTACTTAAATATTGGAAGATTTTTTCTTTGTCTGCTTACTTTTTACAAAATATGCTCTGAAATGTATAAGCTTAATGTATTTGCTTATCTCTCAACCATCGTGGGGGGGGGAGGGGGGGAGTAGCCAGGTCAAATTCTGACACATTTTTGCAGGCAGCAAACAAGTAAAAACTCATCAGAACTTCTCAAACTCAACACACAAAACCCAGATAATGTGATGTCAAAATATGGGCAGAAGACATGAACAGACACTTCTCCAAAGAAGACATACAAATGGCTAGCAGACACATGAAAAAATATTCATCATCATTAGCCATCAGAGAAATTCAAATCAAAACCACATTGAGATACCACCTTACACCAGTTAGAATGGCCAAAATCAACAAGACAAGAAACAAGTGTTGGAGAGGATGTGGAGAAAGGGGAACCCTCTTACACTGTTGGTGAGAATGCAAATTGGTGCAGCCACTTTGGAAAATAGTGTGGAGGTTCCTCAAAAAATTAAAAATAGAGCTACCCTATGACCCTGCAATTGCACTACTGGGTATTTACCCCAAAGATGCAGATGCAGTACAAAGAAGGGCCATATGTACCCCAATGTTCATAGCAGCAATGTCCACAATCGCCAAACTGTGGTAAGAGCTAAGATGCCTTTCAACAGATGAATGAATAGAGAAGATATGGTCCATATATACAATGGAATATTACGCCTCCATCAGAAAGGATGAATACCCAACTTTTGTATCAATATGGATGGGACTGGAGGAGATTATGCTGAGTGAAATAAATCAAGCAGAGAAAGTCAATTATCACATGGTTTCACTTACTTGTGGAGCATAAGGAATAACATGGAGGACATTAGGAGAAGAAAAGGAAAAGTGAATTGGGGGAAATCAGAGGGGGAAACGAACCATGAGAGACTGTGGACTCTGAGAAACAAACT